>VDFB02000003.1:381520290-381585861 GCA_007258455.2 Sequoia sempervirens | reverse complement strand
GGCTATACTTGCACTTTCCGACTTTTCCTTTGAAAAACCTTCATAAATTGACCATTAAAACTCTATTTTGATCATTGAAATGACCATGTGCAATATGAAATTTCATCGTGAGATGTTCCTCCATTGTGAAAAGCTCCATTCTGAGTCTCTGCTTCAGGCTCTGATCAATAAAACTGACATTGACTGACAAAATATTGACAAAAACTCCATGCTTGATATTGCCCAAAAACTGTGTTTTACAACATTTAACAAGATTTAGACTATTTTATGCAAAATGCCTTGATGAAGCAAAAATTGGTTTGGGTACAACAGCCTTCCAACATGATGTTGGGTAATGATGCCATCCCTTTTGCAATACGAAATCATGGAAAATTAGGATATCTGTTGCTATTAGAAAAACCATGAAAATTTTTGGGAAAAATTTTGCAAAACCCTAAGCAGCGAATTAACACCCACGATTTTATAAAAAAATCTAGCATAAAAATCATCAAAAAACCTAGGCAACTTTGAACAAGTCTAAAACTCGCCAAAAATCCCATGATTTTTGGTGAAAAATCATCAAAAATGCTACAAAAATCTGTCGTAGGTTGTATAAATCCTGTCGCAGTAGCAAAACAATCGTGCTCAGAAAAATCGAGCAACAAACTTGCAATTTGAAGGAAAAATCCATTGAAAAACGTCATAAAACCAGTCATGTAGCCTATGGAAAAAGGTGTGAATATGCAGACAAAAACCCATAATTTTTGTAAAACAATTGTCTAAAAGAAACTTCTAAAAAACCCTCACCTCTATCCAAAAATAAAAACTGGTGTGATTTGAGCTGAAAACAAGCACGATCTGTGCAAAAAAAGGGCACGATTTTCACACAATAAATACCCACGTTTTTTCACAAACACTAATGTGATTTTTTATAGAAATCCACCCACGAAATTTGTAAAAATATCTGCCAAAAAAATGCTGAAAAAAAAACCCACAAATTTATTGAAAAAATTCGCCAAAAACCCTTGTACGAATCCATACAACTTCCTTTGGCATGTTCTTCTATGTCTCTTGTGTAACTCGTCGCTATCACAGTCTATGGAATTCACGCATTCATCGATCCCAAGAACTTTCAAAACCTGAGCTCTAATACCATAATACAAAAACAACACAGAAAATTAACCAAGTTTACATAAAAATCTATTTGGAAATAAGGAGCAAATGCATCCTTATATAGGATTACAAATATCTTATCCATAGAGGATAAGAATTACAAATATCTTATGAACAAAGGATAAAGATGACACCTCAGAGGATAAGATAGACAACTCAGAAAGAAAAAAGGTAAATCATAAAGTCAACATGACTTTATTGAAGAAGATTCCTAAAGGCTAATTGACCATTACAATATAAAACATTGCTTTAATAAGAATATGCTAAAAAAAACTTGAAGTGAACAAGGTATATTGTAAAATATCAGTAGTTATATCAAATTCAAATGGTAGATACTCAGCACAAGTAGTTCAACATGTAAACTCACCAAAGGCCTGTCTCTCCTCGAAAGAAGGAAATTCATTTTTTGAGGGAATAATATTGCAAATATTTCCAACTGATTCTAGATCACTTGCATATTCACTAGGTGAGAAGGACATGTCGTCAACAGCTATAGCATGCGATTCAGGCATGTTTTCAGTATCTGAATCAGACGTGTATGATTGACAGGTCACCAAAGCATGCCACTGACTAGCAATAGACACAATTCTCTGGGCTCTATGGGTGATCCTTGCAGCTCCATGTAAACAGAGTACAAATCCTGTAACTTGAACTGCTGCACAAACCTGCAGTTTAAAAAGTACAAATAAGAAAATAGTATGAATGTTGTATGAAATTATGAAAGATGTACACAATGTCGGAAGGAAACAAGTCTTATAGTCATCAAAAAAATAAGCAAATATAAATGACTTTAAAGAAGCTTTGCATGATGTTATAGTAGCCTTCCATGTCACCAATATTATGTAGTATCTCTGAAGATTATGTACAAAAGCTATTTGGTAGACTAAAACTAAGATTAGCATCTCAAACCATGCAATGTAATATAATAACTACCAACAAATTTCAGATGCAACCTGATGGCTGATACCAGAATAGAACATTCAAATCTTTACAGGGCAGCACTAAAGGGTTCTTTTCAAATTGATGAGAACAATAACCAAGGTTTAAAAATATATCACTTAGTTGCACTAATTGATCTGGATGCTAAGTCCTCATCCATGCCAAATCTCTCTCTTCAAGTGGGCACCATATCCAGTGCCACAACCCAACATCATTGCCAATATTGATCAAATCCAATTTATGCCAAAGTTCAACAATTTTATTTGGTATCTTTTATGTTTCCTTCCAATACCAAGCCTATTCAGTTCTGATGATTGCTTTCTCAGCTGATGCCCATATTCAGCACTCCATTGGACACAACACCAATTAAAACCATTTCAAATATTCATTTGCATTACCTTCTTGATTTGAATCATATGTACTATAAATTTGCATAAACCTTGTTGGCAGAATTTTTCATTAATTTGTATAGAGCATTCTCATATACCATGAAGTCAATCTACATACCTCTGCACCTAAAGGTTGATAGATGGCCAGCACAAAGCAGTGGCAGCATTTGGCCCATCATTACCAGGCCCACCAGTTACCCAGTGAGCCCCAGTTCGAGGAGACCCAAATGAGACCTGCAGACCCATTTTAGAGATTCAATGAGTTCAGCTGAATCTAAGCCACTTTTTCTTTTTTAATTCATGTTTTCGAATTTTTTTATTTTTCCTTTTCTAAAAGTGTCAAACCTGTTCCGAGTCTGAGTCAAATATCAGTTTGCTGACTCCAAGTCTTGTAACTATGGTTCAGCCTATGTGGCATCATACAGTGGTTCACAGTATAATCTAAAGCCATAGATGAAGGGGGGGCATATCTAGGAATCATGTCCCTAAGTTTTGCAATATGTTGATACATTATATATGTCATTGCAATATGATAGTGATAGCATAGAAGAATAGAAAGAAGGTATACGTAAAAGAGTATTAGAGTGTTGTGCAAAGTAGACAGCACATGGTGGCATTGCCATAAACACATATATAGAATGAGAAGTTAATGAATGCTTTGTATGCTGGCAAAGCAATTGTGATCACTTTATCTTTGTGATGTTAGCTGACCAGGGTCAAAATACAATAAGTTGGTGTAAACACTTCCAACATATGCCAACATTTGGTTTCATTGTCAAGATCTTGGATAACTAATTCTTATACAGTAAAGCATCTACCACAGTTTTGGAAATCTGCAATAATAAAGATTGAAGAAAGCTGGAAAATCATTTAAAGAAAGTTTTTAAGAAAGAAGCAAAGAGCAAAGAAAACATATATCTGTTCTTAAGAACAAATTTATTTGATCCCACAACAATGAGTTCTAATGCTCATTTTCATATATCATGTGGCCATGCAAGCTGAGAGGAGGCATTATTCACTAATTGTAAGAAATTTATTCCAGGGGCTAGGCACCTAAGGGAAGGTGTGCTATAAAAAGGGTAGAACTAATAAAGTGGAGTAAATGATGAGGTAGACCAGTTATCATGTTTGGGATAAATAAAAATATTAAGAGGCTAATAATAGGGTAGAGTATGTCAAAAGTCAAGAAGTTATGAGTAAGAGGTAGTGAATGAAAAAAAAAGCGGGGAAAGAGAGTAAATGAGAAGTGAGTTAGGAAGAGATTTGAAGACGAAATATTGAAAGAGAAAGTAAGAAGAGTAAAGAAGAAAGAGGAAAATTGAGCAAATAAGCCAAGAACAATGGCTGACTTGGCACATACTGGAGAAACTGAAACTAGCGACAAATCCAAAGCTTTAAAATTAAATACTTGGTAAAAACATAACTAATGGGTTATGTTGAGAAAAATCAGAAGCCCCACAAAATTTATAAAGGGTAGAAAGACTGCAAGGAAAAGTAAAAGATAATGTTGACAAAATTAAAGCTTATTCTTGAAGAAGAAAAAGATGTGCCAATTAACATTGAGGGAAGAGGAGAAAAGTAAGGACAATTGTGATGAAGAGGGGATAACTTCAGAGAAGAGGAGTTTGTTAAGACAATTGAGGAAAGTGATGAGAGAGGATGTGATTTTTAGATAATATAGAGATAGTAGGGGAGAAGAAGCAGAACCCCTAGGGCACTAGTCTAGGGGATAACTCTCTTTGAACCAAGTAAACAGTCGAGAGAGTAACAGTTGGAAGAAATAGAGAAAGGATTCAAGAGAAAAATTATAAGTTAATGATGCAACAAAAGAATATGGAGATAATGAAGAGAAAGTTGAAGATAACCAATAAGAGGGTAATCTTGTAGAAGATAATGAAGAATTAGAGGATAATGTTTAGATAAGTTAGAAGAGAAAACGTAAGTGGATGGTGATGAGGAAGTTGTGTATTTAGAAAATTGTATTGATACAGTAGGAGGGTTTACTAAAACAACTAGAGAGAGTAGAGAAAAAGAAAAGAATGAGTGTTTAGTGAGACGAGTATGGTGAAGAAGAGAGGGGGAAAAGGCATGCCAAAGGGAAAAAAAATAAATAAGAGAAATAGAGTGGAAGGAAACATGAATTATTGTGATGACTCATAAACCCCCAACTATAAAAAAAAAAATTAAGAAGATGAACCACCTGATCCAAGTGTCAATCCCTGTGCCAATTGATGCCAGTAAAAAACAGCCTGAGATTAGAGATGAAACATTTAAATTTAAAGAAGAGAGATGAAAGAGATTAGAACCAAGAATATGAGAAACAAGAAGTGCATCCAAAACTTATCACAAGCATCAGAAAGAACTAATGGATAGAAGAGTGTGTAAATGATTGTTTTGATAGTATGTTGGGAAAGGATTTATTTTCCATATAAGACTCTTGGAATAAGGGAAAAAACCACCCTCTAGTAAGACATAGAAGGGAAAGAGAAGTTATGTAAAATGAAACTGCAACAGTGGAATCCTAAATAACAACAAAAGATCTAGTACTCCACCTAACAGAACAAGCAATACATGTATGAAATAGCAATTGTTTAAAAGAGATGCAAAGGATACAAAAGAACATTTATTCATTTTAGAGAATCCATAGGATATAGTTGACTACTCGGAGACATTAAGATATAAGGTATTAAGGTATTAATATGATATCTAATAGTGAGCCCAAACCAAAGATTGACATGGCCAAAGTTTGAACAAGCATTCAAAAATAGCTATCATCATCTAGGAGTATCAATAGAAAGTGACAGCAAAATGAGGTGGTTTTTCGTGTCCCCTTTTCAAAATTAAAATATTTGGGGGACCCATAGCCTATTTCTTATTTCCCATAAGCTAAGGGATAAAGTTAGGGAAATAATTTGATAAGAATATTTTAAGTTGTCAAATAACTTTATTTTATAATTTTGTAAAAAGGATGGCTTGTGTATTATTATTATTTTATTAATATGGGCCTAATGAAATATTTTATTAAAAGTGTTTTTGAACACTTTTAAAGGTATTATTAGGCGAGAAACTGTAACTCAAAATTAAAAGATGAATATAAAAGAAGAGTTTGGCACCAAAAAGGGCATCCATGGTTATTGTTATCAAACCCTATTTCAAAGCTTGAGCACTTTGTTCATTTCCATGCCCAAGGATGAAAACCCTTTATTGCAAAAATTTGCAAGACGAAAACCCTCTTGATTTCTAGTTGAGGTGATTCCATTGAGGAATTGCATTTGTGTGAAAGATTGCAATTATTCTAGTTCCAATTTGGTGATTGAATATTTTAGTGTGTTAAGGATTTCATTTTTATTATCAGATTTGGGAAATTTCAAAATATTATTTATTTAGTTTTGGGTGGTTGTACTTGTACTATTGTTGGCTTAGCCAAACCACTTTATACTATTATATTTCTTTGGGAACTGGTCATACAAACTTATCCCAGCCGTCATTATGTTCTACAAATTTTTAACTAATGTGGACTCTCGTACATTTTCAAGTGTTATCAGTTATGCTTTGATTCATTTGGAGTGTCATACTAACCAAAAAGGAGGTGTGACTCATATTTGGAGTTTATTGGTTGCTATATCTTCTGCTGCCATATTATCCTCAAAAAAGGACTCAAAACATATTTAAAGAATTTGAATCTTCCATTCAAGTTGTTGTACCATCTTCTATGGGTTGGTTTTAAGGCCATATTTATATCAAAGATCACTACCAGAAATTTGTAAGTGCTTTTGCAGCCTTTTCATGTATGTCATTATTGCTGATACTATATTCAGAATATTTGGTTGCTATTGCATCAATAAATTACCTTGGGATTTCAATTCATTATATTAAGTTTCTTGTTAGATCTAGAAGAGTTTATGTTATCAGTATTGCATGTTGTTATTTAGCATTAGCTATTACTCCATTATTGCATCAAAATCAGAAAAAATCAGAGATTGTTAAAAATATCAAAGAGAGTCATTATAGTGGTATCAAAGCATGATCTTGCTAGCTTGTATGGTTAGAGTTAACATTTTTAATGCAGCCCAATGATAGAGAAATAAGATTTTATTAGAGAGAGCAAAGAGAATTGCAGGATCAAGGTGAAGAAATAGAAATGGGAGATAAAAGTAAGAAGGTTCCAACAAATGAAGAAAACGTTAATATTTGGTATAGTGCCATCATCAATATGAGTTAGGGCCAACAATAGTTAAAAAATCTTATGACACAATTGTTACAAACAATGTAGAATTTAAATAATCCAAGACCTTCCCAAACCCCTACAGGTGAAGAAAGTGTTATTGCTGCTACAAATAACAAAACAATTGTGGGTTCCGCATCTAGGCCTTTCTATCCTAAGTTCTTATAGAGAGAAGTAGAACTCGAAGAACAACAACAACAAAACTAGGAGGAAAACAAATTTGTAGCTTACTTTGATGAATACAAGGCTCTCGGACCAGCATTTAATGCAAAAATGTCTCATTAATTTCTACAATCTAAAAATGAAAATGGGCAAAACAATGAAAGGAGGCAAAATGTAAAACAGCCTCATAAAGATCTATAGCTCAGATTGGTAAGTTGACTATTCCCTCTAATGATGGGTCAAACAAATGTATATCTAGTGCTTGAATTCAAAAGTTAGATACATACTTTTCCCTTAACCTAATGTTTGAAGAAGCTATTAAATTTGCTACCTTAAATTTAGAAGAAATAGCTCAAAAGTGGTAGTACCATGGATTGGATACTTAAGGGCATAATTTGATTAGTTCATATAATGAATTCATCCAATGGCTTACTGACAGGTTAGACAAGGAGCCTAAGATTCATTTTAGACAATTAGCTCAATTGAGACAATACAACACATTGGACATCTATGTGGCAAAATATTAGAGGTTGTCGGCAATGGTTCCTGATGACTCCAAAAGGAAACCTGCTATTCTTTTCATGAATGGTTTAACTGAGCCTCTTAGAGCTTGGGTGAAGGCTTTTGACCCACCACATTTGCAACAATCCATTGAAAGGGGTTTAACTTTGTAAACATTTGTACCTAGAAACATTTGAGCCTCTTAGAGCTTGGGTGAAGGCTTTTAGAAGGCTGAATAAGGTAAAATAGTTTCCTTATGAGCAAGGATGCCCCTTTGAGGAATATTTGATTATGTTTTAAAATATAAAGCAAATTATTTAAAGGCTAGAATGGGCGTTGGGTTTTTGGAGAGAAAAATGATTCAAATTGGAGGTTGCCCTGATTTCTCCCTCCACTTCTATTTAATCTACTTTTTGGCTCTCATTTGGATATGATGGATTTGACAACTTAAGGAGACTCTGCTAGATTGTTTCTAGTTTATCATTTGTAGCTGGTTGAGGATGGAAATCCTCATCTTTAGCATTGGTTTCGATAGTGAGATCCACCCTAGCTGGGTTTGGTGTGATTCCACTTAGGGGTCACCCTGTGCTTGACAATTTTCTGATTTCTCAATGGTTTATCCTTGAAACGATGAAGATATTTGAATATTTTTTAGGAGAAGCTTTGGGTTTTTGGTGTGTTGGAGTTTGGTTTCTTTTGGGTTTGGTTTAGCGTTGATTCCAAGGTGGTTTTCAAAGGTTTTGAAGCTGTTTCCAGTGATTTCTGGACATTACTTGCTTGATACAGAATTTGGTAAATCAATCATAACTCTTTTTTGGCACGTGATATCATTTTGGGTATTGATTAGTTGGAAGCTCCTTGCCTACACACCCCATTCTATATATTAACTTGAATTTTAAAGGTGGAGACTGATTTACTAGATCAAATTGCCTAACCTGGGAGGGCCGCCTCAGTTTGGTTACTCTAGACAGTTTTGACCTGCTGTTGTATAGGTCTGATTCTGCACTTTAAGGGGTTGGTTGAGCAGCTCATTAAGATGAGTTACAAGGGGTTTTGATGGGTTTCTTGTTGGAGTTTGAATATTGCAATATGGAGCTATTTGTCTATTGTTTGAAGACTTTTTCTAGTCATTAACAGACATGTACGTGGTCATGAATCTAAGTTTTCAATGCCTACAGTAGTTGTTGTTCGTTTCAAACCTTGCATGTAGTTCCAGGTTGGATATATTCAATTTCTATTGGTTGTCATAGTCATGTGATGAACATAGAATGTATTAATTGCACAGTTTGTATTATTGTAGCTTATCAATGGCGTGAAAAGGTTGTAATTTGCTCTTGTTAATTAATTTGATTGTAAGTGCAAACCCCTGTAGCTTTCTTATGCTTAGATTTCTTTAAGTGTTCTTCTAATATGAAGGAAAAAGAGAGTAAAATCTGATTGTTATATTTGCTCAAGCATTTTATTCGTCTATTGTCAAAATACATGCAATGCAATGAAACAATGAATGACATATGAAAAACATCAAACAAAACATCAGCAAACATTCCAATCAGCAAAACAGAAAACAAAAAAATCAAGGGCAAACATTACAGTGGTATTAGAGCACTAATCATCCTTCCAGCTAGTGGGTGACACAAATCTATGAGCATTAGTGACAAGAAAGAAGGTACTAAGAGAGAAGAGGAACGGTGGGAACATTGGCCTTCTGTGGAAGAGGGACAACACTTAGAATCACCTTCAGTTGGATCTGCTAGTTCAGAAAACATGGGTGAAAGAAGAGAAAAAGCTGAAAGAAATATTGGTGAGCAAGATCGTACAATGCTACTCTTGGATGCAGTGGTTAGAGGTCAAGAAAGAGCAGCCCAACGTGTTCAAGAGACCAATCAACCACTTGCACAGTTGGTACAGAGATTGGATCGTTTGGGGCAAGATAATGATGTGGGACAGCGAAGGGCAGCCAATCAGTAGAATGAAGCAGCCATGGCTAGGCCTCTTATGCCTATATTTCCACCTAGAGTAGAGGCACAACCTAATCAGGAGCTTACTTTAGTTGAGATGCAGGACCAATGTACACAAGATTGGTTAGCTGCAGGACCCGGTTTTTAGCATGACATATCACTTCAGGATTATATAGATCTCAGGATGAGGCATACGCCCAAACAAGGGCAATAGAGAACACCACAATGACTTACGAAGGAAAGTTGGAAAACTTAGCCTTCCTTACTTTGACGGGTCCAATGAGATTTCAGCGAGAGCATGGGTTCAAAGGGTGGACACATACTCCAATCAAAACCCCATGCCAAAAGAAGAATCCATAAAATATGCTACTATGCAGATTGATGGAGTTGCACATAAGTGGTGGCATCATGGGATGATCATAATGGGGCATGCTCAGATTACATCATATACTGAGTTTACTGAGAGACTCATATAGAGGTTTGACAAGAAGGAATCAGAACTTCATTTTAAGGAGGTGGAAAAGTTGAAACCTTATGTGTTCAATGAAGAGCAAGTGGTTGAAGAGAAGTTCGTAGCAGAAAAATCAGATGAAGTGATTGCTTTGAAACTTGATGAATGTGAGACAGAGCCTCAAGATGACTCTCTGGTCATGCATGCAACTGTTGTAGATGAGGTTGTGAATGAAGGAACTGAAAAAACAACAGCTTTGTATACACCTTTAGAGCTATCCAATGAAGTTGAGATACCTTTAGATGATGAGCATGTTGAAAACAAAAGAGATGATGTCTTTGAATCAGCTAATAATGATGATTCTTTTCCCCATGTGGGTAATGGTGACACAAGTGGCTTTGGGTTAGACTACCAAACCAAGCCTATGGAGAGAGATGCTTATGATGATTTCAGTCATAATGAGTTGGAGAGAGACTTATTTAGAAAGGCAACTACTCATGAGGAGCATAGTGAACACTTATCTCTAAACAAAGTGATCAGCCTTTCTACACATGGGATCCAGGTGTGTTGGCACCTAAGTATGACAAGGATCCACATTGGGATGAATTTCTTTTTAATTGTAATGATGTCCATCTCGAGAACCATGCATAGAGGATGGCATCGATAGTGAGGTTTTCAATCTTGAAAAGGAATCTGATTTCACATTGCAGGTAGCTGATTTTGAGCAGAGACCTTGTAGCCTAGTTGATTTGTATTCACAGTCCACTATTGGGAATGATAAGGGAGAGACATAGGTGATTTGGGACAGCCTTGGAGACTTTGATGACAAGTATGAGTCTAATTTTGATTTTAACATGCAACATAACAGCAATTCGTCACTTTGGTTTGATCGTGATTGGAAAAGACAATTCTTGGTAGCTACTGAAAATGAGGTGCATATTTTATCAAGTTTGGACAGCACACTTATGCATGTGGAAAACTTAATTCAAAGTGCACCAATAGGACAAAATGAGCTTAATATCTCATTTTCTGGTTTGCAAACAATGAAGAGCTCTATGAAAGAAATTAAAACAGCTTACTTACACATGATGCATGATAGAGATATAGCCACCAAGTTTGCAAATGAGACTTTGTTTTTGACTAAACAATTAAGGGGAGAGGTTAGTGAACTCACCATTGAGCTTAATTCTACAAAGCTTGCTTTAGAAAGTGTCCAAAAGGCACTTCGTGAAACAAACAATCAGCTCTATGAGACTCAACAATTTAGGAAGGAAAGCAGAGAAAGGACAAGGGAGGTCAAACACATAATGGAGGAGCTTGATTGCATTCAGGAGGAGTATGATCTTGCACATTGTCTTAAAAAATCAGAAAATAGGAGTTTGGATCTATTGGCATTACGATTCGCACCTCTGGAGTGCGTATTGGCAAGGGACGGCTATGCACAGTTGAACTGCTCTTCAAATTAGGAGGGGAAGCTCCCTCTTTTGCTGATATGCGTGAAAAAGTAAATTATTCTAAATCCTATCTTTTTGACTCAGCTGGAAGAGGCACAAGGTTAAGAAAACCAATACCTTGCAACTAAGATTTTTCTCTAGTTTTGTAGATTCTTAACTCCAACTAAGCTAATGCTAAAACTATCCTATTTCCTCAAGAAAAACAGAGCAAGAGGACTTAGGAGGAAGGAATGTTTAGACGATAAACTTTATACTAGGATTTCCAAGGAGGAGGAACCCCTATCCAAGGCGTAGGCTGATATGAAGGTTATTGGTAACAACATCAAACAACAAACTTTATTTCTAAATTCCCAAGGAGGAGGAACCCCTATCTGAGGTGTAGATATGAAACAAGCTTATTGGAAACAAAACTTAAATGACAATTTTTCTTTCTAAATTCCCAAGAAGGAGGAACCCCTATCTGAGGTGTAGATATGAAAGAAAAACTATTAATCACAACATCAAACGATAAACTCTACTTCTAAATTCCCGAGGAGGAACCCCTATCCAAGGTGTAGATATGAAACAAAGCTTACTAATCACAACAAGAATAAAACTGGGACAGAAAATTGCATAACGAGACACACAGACAATGAACAATCAAACCAGCATTATATTTAACTAAGTGAACAGATACATAATATCAATATTGCACGGCAAGGTGGGCACAACAATCTGTTATTACAGCATAAGTTCTAAATACAATGTGAACAAATACTGAATAGCAATATTGCAGGCAAGGTGGCACAGCAATTTGCAATTACGAGCAAAAGTTAAAATACAAATGAACAAGGGTGCTCTTATTTATAGAACTTCAAGGAGTAGGGAACCCTAAAATCTCCTTGAGTTTACAACCAATCTTGCAAGCATGCAAGAGTTATTCTTAAGTCCAAATGTATGCAACTTAACAGTTAACTGGAAAAACTACCTCAGTTATCTGATTCTAAACTAAACCAATTGGACCTTGCAACATGCGAGTCTTTATTGATATGAGAGTCAACTGATGACTAACATCAGTTAACTAAATCCTAAATGAAAGCTCCATATAGGTGACTCCAAAATAGACGTGCACAAAGGTGGGACAACGAGTTAACTTGGAAAGAGACATCAAGTTAACTATCGTGTCAAACGTCTATCTTGAAAAGGTGGGACGTCCTGTCCACTGGTTGTGATCTCGAGCAATTAACTCCACCAAGAATTTGTTAACTGCCTCATCATTTGGAGGTCATCACATGTCTCAACTGTCAATTTACTGCTTGTCAGCTACTTGAGCAATCCTGGAAATATCTGCACACTTCAACTGGAAGCTCACTAATTGGTAACTCTGGCAGCTCCGTAACTGGAGTGATGGCCTTGTTTCTTCTGTAGGTTTACGCTTCTAACGCTTTTCTTCTAAAAAGAGTGTTGCATGATGAAACTGTTGTACCCAAAACCAAAATTTTTGCTTCACTAAGGCATTTTGCTTAATTGAGTCTTAATCTCGTTAAAGTGATGTCAGAAGGTCGTTTTTGGGTTTTTCAAATATGGAGTTGGTGTCAGTACTATGTCAGTCTGTTACTGAAGAGATTTAAGAAAAGTGAAAATTTGACGAAAAATCATTAAAATTTTCTATCTCTGGAGAAGGAAGCACATTCTCAAATAGGCGCCCTATCTTTTAGGGGCTCAGATCCTGTTTTTAGGGTTTGTCACCTCCAGCAAACATTTGTCCAGCTTCGCAGTGAGCTATCAAGCCTGTTGACGGACTGTTTCGGGCAAGTTACGGAGAATCTGTGCAAATCAAGGCGAAAGCAAGAATTGGCTAACACTGGTAAAGCGCAGCTTTTGGAAAGGCGCCCATCTTTTTGAGGTGCCAGATGTAGGTTTTTGGCTAAATGCCACCCAAGATGTTTGTCTCACTTTTGTTCGAGCTTCGCGACGCATCCGTCAGTGGGTGAATCTGAGTTGCTGAAGCGCCTGAACCTGAGGTCAAACATAGGGTCAAATCTTAGTCAGAATATCAGAGGAAAAAGCAAAAGAGCACATTTTGAGAAAGCCCAAGTTTTTCAAGCCTTTAATGCCTTCTTTCGATAATTTCAGATGTTTAATGTGGTGTTACGTTCAGCTTTCCGTTGCCTGTCTTCGTCAGATCAGAAGATGTCTTATCAGCTGCGGTCGAGGTTTTTATATTATTTTGTCGTTTCCGAAATGGCTAAGTCCGGAATGAAAAGAGCAACTTTGAAAGGCGGCTCTTGTTTTTCACCCTCGGATGGCGTTTTCTAGGGAAATGTGCCTTTGCGGTATGCGTGCGAGCGAGGTTAACTTCGCAATGAACACGAGTTCCACGAAAGTTGATAAAGCGAAGTTACGAAGGATTTTGTTTTTCCCTTTGCCAATCACGAAGTTGAAATTTGACTAAGTGCGAAAAAGCAGCTTTTGGAAAGCGCTTGGATTTTGAGCCTTGGATGTCGGTTTATGACGTATAGTCTCAAGATATCTTTTGCTTAGTTTTCATTCAGCCCTGCAATGCACCTGTCAGCCAGCCAATCGGAGAAGTCAGTCAACCAGTGTCAGAGGATGAACAGAGGTCCCGGCAGAGGTTTTGGCTTAAGTTTTCATGAAATTTGGCTAAGTATGGAATTCGCTTGAGAGGTCAAAGTTGGATTTTCGAAAGTGAGTTGAATGGACGCCTTAATTGGAGTTCTGACTGCAGTTAGACTGAATGATTTCTGGGTTGTCATCTTCAGTTCGTATATTGGCATGTGGAGTGATCTTTCAGTTTGCATGTCGAGTTAACTAGTTTGCATGTTCAGTTAACTACCTTGCATGTTAAGTTTAACTGAAGATTACCACTAAAAGTCAACTGAAGTTTGCATGCATGGCGATTTTGGTCAAAATTGTGAAGATTTTAGTGAAGATGGCGCTTCATCAAATGTCAACTGAAGTTCAAAAGGGACGAATTGAAGCATGAAGCATTATTTTGTGAAGCATGAAGCATTTTTAGTGAAGTATGGCGATTTTGAAGTTGATAACTTCACTCATGAAAAGGGTCGCTATATTTAGTGTTTGAAAAGTGAAGCAAGATATTGGTGAAGATGGCGCACTTTTCAAGGCTATGGCAACTTTAGTTTGATTAAAGCATGAAGTTGGCGCATTCTTGAAGGCCAAACTGAACTTCCAAAAGGCTAGCTATTTTTAGCATATTTATTGCATGAATAAGGCGAATTCCTTATCTCATTCTTATTGTTAACTAAAGTTTGCAAAAGGGCACGCCTTAGGTCAAGTTGATGAATCCAAAGCAAGGTTGAAGGTGGCGAATTTGATAAAGATGCTAACTGAAGCTAAAATCGCATGGATGAGTTTAACTGAAGACTTGAAAGGCAAACCCTAATGCATCCACTTATTGAGCTTGTTCGAGTTCCAATTAACTATTATGAGGTCCAATGAGAAGCCAAGCGCCATTTTTAAGCATGCTTTATTTAGTACGAATTTTCTATGATAAAATTCTATATATTTCAAAGATGGCGTCCATTATTGCATCATCTTTTGCTCTGAAGCTTGTATTCTTTTGAGCGACCAGCAAGCTTAAGGTGATTCAGGTGTCCGTTTTCAGCGTTCTTCGAAGCTACGAATTCAGATTCTTCAGAAGAAGTCGATTCTAGACTTTATTTCCACTTTGCATGCAGGTTTTATAAAGATTCGAAGAAGAGATTTGCAGATTTTTCAGAAGCAGACAAGCAAAACTTTCTATCTTCTGTCTTATTTCTTCTATTTCTCACGTTAGGTACTTTCTTCGCATGCCAGAGTAATTCAACACATTTTCAGAATCTGATCATCAGGGTTCGCATATTTCAGCATTTGCCACAAGACCCACTTCTTAGATTTTTTCGAGAAAATCGCCCCGTAGTCTTCATTCTGAAGCTCTGAGCCTTTTTCCGAGAATCTCTTTGCATGTGGGCTTGAATCACATTTATTCGAGAATCCAGCTATCTGGGTTTGTTCAGAATTCAGTTGTGCACAAAACCCATGTTCCAGAATTTCTTCGAAAATTTCTTCTGTCAGAAGCTATTTTTAGCCTTGACCAGAGTTTTTCAGAAAGTTCTTCAAGTATATTCGACTTTACAGTCAAAAGTCGTCATTTTCAAAATGCAGTTCAATCTCATTGATTACAAGGTGAAATCAGTCCTTACACATAATTTCATCAAAACGTCAGATACAGACCTGAATCATGTTTATCCAGTGGTCAATCTGAGCAGTTTGGAGAATGTTAGCAGCAATTCGATGAAGAATCTTGAGCGTTCTGGGTTGCTGGCAGCGGCATCCATTCCTATTTCTATCTTCGATCTTGAGTTTGTACTTGCTTGCATTAAGCATTATGACTCGTCTTCATGACAGATCAGATCGGTTGATAGAAGAGTGGTTTGCAGTCTCAAGCCGAAGGATATAGAGAAATGTTTTGCTATTCCTCCTCGTTCAGATAACTTTACTGTTGTTCTTGAAGCTTGTGAGAAGATATGGAATGCTGATCATCAACGTTCACAGAGAAAAGTTGCTCAGAAATGGTTGACAATTCAGAAAACTAACTTGCCTAAGAAGGTTGGTCGTGGTGAATTTAAAGGGGAAGTTGCTGTTTTGATAACCTTACTCAATCGAGTTACCGGTCAATCAGATGCTAATACTTTCCGTCCATGGATGTTCTACCTGATTACCAGGATCCTTGATGGTACAGAGCGTTTTGATTGGGCTATGTTGATTAGTGATTGCTTACATCAGCAAATTACTAACTTTCTCAAGTACCACGAGTTCCATATGATATCATATTTGGTCTACTTGGTTGCATTTCAAGGTAGCTACAGACTTCTTAAAACCAATGGTACTCTCGGTGTTCAGCGTATTCATGAGTATTATCCACAGCTGGAGTTCTCTCAATCCGAGCAAAACTTCCAAGTAGTAAATGATCACTTTTCCATGAGAACCGTGAGAGATCTTGATGATGAGATGCACATTCGTATTTCAGCCGAGGCCAAATCAGCAATGGAGACTTGGGCAGATTGGTTCATACAGTTTCCTACTTTTACATACATCCGAGTTTATGGTTATGTTGGAGAGCCTCTGATGTTGCCAAGATATCCGTCAGACAAGATTGTCTTTATGGAATTCCTCAGGCAAATGCAGCATGTTCACTTCTTTCTTCGTAGTCGTCATAAGGCTGCGGCAAATTTTCCATTCTCATTGGGAATTTTCACATGTGATGCTGCGACAGATGCCAGGCATATGTCTACTGAGATTGAAAGGTTCAAACTCAAGCCTTATACTGAGAGGCGTTCCTATGATCCTCTTGGACATTATGCAAATCGGTTAGAGCGAGGGATTGCACATGCGCCAGCACTTGAAGACTTCTGGGCAAATTGTGAAGATGAATTCGAGGTCGTCGTCGTCACTACTGTAGACTCACTATTGGACAGCTCTCTGATTATCTGTCAGAAGATGTTGATGGTCTATCCGATGATGATGGAGAAGTTCTTCTCAATTCTTATGTTAAGGATCAAGTTGCTCGGCAGCCACTTCGCTCACCTGATTGGTATGCCAAGGAGAATACTTCCATTGAAGAGGTTTCCAGATCAGTTATCAAGACTAGCAAGTTATTCTTGGAGAGCAAACGGACACGGAAGTCAGTTCCTGTAGCAGAGCCGCCAAAGGATGTTTCTTCGTTACCTTCTACTTCTAAAGCAAGACCTAGAGTCAAGGCTATTATTATACCTCCTGAAGGGGTTAGACTTAGTGGAAACACGGGGAAAAGGGCTACTGGTAAAAGGAAGCAGAAACAAATTGAACATGTTCCTGAGGTTCCAGTAGAGACAGTCATTCAGGCTGAGCCTCACGTTTCACCTCCTAGTTCGCCTCACGTGCAGCCCATTGACATAGATTCTGAGCCTGAGACACCAATTCAAGCTGGATCGGAGACACCTGAACCACCACAGGTTGATACATCAGGGACAGTCTCTCCGCGAATTGAGAATATTGTTCAGTCTTGTTGGCTCGAGAAGTCTTTAGGGAGACAGAGGCGTGAACCATCATACAACCTGGATTTATCTGAGTTTGGTGAACCTTATCAGAGAAGGTCAAACAAGAAGATAAAGAAACAGGTGCACATTGAAAAGACTCCTGAGTCCGAGATTGTTATTGAAGTTGCCGTTCCTCCAGAGGGTAAAAGTTTAGATGAAGTCGAGGTTGGTGATTTTACATTCACTAAGGCTAATCTTGGCAGGACTACACGAGAGACAGATGTATCTCTTCTTAAGATTGTTACTAATAATCTTGAAGAGCGTATCACCAAAGATGGAGAAGATAAGGCATTACTTAAAGCTGAAATTGGTCAACTTCGTCAATACATTTCTAATCTTGTTCATGGGAATCCGAGTAGAGCACCTGTTCTTCCTCAGCATACACCTGCAGAACAACAAAAATTGGATCAGTTGGTTAGTCATGGAAGACTTTTAGACAACTGGATTGATAATTTAGTTGCTGCTGGTAAAACTCTTCTTGCAGATCTATATCAGTTGAGAAGTGATGCGCATAAACTCCGTCAGGGTATTCAGTTGTTGGAGATTGCAGTTGCAGAGAATTTGGCAAAGGATCGGGTTCTGGTATCTCAGTTATCAGTTGCGTATGATGTTTTGGAGGTGGTCGAGGATCAAGAGAAAGTTTTTACTTGGAGAGAGCAGCACCTTCTCAGAACAGAAATATGTGAGAAGATCTCTACCAAATTGTTTTCACTCAAGGATGATGTGATTGGAGTACTTGCATTGGTCAGTGGCTTCGTTGTTCAAATTGCATGTCATTATCTTCTTGAAGATGGCACGTATGTTGAGTTGGATAAAGTTCAAGCAGAGTTCGAGAAGCTGATTTGTGACAGCCTTGAAGGTGAACCTATGGCGCCCAAGTTAGAGAATGTTTCAGTGATTGCAGCCAGTTTGAGAAAAGCGACTGAAGAATGTAAAGATGGCATGCACATGATTTCAGAAAGTGGCAGAGAACTAAAGAAACAGACTGTTATTTTTAGCAGTGTCAACGTGCCAGATGATAAAGAGATCGATGAGTTCTTGGTCGAAGTGTTAGACCGAGATGACATGGAGTGATCTACCAGTTGGAACCTGCAGTTAATTTCGAGGGTTGAGTCCTGAGCAGCAGTTAACTTGACTTCCAGTCTTCAGTTCACTTGCTGACTTAACACATGCTTATCTCATCCTTGGAATTATCAACACAAGAGTTAGGGTTAGGGTTTCCAGTTAACTGAAGGTAGTGTCCAGTTAACTTTGCTTTAAATAAGGACGTGCATGCTTGCACATGGTCCATTTAGGTTATTTGTACAGTTAACTGATGGTAGCTTTCCAGTTAACTGTATAGTTTACTTCATTAGGGTTTAATAATTAATCTTGCATGCATTTGCGAGAACTGTAGTGAACTCAAGGTGATTTTAGGGTTACCTACACCTTGATGTATATAAATAAGAGCTTTTGCTCATTTGTAATTAACTTTTGCTTGAGAGAGAAATATATGCTGCGCCTACCTTGCCCTCAATATTGCTCTTTTGGTATTTGTTCATGCGTCTTTGCTATTACAGTTAATTGTTATGCCACATAGGGTTTCATGCGATTGTGATAGTGGATTCTTTCCATAGTTTAGATAAATCTGTCTTGTGCATCTTTTATTGTTATGATCAAACGTTATGCCACATAGGGTTTCGTAAGATTGTGATGATAAAACCGTTTTGTGAAGTCTTTACTATGCTGGCCGAGTGTTATGCCACACAGGGTTTCATAGAGTTGTCATGGTAAATCTTCCCATAGTTTAGATAAATCTGTTTTGTGAATCTTTTATCATTACGATCAAGTGTTATGCCACACAGGGTTTCATAAGATTTTGATGATAAATCTGTTTTGCAAGTCTTTGCTGTTATGATTAAGTGTTATGCCACATAGGGTTTCACAAGATTGTTATGGTAAAATTCTTGAAATCTGTTTTGTGCCTTATAAACTTGTTGAGATTGAGATGATAGTTGCGCCACCTTGCCTTCAAGTAGAGAATCTCAATGCGTTTATCGTCTGATAGTCATAACCTTGCTCCGTTTCCTCATGCTCTGATTTTCTTGAGGAAACTGGATAGAATTTAAGTTATTAAGTTTAGTTGTAGTTAGTGAATCTGCGAAACCAGAGAAAACTCAGCTGCAACGTATTAGTTTTCAAGAAAGCCTTGTACCTCTACAGCTGAAACAAAAAGACAGGAATTAGTTTAGTTTATTTCCCTTTGCAGGTATTTTTGTAAAGCACAACGAGGGAGCTTCCCCTCCTAATTCGAAGAGCACTCATTGCGTAGTGTACATAGGCTGTTCGTAGCAACTCTTACTCCAGAGGTGTTAGTTGTTACGCCAACAGAAACCACGAAATTTGACTGCGAACACTTTAGCTGTGAGAAATACCCATGAACTCACTGTGCACGCAGAATTCCAACGATATTCAACGCTCTAAACTGGCCTTTAGAGGCTATCAGCTATACGAGGTATGAAACCATGTGGACTTTGAGTGACTACGCCTGCCAAATTGTCTGAATCAACCCTCTGAATGCACTTAATGCAAATTGGTGTCAGCTTTTCTTATGAAATCGTGAATTAAGACCGATTTGGTCTTGAATTCAGTATGAGTGAACTGCACTCTAAAAAACTAGTCTGTTGATTGTAAACACGGCTATGTTCTAACAACTTTTCCAGCGAGGCTAAAAATGGCTTCTGGCGAGGCTAAAAATAGCCTGTCGACAGGCAATTCTTACAAAAAAATTCGAGACATGGGTTTTGTAGAGAAAATGTTTCTAAGCAAACCCACAACATCATAAATTCAAAAAAATGCCTTTTGCTTTGGCATGCGAAGACTTTTTGAAACAGAAGTAGTAGGGGAAGCGGGGGCTATGAGGGCAACTTTTCTCAAAAAAAATCTAGCATATGGGTTTTGTAGAGAATGAAATTCTAAGTAAACCAAGATTGTCAAAAACTCAAAAAAAATGAGTTCTAAGGAATGCAAAGACTTAGATTAGAACTGTAGGGCTGTAGGGGTACCGGGAGCAATTTTTCCCAAGAAAAACTGGCACATGGGTTTTGTAGGCGCCAATGAGTTGAACAAACCCAGATTCTTCGTTTTTCAAAAAGTTGACTTTTAGGCCCACATGCAAAAAGATCTTCGAAAAAAAAGCACAGCACTTCAAAATGAGAAGTAGTAGGGCAATTTTCTCGAAAAATTTAGAAACATGGGTTTTGCTGCTGACGCTAAATTAAGTGAACCCAAATGATCAGATTCTGAAAAAGATGTCGTTTACTTTGACATGCAAGAGAAAACCTAAGACAAGGATAGAAGAATTTTAGAGATAGAAAATAGAAGTTATATTCTACCTCTCAAAATGACGCCTATGCCTTGAATTTGATTTGATGAAGTCTAAAATGCATGCACTCGAATGATGAAGTCTGGAAAATAATTCCTCTGAACAATTTGGACCTGGCATTGCGAATAACACTGAAAAATATCACCCATAGCGCCTTCAGATCTTTACTTGCATGAGAAAATATGTGCTTGCTTCCACCTGTGATGAGAATAATGGACGCCCAAATGCCTTAATAAATAAAATTTATGAGTTAAGGCGTCACATATGCATGCAAATCTCTAAATTGGGATGCCAAAATGCTATTGGACCCCAATTTCAGTTAGCTGAATGAAAAATAAGCCCTAAAATGGGCGCCACCCAGATGCACTTCAGTTATTCGCCACATGCAAGTAAAATTTAAGTCCTATTGAAGTCGACTCAGAAGTTAAATTGGAGATTAAATATTATTTTAAGTTGAGTTAACAAACTCCTCCATTATAGGGTGTCACTTTGCACTTGAGTTCAAAATTCAAAGTTTGACTTGGGTGCCAACTCTCCAGACAAACTTTTTTGAAAATTTCATTTGCAAACATCACTGGAGCCTATGTTCGATCATTGATTCTAATTGATTGATGTATCCAACAGACTGGCTGACAGTTTAATTGAAGAGGAGGATCAAAACTGAAAAGGTGCTCCTTGAGGTTGCAAACCCTAATTCTAACTTCTGAGGCCTCAAAATTCAAGGCGCCCCTGGCCTCCAAGGGCACTTTTCTGGTCCAGACTTAGTCAATTTTCATGCATTTTGAACTTGATTTTGACCTCACTTCATCCTGCATTCTCCGATACTTGACAAAACTTCAAAGTCGGCTAACAGGCTCACTGCGGAGCTGGCTCAATTTTCAACATGATCTCTTGGAGAGAATTTTTCCTAAAAACATAATCTAGCAAATCAAAATCTTGGGAGCCCCTAAGCTCCAGGGGCTCTTTTATTTCCAAACTTAGCTAGCCATTTTTGCAACTTGCTAAATCTTCATTCAATCTCCGACTGTTGACTACTGACAAGTCTTTTGACCCGGCTAAGATATGCAATTGAAAGCTTGAAGAATTCCGCATAGGATGGACATTTGAGCTAACCCAAACAATAGCATTTGAGGGCTCAAAACCCTAGGTGCTCCTGGCCTCCACAGGCTCGTTTTGCTCTAAACTCACAATTTGACCTTGACTTTAACCTTCTATTTGACTCCTGATTCTAACCGTTTGGCAACTCTAATTCATCCACTGACGGATACATTGTGAAGCTTGATCAAGTCTGAGACAAACATCCTAGGTGTCATTTGATCAAAAGTTACATCTGGTACCTCAAAAGTTTGGGCGCCCCTGGCCTCCAGGGGCTCTTTTCTCTACCAGTGTTAGTCAAATTTTCACCAATTTCATTTCCTCCGTTCTTCGTTCAATCTGCAATTTCGGGCATTAGATAGGTCTCGTGATCTTGCTATTGGATTCATCGCAAAGCTGAAAGGATGCTGAGCAGATGCCTTGAAGAAAACAGCCTCCGAAAACCTCTTCTGGTTGCCCAAAATGATGAGCGCCCCTGGCTAGCAGAAGTGCTTTTGCCTTGGTGATCTTCAGTTCAACCTTCGTTTTATGTGTCCATTCACTCAACTACTATTGTCATTTGACAAGTCCTACAAATTGGCTAACAGATCCATTGCGAAGCTGGGCTGAAGCTAAGAAGATCATCTGGAGATAATCAATGCCAAATATTGACATCTAATGCCTTGAATTCTTGGGAGCCCCTAGCCAACAAGGCTCACTTTTATTTCCAGACTTAGCCATTTTTTAAACTTGTTGATTCTTCATTCAATCTACAAATTCAGGCATTAGATAGATCTCCTAGATTGGCTGGTAGGCTCATCGCGACGCTGGAAGAATTTCGTAGAAGACTTCTTGGAAGTGACAAACCCCGAAAAGTTGATCTAAGCCTTTGAAACCTTGGGAGCCCTTGGCTAACAGGCGCTCTTTTTTCTCCAGACTAAGAAAATTTTTGATGATTTTCACCACTTTGAAAAACCCCTTCGTTGTGAAACATCATTTTGAACATATCTCGCCATAGAATCTCCGTTGGAGCATTTTTAGCTTAGATTTCGACACCTGGTATCTGGGCATCTGCCATTGATGACCTCAGAGGTCCTAACTTTTCTCTTGAAAATTTGAAAACATCCCACTAAACTTAATATTGAATATTGAATATTGACACTACTGCAAAGAATATTGAATATCAGCAGCAGATTGCAAGTGGTGGAGATGCTGTGGTGACAGGTCATCATCCTACGAAGCATTAATTGTTCAAAGGCAAAGGAAGTCAACGATTGGCTAGGGGAATTGTTAACTTGATGCCTCTTTCCAAGTTAACTCACTGTCCCACTGATCATGCATGTCTATCTCCACTAATTGTGGATGTCTATTTTGGAGGCACTTTATTTGGAGTTTTCTTTTAGTTTAGTTTTAGTTAACTGAAGTAGATTTCCAGTTAACTATTAGGTTACCTACTTTTAGAAATAAAAAAAAAATCTTGCAGATTGGCAAGAACTCATTGTTAACTCAAGGAGATTTTAGGGTTGCCTACCCCTTTGAGCTTCTATAAATAAGAGCCTTTGCTCATTATTTTGTAACTTTACTTCACGGCAGCAAAACGTTGAGCTAAAAAGCCTTCAACTTTGTTCGCTTAGTATATGTTCTTGAATCATATTTGTTATGGTTAAACGCCAAGTACAACTTCTCTCTATTCAAATAGGTGTGTTCAATCCATGTTCATGTATTCTTGGTTGATCGCTTCATGTGTGATTGTCTCTTTGACACAAGTTGTTGTCCCAAAGTGTAATCTTTGATTGAAGTTGGGATAATAAATCAGGAGAGCCTTGGGCCTTTGATCTAAAAGTCTCAAGATTTGTCATTGTATGTTGTTCTTAATAATCTTTCTTTTGATCAACATCTTGGAAAGAGCATTGTCTCTCCTTGGGAATTTAGAGAGTAGGATTATCGTTATTTGTTGTTTCTAGTAGTCTACCTTTCAGCCTTTCCGCTCCGCGACCAATCCAATTGCAAGCTCACAAGACTTGTCAAGCATTCGCAAACAAAGATCAAGCAGAAAGCACCAGATGCAAAGGCGAGATGAAGAACGTGGAAAATTGACTAAGTGTTAAGGAAATTGCACCTTCCTAGAAATAGGCGCCCAACTTTTTGGGCAATCAGATGCAGTCTGCAAGCTCAATGACCTCCAAGAAGTCCTTCTCCATCTTGATCAATCTCAACAATGACACTGTCAGTGAATTCAACAAGTAAATCAAACATCTGACAACAAAGATCAAACTGGGACAGTTCATGAAAGATTGCAAATTGAAAATAAAAAGTCAAAAGGTCAAAAGCGCCCCTGCAGGCCAGGGGCGCCCAAGCTTTTGAGACAACTAAATCAACTTTTAGGATTCATGAAGCCAATCATCCTTTCTGGGACTAAACTGGTTATCCATCCCATGTTTCAGCAAGATCACCGAACTCATCAGTCATCGATGATCTCAAATCAAAGTACAAAAGGTCAAACTGGAGGAATTGAAGAACACTCAAGAAATTGACTAAGTCTAGTGAAAAATGCACCTTCTTGGGAAAAGGCGCCCAAGAATTAGAGGCATCAGACTCCGGTTTTGAGCTTTGCAACTCCCAAACACACTTCTTCAAAGTTGTTTTATCTTAGCAATGGATCTATCAGCAACACCTCAAGATCAACCAAGCAACCAAAATCAGAGATCAAAAGGAGGTACTTCGTCACGGGAAGAAGAATGAAAATGTTCAACTCCTCAAAAAGGGATGCCTAAAGTCAAACTAGGCTCAGTTGACTGAAGTTAACAATTTTGAAAGCCTTTTCATGTCTAAAACATCCCCAAATTGGTGGAAATCAGTTTTGTGAACTCTAGATCAAGCTAATTGACTCCTCAATCATGTGTTGGCACCCCAAACTTGATGCATTCAACATCAATCACTATTTATCAAGTCTAGGCGTCATAATTCAACATCTTTTGCAGGTTGAAGCTCAAGAACAAGCCTTTTTTTCCTCCAACGTCTTTTGAAGATCTAACAGAGGGTTTTTCAATGTTCTTCATGATTTCAAGAATAAAGTTCCACAAAGGGATAGTTCATCAAGGTCTACATTTCCAAGCATAATTTTCCTAAAGATCTTGAGAGGTAGTTGATAATTTCCAAACTTCTTGTCTTTTTCCTTCATTCTTGTCTTAGATCTTCTTGCATGTCCAAGAAAATGAAAGTTACTCACAGATTTGACCTTGTGGGTATGATTAGCATAGCTTTTTCAACAAAACCTACGTGCTAGATTTTACCAGAAAAAGTTGCTCTGCTGCCCCTTTTTTAGGGTTTTCTGGAAAAAGTCATAATTTCAAAAATCAAACAAATTGGGTTTGTTCAGCTTTGAAGTGCCTACAATTCCCATGTGTGAGATTTTTCTGGGAAAAATAAGCTTCTGCTACTTTTGAAACCCCTACCTCGAAAAGCTCTTGCATGTACGAGGAAAAGTAACTTTTTGAAATTTCTGACATTCTGGGTCCATTTAGAAAGTTATTGCCAAGAAAATCCACGTCTCAAAATTTTTCGTAAAAAGTGCTTCTCGACAAGGCTATTTTTAGCAATTTTAGAAAAGTTGTTTGAACCTTCCTAAAAATGATAGACACCGATCTGCTTTAGGTACACCCAGAGGTCGACTTAGAAAAGTTGGAAGACATAGACCAATGCACATTACAGAACATCAAGCAATTCGAATTGCTTGAGGCAGCATCAATCCCCATCACAACACAGAGCGTGGAATTTGTAATAACTTGTATTAAGCATTACAACCCTACCACATGAGAGATTCAATCAGTGGATGGATGAATGATATGTAGCCTCAAGCCTAGGGATATCGAAAGGTGCTTTTCCATTCCACCATGTGCGGCAAATGTGATCATATCTATGAGAGAATGCGAAAAGGCATTTGATGCGTCAAAAGACAAGTGTCAAAAGAGGATGGTAGAAAAATGGCTTAAAGGGAAAATGGCCAACTTGCCCAAGAATGTATGACGTGGAGAGTTCAAGGATGAGTATGCAGTGATGATCACACTACTCAACCGCATCACTAGTCAAGAGGAGGTGAACAAATTTCAGTCATGGGCGTACTATATCATCGCCAAAATTGTGAGCAACAAAGAACATTATGACTGGCCCACCCTGATCAGTGATACACTCCACAAGCAGATGACCGGATTCTTAGAGGCTCACAAGTTTCACATGTGTTCATATCTCGTATATATGATTGCCTTCCAAGGCCAGTTTAGAGTGTTGAACAATGTGGGAACTTTGGGTGTGCAAAAGGTTCACGAGTATTTCTCGCAGCTTGAGTTCACAAAAGCAAAAAGACATTTCAAGCGAGTAAATGATATCTTCCTGATGCACACCGTGAGAGACCTCAATCATGAGTTGCATTTACACATATCACCAGCAGCCAAGGAGGCAATGCTAGACTAGGCGGATTGGTTCATCCAGTTCCCCACTTTCACCTACATACGCATGTATGGGTACTCTAGGCATCCCGCCATGTTACCTCGCTATCTATCAGATAGGGTGGTCTTCATGGAATTCTTGCGGCAGTTGTCCGAGGTACATTCTCATCTTCGTAACAAACGCAAGACGACCGCAAACTTTCCTTTTGAGATGGGACTTTATAGGTGCAAGACAGCAGCTGATGCCAAGGCCATAGGCCACAAAATGGTGAGATTTAATCTTAAGTATCTCATCGAGAGACCTTCGTATGATCCTCGAGGTCACCATGCAGCATGCCTTGAGCAATACTCTTCACACGAGTCTTCCATGGAGGACTATTGGTTCAACTGCGGAGACAAGTTCGAAGTACAAAGACACAATTACAGCCAGTTCAGACTTCCACAAATTGTTGACTTCATGTCAGAGGAAGTTGAAGGCCTATCCGATGATGATGGGGAAGTTATTCTTCCTTCTTTCTTTGTAGATCAGGTTGACTCACAATCTCTTCGAACAGTGGATTGGTATGCCAAGGAAAGTACGTCTATTGAGGAAAGAACAAGCAAGGTTATCAGAAACAGTCAACTCTACTTGGACAATAAAAGGACAAGGTAGTTATTCCCCACATAGAGCCGCCACCGGTTCATTCTTCACTACCTTCCATGTTGAGAGCTAAGCCTAGACAGAAGAAATGGAGTAACCGTCCTAGAGGAGCCAAAATGTTAGGACACACAAGGGGAAGAATACCGATTGTTGATACAAATCAGCAAGAGGTACATGTGGAGACAGCCACAAACACAGTTGAGCCAGTGATGGAAGCAACTACAGCTGAACTAGAGCCAGTAATTGAGACAATCACAGCCGAGATAGAGCCAACAATGGAAGCAGTTGTAGCTGATGCAGTACCAAAGATGGAAGCAGAGCCTCCCACTTCGCCACCACCGCAGCAATCACCATTCCCCATTGACTTGGATTTGACACCACACGACACTGCAACACAATCCCATTCGTCAAGAATTCGAGGGCCTAACATTCCTCCTTCCAGCGAGGCTAGTCAAGATTCATTTTGGCTTGAGAATCTCCTAGGAAGGAAGAGAGAGAGGCCATCCTACCAACTGGACTTCGCAGAATTTGACCATGTGCCTCAAGACATGCCAATAAAGAAGCTAAAGAAGCAGGTCCATGCAAGAAAGAATGCTGACAATGAAATTGTCATAGAGATAGTTGTGCCACCTAAAGACAGGAATGCAAATGAGGTAGAGGTTGATGACTTCACCTTGTTGAAGGTCAACCTCGATAAGACCACTCGTCAGGTGGAGGAAAATCTCCTTGAAGTTGCATCAATGAGTGTCAAAGAAAGAATGGCAAAGGAGAGCAAAGACAAAGCAGCCCTAAAGGCTGAAAACCAACAACTGAAATTGTACATATCTAGCTTGATGCACAGTACACCAAACAACTCTGCCTTGCCTCGAGAGATGCTAGACCTCCCCGCGGAACAAAATCACCACCAGTTGATCCTATATGGAAAACACTTGAGAAATCAAGTGGAAGAATTCATCATCAGGGGCCGGTGTATACTTGCAGAGCTGTACCAGCTAAGGTACAGAGCCCATGACCTTTGTGCAGAGATTCAGCAATCAAAGCGAGACACAGCAGAGAAGAGGCCTGCAAAAGAGATCACTCTCTCAGACTTGCAAATGGCATACGACTCAGTTACCACAGAGGAGAACAAGCTACATCTTTTCTCTTGGAAAGAACAGCTTGCATACAAGGTGAAAACCTATTACACCAACTCAGTGGAATTAATTGAGTACCAATAGATTGTGGCAGGTGTTATCAAGTTCGTGAGAACGTTGGTAACATTTATCCCTTGCCTTTACCAACACGAAGGAGGTGCATACATCGAGCTACCTGAGGTGCAAACACAATTCCAAGATCTCATCCATGGTAGTTTTTGCGGTGACCTTGTTGGTTGCAAGTTGAGTAAGATTGCAGTCATGTCAACAAGGTTGGATGATGCAGCTGCAAAGAATATTGAATATCAACAGCAGATTGCAAGTGGTGAAGAGATGTTGCGGCGACACGTCATCATCCTGCGAAGCATTAATTGTCCAGAGGCAGAGGAAGTCAATGACTGGCTAAAGGAATTGTTGACTAGAGGTGATGAGGTGTAAAACACCTAGTTAGGACGTCCTACCCCTCCAAAATAGCATTTATGACAAATAGGAGTTAACTTGATGCCTCTTTCCAAGTTAACTCATTGTTGACTAGAGGTGATGAGGTGTAAAACACCTAGTTAGGACATCCTACCCCTCCAAAATAGCATTTATGACAAACAGGAGTTAACTTGATGCCTCTTTCCAAGTTAACTCATTGTCCCACTGATCATGCATGTCTATCTCCACTAATTGTGGATGTATATTTTGGAGGCATTTTTGTATTGGGAGTTCTCTTTTAGTTTAGTTTCAGTTAACTGAAGTAGATTTCCAGTTAACTATTAGGTTACCTACTTTTAGACATAGGAATAAATCTTGCAGATTGGCAAGAACTCATTGTTAACTCATGGAGATTTTAGGGTTGCCTACTCCTTTGAGCTTCTATAAATAAGAGCCTTTGCTCATTATTTTGTTACTTTTCTTCACGGCAGCAAAACGCTGAGCTAAAAAGCCTTCGACTTTGTCCGCTTAGTATATGTTCTTGAATCGTATTTGTTATAGTTAAACGCCACGTACTACTTGCGTTCTCTATATTCAGATAGGTGTGTTCAATCTATGTTCATGTATTCTTGGTTGATCGCTCCATGTGTGATTGTCTTTTTGACACAAGTTGTCCCAAAGTATAATCTTTGATCGAAGTTGGGATAATAAATCAGGAGAGCCTTGGGCCTTTGATCTAAAAGTCTAAAGATTTGTCATTGTATGTTGTTCTTAGTAATCTTCCTTTTGATCTACACCTCGGAAAGAGCATTGTCTCTCCTTGGGAATTTAGAGAGTAGGATTATCCTTATTTGTTGTTTCTAAGTAGTCTACCTTTCAGCCTACACCTCGGAAAGGACTTGGTGCCTCCTTGGGAGTCCTGAGATCTAGCCTACCATTTGATGATTACTTGCATGAGTTCTATTTCAGCGTAAATCTAGAAGTTCAAAGCCTTCGGATGCATTCTGAGAGACAGTTCATCTAAGTGATCGAACCATTCCATTCCCACTCCTATGCCCCTCTTGCTCTATTTATCTTGAGGAGATAGGACAGATTAAAAGTTAGCTTAGTTATAGTTAAGATCTGTAGAAACCAAAGAAAACCTTAGCTGCAACGCCTTGTGCTTTATGTACCCTTGTGCCCTGCCGCTAAATAAAAAGATAGGAACATTAGTTTACTTTACTTTTTATGCAAACATCTGCAAAAAGAGGGAGGAGCTTCCCCTCCTAATTTGAAGAGCAGTTACTACACACTGTGCATAGCTATCTGTTTCCAATAAGCACTCCAGAGGTGCTAATCAAAACGCCAACACTGTCGTTCCTAAAACACGTCCCCTGCTGTCCCACCATCCCCATCCTACAAACACCATGGAACATAGCAATAATGTGCCTACGAGAGCTTATTTATAAGCTCTCCACAAGCAATTTTTATGGGAAAATAAGAATAAAATAATCCCAAAAAGTGCCTACTTTAAAGCAAATCTTATCTCTATCTTCTAAACTAAGGAAATAAAACACTTAACATTTAAATTAAATCTAAAAGAAATAAAGAATTACAATTATCCTAAAATAGGCTTTCACTTTTGCTCAAAAATAAATATTAACCCTAAAATAGAAAATAGCCAAAGTTGACTATCCTAAATCATCCTTTTATATTTTAGTATCAAAACTTGAATGATCTAGAGGCTTTGGAGATGTTATTCTGCCTTTTTCCTATGCAAATCTCACTCTATCAATAAACTCTGTAATCTCATCAAATGGCAGCTTCTAGGCATATTCCTCTTTATCCAACTCCTGCTGGGCAAAGTTCTTGCTTCTTACAAACAATGTCTGATACTTAGGAAATTTGAGCTTCTAGACTTCAACTTGAACAAAAATTCTCATCAGCTCTTCCATATTACTGATGTTGAAATCTGAACCTCCCAACCATGTTATGATTGGTTGCTGAAAATTATCCTTCACTATAAACGTGAATGTGCGAGGAGTGCAAAAAGATAAAATATCTTGCTCCCCATTTGCAACTTCTCTATGTTTTTCTTTGACAATCTTCAAGGTGAGATCCTGCACCTCCAAAAACACTTGACAACCTGCTATCCACCTAGGAACATGATAACATTTAATATTAGTTATCACCTTCAATCTTATTAGTTCCTCCACTCCCCAAAACTCCATCAGCTCAATGTTGCTCAAAAAGCTGCAACATGAAGTAATACAGGAAGTCAAAGAAAACTCCAACTCAATGATTTGTCAAATGGTGACAATTTCCAGTAGCAACATAAACAAATCTTCTATAGTCTTAAAATTGCCTTGACATAAATTTGTGATCCATTGCTGATTCATTTTTCCATGTGTCACCAATTCGTCTAATTGCTACTTTTGAAGTCCTACGAAAGTCATGGTGGCAAACTTGCTTTAGTCTCTAATAATGCATTTATCAAATGAGTGATGTATGCTCTCAATTCCTTGATTTTTGCCTTCAATTTTTCGTTCATCTCACCATCGTTTTATAGCATCTCCTTAGCATTTTAGTGGCAAAATGTAATAAATCAATGTTTCCTCACCTGCTTACCAGCCCTAGACTTGTCTCTAAAAATTGGAAATCAGCAGCTTGTATCTCTTGCATACTGTTATGTTGGCGTTTAAATTCGCACCTCTGGAATGCGTATTTGAAACGGACAGCTATGCACAGTAAAACTGCTCTTCAAATTAGGAGGGGAAGCTCCCTCTTGCTGATGGTGTTGAAAGAAAGTAAACTAAGAACTAAGTTGCCTATCTTTTTGATCAGCTTAGAGCACAAGGTTTATTAAACACAAACGCCGCAGCTGAGATTTTCTGTTTTAAGAACTTCAACTATGACTAACTTAAACTAAAGACGTTTCTAACTTCTCAAGTAATACGCAGAGCAAGAGAAACTAGAAATGAACAAGGTTGATTCTCTGACAAAATACTTCAATAAACTCTTTCTCAACAAACATCTACACACTTCAATGTACGCTGAAATCAAGATCATAAAAGTAGAACACAAATAATGGAAATCTGAGATGTTATATCAAGGCAAAGGAGGCTCATGATTTTATTACTCAAACTTCTGGAACAAAACTTACTTCTAACATGCCTAGAACAAGAAATTGCAGCTAAAGAGGCTTGCAATCTTGTTCTCACACAATAGGAATAGCAATTACAACAACTCCTTGTTGGCTAAAAGATACTCAACAATTCGCTATCATAAAACAATTGAACAACACTTGAATAACAAATAGAAGGCATTTAGGCTCAGCGTTTTGTTATCACTAGCATGGTTCTAACACTAACACTGAATAACAGTTTGCTGGCTAAAAGAGACTCAGCAATTTGCTATCACAATAACCGTTAAAGAAACTAATTAGCAAAGGCTCTTATTTATAGGCAAGCAGAAGAGTAGGGAACCCTAAAATCTCCTTGCTTTCACAATCTAGGGCTTGCTCAACAAGCAAGCTTTATTTCTAAATCTAGAAAGAAGATAACATCTAACACCTAAGAAAGCAGGAAAAGTGGGAAACGCCAACTATTACATTTATCTTCTTTCTCTTCTCAAAGAATGGATAAGAATTATTCCAAGAATAGAAAGAAAGCGGGAAGAAAGCTTCTGGAAGAAAGCTGCTTTAAAGCTCGATCACATCCGCTAGAAAATTAGAAATTGTGTCCCGGTTCGGTGCATCTATGCCATCAATAACAAAACACCGTTTTTCTAGAATATCTTCACCATCTGCAATTGATCTCAGGAAATCTTCGACCTCATTGGCCGCTTTTTCAAATCTTGCTAACATCATGGCAAGGTGACTTGGCAGAGTCTTATGTTTTTTTTTCTTTCATTCACTTTAGTACAATCTTCTTGTTGTATTTTTCCTTATGCACTCCCATATCCTCTCATATTCGCCCTTTGAGATAGTGACACTTTCAGGCCAAGGGGGAATAGCATTTCTCGATCATATCAGGCTTCAAACTGCAAATCAATCTGCCATCAACTGATTGAATCTTCCTTGTGGCCGGGTTGTAATGCTTGATGCAAGCAATTACGAACTCAAGACTCTGAACTGATATAGGGATAGACGCTGCTGCAAGGAGCCCAGAGTGTCCCAGGTTTATGATTGAGGTGTTGCCTGCGCTCTCCAAAGCGTGTAGATCAAACACCGGCTTGATGTGATGCAAATTTGTCTCAGCTTTTTTGATGTAATCATGATAGAGAGCTAATTTAGTCTTGAAAACATTGGGAGTGTACTCCATTTCGAAAACCTTGAAGAATGACTGTAAACTCGCCTATGTTCAGACAAGTTTTGAACAACTTACTATTTTTAGCATGCTGGTTTTCCGGACTCAAACGGACAAATTTTTTGGAAATTTTTCAGAGATATGGGTTTTGCTCAGAATTTCGTTGCAAGACAACCCAGATCGTCCGTTTTCGAAAATTTTGAATTTATACTGAAAAAGCAGCAAACCCTAATCTCTTCAATTTTTCACGAAAAAAGCTGGCACCTGGGTTTTGTTCAGAATATGATTAGAAACGGACCCAGTTGATTAGATTCGAAAAATACTGATGACTGATCGAAAAAGCAGCCAACCCTAGGATTTGAAATTTTCTTGAAAAAAAACTGTGATATGGGTTTTCTTCAGAAGACTGATTTGAGAGGACCCAGATGATTGAAAACTGAATGCACTGAGGATTTCACTGACATGGAAATAAAAAGCAGCTGCTGCAACTTGATGAAGTTCTTGAAAATTTCTTTAGAAGAATGAGGTGATAAGACCCAGATGGCTGAAAATTTGAAAACCTTGGCCTTCTCCTTGAAAAATTTGATCTTCTAGATGAAAAAGCAAGGGTTTATGTTGTTGATCTGAAAAATTTGATGAATAACCAGCAAGCTGAGCTCTTGAATCTTGAAAAAAATTCTTCGGACTTGCTACTCCAATTTTCTCCTTTGAATGCTACCTGCAAAAATAATGAAAATTACATTGAAGAGAGGTGTTAAATAGACTTAGGGTTTGAATTAGGTTTGCTTTCTTTTGCTTTTATTTTCAAAACCCTAAAAATCTCTAATCATTGAACTTGGACGCCCATGCTTCATCCTCTTGCAATTTTGAAACTTTGAAAATCTTGAAAATTCTACTAAGGCATGATAAGTTGGGTGCCCTTCTTGGCTAGGGGCACCCACTTCAAGCAGTGTTAGCCATTTTTTTTATATTTTCAACTTTTCACCATTTTGACCCCCTACTTCGCCTTCGATTTCCGGCTTACAGACTAATCTGATGGGCGAGCTGAATGATTCATTGCAGAGCCAAACCCGTTCTGAGAAGATTGTTCTAGAGGCCTCTTTGGCTAAAATCTTCATCTCGACCTTCGAATTCATGGGAGCCTTTCTCCTCCAGGGGCGCCCATTTTGTCCAGAGTTGGCCATTTTTATGATCTTCAATTTCTTCATTAACTCCTCTTCTACAGATGATCTTGTCGAATCTGGTGATCCGGGCATCGGATTGACTGATGATTATGCTCGTTGCGAAGCTGAGAAGATCTTGTCAAGGGTCTTCTAGGAGAGACTTCATCAAACAGTGAGTTTTAAACCTTCAAAAGCTTGGGCGCCCTTCTTGGCTGGGGGCGCCCAAGTTCACTATACTTGGTCATTTTTCATAAATTTTCACCTTGCTTCTGAATTCTGAAACCTCACTCTTGTTTCACCCTATGTTCATCCTCTCGTATCTGGCGACTGCAACCTCCAATTGACGTGTTGGATATCTTGTTGGAGAGCCTGATAAACTATGGAGAAATCATGTTAGAGCCACATAAGCAAATTCATCTGTTTTGCCCCTTGAAATCTTGGGCGCCTCTTCTCTCTTGGGGCGCCCAAACCTTCCAAACTTAGCCATTTTCATCTGATTTTCATCTTCAAGTTTGAAACCTTCATTCTGTATGTTCCACTTTGATCTAAATCTACTAGAGATTGGGCAGTCGAATGCTCTGACGGAAACAGGCGTGGCGAAGCTGGCTGAATACTGAAGAGATTGAGCATATTCTCAAACCCTAACTGCTAAGTTAGGTGCTCCAAAAAGCTGGGCGCCCTTCTTCACCTGGGGTGCCCAAAGTTCTCATACTTAGTCAAATTTTGATAATTGTCATGTTCTTCATTCTGACTTCTATGTGAATCCTCCCTGTTCAACTCTGAATCTCGAGCAATCGGATGATCTGTTGACTGTACCGCCGGACTCGTTGTGGAGCTGGAAAAGAACTTAGCAACTTTGGTTGGAGGTTCAAACCCTAATTTCAACTTTTAGTGCCCTAAAAAGATGGGCGCCTATTCTCTCTTGGGGCGCCCATGGCTGGCAGTGTTAGAAAATTTTCACAATTTTTCACTTTCTTTTCCGTTCTTCATGCTTGCTCACCAACTCGCCTTCTGTTGAATGCCTGAGTGTTGAATCTGACGCCTGGTAGCTGACTGACCTCCATTGATGACCTCGGAGCTCCTGATATGCTTCTGAAAAAGCATAATAGACCTAGTAGGGTAAAACTGATTATTTGAGATTCTGACTGCACCATATGGAAGTATTTTGAGCCAATCAAAATCAATTTGAACTCTAACGGACCAACTTTCTATTTTAGAAAGTTTTGCCAGTATCCGTTTCCAAAGAAACCCAGAAAAAGTTACTATTTTTAGAAAATTTCTAAAAATAGCAGTTTTCCTAAAAAGTAGGGATGAAAAACTGAGATCTGGGTTTTGTATATTAAGCTGCTCTGAGCAGACCCAGATCGTCAGATTTTGAAAATTTTGCGTTTTAACCCCTCATGCAAGACATGCACACCCAAATTTTGACCTTTTGACTGATTTAACAAGACTTTTACTCATTTCTTCAAAATGTCTAAGTGTAACAAAAATTTTAATTTTGGGGTACAACATGTTATCAAACGAGAAATGATAGTTTCAGTTATTATATGCCCTTCACTTTTCTTCAACCTCGGTTGTCTTTTGGCCTTCTTGATTTTGACATCTAGGATTAAGCTAAAAACTTCACTTAAATTAAGTGGTTGTGCAACTACCACTCTTTTCTTTCTTGTTCAAGGTTCCCTAAAACTGATCTATATTCCCAGAGCTTGGTTCTGGAACATCTACTTCCATAGCTATAATTTCTTCAATAGGCTGAATCATGGGAGTGGAAGATGTGCAAATAGATGACTTAGAAGCTTTTAGAACTTCCTTGGGTTGAATAGGTACTTGAGGTGGAAGAGAAGAATGTGAGCCCTAAACTAGAGTGATATCTCTACAAATGAGTGTAGGTGATTTTACCCTTTTCTTTGCTACTAATTTCAGCTTCTCAGTCTTGGTTTTTCCACAGCTTGACTTGAAGCTTTCATCTTTTTCTTTTGATCTTCAACTCTAGCCATTGCTTCTTTTGAGTCTGGGACTACTTCCATACTTCTTTTTGGTAACCTTGAATGTTTTTCCCATGGTACTAACAATTCTAATTCAGCTATTTTTCATTCCAATAATCCTCTAGACTTGTCCAATACCGCCTTCTTCATGCAATCCTCGGAAATACCATCTCCTACTGACCAAATTACTGGTGATAATGTATACACACCTCCTCTTGACTAAATGAATCAAGGAGATAAGAGATCTTTTGAATCTACCATTGTACTTAGAACTGATTCCGAAATGAGTTCCCTTAGCTGATCTAAATTCATTCTACTGTGCTTTCTCCTTCATGCATCATACTTATCTAGGCACTTTGCCTAGAAATCCTCCAAGTCTGGCACATGGGCAAACTTGATACCAAGTCTGTCTACCATGATGTCTTTGGAGTCAAAATATCTATTTGTATGATGAAACTTGAGGCTATATTTGGACAACTCAACTCCCATTTTTCTAGCGGCAATGGTGTTGGAACACTTGTAAGACCCAATATGAATTGGGTAAATGGCTCCCAATTTGTATATTTTCTTCGAATGCTCATGTGCCACTGACAATTCCCTGCAATACTCCATTAGGATAATTTGATCATTAAATTACCATGGAAGTTTGAAGGGATATGAATCAAATCCACACACGCAAATGTATGTGAAGGTAGGGAATTGCATAAACCAATCTACCCATTATGTAAAATCCCCCACTTGATTTGTAACGAAATTTTTGCATTTATTCAGTTTGACAATGTGAACATTTTGTCAAACAGTAGACATGCACAAAATTGGGAAAACACCAATGGTTTCCGAACAGCAAATACGCTTATGCAAAAATATTCATTACATAATGCTTAGATATCATTACACAGCAGTATACTGGGAAAATGCTTATGAATAGAACTCTATTAATACCACACATTACAAAATATTTATTCATATTTCTGACCTGAGAAATAACAATGTACAGGTCACCTTCTTTGCAGGATGCCAATTATGAATTCGCAGCTCTCTTGCATGATACTCCGTTGCCTTAATAACTTTTGCACATTACCCAAGCTGGATGGCTTATTCTGACTGCCACACTTCTCCTCTCCTTACGTCACCTCCTATCATGCATTCCTACAATCTCACACAGCTCCTTCAATCCGGTCGGCCTATCATTACACCCTCATGTCCTCCCTTTTGCTTAACCCAACCCTCCTTTCTGCTACATCACTAGGCTGGAAATGGCATTCACAAACCAATGTCCCTTTACTCCAATCAATGGATTCTCAGTTTCCTACACAGCTCATGAACTATGCCACCTATCCCTGCTACTGCGCCCAGGAGTAATGAAATCAACCTAGGCAAGGTTCTTTCCAATCTCATGGCTCCTCTATGGAATAGATAAACAACTCTGCAATTAATGGTACAGCTGGAACTATAAGCAACAATAAATCCCTTCAAACCATACGCCCAATCCAAGATGAGTACAATACATTCATTCAGCACTATGATCTCCCGGCCAAAACATCCACCAATATGAATGAAGATGTTGCATACAAAATGAGCAAGATATATTTATTGTTACTCTGCAAATTTGTCTCCGAAGGAGACCCCACAAATTTGCAATGAAGCACACTATGAAAGATCTGAATGATCTCTCCCACTTGACCAACTAGGGTGGATTAGTCTCACCACCGAACCCAATCGCCCTAGGGTTTTTGTCCTAGAGCCAAGAACTAAAAAGCTCCTCAATCACCAATAGAGAAAATAATCAAGCATAATGCAAATGAGCCCTCAACTCCACTTTTAATACACTTTTCACTTTTCCCGCTCCAATAATAAAATATCTCTTATTATAAAGTGACTTTATAAAGTACCTTTTTAAATATTTCCCCATGTCACTTAATACACCATTTAATCTAATTATTTAATATTACCTTATAAATGCACTTTTTCCGCTAGGCAACATTAAATAATTAAATTAATCAATTCCCTTTACCCGACTATAGCCTACAAGAATTAAATAGGCTATTAAGTCCTCCTGGAGCGATCACTGGGAAAGGGACATTACACATTACGTGATCACCAATCTTGCATGCTCTGAGATGCCAATGTGGTTTTCATTGTCTAGATCACTTATATTTGCAAAGTGAAAACATTATTCACCCTCTTGAAGTGTTTAAGCCCTTCTATGTATTCAAGCTAAGGATATGGTTGAAAGAAGTGACCTTGTGAATAGACTTTTTCCAAACTTGTGAAAATATTTGCCTGCACTAAAATATAGACAAGGTAAGATGCCATGTGAAAATTCCTAGTATCAAAGAATTTTGTCAACTGTCAATGGATGGAATTGCTGATTAAGTATCCCCAATAAATGTATCTCTTCCCTTCATATATTAATCAGATTGTGTAAAACATCCAACTCTTGAATGTTCTTGCTTCTGTCTGTCCCGTCACCGTGTTGAGCATGATAATCATGAGCTCCAATTCTTCTCTGGAATTAGTCCTGTATAAAATCTTCAGCAATTGATTGGGCTTCTAAGTTCATTTTGACACTGGCACATTGGTACTCCATTGATATTCACACTGCTCTAAATCAATCGATTGCGTCTCCTCATACTGCTGTAATACAAATACTAATTTGAGAGTTTCAATATCCAAATTACCAAATACTCTATTGTTTAAAGACATGATCCTTTGTGTTCGAGTCTCATAATGGCGTGCACATGTTATCACTAACTCAAGGGATTGAATTGTGACGGGTAAAGAAGCAACTTGAATGAGTCCACACTTCCATAATCTAATAGCTAGGTTACTTTTTACGCTGATTCTTTCATCTAATTTGAGGTTCAATATGTCCAAGTGGCCAAGCAAAGTGTCACAAACATGATAGGAACTGTTTGAGAGGAGGGTTTTAGACTCTAGAACACTTTTACATAATTCCATGGCTGGGAAAAATCTCTTATTGCTGTCTATGGCTTCAAAGAAACCTGCTGATTTGTGAAATCAGAACTTTTGGAAGCAGGAATTTGTTATGACAACATAAATCTTATGATGAAAATCGGGATGCTTGGGATGATATCTTGCAATTATAACAGCAACTTCAAACAATTCTGAAACATGCTTAAGTATGGTGCTTCAAATCTGAACAACCTTCACTATGGTGCATCAATACCTGCAAAAACAACAGTATAGGACTTCACTCTGCTCTTGATAGCTGAAACAAAGCTTGTTTGATGATTGGAATGAATGAACACCTTAATATATAGGCTTTCCATGCTATAACACTAGCTTTTCCTCAAAACTTAGGAAGGTGGTGCCTATTATTGGATGATTTTTTATTTAAAACACTACAAATTCATGCTATTTTGAATGTTGGCTGACTAAAACAAGTTGGGCACTGATTCGGGATGGCTGCACCAACCTTAAATTGCACCACTTAAATGGTTAAAGTGCTGAAAAACCATTTCATATATGTCTTAACCTTCGCTTGAATGCTGGTGTGGTTTCATACTGTATTTGCCTCAAATTTGGTGCAGTTTTATATTGGCTAATCCATTGATAAAGCACACCAGGTAAGTGGAATTTCCTCTTTAAGTGTTTGGGCACTGATTTATGGTTCATTTGCCACTCCTTAGGCATGCTTTGGCATTGGTTTAATAGATGTATTTATGTGCCTAAAATGTGGCAACTCTGACTTAAGCAACATGGTGTGGATTTTTAATGGTTTAGCCCATAGAAAAGTGTGCCAAATTAGTTCCATTTCCCTGTTTATTCTCAAGCACACTTCAGCAGTGACTGATCTACTCCTTAGGTGTTCTTTTGAGCTGATTTTGCCACCCTAAAAGTGCACCTGGCTTTGATAATGCACTATCTTTTCTTCCTTATTCGTTTTGCTGGCATTACCTTCCAAATGACAAATTGAAGAGTTCTTCCCACACGATGATTCCTGGTTTCCATCCTGCATCTTTTTCTTTTAGCATTCTTCATCAATGAGTCATCAGCAATCAATGTTAGCAGAAAAATGAGGTTTCATCTTGACAACTTTACAATTTGACAGAAATAACAATACAATTGACCTTGATTATCTTTGCCAGAATGATTTGACTTCTAAGTCACTGACTGTAAATCTAATGAACGCAAAGTTTCATAGGGGTACCAACATCTATCATCCGAAAACCTTTGGCAACTATGGAGAGTTAAGAATGACGAGGTATTTCAGGGCAAAGGAGGAGGTGTCTTGCAGAATCTTGCTGTGATTTCACTCCTCTCCATTATTTTACAAGTTACAATGGTATTAAAGATTCCAAAGGACAGATTTTACAAGCTGCTAGATAATGGAGTCACAATGATCTACAAATCTGAAATAAAACAAGCATAGTGGTGGAAAAATATTCAAAGAAATGGTGGTAAAATTGATGGAAGTGGTGATGAAGAAGAGATAGCTAAATATATTGTTCACAGTCTAGATCCTCCATATTTCATTGTCAAGAGCTCAGGAACCATTTTGCAAAAAAGAAAAGATGATATGAAGATTGAACACAATTTTGGTTCAACAAAGACAACTCGAGATGTGCTGCTGCTACAGACAGTAACGAAAAAGAAATGACAATATTGGCAATCATAATGATATCGAATTCTGCTAGGAATAATTGCTTATATGAAGGGGTATATAGTTAGTAACGGTTGTATTAAAACTAATTCTATCTATTGTGATAAATGATGAAATAGTTAGTGACCATGATTGGTATTGTTTGTCTCTCAAGCTTTTATTTTTCTTTGGCCTAGGTGATATTGATGTCCTCGTAGTTGATTTCTTTTTGTTTCATTAGATATGCAGTATGTGCCAGCCTGAAAGGCCTAACTACTATTTCCAATATTAAAAATCAAAAAATAAACAAGCTATAGCATATGCCAAAGGGTAGGGAAACCAAATTTTTGATACAAAATGCCACTCTATTGAGTATTGGTGTTGATGCCATTTGAAAAATGGGCAATAGATTTTGTGGGACCAATCAAGCCAACAGCATGGTGACGCCAGCTATGGTTTATCCTAACAACTATCAAATTACTCACATGATGAGCAGAGGCAATCCTTGATTCGGATTGTACTACAAAGACAGCTATCAAGTTCTTACATTAAAAGTATTATAATGAAGTTTGGATGTCCCACAATAATAACAAGCAATCAAGGGAAGCATTTTGTGAATGAAACAATTGGAGAACTTTTACAATAATTTATGATTAGCCACAATAGAGATCGCTCATATTACTCCCGAGCAAATGGAACAACAAAAGCATTTAACAAAACGGTAGAGGTTGTTGTGACAAAGGTATTTGACAAGGGGGACAGATGGGAATGATAAGATCCCAGTGGTACAATGGGCTTACCACAGCAAATATAAAAGATTGACAAAATTTTGCTCATTCCATCTTGTTTGTGGATTAGAAGCTGTTGTACCAATAGAATATTCATTGCCTAGTTCACGACTAGGCATAAAAACAAAAATGAATAAAGATGAGTCTTTAGAAGAGAGCTAATAGAACTTTAGAAATTAGATGAGAAGTGATTCATTGCAGCTTAAAACCAAATGTAGAAAAAACAGAGGCAGAAAGCATGGCATGACCACAATTGTAAAACTAAAGAGTTCAGCTAGGAGATATTTGTTTTGCTATCAAATGCCAAATACAGGAAACCAAGAAACTTGAAGATTCGATGATGGCATCCATATACCGTTGATCACATTCTATCCATAGTTACAAGACTTGGTGAGTCCCAAGGTAGTTGACACCAAACGGGTCCCAAGGACTCATGACCCCACAAGTCTGGCCAAACTCACCAGACCCAACAAGTCTTGAGAGTAAGACTTAGCCACAGCAAGAAAAATAAATAATTATAAAAAGAAAAGAAAAAACATAAATACTTAAAAAAAACATTTAAAATGACCTCTCACACTCTAAAAGTGCATTCATTTCATTTTCAAACACAAAGAGGAAAAAATTAGTTTTTGAGCAAAAATTACATGCCATTGAAGAAAAAATCAACACATAGGTTGAGCAAGAAATAGTGATTGAAAACCATTTGAGCAGGTTTGCAACAGCCCTTGGTGCACAAAGGAGCCTACAGAGGATTCGACAGAGCCCACCATTGATTTGGAACAGCCTGCCATTGATTTGAAACAAGTTTGAAGAGGTAATCTTGTATTCTGAAGTCTTTTTTTTCTATTTTTAAATTCCATTGTGTTCTACATTTGTTTTGATTTTTCACTTTAAGTTAATGGAACAAAGAACAAACCCTAACTGTTTTTTTTTTTTTAAAGCTGCAAACCCTGATCGTTTTTAGTTTCTTCTAATTTTTTTATTTTAATTTAATCAGAAACCATAAATGTTACTTTATTTTCTAAGTTGTCGGTTTGTTACATGATCGGGTACGGGTACAGGGTTCTGCATTAAAGAAGGGAAGCTGCCTCAATGTGAAGCTTGGGAGATGTTTTGGGGAGGCAAAACTCATCAAGTTGCATTTCAAGGAGGTTTTGTTTTCTCATTGCAAGAGACCAACACACTCTGCAGTAGATTGCTTAGCTAATTATGGAGCCAATCAAGAACCTTTAACAGCTTTATACGGCAGCCGTACTTTTTCATAGGAAGAACTTGGTCATTTCTTAAATTATCTCCCCCCATAAAATTTGAAGGCATACAGATTTTAAGGGATCTTTTAAAGGTCCATTTGGAAGTGGCAGCTTGTGATGTTAATAACCTCAGTGGATGGTACATTGAATATTGTGAGGAAGAGATTTGAGACTGTGAGAGTTTATTGCCATTGCAAGCTATATGTGGTCATGTATGGCTAGATAGTTATTTCTTCATATGTAAAGGCAAATGGCTATTAGCCTATTGCAGTTTGGCTTCAGTGGTTCCAGGAGTCTTGGCACTTAGCATTGTTTATGGTGTTGTGTTTCCAATCTCCTCTATGTGGTGTTGTTTAAAATGGGTAGAAAGAAGAGCTCTGGGAAAACTAGAGATCCTAAGCGTAAAGGAAAAGTGGCAAACAAGCATTTGAAGACATTTTTTGCTTGTGACAATGATGAGGCAGTAAGTTTTGTTAAAGGCATATAAGGAGAGAAGGGTCTAAGCCTAATAGGGGAACCGAAATCTAAAGCATCCATACATGTTGATTTTATGGCTAATTTGGCCATGGTTTAGTTTTTTCTCTCAAACCACTTTGGAGATATGGGCTGGAAAAGGAAATGGAAGTGCTAGTTTTTCATTGCAAAAGAAAATGAGAAAGTCATAAAGAGCTGCATCCATTAACTCTCCTGTATCTAAGGGTTCAACGGTTTGGACCCAAAGTTGGTGCCACAGGCATTTTTTTGCTAGGGGCTTACTGCAATGATGTGGAGAAGATTCTGGCTAGAACGTATGTCACACACAATTTGGGCCAGTTGGAAGTATCTAGTGATTTTACAGTCCCAGGCTTCTATGGTAATTCCATTCATCATGTGTGGCATAGGCGGGAGGTGAGTCAAGGTGTTCATTTCCTACTCTTGTTAGGGCTTTCCAAGAGCAACATGCCGCTGGTGTAGTTTAGTTGAAGTGTGATTGGGTGGAAGAGGTGATGGATTGAGGGGGAGATGGTTATTGCAGGTAGGGTGCAGTGGGGTGTATGTTGAAGTTTCTGGAAAGAAAGGGGATTTTTGCTGGTGTTCGTATATTTGCAGAGAGTTATCTCAATGGTGGAGCTGTTATGCTTGCTCTTTTTTGTCCTATAAGGTGTTAGTTACTGGTAAAGTAGGCTGTAGGTTTTTGGGTTTGCAGGATTAGTGTTGGTCATTTGTTTATAAACCTTACTGCTCTTTTGATGCACTATATTGTGTCTCATTATTACGGTAATGCTTAATTTTTACAACCATTTTGGTTGTTATATTTATTAAGCTGATATGTATTTCTTATGTTTCTCCAAGGAAAGGGGGGCCAATAGATCCCTCAAATTATAAATCCAAAAAAAAAGGTTTAGAAGCTACATGCTGATAGAATTATGGAAACTCCAAGACACGAGTTCTTTGAAATCTTTGAAATGATAGATATGAAGTTGTGTTGATCTATTTCAAAGGCTTGGGAAATGATAATAATAATAAGGCAGAGGCTGATAATGCTTAAGGGCATTCATTTTTGGTTTCAAAGGAACAAAAATTATTATCATACAGTAGAGCCATCAAATTATCATTCAAGCATTGGACAAACCTCATAGCACAAAGTGGTCACTTAGTTCCAGCTTGGGGAAAGCAAAAGATCTCCCTAAGAAAAGAGAAAATGTAAGTTTCAATAACATAAAAAGGATAGTAGCTGATTGAAGAGCTAATTGTGGTTTAATAAAAAAAAACTACGTTACCAAATTGTCACATGTACAGGCCAATTCCAAGTATGAAATGTCCTGAAATCAGATCCTAGTTTGAATCACCTATGGATTTAACCAAAATACATCCTTTTGCCACCAGAAATAATTTGGCCTCTTTCCCATCAAACCCAACCATTTCCATTGCTTGCATGGCATTTCTAAAGCAATTCTAGAACAATTCCAGCAGCAAATGAGTTTTTTGAAGCATTTTTTTTTACTTTGTTGACTGACAAAAACCCTAAACAACAGCACGTTATGTTATACCTTGAGTTTTGGCTACCACAGGAGGTAAAAAGGAAAGTAGACGTGACGGTGGACAAGTTTTTTTCCATGCAATTTTTGGATTTTTAAATTGAACCAGCATTTTTCTCTATTGGGTTGCATGTATTAGTTTATTTATATTAAATTATATTAATTAGTATTAATTGATTAATAGATTATTTATTAAGTTTAATATTAGTTAGTGTTAATTTCATTATTAATATTATTTATTATTCAATTGTTATATTATATTAGGGGGCTTTGAAAAATAGTTTTATATCCATGTCTATACAACTCTGATTTAATTATTTTTTTTATTTTTTTTATAGGTAAGTGCTGTCAAGGGGGACAGCTCCCGAAAAATACGATCAAAAAATGCATGCCCTAACCACCAGGGGTGCACCAACACAAATATAATTTTACCTAGTAGAGCATGCAACAACCCGAAAATGGGTGTGACCACAAATTATACCTCCATAATTCCTTCTTTCTTTGAGGATCTTAGTGACATAGGATGTTTTTGTTTTGAAGGTGGAGATTTCTTTTTCTTCACCTCCGTCCAAGCCTGATGGTCAACCGATGAAGGATGCTGGCCCACACACGAAACCGCCAGCAAGGAAGAACCAAGGTTGCAATCCACGGTAGTAGCCACCGAAAGTGAAGAAGAGACAGAGTTGGAGACCACCAAAGATGGAAAAGAACTGCAAGCATTGTCTTGTTTTGAATCAGGCGCAGTCACCTAAACATTGCAGTCTTCCATAGCCGAGTGGGAAGGTACGAGAGCCGGAGTAGTTTCCTGCAGTGAGGGAGTGGAAGCACTAGCATTCTTTACAGAAGGTGAAACAGCATAATGTCTGGATTCAGCCCCAACCCACCATGAGGGGTTGTTGTTTGGGGCAGCACTGGCATTCTCCCCAAAACGTTTTTTACCGCACTGTGTAATAGCATGTTCTGTAGCAAAGCAAATTTGACATTTGAATGCAATCTTTTCATAATCTATCGGTTGGCGCCACCTTTTTCCAACTTTGAGAAAGATTTCTGCTGGGAGGCCATTTGAAACATCCATTTCTACACATAAGCGAGCAAAAGTTGAATTTTCATAGTTAACTGTTTCATCTGAGATACCATGGTATTTCCCCAAGCTGTTGCCAATCGCTTTCAAACAATCAATTTCCCAAAACTGTAATGGGAGGTAAGGTAAACGGACCCATAAAAATGCAAATGAAAAAGACTCTGTGCGTGGATCAAATGAAGGGGACCAAGGTTTCATGTACAGAAAATCCCCTTGAAAGAACTAGGGCCCCATTTTTAACACCATTTCCTTATCATCCATGGATTCGAATTCTAGGATAAAAAACCCTTTCGCACAAAAGTAAATGTTGATTTCGTCTTCTAGGTATTCCTTCCAGTTTGCTTCAATCCAAGAATGGAGGTCACATAATTTAGGCCACACCTTAGTAAATCTACAAATCAGTGGGTGATCTTGCAAGTAGTCTTCTCTGTCACAAACAAGGTTGTCTAGATTGATCTTAGGGGCAGAAGATTGCTGCACGGCAAAAGGAGGACGCAAGGAGGCCCCATCGTGGAGCCTAAGAGGCTCTGATTCTCGCTTGTTAGGGGATATACCAGTAGACTACATGCCCAGGGAGAAATCCGGCCCATGAGGACCGTTACGCGGAGAATGGCGGGCAACAAGGGCATCGATGAAGCTTTTCTGCCTGCAACCTCTGTCATCATGGCGCGAGTCCAGCGCACCAACCATTGCATGCTTAACAAAACCAACACTGCCATCTTTCAGACTAAGCCTTTCCGCCAATGGAGACTTAGGGTTTTGCACAGGAATGCCTTCCCTGTCACACACCTGTTTACGCACGGTCACATCCGGGAAAGAGCCTGAAACGGCTAACACCTTTGCCAACATCACCTCCCTGAAGGCACCTTCGCCAAGGCCATTCGCAAAGTGAGGCTCGCTTGCAGTTGGAGCAGATGCGGGAGTTTTCAAAGCAGACATTTTTTGATTTTCCTCTTGTGCTTATAACTCTGATTTAATTATATTTAATATTTATTATTAATATTTAACATGTTAAAAAAAAAAATTTAATATAGTAGAACTTTATTCTATATTAATATAGTATAGTTTTTACTATTTTAGGCTAAAAATATGTATATATTTGTGATCTTATATGTTTTTTGCACAGACGTACCCAACTTCCTCCCAAAAAATGCCACACTGGCATATCATACCAATGTACCCACACCTGATTCTGATTCAGTAACTGAGTAAATAAATAATGTATGCCAAAATAAGATGTTAAAAGGGTGAACAATTATTATTATAAGTGGAGACCTTCTCATTCAGCAAGAATTGAACTTGACATGCCTTGGTCTTCTTTTGCTTTCATAATTGAACATATGAGAAAAAAATATGTTTTAACTTCACAAAAAGCAAAGAGTAGAACAACATTGCAAATCTCAAGAAGAAAATGGAAAATGGAAAGAATTAAAATCCATTTGAACATGCTCGGTTGGAAGGTTACCAAGGCTAGGGATGGAAATTGAGGAAAACAAAAGTGTATTTAGTAAGGACCAATATATTCACGGAGACTCAAAACACAAGATACATAAAAAGAATGCTATCTTGTTGGTCAATGGATTGAGAATGAAAGAAAGAAATATGCTATCTTGTTGGCCAATGGGTTGAGAACAAAAGAAATAAATAGACTATATTAATGTCAATGAATAATCAATACAGGTAAATACAACTCAAAAACTACAATCTGTTATAAAACAAGTACTACTGTGGAAAGGCACTGTGAAATGAAAAATTAACTACATACAAAGTACAACAAAAGATGAACAGAGCAACCTATAGTGGCTAAACCCCAATCCAAAAGACACAGTACAAGTAGCCCTGCAAGGGAAGGACCCCTCAAAGAAACATGGAGCTGATAAAGAAGATCAAGTAAGAGACCATGAAATGTAACCAACACCATCACAAGCATGCAGAACCAAAAGAGCCAGCAACATTGTCATCTATTACCATTACTGGGCCCAAACAACCAGTTATTAAACAAGTACTACTGTAGACAGACCCTATGAAATGAAAAATTAACTGAACACAAAGTACAACAATAGATGAGCAGAGCAATCTATATTGCCTGAACCCTGATCCAAAAGACATAGTACAAGTAGCACTGCAAGGGAAGGACCCCTCAAAGATACATGGAGCTGATGGAGAAGATCAATTAAAATCATGAAATGTGACCAATGCCATCACATGCCTGCAGGACCAAAAGAGCCAACAACATTGTCATCTTTTACCATGACAGGGCCCAAGCAAGATCTGAAAATGCTCACATGGAAATGTGATGTTTCTAGGGCTAAGGGGACCAAGCTGAACAATCCTAGAAGCAAGCCAAGTACACCCCCAAAGTCTCTCCTAATATCCAAGACCAATGAACCTTTGGTCAGAGAAAAAACTGATACTGTGTGTCTATCTTAATGATTTAAGTTGCGGATGAAAAGATCCTCAAATGAAATAGATTCGTTTGGCCTAGAATAAGGTTGAGGATGGTGGGGCATTCTGGTAAGTTGGTAACAGTAATCAAAGAGGAACGTCATCTTGTTGATCTATAACTCTTGTGGTATGAATTGACAGTATCAACAGGGTGCTTAATGCTCCCAAAAACTATTGCAGGTTCAAAGATAGAAGTAAACAGCTTGAAAGGTGGATAAAGAATAGAATCTGCATCTGAGAATATTAGCCTCTCAAAGAAAAAGGACCATACTCCTTTTATTATGGTATTCAAAGGTGGATAAAGAACTGCTCAAGTACTTGTGTGGTATATTCCTCAGATTTAATAGCATATGAGACACCTGAAAATCAAGCAGTCTTAAATGTCATCCTTCTGGTGAGGGAAAAGACAAAAGATCATGTCACCCTGCATGATATGGTGGTCAATCTCGATGCATAACTGTTGGGAGAACACCCTCAGCTAGCCAAGGGAAATTCTCAAGCCATATGGCCAATGATGTTAAAGATAGTCAGACTCAGTGATGGTGTCATCTGAATGAATGAGAGATCAAAGACACAATGCCAGGTTTTGGGGATCAGTTTGATAGAATTGTATAATTTCAAATAGAGAGAGCACAAAGGAAAAAAGAACAATTAAAAAATTGAGGAGAAGATGGAAGAAGGCTAAAAATCACTAGTTGACTTGCTTTAATAGATTATATAAAGATCAGCATGTACTGCTAGGTTGGTCATCTTTTTCACAAGACCTTCACTACTGACTATACACTTAGATTTTAGCCTCAAAAAAGCATGTAAGGACATTAAAGAATTGCTCTAAGCAATGGTAAGAACCTAACTAAGATTTTCTAAAGCAGAATTTTGCTGCACTCCCAACCAGCAGAATTTTTGTGTCCATTCCCCAGCGTTTTGTTTTATGTGAATTTTCAAACTGATAGAGAATCATTTGTTCCAACGAAGAGAACATGTTAATATTAAGCATTTAAGCACAAATTGCAATTAAAATGTATTTTTCTCATTTCCAAGAAACATGCCTGTTCTCCAAAAATTATGTATAATGTAACTTAATATTTACCAAACATATATTACCATAAAAAATGAGGGTTGCAAAATGCTGCAAAAATAGTATTTGTGACACTTTAACACTATCTTGCGCAAATTACTCCTATTAGAGCTACAAACGATAATTCAAAACAATTTGCTTTTGAGAAGAAAGTAGCTTATTACCACTAAATTCCCAGCTTTAGGCAAGCTGATGCTTTTTGATGAAGCTGTTGCTATAAAAAGTGATACAAACTGACTGACAGTGATTGCAACCAATGAAGAGAGGATAAAGATGCGATATCTGTGGCTGATGGTGAAAAGCTGCTGACGAATTCTCATATGCTCCTTCAAGATGATTGAAACATCAGGCACGCCTTTGAAAAGATTACTATAGTCCTCAAACCGACAAAGCATGAGAGAGCACATAAGCCGAAATAGAACACAGATAATAAGGAACAGACTCATCCGGTAAAGCCATGAGAGCAAGACAGTCCCACACAAGATAATTCGGATAACAATTGTATCCTCAATAAATGGTAATTTAACTGAAACTTGTGTAAACCACCAAATTTGACAGATAATCTCACCAATGAAACCGGGAAAAAGAATCCACGCAACTAGTGACACAGTAGCCTGCTCACACAGCAATATCGGTAGTTACAATTCAAAATCTCCAAACAAGAATAAATTTATAAGGACATAAAAAAAGAGAGCTCTTATGATTTGATTGCATATATTGATACCGAAGACGGTTTCCTGAATAGAACTTATTTGAATCCATAGAGCACTCACTGTCAATAACTTGGCCATAACTGTTCAAAGACATTATAACTAGTGATTTTCCAAAAGACTACAATTTCATGACACATAACGGTTGAAGTATACCCAGAAATACAAAAAAAGGCATCTTATCAAACGAATTAACTTCCAACAAAAGACAGGCACTTGGGTCAGAGGATGAAGGATGGAGGATGGAAAACACTCTAGAAAATAAGGTTTTAAGACTGGCAAAAAATATAAATACTGAAACCGTTATAGACTGTGAAAGAAATACAAATTTGATACACTTGGTTAGCTTTGCAATACACAGATTTGGTACACAAATATAAAGACTGAAACCGTTATAGACTGAAAGAAATACAAGTTTGATACCCCTCGTTACCTTTGCAATACACAAAGAATGGCATCTAAAGATCTGCCGATCCTGAAATGCAAAGGTCAAACTGTAATGGCAATATTTAAAAGATGTACAATTGAATCACCGTGGAATAACGAATAGCTGAAACCGTGTCTTTCAATTATATCTGAGTATCACTGAACCCACATAACTTCAAAAAATACAAATCAGACAGAAGAAAAAGAAAAAAAACAGCGAAACAAATGTTACCTATGGTAAGAAAGGTAAAGAGATCTTACGGTGAGCTCCCTCTTGAAAATGATTTGAACTTTTTCTGATTCACGTTCAATTTTATCCAGGAACAATATTTTCTGTAACCCATGCTGCTTAAGATTGTGAGAGAGGAACAAGAAAGAAATGACTGCTAAGGAAGACTCCGATATCTGAACAACTGCATTGAGCTGAATCTGTTCGGTATCAGAGTTACTGAAAGTAACACAGAGAACTAATACGGTAGGAAATATTACGGTAAAAAAAGAAAACAACATCCAAGAAGCAATTAAACTTGCAGCGCACGAGTTAAAAAGCCCAAAACAAGCCAATGCCATTTTGAATCTGTGTAGACCGTCTCGGTAAATGTTGTGAAGACTTCTATAATCTATTTCGACATTATTGGCAGAATGATGTGCCCTCCTCCTTAAAATACCATCTTCCCCTGAAGTCTGATTTATCAAGCTTGCACCTGCACTATCTTCACTCCTACGCGACCCACTATTCTCATTGATCAGCAGGGATTGGGATTCTTCATGTTCTTCACGTATGCCAATGTCAATACAGTCCATAAGAAGACAATCTATAATATATGAAGCTGGAGTAAGGAAGCAATGAACGAGCCAAGAGGACTAATCGCAGTTACCCCAAATGTTTTACCCCTCTCTCTCATGATAAAATTTCATGGTGCCCACCGGGCATTAGTTCAATCCATGCTCTGTTGCAATTAGTTTCACATTTATTTTATATTTGATCTCGATTGGGTGAAGCTCAGAGCTCAAACACTTGCACCCTTATTCGAACATCTACCTGCCCAAGGAGAAGATTTTCCTTACCCAGCTGGGCGTTGACTCAGAGAACCAGGATATGGAGAATCTGTCTATCTCCAATTCATGGAGGCTAGTGCAAACTGTGCAGCTACAGATAGAAAAAGGCAGTCTTCCCATGGGGTGATTTCTTTCAAAGCCTAAATCTCTATATATCCCCACAGCCCTGGGCTTTAATAATCTCCAGACCATAAATTAACAAGTGATGTTAAGTTGGTTTTAAGAATCTGAACCGGAGGGAAGTATTATAACGTTCATTCTCTTCAAATTCTCGAAATAAATCAGAAGGCGTCAGTGTTTTTATCATTTAAATTGGCACCCGGCTGACGATATTCATAATCAACAGGAAATACAGCCTACCGTGAACAAACATACCATAAAATTCGAGCAAATCTCAGCCACGAGAAACACCGTAAACCCAAAACAGAAAGCGTCATTTTGTCATTAGCGTCCAGAAAGGGATTCTCCCATGAAGCCGCCAGTGGTCAAAACCCAAGAAAACGCTAAAATTGGAATTTAGTTCCGTATATTCTCCCTTGCCATTCCCTGCGAAATCCTGAAAATGGGTAATCCTTACATGGACGTATCATTTGTCCGCTTGTGGAGTAATGAAACGCCTATGCCCGCAGATCCTGGGAAAATTTAGTCGACAATTGGACAAGCGCAGGGGCAGCCATCGATTCTGTCTAATTCATACACGATACCCAGCATGTCACGTTAGATCTGAAGGACTGGTAGGTCCTCAAAAATTAAGACTTCACGAGATTTTATTGGTTAAAATGAGTATTTTGCTTTCAAAATATTCGCTACCGTCCGGTTGTTAAGTTATCTTGAAAAAAAGGCTATGGAGACCATTGCGGGTTAGGTTGGTGGATGAGAAAGAGTTACGTAGAAGAAATAACACAATGAAATATAGATCAATAAGTTAAAGAAATAAGGAAATTTAAAAAGTATTCTAAAAGAAAAAATTATAGGAATGTTATGTGGGTAAACTAAATTCAGAGAAAGAAAGCATATTATATTAAAGAATTTAATTCTACAATATATAGGAGCTTATATTTAGCGGAAAATAAAAATGTTGATAAGTCAATGAAGGATTAGCTTGCATCATCTTAAGTCTGAAACTATAGATGGTCAATGTCTAAGGAGGAGTGGGAAACAAGAACATACATATATTGCAACTTGGGTGTGGTGAAGACAAAATGGCATTTTATCATGGAGTGCTCGGCCTACAATCATATTTATATCAACTACAAAAATTCTTTGAGAGTAAACAATCAAAACATCTTATTTAAGGAGGCAAGGTTAGGCAAATGTAGAAGATCTAACCTCAAGAAAAATTTACAAATCTTATAGAACTTTGGAATCCTTGTGTCTTAGGTGAGGCTTGTGCTCTACTCTTTTGTTGCTCCTCTTGATCCCATAGATTGCTTTGATTTTGTGGATATTTTTAAATATTTCATCCATGCATGTAATCAAAGAAAAGTAGTTTGAGTAATGTAACAATATAAATTAGGTGCCCAATGAAATGAAAGAAAATGAAATATTTTCAAAGTGTCCATGTCTAGGAGGAAAAAGAAAGGAAAGGAAAGGTCCTTTTATAGTCCACGATACCAGGCAATCTATTTTTGGGTCTACAAACGACTTACAGTATATGGGACTCCTCATACTCCCACTATGAGAGAGGCACGTAACTCGTGCTCCACAATACGAGGAAGATTGCAGCTAATTGTTATCATTATGAAATAGAAGTGTTTGGTTTTCTAGAGAAAAAGTGCACATTTCATCTTTCAAGGTTATTAGTCTCTTTATACTATTTGATTTTTTTTATTAATTTATCTTGGAGTTTGTGCAAATGAAAAATTAAAGTTTTGTAAAGTTGTTTTTTTTTTTTTTCAAATATAATTGATTGGTAGCTTTAAAGTGTATGTAGTGATTTAGTTTAATTAATAAAGAAAGGAAAACCCCACATCCAATCAAATGTTATCTAGCAAAAATTAAAGTTTTTTTTAATGCTTGTGTATATTGCTTGGCGTTTAGTCAACTAAATGTCATCTAACAAAAAATAGACTATTTTTTATATTTATATTTATGAATATGGTGCACAACTTATTTCCAGTCAACCAATCAAATGTCATCTAGCAAAAAATAAATTATTTTATAGTGTATGTATATATGCATATTGCATGCAACTTACCTAATAGATAGCTAATCAAATTGATGTTAGGTAGTCAACTCATGAAATTAATGTTTTTGATTAAGTCTTCCTCCATATCCTATGTGTTGTAGTTTCCACTATGCTAGTAGATATGAATACAAATGTGAAGGCATGTAGAAGGCTCAAATGGCACACAAGAGGTTGAAATTATTAGTAGAAGATCCATTTTGTTCAAGCTATGTGATTGTGCTAATGGGTATTTGTATTTAATATTTATTTGAATCTAGTCTCTCTAACATTATGTCAATGAGGTATTCCTACGTCTATTTATGGTTGTTTTTTCAATTTTTTGTAGGGGCATGGTTGGTCTAAAGTATAAATTTGGTTTTCTTATGGCATAGTGGTTGTGTTTACTCTAAAGAGAAAGTTTGAGGCTTTGCACCATGAGGTTTTGAAGGTTTACTATCATTTTATATCATTTTTTATTTTCATGTCATTGCTATAAAAAAAAATTTAGGTGTGTATTCATTTTTTAATAACTCTATTATTTGCACTTTTAGTTATGAAGACTATAGGAAAATTAAAATATTTTTCAAAGATTAAGCATTAGGTTTCAAAAAGGAGTTGAAAGAGAAGAAGATGGTTGGGGGTGGTTGCGCGTGGGGTTTTTGTAGGCCTGCGGCCTCTTAGCCGCAGTCTGCATACGTTCTTCCTCTACATGCATGTTCACTTTCTTTCTATGTCCTGTGTGGTGTGTGCTCGCTACTCAAGGTGTGGGGTTTTGGATGGTGTTTGGGGAGTGTTTTTATCTGATGATCTTTTTCCATCAATTTCTCATGTTGGTTACTTCTTGGCTCGAGTGGACGAGGGGAGTTTGAGGGTGTTGGGGTTTGTTTGCTTACGAGGACATTCTCTTTGGCTTTTATTTGGTACTAGTTTTTTTGTGTATGCTCGTTTTGGTGGAGAATCGGTATACTTTTGTGAAGGTTTAAGTGGGTTTGTTTTCTCTTCTGCTATGGCTATGGGAGAGACATTAGGGGCTAGATCTCTATTGGATTTTCGTGCGGTGGTTGGGGATTCTTCTCTGAATCGTTCATCGAGGGTTTTTGATAACAAATTGTTTTCAAATGAAGTGTGGAATGGAGGATTTGTTCTGGTTGTTGGTTCTTATATGTCAAAGATAAATGGTTGCCTGGAACATACCAAAGATAGGCCAGTGTTGGTCATTCAACCTGAATCGATTGCGGAGGATATCAAGTATTTCTTGAAACATGCTTTGCTCTGCAATTTTTTGGGAATGAGGGTTTCATTTCAATTTTTGGAATCGTGGGCTCATTGTACTTGGTCCCCAAAGGGTGAGATGGAAATAATGTTGTTAGCAAACAGTTACTTCATGGTGACTTTTAATTGCATAGCGGATCACAATAAAGTGTTTGAAGGTGGGCCTTATTTTCATAACCAGGTTGGTTTATTTATTAAACCATGGCATGCAGATTTTGATCCTTTGGAGGAGCTTCTGAATCAGGTTCTGGTGTGGGTTTGTTTCCTCAGATTTCTAGTTGAATATTGGCGCAATGACATTTTGCATCAAGTTGCTTCGCTATTGGGGAAACCGGTGGGTCCTTCTCAACAAACTCAGGATAGAAAGGTAATGACTTTTGCTCTCATTTGTGTTGAAATGGATTTAAATAACCCTCTTCCAGATTCTTTGGAAATTCGTATGGGTTCATGCTCTTGGGTGAAACAACTTGATTATGAGACATTTCCCTTTCATTGTCGTTTATGTCATGAATGTGGCCATCTACAAAGGAGATGCCCGAAATTTAAATCTTCTGGGTCTCAGGCTACTCAGCCCCCTTGCAACCCTCCTAAGGTTGACAAAGGCAAGGACCCTATTCCTGATGTGGTTGTTGGTGCGGAGGGTTTTATTCTTGCTAAGACACGTAATAAGAATCAGGTCAAAAGAGGACTCTTAAGGAGTGCCAAGCAGGAGATACCTTTAATAGATTTGAGGTTCTAGATGATCTTAGTCAATAGGAGGCGAATCCAGGAATGATGTTTTTGGATCAGGGTGTTGCAGAAGGGGTTCAGGAAGGACTTAATCCAAATTACAACCAGACTTCTCAGGAGACTAGGGCTTTGCAAATGGTAACGGATCTGAGTTTATTGGTTCATGGGAGGTTTGAGACTCTTGTGGATACGAAGATGGGGGAGGGAAAGATATCTACTCCAATGGTGAAAGTGGGGCCAGAATCGATAAAAGGTAGTGAGGCTTCTCCTTCTTTGGGAATTATTTAGAAAGACCAAAAGAAAGAGGTTGCTGAGAAGTCTTCTAAAGTTGGGAGAAAGAAGGATTTGGAGAAAATAAAGTTGATGGGGGGGGCTTTGGTGGAGTCTGGGTCTGTTAAGACCCTAGATTCCCATTTTTCTAACCCTCCAAAATGATTGTCCTCCCCTAGAATGTAAGGGGCTTGAATAGTGGCCCTCGACAAAAATTTGTTCATGATTTGTTGAGAACTCATTCTCCTAATGTTCTTTTTTTACAGGAGACCAAGTTAATTGTTGAAGGTATGATTGGTTTATTTCCTAAGCTGTGGGGGCGAGGCAGTTGCTAGTTTATTGGGGCTCATGGTAGTGCAGGGGGTGGCTTTCTTGTGGAATCCATTAAAGATTCGTCCTCTTTGGTGGTTGTCCTCCAAGTCTTCCATTTTTGTGGTATCTTCAAGTCTAGAGTTGGGGGAAACTATTCTTCTTTCAAACATCTATGCGCCTACTGATTTTACTAAAAATCAGTTATTTTGGTCTCATATTAATTTCATTTGGAGCCTTGCTCCTTTGTTCCCTTGGATTATTGTGGGTGATTTCAATGCCATTATTGAGTTGGATGAGAAGGGTGGTATTACGAGATTGGAGCCCTTTGCTTTCCTTTTTCATGATAGCATCTCTACATTGAATCTAGTTGAAATTAAGCCTTGGAATGGTCAATCTACTTGGAACAATAGGAGATTGGGGGAGAGTTGTATTGTTGAGAGACTTGACCGTTTCTTAGTGTCCAGTTTCTAGGTTGGTGGATGGTTGTCTACTTGCTCAAAGATTTTGGACTGGAGGGGTTCGAATCTGATGGAGAGCAAGGTGGATGGTATCAATTCAATCTCAATTAAACAAAATTTTCCAATTCAAGAGCCTTAACACATCAAACTAAGTGATTTTCTTCACAAATTGCCACTAGGCCTTGTAGGACAGCAAACAAACCTTTTCCAACATAGTTTACACACCAGACCTCATACCAAAAATATATCTATAGATTTAGATACCCATTAGATCATTTGACAACATACCAAATTTACAAGTGAGATTGTTTTGGAACATCAAGGTCAAAAATCTATTGCTACGCTTGAAACTAGGCCTAATTAGGCGTGTTTGAATGGGCACCAACGAGGTTTTCAAAACCAGGCTTCAAATATTCACACCAATGGCTCACACATGTCAAATAAGGTCTACCTTGACATTTTCAATCACTACCAACAATTTCCCAAGAGCTTTTTACCAAACCTTGACTCCTATGCAACTAATTTGCCTAAAACATGAGGTTTTCAAGCTAGGGCATCATCCAAACTTGCATTTATCACCCTCCCCTGATCCTAAAACATTGTGAACACTAAATATACCCTATCTACATCCATTCCATAGAGTTTTAGGTCAATTCAGTAGTGGAATGGAGAGGAATCCATGGTTTTCTGTCAAAACTAACCCAAATGAGGGTTTCAAACTATTTTCAGAAAAATTACCCTAACTTACCCAAATCTTGATGAAATCAGACAAAACCAAGTGAAAAAGAACAATAACTAAAATCACCATCAATTCCAATCAAAATTTGATCACTTTCAGGTCGTACTAACTTTTGCAGCAACAAAAACACAAAGGAGAATGCAAAAAATAATGTTTCTTTATTGTTCCAACTTGACGATGCACACCAGAACCTTGTCTTCACCTCCCCAAGGCCTATTTAAGCCTTTACAAACCAAAACCAACTGAATACAAATAAATTTTGAAGTGCAACCGTTCAACTTCCCCACAAATGCAAAAATGCAAAAGTTGCTTGACAACTTTGGCAACTTTTTGCAAGTTTTACAAATTTCACCAACTCGACTCCAAAATGACTCAAGACACCTTACAAACATAATAAATGGTATTCAATACCTTATTATATGCAAAAATGACTCAACTAAACCAAAATACCAACACTTAGCAATTTTCTTCATTAAGACCTATGGTGCCTTGCACCATACTCCCTAGGCAAAAAGGACTCAAGCCCCATTGAGGACCATGTTGCAACAATATATTGATGCTTGTTCATTCCATTCTTTGACCTCCAAGTGATATCTCCATTTGGAAGCCCCTTCCAATGTACTAAATACTAGAAATAGGTATTATCCCTTGTCTTTTTGAACTCTTTGGCACCTAGAATATGCTTCAACTTCAGAGGCTTACTTGATAGATGATCTTGGACTTGTTCTTCACTTGATAATATTGTAGAATCTACATCAGTACCTATAACCATACCTCCTCCATCCTTGTAATGAGCTTCCTTCTTCTTCACTTTAGGTATATGCTCGGTCTTGTCCACAATCATTTGTAATTTGTTCTTGACCTCTTCACCTTTGTTTCCCATATCTTCCATATGTTGTTGTATCCTTGTAGTTGCTACTCGATTAGATATATTAACCTTTGGTATGGAAGAATTAGAATGACCAACATCCCCTTTTGAAAGCAACAAATGGAACACCTCTTCTATCCTCATAGCAACATTCTCCTTAAGCCAATCTTGAATCTCCAAAATCAATTCATCCTTGACCTTCAACGCAACAAATCTTGACACTAACTCAATATCATTTCCCTCCAAAATCAAGTCATTCTTTATACCTGTTGTCATAATATCTCCAAGTTTAGGAATGGCTGCAAGGTTCCTATCCTCCTCTTCTTCTAATTTTATGAACTCCTTCCTACCTACCACCATCACATTAGCTCCCTTAGTTTGTCCTTTGTCCTCCTCTTTCAGTGATGTCAAAGTATAGGAAAATCCATCTTTTTCTATCTCATAAGTATTCCTCCTTCCATCATACATAGCATGCCTATCAAATTGCCAAGGCCTCACTAGCAACAAATGGCACACATCCATAGGTAGTATGTCACATAAAATTTTGTCCTTATACCCTCCTATATTGAACTCCACCAACTTTGTTAATTTACCAAAACATATTGACCCTCATTCAACCAAGATACTTTGCAAGGAGTAGCATGTGGTATTCTAGGCAACTTGATTTTTTCAACAATCTCAACTGATACCATATTATATGTACTTCCTGAATCAATTACAACTTTATGAACCTTACCCAAGCACTTACAAGTGGTCTTGAAGAGAGTCTTCATTTGTGGTGGCTCCTTCTCTACTGATGCTTTGATGAGAGTTCTTCTTACCATGAGTGATTCACCCACTTATGGAGCAACATGTTGTGATATTGAACCCACACTTTCACAATCATCTCCTTGAGAAATCTGACTTCTCCTTTCTCCTCTAGTTGAAGTAATGGTTTGATCTTCATTGCATTACCATGCTTGATGTCCAAACTTGTTGCATTGATAGCACCTTCCTGTGAACCTGCTAGATCCTCTTCCTTGACCTCCAAATCTGCCTCTAAAGCCTGATCTACCTCCTCTAAATCCACCTCTCTAATCTAAAAATTGGTATTGAACTTTGCTTTCACCTTCTTGGCTCTTATATGACTGCCTTGCATTAGAAAATGATCCTCTTCCTCTGGAATTGCTACCTCTACCCCTATTTGACTTGTCTTGCCTTCTCTTTAGCTTTTCTTCAGCCCTAATTTCCATTTGATAGAATTCCTCAACTGTTATTGGATTATGCAAGCTCAACTCATCTTGAAGGTTAAATCTTAATCCACTAAGATATCTAGCCACCTTCTCCACATCATCCTCCATGCGGCATGCTCTTATACTTAGTTTATAAAACTCATCAGTGTAAGCTTTGGCATCCATCTCTTTTTGTTTCAAACCTTGAAGTTTCTTATACATTTGAATTGCATAATCAGTCGGTAAGAACTTACCCTTAAGCTTAGCCACCATTCTATCCCAAGAGACAATTTTTGACTTACCTTTCTTCCTCCTTTCAGTTTTCTCATAATCCCACCATAATAGGGCATGTCCCTTCAATTTTGTTTTTTCCAACTTGACTTTTTCTCCTTAGGTATATCTTCACATTCAAAGTAATTATCAAGTGTTGCAATCCAATCTAAAAGCTCTTCATCACTCAAATTACCTCCATACATAGGTACATCCATTTTTACCTTGTGCTTATCTGCCTTAACTGCTCTTAGTAGTTTGGCAATCCTCTGCTCATCAGGATCCAATTCCTCTTCCTCTTCTTCTTCGAGGTCACTCTCATCACCTACAACCATACCTCTTCTTTGACTGGTTTCAACAGCCTCAAGCCTTGCTACCACCATATATTGGAGTTCCTTCAACCTTCTAATCTCTCTTGCAGTCTTCTCTTTCATCTCATTCATTTCTCTAGCCATAGTGTTACCTTTTGGAAGCATCTTGCTCTCTTTCTCACTTCACACTTTCTCTCCCTTATAGACCTACCTATGCTCTGATACCAATTTGATGTAGAGCAGGGTGGATGGTATTAATTCAATCTCAATTAAACAAACTTTTCCAATTCAAGAGCCTTACCACACCAAACTAGGTGATTTTCTTCACAAATTGCCACTAGGCCTTGTAAGACAACACAGGCCTTTTCTAGCATAATTTCCACACCAGACCTCATACTCAAAATATATTTGTAGATTTAGATATCCATTAGAGCATTTGACAACATACCAAATTTTCAAGTGAGGTTGTTTTGGAACATCAAGGTCACAAATCTGCTGCCACACTTGAAATTAGGCCTAATTAGGCTTGTTTGAATGGGCACCAACAAAGTTTCAAAATATAGGCTTCAAATATTCATGCCAATGGCTCAAACATGTCAAATAAGGTCTGCCTTGACATTTTCAATCACTACCAACAATTTTCCAAGAGCTTTTTACCAAACCCTAACTCCTATGCAACTTATTTACCTAAAACATGAGGTTTTCAAGCTAGGGCACCATCCAAACTTGTACTTATCACCCTCCCCTACTCCTACAACATTTTGAACACTAAATATACCCTATCTACATCCATTCCACTAAGTTTGAGGTCAATTCATCAATGGAATGGAGAGGAATCCATGATTTTCTGTCAAAACTAACCCAAATGAGGGTTTGAAACAATTTTTAGCAAAATTACCCTAACTTACCCAAATCTTGATGAAATCAGACAAAACCAAGTGAAAAAGAACAATAAATCAAACCACCATCAATTCCAATCAAAATTTGATCACTTTCAAGCCATACAGGGTCGTACTAACTTCTGTAGCAGTAAAAACATAAAGGAGAATGCAGAAAATAGTGTTTTTTTATTATTCCAACTTCACAATGCACACCAGAACCTTGTCTTCACCTCCCCAAGGCCTATTTAAGCCTTTAAAAACCAAACCCAATTGAATACAACTGAATTTTAAAGTACAACCATTCAACTTCCCCACAAATGCAAAAATGCAAAAGTTGGTTGACAACTTTGGCAACTTTTTGCAAGTTTTACAAATTTCACCAACTTGTCCTCCAAAATGACTCAAGACACCTTAAAAACATAAGAAATGGTCTTCAAGACCTTATTATATGCAAAAATGACTCAACTAAACCAAAATACTAACACTTAGCAATTTTCTTCATTGAGACCTATGGTGCCTTGCACTAGAATCATTGACCTATTAAGTTATTTGCTACTTCGGCTTGTGTTGCTAGGTCCCCATCTTTCAAGTTCTAGCTTATGTGGTTAAGAGATTCTTCTTTGTAGGCGCATGTGTCTGAATGATGGAGGAGGGGAAGACCTGCTTTTGGCACTGCTATGTATTCCTTTTCTAAACAGCTGCAATATGTAAAATATCAACTTAAAAGGTGGAACAGGCAATGCTTTGGCAATATTTTTTAGGCTAGGGTTGTTGCTCAAGTGGACTTGGACGTCATCACTCGAGAGATAAGGGATTCTAGTCTTTTTGAGGATTTACTCAGGGAGGAGTCCAGGGCTTTGAAAGCTTTGGAAGAGTGTGAGTTGCGCAAGGAAATTTATTGGAAACAAAAGGCTCGAGTTGAGTGGTTACAGGAATGAGACAAAAACACCACTTTCTTCTTCAACTCGATGAAGGCCAGGAGATATGGTAATTCTACGCATGTTCTTGTGAATGAAAAGGGTGAGCATTTATCTTCTTTGCAAGAAATGTCTAGAGAAGCTTCATAGTTCTTTGCTTCATTATTTAGAGAGGATTCTTAGGATGGTTTGGTGGAAGAAAACCAAGTTCTTTCTTGTATCCCTTGTTTGGTCACTGGGGAGATAAATGAGCATCTTTTGAGCAATATCTCGTTGGAGGAATTAGAGGCTTCTGTTTTCCAAATGAAGATAGGGAAAGCCCCAGGCCTTGATGGTTTTCTAATTGAATTTTTTCAAGAGTTTTGGGATATCATTAAGTTGGACCTTTTGGAGGTGATTTGTGAGTCTCAAAGGAATAAGTAGATGTTGCAGGTTTTGAACTCTACATTCCTTGCTTTCATTCCCAAGTGTGAGGGGGTGGATTGTCTGAGTCAATTTTGACCCATTTCCATTTGTAATGTGGTTTATAAAATCATTTCCAAGCTGATTGTTGAAAGGTTGAAGCGATGGCTTAGGGGGCTTATCTCTGGGGAACATAGTGGTTTTGTGGAGGATTGACAAATTTTGGATGGGTGGTCATTACTACTGAGACCATTCATTCTATGGAATCCTCAAAAGAAAAGGCTATGTTCATCAAACTAGATATGGCGAAGGCCTATGATAGAGTGAAGTGGTCCTTCTTGCGAAAAAGTCTTATTGCTTTTGATTTTGTTGAGTGGGTCCAATGGGTTATGTGTTGTGCTACCTCCACTTATTTCTCAGTGTTGATAAATGGTGAGCCTTCTTCTCTTTTTAGTGCTTCTAGGGGTCTTCATCAAGGGGATCCTCTCTCTCCTTATTTATTTATTCTTCTTGCAGAAGGTCTGGGGAGACTGGTGAAACGTAATGTGGAGTTGAGTTTTATCTAGGGATGGAGGTGGGGAAATGGTTCTCCTCCTCAATCTCACCTACAATTTGTGAATGATACTACCTTGATGGGTTTGGCCAAGATCAAAGAAGCTTTGAATTTGCACAAGGATTTGGATATCTACCTTGTTGCTTCTGGTCAAACGATTAATGAAGATAAATCTTCTATTTTCTTCTTCAATACTCTAAGGATTATTCAACAAAGGATTGCTCATATCTTGAGGTTCCAAATTGGTTCTCTCCCTTTAAATTATCTTGGTATTCCTATCTCTGCTAGTAGACATCCTAGGGAATCGTGGCAAAATATTTTGGACAAGTTTCATGCGAAGGTTAATCATTGGACTTACAGATGGTTGTCATTTGTTGGCCATGTTCAACTACTAAAGTATGTGGTGCAGGCTCTTCCTATTTATATGTGCATGTTATAGGTGGCTCTTGTTGGGTTTGTGAAGGATTTGGACTCTCTGGAGAGACAATTCTTATGGGTGGGTAGCTTGTCCTCTTCCAAGTGGAGCCTAGTAAAGTGGGATATTGTGTGTAGCCCGAGGTAATTTGGGGGTCTTGGATTGTGGTAGGTGACTTGGTATGAGTTGGCTTTGGCTAAAAAGCTTTACTAGAGGTGGTGTGTGGAGTAGGATCATATATAGGCCAGGATTTTGTCTCACAAGTATCTTTCAGGGGTTTTAAAGGAGGAGCTTTCTAGGTTTTTGCTGGTGGGGAAAGGTTCTATGATTTGGGAAATGCTTCAGAAAGGGGTTGCGTTGATCAAGGAGGACATGTTCTGGATATGTAATGGGTGGGCTAAGGCTCTCTTTTGGTTTGATTCTTGCGATGGATTTCCCCCCATTTTGCGTTAGTATCCTAATTTGGTGAATCTGTGTCAACGTTTTTTGGAGGTTGGTTGGTCAAGGGTGAGTGATTTTAAGAAGTTTTATCCATGTGGGCAGGTGGAGGTGGCTAGTTGGAAGGATCCTTGCGATTGGTCTGTTCTCGGGTTGGAGGAGGATTGTGTTGTGCTTCAAAATATTTTGGTTGGTAGACAATGCAACTCCCTTAGGGATAAGGATATTCTAGCTTGGAGCCTAAATCCTTAGGGTGCTTTCACTGTGGCTAGTGGATGTCAGGAGTTTTTGTCTTGTAAGTTTGGGGGGGTGAAGGTCCCTTGGTGGAAACATGTGTGGAACAAGTTTTCATGGCCAAAATGTAATTGTTTTGTGTGGACTCTGGCTTGGAACATATGTTTGACATGGGATAATCTTCGTAAGCAGGGATTCCGGGGTCCCTCTATTTGTGTTCTATGTGATTGCAGTGAGGAGGATTCTTCCCATTTATTTTTCCATTGTCCTTATTCTATGTTGCTTTGTAATTTGTGGTGGGGTGTTTGGAAACATCCATGTGTTCATGTGTCTTCCCTTGTTGAGTTATGGAGCAGTCTGGGTAGACCCCCTTCCCAAGCCTCTTTCCTTCAGATTAGGTGGAGCATTGGGCCTACATTCATCCTTTCAAAAATTTGGTTGGAAAGGAATCGTAGGATTTTTCATGGGGACAGGATGATGGTTCAACAGGTTTGGCATATAATTGTTGGTATGATCCAAGAGACAGTGGAAGCCAAATGTGAAGTGGCTTTTCCATTGGAAAGAAGTGATGATGAGATTGTGAATAGATTGGGCTTGTAGGGATTGACTTCGGTCTCTGCTTATGTTAGAAGAGGAAGGAGGGATAAAAATAAGGTTCAAAGGGTTGGTAGATGGTTGCCTCTTCCAATGGATTTTCTGAAGATTAATACAGACGATTCCTCTAGAGGTAACATTGGGCTTGTTGGGAGTGGGGGAGTTGGCAAAGATTGCTCTAGTTCGGTCTTTTTCTTTTTCTCCATCCATAAAGGGTGGCATTCTAACAACTTTATGGAAGGGTTGGCAATTCTCTGGGCTATTGAACATGCTTTTTCCTTGGGTTGGTGAAAGATTATCTATGAATCTAATTCACAGATTATTGTTAATATGTTGCTTGAGCAAAAGGTGGTTGAGGTTAATTGGCAGATTGTGTTGGTGGTTCAACAAATTTTGCAAAGGTGCTCTACATTGGAAGTGGTGTCCTTTGTCCACATTCTATGAGAATGGAATAGGGTTGCTGACTTTTTGGCTAAGTGGGCTTCTAAGCATGAGGATTATTGAAAGATTGAGGGGTTGCGACAATTATCCCTTGAGTATGTTCATGATTTAGAAAGGGTCATTGCTAATGATATGGAGGGATAAGATGTTGGTGGCGGTTTGGATGGTGGCTTTTGTTTTGGATGGTTGTTCTAGGGTTTTCCTTTGTGGGAGCTTATGGGTTCCCTGATCCTTATGTACTGTTAATTTCTTGATTACAATAAAGTTTTTACCCCCTTTTTATTAAAAAAGCATTAGGTTTCAATGGGTGTGAAGTAGTAGCACAATTGAGATTTTGTCCTTGTCCTTATAGGCATGTCAATATTTTCTACCCTAAGTGTATGGATAAAGTATATTTTCATTTCATGCTTTACCCTATTCAATTGTACATGTGATTGTAATCATTATTACCAATGTTGTGAAAGAGTATAGAATGCATTTGATTGATTTTATAATTTAGCAGCTAGACTAGTTTAGAACACAATTAAAAAGGGTGGTTTACCATATGGTAACATTTTGAGGCAATAAGGTTTACTAAAAGTGAGTGTAATACCACATTTTTGTATGCATTGAGATGTATGTTATTGGCAGTGTATTTCTAGCTATGTATTATGGGATGTGTAGGTCATGCTTCTATATGTTGTATTGAGTGTTTATTAGCTTTTCAACTTCAATATTTTCACTAACAAATATAGTGTAATGGTTAAATTTGTTGAGCATTACATTATTGTTGATTATGTACTTTATTTTTGTATCATGCTAGTCATT
>VDFB02000003.1:381483503-381520190 GCA_007258455.2 Sequoia sempervirens | reverse complement strand
AGATCTCGTTTCAACCAACCTGCGGAAATCATGGGTAAGGACGGTTTTGGTCCTGTATTCAAGCTGAGTGAACTGCATTTTGAAAAACTCGCCTGTTGACTGTGAACTCGGCTATGTTCTGACAAGATTTCCGGAATCTAAAAATAGCCTGCTAGAGTTAAAAATAGCCTTTCGAAGAATTATTTTCAGCGAAAAATCCGAGATATGGGTTTTGTCCAGAAAAGAATTCTAAGACAACCCAGAAGGTCAGATTTGCGAAAATTCAACTTCTACTCGATTGTACAAAGATTTTCACTTGAGAAAATTAGCAATTCAAGAACAAGTGTTCTGAAGCTAAAATTCGTGAAAAATCAAGCGCACAAATTTAACTCGAGGAAATTATATGGAAACGATCCAGATACTGAGACTTGCCAAATTCGCCAATTTCAGGAACATGCAATTTGTATTTTGTGAGAAATCTGTGATTTAAAGGATGCAAAAGACGTTTTTTTGATGTCTTCTTCTATGAAAATCGCCCAAGATTTCTTCAAACAACTGATATTTGTGAACTTGAATCCTGCAAAAAGATTGATTAAATGAAATCGCCTCTATGAATTAATGAAGATTTTGCCTCTGACTGGAAGAATTCGCCTTGTTTAGAAAAACCACGATTTCTCCTCTTTGAAATTTGTGCCTTTTAAATATGAAGAAATTCGAACTTCCTTGAAGAAAATACGAATTTGGTTTTGATTTGAATTTGAGGATTCGCCTTTTGTAATAAAATCCGCCTTAAAATCTTTGAGGAATTTGCGAATTGTATTGAAATTTGAGACGCCTTTGAGAATTTGGAATACGCCTTTGAAAAGAAAGATTTGCGAATTGCCTTGGAAGTGCGCCCTTCACCTCTGAAGAAATACGATTTTGCTCTTGAATTTGCTTTGAATTAATAAAATTCGATTTCTTCTGAAAGAAATGAGTTTGCCTTAGAAAAATACGAATTTCATTCAAGATTGATTTTGCTCTTGAGAAATACGAAATTCTTTTGAAAGCTTGTGAAGAGCAATGAAGATGGCGCCACATATAAATAAGAATAAATTCGCACCACTTAGCAACTGCAAGAATTCATAAACCCTAACCAGAATAGAAAGCCTCTGATTGGTTGCTCTTTAGTTCGACTGCCACTATCTGAAGTTCAAATTTGAAAATAATAATAAAATAATCATTATCATGCAATGGCGCCAAAAATAGAAAAATGCTATTTATAGACAAGCATATTCTGAACTTCAGTTGACAAACTGATTGAAGCTCTGAGATTCATCGTCATGCTTCAACGACTTCGAAAAGTCATCTCTTGAGCACATAGGCGTCCATTTGCTCAAGATACTTCATTTTTACTAACTCCTATTTAATAGCCGACAAAGACTGGCCAGCGATCGCCAATCTCGACATCGGGTTTTGACCGGGTGATGCCGAGACTGATTCGAGATAATCACTAAAGCCTAATGAACAAGGAAGAAATGTCCGGGCCGGGAGACATAAATCGCAAAAATCATCGCTTAACCTTTGAAAATTAGCGCACTCCGACAAATCGCTTTTACGGGTCGGGTGACTTAGGAAATGGCAAGAAAACCTGCCTAAGACCTCAAAACCCAAAGGCAGATTTTATTTACGCCACTCGCCTCCCAGACTTAGCTATTTTTGACATTTTCGACATCTTCACCTTTGCACATGACACCAAAGACCGCATTTGACGCAGCCATCACAAATGTCAAGGCCTATTTACCGTGTCGTTGGAAAGATAAATTGATTATCGCCAATAGTCGCGGAAGACTTCGAACGCGAATCCGCTCATCTAACTTTCACCAAAGGCTACCAAGACCATGAAAATGCACCGAAAATCATTTGATGATTCACCCGCAAAAATTACGCACAGAATCTCCGCTACCACTCACCAAGAACGCCGAATCGGCTGTCAATGGTGCTATGAATAGGGCTAGAATACTACTGATGTCGTGAAGACTCTGTCCGCAAATTCTGGCATCTGGAGGGTCCTTTAAGCCAGCGCCCCTGGCCTGTACTTGCACTGGGCATAAACGGAGAAGCTCAGAAACATGAAAAACTCCATTTTTAGCTGATCTTTGGACGACTGCCGCCTGAACTCTGAGAGTCGGATGACTGCGCTTGATAACTCGTCGGATAAGCAGACTAGTTGTGAACAAATTGACTGCAACCGGCATCGAAACCGACAAGATTTACCCCTGCTTCAAGATGGGCGCCCTCAGGCTAGAGGCGCGCTTTTGCCTGGAAATGACAAATTTCTCATCTCCTAAAATTTAGGGATTTTATCTTCTGTCGCTGATAACCGGAGCTGTGAATCTCGGAATGCCTCGCTGGATAGCTCGACGGATAGCCAGACTGATTCTGAAGAGATTGACTGGATGCTTGAGCACTTTCAGCAAGATCTTGACCTTCAAAAAACTGGGCGCCCCTGAGCTATACTTGCACTTTAGGGCTTTTCCTCTGAGAAAAAGCCATGACTTGATCTTTAAAAACTCTGTTTCGATCATTGAAATGACCGTCTGCAATATGAAATGTCGTCATAAAATGCTCCTCCATCGTGAAGATCTTCATTTTAAGTCTCTGCTTCAGGTTTTGTTCAATATAACTGACATTGACTGACAAACTATCGACAAAAACTCCATGCTTGGTATTGCCCAAAACTACGTTTTACATCAAATTAGCAAGGTTTAGACTTTTAAATGCAAAATGCCTTGATGAAGCAAAAAAAATTTGGTTTGGGTACAACAAGACTTTACTCTTCTTGGTAAGTAAGGCTTGGATATCAGGATGATATTGCCTCCTCTTCCACTGGATCAGCTGGTAGGACCATAAACTTTACTGCCCACTCAACTTGATCATGACGGATCAGCCTTTCCATTCTTTTCAAGGACACAATTCGAGGGCCCCCATTTGACATCCCTCTCAAAACAACCTTATTTCCATCAGCTTGAAATTTCAGCTCCATTGTTTGTAAATTCAAAGTGATCTCTCCAAGAGATCGCAGCCATTGTATTCCTAACACTGCATCAATATCACCAATACCCACAACATAGAAATCATCTTTTACTTCATAATTTCCTAACTAAATAGAAAGGTTGGGAATTTCCTTTGTGCATGACATGGTGAAACCATCAACTACCATTACTTTGAAGCCTTCAAACTCTTCAGTTTTCAAACCTCTCTTTGTCACCAATCCTTCGTCGATGAAGTTGTGAGTTGCTCCTGTATCAATTAGAGCAACTATCCTTTGAGATCCAACCACTCCACGAACCCGAAAGGACTCAATTTTTTGAAAATTTGATAGTTGTGCGAAAGCACTACCATCTCCAACCTCATCAAGCTTCTCTTCTGGAGCTTCTTCACCTTCACTACTTGCTGATTCGTATTGTTGATCAGACGAATCAGATTCTGATCCATTATCAGAATAGCCCTCCATTCGGTTTTCTTTGCCTCTTCCATAGCAATGATGACCCTTAACCCAAGGTTCACGGCAAGTGTAGCAAACTCCATCTTTTCTAAGTTGTTCTTTGAGCTCTTCTGACATCTTTGGTGGAAACTTTTTTGGCAGATTTGAAGAATGTTTATTATCCTTCTTATGGTTGAAAGGTTTCGAGTGAAACTTAGGCTTTGAGGCTGCCAACTCCATGCTCCTCGCTTTCTTGATGGCTTCATCTAAAGTTGGTGGATCAAAGGCTTTGACCCATCCCTTCAAAGGCTCCATTAATCCTTCTGAAAAGAGAACCACAAGTCTTCTCTCAATAATGTTAGGCACCATTACTGATAACCTTTGAAAATCAGCCACATAATTTTCTAAAGATCCTTGTTGTTTCAACTGTGCCAATTCTCTGAATCTCAACTCAGGATCCTTGGTATCAAATCTTTTGATCAGCTTGTTGGTAAACTCATCATAGTTGCGGATGAGGTTATGGCCAAGAGTGACCAATCCATGAGTCCACCATTCGTGAGCTATCCCATCCAAATGCAATGTGGCAAATTTAATTGCATCCTCTTTTGGCATTGGTCTAAGAGAGATAGTTATCCAATTTCTGCACCCATGATCTGGCTGTACACTTATTACTACCATCAAAATGCTCCAAAGTTATCTTTCCCAAAGCTTGGTAAAAATCATTTCTAGGCACCATAGGAGGACGTTGCTCATTTCTTCCTCCATTTCTTCGACTCCTTTGATTCATGTATTGATCAAAGGTCCAAGCATCTCTCAAATCAAGAGGTAAAGAAGCATACTCCATGTAAGCTTAACGTGCATCATCAGCAAAAGTTGGTGTAGCTTCAACCGGTTGTTGCTCTTCCCTTGGCGTGAAAGTGGGGAAAAGAGGTCTAGAGGATGACCCACTAGGAATTGCAGCATGCTGACCCACAATTCTATCTCTTTTATTCACCTCAGGACTGCCATTACTAGTATTTCCATTAACTCCACTGCTTTCACCAGTTGGATTATTTTGGGGCTGAATGACATTATGGGTTGCTTGTTGATCCAACTTGGACAATAATCGAGACATCATGTCTATCATTCCATCAAACTTCTTCTCAACTCTGTCCCTCTCTTCATTAGCTTGCCTACCACTGTCTGACATTATTTCAACTGTTTGACCAAATTCTTCAGCTGACTTTTCTGTACCTTCCACTGTTTTGCCAAGATCCCTTAAAGCTTCTGAAAATGTCTCTGCCTCTGGAACGGGTGGAAACTGATGCTGAGTTTTGGCCTGACTTCCGGTGAATGGTCAAGTGTCTCTTTCACTCATCACACAACCAGCTGCAAAATGCCACAGGATGGCAGGGTCTTCTGCTCTGATACCACTGAAATATGCTAACCAAATTTTTTGTTGAATTGCACACACAAACCAGCACTTGGCCAACTTGATTAGCGTTAGCGCTAAATTCAAAAACACTATCAAAGCAACTCTAACCAAGAATGCGCCCTAAAACCACTTAAGGAAGAGGGGTGGGCATATGGTCAGAGGATCCCTATGCTTCAACTTGATACAGAATGGAATGCAACTGAAACTGAAACAAACTCAACGTCAAGAATGTGCACTCAAGATCCTAGTGAAAGCGAGGTGCTAACATATGACGGAGTAATTAATTGAAATTGAAAACTAACTAATTCAGCGGGCGTCCACTCAAGAGTGGGAATTCTCCACTTTTCAATGGGTACAATGAGAGATCAAATGTTCATTCTCCACACTGGCGGTAAACCATCTAGGTGTAATTAATGTGAAATTTAACAAGTAATTGCAGAAACTAAAATGGTTGGATTAGTACTACTATATCTCAACCTTACAATCATGAAATCTACAAATCACAAGTTACAATGATAAAGAACAATGCTAAGAAGAGGAGAATGAATTCTTCCAATGTTTTTTAACTCTCCAATAATGAAATAAGGCCAAAACTGAAATCTAATTAAATCTGATATAAAGAACTGAGTTCTGGAAATTCAGACCAGCTAACAGAGATCACCATAAAATGCTCATAACTTGACCAATTTACCTCCGAATGATGTGAAATCACTTGCAATGATCTTCTGGAAGGTAGGGGCCCATTCTATGATGAAGAAACAGCAACAAAAGCTGAGCATTTATTTCTCAGCACAATTCCCAATGTCCCTGAATGGTACGGCCTTGAGCAAGGGCGACTTTGCCATCAAAAATCAGAAATTTCATAATAAAATCTCATACTTGGTGGGAAGGGGCGCCCATGGCAGACAAATTCATTTCAAAAGTACCCAGAACCAAATTAAAATTATTCAAGGAGCTGTATACAATTTTCACTTTCAGCTGTATGTGAACCAGCAACTCAAAATCTGGAAAAAAACTCAAAAATGCAACAACTGTGAAACTCAATCTGCTAATCTGATATGAGAAGTAGCAAAATAGCCAACTAGGTGTTATCTTTCAAACACAAAATTGGACAAGAGGCTAGGAGGTATGCTTTCCTCGAAGCAATGAATCAAATGTCATTCCGACAGCATAACAGTAGCAAAATTCATCGATACCAAATGTTGGAGCCAAGCTTCTCTTTTATAGAAAAAGAGAACTCTTTGAATTCCCTTCAAGGCACACCAAGAGACACCAGAGTCTTTTCAAATTTCCACAGAATCTTTTAATCCTTCAATATGGCGTCCACTTTATCAAGGCAACATTAAAACTTTATTAAAAAATAATAAAACACCTTTATGAAGGCGTCTTTTTCCAAGCCCCTCTTTTAAAACAACTTAAAGTTGTTCTCCTAGGCCGATGGGGTCAACTGCAAATTATAGCATTAATGCCTTTATTTAAGAAATTCACCAAAATAAAGCTTTAAGGAGCCAGAACTTGAACTCAAATAATTGTTCCAACTGGAAATGAAGACCTGAAGGCTGACAACTACATATTGCCAAAAATAGTATTTACTATAAATAGTAAACACTCAAAATTGCCTCAAACCTCCAAGCAAGGAAACCCTAATTTTACCTCAACGAGCCTATAGGCCTCCGAAATAGGTTGAAGAGCGTCAGAACTGATCACTGATGAGAAGGGGACATTACAATTACCATTTCAGTCTGGGTTTCCATAATAAAACCCCATAAAACTATCAAGAAAAACAAAATATGCCAAAAAGAATTTCTTGCGAATTTCTTAAAATATCTTCCTTTGAAGCATGATATTTACTTTTGAGTTTTTCAAGCGTGCTACAAATAGACCTGCAAAATATATTCTTCTATTTAGTTTTTATAGGGTAGTTTATGTATAGGAGTTTTTATTCATTTTAAACATTGAAATGTACATACTTAAATACAAACACCACTATGCAGTACCTACAAACTTTAAATGGGCTGCCACATACCTTGGTGACCGCACACTTAAAATGGGCTGTCACATACCTTGGTGACCACACACTAACTTAAATTGATTTACAAAAGGGAAAATGAAATATTTCGAGCCAATTGTTTTCAAATTTTCAGTTACAATAACCAGAGCAATACACAGTCGTTAGGGTTAGCTCTAAACCAAAACGATGCTGAAGCAACTCTAACCAAAATGTACACCAAGATCCTGATGTGGGCAAGGTGTGAGCATTGGTCAGAGGATCTGAAATGCAGAACAGAGCTGGAAGGAACTCTAACCAAGAATGGCGCCAGTGATGGCGAGCATATGGTTAGAGGATCTTAATGGAAATGTTGATACAAGAACTCTAACCAAGAAATCGTCGGCGAACGACGAGCATGTGGTCAGAGGATCCCTACCATCTAATAAACTGAAAGCAAACTCGACACCAAGTATGTGCTACCCAATCCAATATGGAAATGAGGCGACCATATGGTGGAGATAGGAAGAATACAATGCAAATTCAAAATGTAAGATGAGCATTACAAATCATGATAAAGCAAGATTAAAGAACTGCTATCAATACTACTGTCAGCTTACAATATGAAGAGCAATCGCCTGCCAAGAGCATATGAATATAACAGATTAGCTTAACATCATATAAGTGAACTCTCCTTTGCTTAATCAAGGATGCCAAGACCAATAACTTCTCTCATAGACCAAAATGATGATTCTGATTTTAACAGATCTGCACTTTAACTTTAACCAGCAACCTATCACCACACTTAAATGATCATATCTCTCTCACAACTCATCCAATTGACATGAAACGAAGTGCAATAGACCCTAATGATGAAGGCAACCAAGATATAACACTGAAAACTGATCAAAAGTCCCTATTTATTTTATGCACGAATTCCGAGACAAATCTAGATGGTACAGCCCAGCAAGAGGGGCGATTTGCATTTAAAAATTCAAGACTCCATTAAAAATTCTGCAAATTTGAGGAAAGGGTCACCCCTCACAGACAAAGAGAATTTGACAATACCCAGAATCACTCTTTTTGTATTTTTTGACTTGTGATTAAAAACGACAATCTGCTATAATGAATATGCAACTCCAGAAACTCACTAATATGCATAAAACTGATTTACAAAGCCACACAAAGACTAAAATGCAGAAATCTCACAATAAATTACTCCAACTACACTACCTCACCACTAGTCGCTATCTTTCAAGCGAGAATCAATGCCAAGCTAGGAGGCTTACATTCCTCGAAGCAATCCCACAGCCAATCCGGCAACATAACATTCCTGTAGACAAAAGATAATCCAAATAAGAACCAATGGTTTCCTTTTATAATTTCCGGAGGACCCTTCTCGAAACCCTAATCTTCTTTTTTGAACCAAACCCTAATCCTCCAATAGGTGGCGTCCCACTTTCCCAAGCAAACTTTGACTTTTAATATCACTTTATCTCTTCCTTGAAGTTGGCGTCCCCATTATGCTTGGATTAATCTTTCTTTATAAGAAATATAATTAATTTCTTCAATGAAGCGCCCACCCATAAAGAACAACTTTTAAAACAACTTAAAGTGAAGTAGCTAGGCCACGGGGGGTCAATGTTAAAATATATCATTAAAACATGACTTAATTAAAATAATTCGAACTTATCTCTCCAATTGTGCCCCAAAGCCAAAAATGAGTAAGCCAACTGATCAGTCTGAAGTAGGAAGCCAATTGTGCCGAAACCAATAGGACCACTGCCAGAAATAGAATTTCAATTTACTAAAAATAGTAAATTCCTGAAGATGCTCAGAATGCCAAGAAAAACATACCACTGCGAAGCTCTCTGAAAACCCAGAAAGAATCCGCAGTTCAATCACCAATCCGCGAGCAAAAGAAACCTCCAACCAAGAAACCCTAATTTCACCCCTGAAAAGCCTACGGGTCTCCAAAATAGGTCAACGATCAATAGAAAAAGTCATGCTCGAGAAGGGGACATTACAGAAAACTATACAAGAAATGCATAAAGAAACGAAAAAAATGTTCAAAGAAATCTTTCAGGGGATTCTTTAATACAACTATAAGATTTGAGAAGAATACGGGATCCTACATTCCCTAAGAAAGCATCCCTAGGGCCCAACAACCCATCAAATAATCTAGTAATGTAGCTACTAAGACAGGACACTTCCCCCCCATCCCCCTTTTTTTATGAAATATTTGGTTTGTCCCCCTTTTTAACATTGATGAAACACACACATATAATGAGAGGGAGGGTGAATCAGTATAGATCAAAAACTCTACTTCTTCTCAACTTAATCAAATATAGCAATATTACTTCAAGTCTTAATTATCCATAGCAATACCATTCATGCAAGATGTAGCAATTAAGAACATGCATAGGAGACACAATTTTACATTGAAACCTTACAAGAGAAAACCACGGAAAAATATTGATTATATTAATCTTCTTACAAAATTTGTAGGCATCAACCCACTGGAGACTCCAATCCCCACCACTAAGCACCAACCCAGAAAGAGACACCAATCTTTTCTAATAAGAGGCACCAACCTCACAATCTCCTCAATTAGGAGGCTCCAACCTCCAAATGAATATTATGTTTACCCTCGTGTGTATCGCTGTTGTAATATGCTCTACAAATCTGCCTTAGAGTCTTCACAAACTCAGTTATACTTTGGCTCATAAAATCTGCTATATTTCTGCCCTTGGATCTCTCTATAAATCTGCTATATTTCTCTCGGATCTGCTACAATATTTTCATTAGATCTGCCACAAAACTATTCTTCAAGTCTGCTGATATATAGAAAGATATTTGCTAAAATCTTCCCTTGAAAAGCCTTTCACAATCCCTTATTATATCTCTTCCAAGGAGGGTGACCACTTAGAAAAGACACATCTTTATCAAGAGAAGCAACCTCTTCATTTATATGCACCTCTTCATATGAGTCGGCCAACACCAATAAAATAGTTTCTACTTATTTTCTTTTTATTTCCCAAGGTTGGACTCACCTCTCTAGGGAGGTCATCCCTCCTTCCAAATATAAAATTAATTTATTTTTAATTTTTAAGCCAACTAGAAATGGGCGCCACATAACGAGAGTCAGCCGACAACATGAAGACTTTTAATTATTTTTTAGTTTAGGTTTATTTCCATTTTATCTTCCAACCTTCAAGGGGGTAACCAGCATGATTATACATTGTATTTATTTTGGAGCCACCAAAACGCCACCAAAACCATCTTTGACATCAATGACAATATTTTCAACAATCTCCCCCTTTGTCATTGATGGCAACCTTGCAAAGAAATAGTCTTGAAATGAAATGCCACAGGACCATACTTCTCCCCCTTGCTAACGTGCTCCCCACGACTAATATGCTCCCTCTTACTCTACTTCTCCCCCTTTGAAATCAATGGAAAAGGTATCCTGGGCCTAAAAGATAGGACAATGAAGAGCTCCCCCTAAACACATGCTTCTTTTGAAGCATTTAGTGATTGGATGAGATATCACTCCCAATTTCTCCCTCAAGCACTCAAATATCTCTTTTGGTAGTGTCTTAATGAAATGTTTGCAATTTGTTCCTTTGTAGCAACACACTCCAACTTCACCTGTTGATCAACCACTTGCTCTCTTAGGAAATGATATTTGATCAGAATGTGCTTTTATCTGGAGTGCAAGGAGAGGTTCTTTGATATGTTAATCGTACTTGTATTGTCACAAAAGATAGAAATGGGGTGCCCATACTCAACAGTCAACCTTGATGTCCTTCAAGGTTTGCTTCATCCAAAGGACTTGAGTGCAACAAGAAGTTTTTTTAATATATTTTGATTCTACTATGGACAAAGAAATTGGCTCTTGTTTCTTATTTAACCATGATCCAAGATTGTGGCCAAGAAAAAATGCACCTCCACGTGTGCTTTTTCTATCATCAATACCATTAGCCCAATTTGCATTTGTGTATGTTGTGAAGGTGAAATATTCACCTCTTGGGTACCACAACCCAAAATCCATACTGCCTTTTAGATACTTGAATATTCTCTTCCTTGCCTACACATGTTTTCCTTTGGTGTTGCCTGAAATTGCGCCACCAACCCAACTGCTTGCATAATGTCAGGTCTTGTTGCTGTCACATATGACAAACTTCCAATACCTGTACAAAGTTTGGTTCGCCTCAGGGGATTCATCATCCTTGCTCAGTTTGCATTTTGTAACTATGGGAGTACTCACTGGATTGCAATCCTCCATCCTCAATTTCTTAAACATTTCTTTAATATACTTTGTTTGTGAAATGAATATCCCCTTATCTAATTGGGAAATTTCCAACCCGAGAAAGAAACACAACTCACCAAGCATAGACATTTTGAACTCCTTTTGCATGTTCATTGCAAACTCCTGACACATCTTTCATTACTACCTCCAAAAATAACGTCATCCACATAAACTACAACAATCAATTGATGATCACCTTATGTTCTAATGTAAAGATTGATGTCAGCAATACCCTTTTTTGAGACCCTATTGTTGTAGATACTTATTCAATCTTGAGTACCAAGCCTCGGGGCTATTTCAGCCCATAAAGTGCTTTCTTTAGCCTACATACATAGTCCTCATCCTCTAATAGGAGAAACCTTCTAGCTGTTCAATATACAATTCTTCCTCCAAGTTTCCATTAAAAAAAGCTGACAAGGTTCTTTGATATGTTAATTGCATTTGTATTATCACAAAAGATGGAAATGTGGTGCTCATACTCAACCTTGGTGTCCTTCAAGGTTTGCTTCATCCAAAGGACTTGACTACAACAAGAAGCTGCTGCAATATATTCCACTTCTGCTATGGACAAAGAAACTAACTCCTGTTTCTTATTTAACCATGATATGAGATTGTGACCAAGAAAAAATGCACCTCCACTTGTGCTTTTTCTATCATCAATACCGCCAGCCCAATCCGCATCCGTGTATGCTATGAGGATGAAATCTTCACCTTTTGGGTAGCACAACCCAAAATCCATAGTGCCTTTTAGATACTTGAATATTCTCTTCACTGCGTGCACGTGTTTCCTTTGGTGCTACCTGAAACCATGCCACCAAACCAACTACTTACGTAATGTTAGGTCTTGTTGCTATCACATATAACAAACTTCCAACCGTGGACCTGTATAGAGTTTGATTCGCCTCATGGGATTCTGTTGAAGTGAGCAGCCAAGATCTTCAATCTACAACACCAAATAACTTCCACATGCAATAGAGAGAAGCAACAATGGAAGATGCTACTCCACCAAACAAGAATTACAATATGATACAAGATGTTATCAAGATGCCAAATATGCATTTCATGTCCCCAAAATAGAACATTAAAATAACTAGTGTTGAAATGCAAACAAATAAAAAAAGTGACAAATTGCATATTTACAAATATTAACAAGTTAATATTACTATAATTATAATCATAATATAATATTAAAATATTAACAAAATAAATACTAACAATTCAAATATTATTATAACAATAATCATCATAATATAATACTATAAATATTAAAACATATATAAAAAATAATAATAATAAATATATTTTAATAAGAAACATATAATATAGAATATTGGTATAAAATATACACAGCAGCAATAAAGACAAGGCAGCAATAATTCTCACAAAGGCAGCAAAGTTAATGTGGCCAACTTCTATCAATAACATAAAGATTAGATTTCCTAAGATAAAAGTCAGCAGCAATCATGCATTATCAAAAGATATGTATTGTGAAAAGGGACAATGATAATTATATTTGTCTTAGACCAACGATTAAATAACAGATGGAAATCTTCTAAATTATTACTATTTAATTTAGACAAGGCAGCACTTGAGTTGAAAAGGTATGTTCCTTACAAGGAAGGGGTGGAAAGAAGTGACTCTTCCCCACCATAAGATATAAAAGAAGGAACATTTCAAAAGAGAGAGGGGAGTAATAGGAATGGAATCGAATGAATTGGGAATAAGGACGAGGGAAATATACAATCAGCATCAGTGGTAATTCTAATCCATATTTAATTTAATATAATAATCATAGTTAATTTTAATATGGGAAAGATTATGGTTAGTATGATGAGGGTTTATGATGATAATTAATAGAGTATAATTAGGATTCAAATTGTAGTAGATAATATAAGTGTTTCATAGTTTAGATTTATGAATTAATATTGGATAAATCTTCTATGTAGAATTTTAGTAGATTGATCAAATATACTTAGGGATCTATACAATAGTCTTCATTTATTTTGTGATAATATACTCATATTTTAAGGATATACTTTGAGTATTAAGTTAGTAGTCTAATATGTCCATGTTCCACCATGGTGGGGAAGAAGGGTTACAAGGGGGAAATGTGGCAACAGAATCTCCTAGATACGCCACCCAAGGGGCAACATGATGAGCCCACATGGGCCAGAGGAGTTGCCTCTGGGATCAGAGGGTACTGCCTTTGGGTCTAGGTTGATCTCCAGATGTGGCAAAGGGGCCTCCACTTGATACGCCACCCAGGGAGTGACAAGATGAGCCCACATGAGCCAGAGGGGTTTGCCTTTGGGATCAAAGGGTGTTGCCTCTGGGTCTAGATGGATAACCAGAATAACCATTGTAATCTCACCTCCCTACCATGGTGTAACAAGGGAGAAAGATCGATTATGGGAGACGAAACAAGGATGTTGATAAGGAGGTTGAGAGTCTCACCAGGTCATATGAATGGCATGCGCCACATGAAGAGGGGAGAGGTCGAAACTTCCTATCATCACCCTCATTGCGTATAACACATAGTTGAGCAAACACAACATGGGATTAGTTATTTCATCATGAAGTTGCTAAGAGTACGGATATTATTCAAATAGAGTTACTCATGTTTAATTCTAATGTTCAATGTTGAGTACTAATTGCTAGGCTATTTTAGTGATGAATTTCTAACTTACTTGCAGGGCCTAAACCAATTCAAAGTATCCCCTAGGTCCCATTGCTTAGGAAGTTTGACATTTTGGGATAGATTTTGGATAATTCAAAGTAGGGACATTACAATGCATGAGATGCCTTGCTTATAAAGGAAAGGTGAAAGATAGGATTAGACAAGATCATGACAAGTGTCTTGATCCTATCATATGAGACAACTAACTCATAAATACCTAGGATAATGTAAAATCTAGAAAGACAACTAAGACTTTAGAAAAAAGCTTATATCCTAAGTAAACTTAACATGTGAATAAGTCCCCTAAGTCCCCAGTAAAGAATTAACTAGATACAAGAATTTATTCACACCAACACCCCACCTTAAGTGCAACTTAGGGAGGAACAAACCAATGCAAAATGCAAAAGATGGGTCCCAACAACAAGGCCTGATGAGGTACCCATGTACAAAACAAACCCTCATAAGCGCAGAAAAGGAGAAAAACCCTGCGGGAGAAAAATCCCCTCCAAAAGAGAGAAAAACCTACAAAAAAAACAAAAGGAGGACTCATCAAGAGCCCCCAAGGACAACTTCGTTCACCCCAAGCATCGATCGCAACTGAAGATAACGAGGCGATGCCAAAGGTTTAGTGAAGATGTTTGCAACCTGTTGCTCCGGAGGCAAATACTCCAAGCTGAGAACACCATCCTGGATGAGCTACCTGATGAAGTGCATGTGGATCTCAATATGCTTAGTACGCTAATGCTCCACGAAGTTGCAAGAGATATGGATGGCACTCTAATTGTCACACCAAAGAGTAGTGGGTTGAGGGGAAGGAAATCCAAACTCAATCATCAACTGACAAAGCCACAAAACCTCCTGACTAGCAAGAACTGCACCTTGATACTTACCCTCTATCAATGATAATGCAATAGCAATCTGCTTCTTCCATGACCATGTAATCGGTCCAAAACCAAGGCAAAAAACAAAGCCAGAAGTAGACTTCCAATCATTGACATCACCAACCCAATTTGAGTCAGTGAAGCCCACAGTCTAAGAAGCTCCTGATGTATAATGAGTGCCAAAATGTGTAGTGCCCTGAATGTATCGCAGGGTATGCTTGGTAGCCTTCCAATGACTCTCATGAGGCTCTTGTGCAAAGCGAGAAACACGGACAACTATAAAGGAAATATCAAGACGATTGTGTCAAGTACAAAAGACTACCAACCAATTGCCGATACAAGGTAGGATCAACTGGAGGAGTAGTTCAACTAGTAGATAGTACAACACCTAACTAAAAAGGGCAGGCTTGCAATCAGCCATGCCAAATCTCTGAAACAAATCAAGAGCATACTTCTACTAGAAAATGAAGATCTCCTCAGAAGTCTAATGAACCTAAAGACCAAGGAAGTAATGCAAAAAACAAAGGTTAGTCATATCAAAATGCTCCATCAATGCTCATTGAGTACTCCAAATCATGGAAGTGGAACTCCCTATGAGAATCAAATCATCCACATAGAGCACAAGAATCAGAAGATCCTCTCCATGTCTCTAAGTATAAACTGTAGGATCAAAATGGCAATGAGTGTACCCGGAAGCAAGCAAGAAACTATCCATATTCTCATACCAAGCCTGAGGAGCCTGTTTGAGACCATACAACGAACATTAAAGCCTGCAAACAAGTGAAGAGTCCTGCCCAAAACTTGGTGATTGCTCCATATAAATCTCCTCATGAAGATCCCCATGCAAGAAAGTGTAATGTCCCCATCACAAAGATAAGTATATTTGATATATTTATATTTTAATGGATATACTTATTCAAATAGAGTAATCATTATAGAACATTCTCAACTAAAAGCATTACTAACTTGTGTGCCATCAATGACAGATTAGAAGAAGAGATCCGAGGAGAAACTAAGGTGTTTGCTTGAGGACAAGCAAAGTCAAGAGGAGGAGACTTGTGATGTCCCCATCACAAAGGGGCATATGAGATAAGTATACGCTTAATATATTTATATTTTTAGATATACAATAACATGTTAGTAATATGCACATTAGATAGAATACTCATTTAGAAGAAGGCAATTTAAAATATAATTATAATTATCATTGATAACATTACAATTCTAATAGTTAGAGATGAATATAATATTATTATTATAATAATATATATATAAGTCAATTAATCAAATAATAATATATTGGTAAATTATTGTTATTATATTCTAAATATTAGAATACAAATAACTTAAAAATAATAATAAATAAAATAATTACAATTAAAAGACAAACTGAAATATTATTACTCTAATTATAATTGTTTATCATTTTCAAAATAGAAATAAATAATATAAAAATAAATATCCTCACAAATTAAAAATATAATGGGTAAATAACAAAAGCAGCCATTCATTAAGAAATAAACATAACTAATCCAAAGTGAAGTAATGCCTATGAAAAGGTATGGATGCTAGTTAAAGAATATGACCTTTCCTAAGAAATCGCAACCCTCTCCAAGTGGGGGATATAAAATCAGATTCTATGGAAAGAAGGAAGGCATCAAGGGATGAAGCATTGGAATTACAAGGGGAAGCATTTTAGGAAAAGAATTCACCAGTAGAGTGTACACGTTGCAGATATAAATCTGAAAATAAAGATAAATAAAATATATGGGAAGTATCCATCATGGTTGGTATATTTGTCATTCTTGCCTTCCAATAGTAAATAAGTATATAAATAGATAGTATATAATTCCATTTTTATGAAGATAGCGTGCAATAAGTAAATATAAAAGCAATAAGTATATAGTTACAGATGATATTAAAATAGAAACACAATAAGTAACGAATATGTAAATATAGATAGTGTGTTATTATTTATGGTGAGTAAATGTAAGGCAAGGCCATAGATAGTATGATTATAATATCTTTTATTGTTATGGATAAAGTAATAATAGGATCCATAGACAATTAAATAATGGGTTATATAAAATGCTATTACAATATCTTTAATGTTATTTATGAGGTATAGTTGTTGATAGTAAGTTTCTTATTAACAAGGTTTATATAGGTAACATTTTAGTGTTACCGTTCATGGATATTTAATTGTAGTACTATATATATATATATATATATATATAAGTATATGTATATGTATGTATGGGTAGATGTGTGAATTAGATATATACAATAATTATGTTTGCAGCAATTATCAAGCATTATGAGAAACTATGATAATTTAAAATTGGTACAGATGATAGATTTCTTAAATGATTGATTTAGACTAACAGTATCTTCTAAGTGTGAAGACTAGATTGATTGGGAATGAAGGACTTCAATCAAGATTTCAATTAGTTGAAAAGTACTCGCTAACTCATTTATCAATTGGAACTTAAAGATTTCAAGGAAATTTAGGGCATTCCCAAGCAGGGACATTACAGAAAGCACTCTTCACATCCATCTAATACACTGACCACCCCTGAGATGCAACTATAGTAAGAACAAGAGGAATAGAATCCATCTTCGCAACAAGAGCAAAGGTCTCAGAATAGTCAACTCCCTCAACCTATGAAAACCCCATTGCAAAAAGACGAGTTTTGTACTTGTCAATGGAACCATCAACTACATATTTGGTACGATACACCCACTTGCACCGAACTAACATTCTTCCCTTAGGAAGAGGTACAAGATCCCAAGTATGATTCTTCATTAAAGAAGAATACTTCTCAGCCATAGCATTGTCCCACTTAGGAATACCTGAAGGATTTGAAAACTTTTGAGGATCATCCGAAATGGCACGACTCAAAAGACTGATACCTGAAGTCTGAGAACGAGTGCAGTGAGTGTTTGTGGGATCACCAACAAGAGGACCAACCTCCTCAAGAGTAATACAAGCCCATCGTGGCCTAGTGGGTGGATTAGGAGGAGGTGGATCAAGACCATCATCAGAATCTTCCTCAAGAAGCAAAACATCCTCAATTGAAGAAGATTGAGTACGTTGTAATGAAGAAGTGGAAGGAGGATCCATTGGGGTGAAAGACTCAGCTTGAACTGGACATCACAACAAAAACGAACCTCTCATGTGTTAGGATCAAACAATTTGTATGCCTTCACATCTCACAATAGCCAACAAAAATGTACCACTGAATCTTCTTCTCCATTGATTTACGCCGACCATTTGCAATGAATGCCCAAGCCTCACTACCAAATACTCTGAAGAAGGATGCATTAGGCTTCTGATGGGACCAAGCCTACTCAGAAATCATATTCCGCACTACCTTGTGAGGCATACGATTCCGAATATAATTGGCATAATTGATAGCTTTGGCCCAAAATGTTGGAGCCATAAACAAAAACCGAATCATACAATTGGCCATCTCCCATAAAGTCCCATTCTTTCTCTCTGTCACACCATTTTGTTGAGGAGTGTAAGGAATTGTGTGCTGATGAAGAATACCATGCTCACTACAAAAATTCCAAAATGCCTAAATGACATACTCCCCCCATTATCTATGTGTATCTGTTGAAGAGAAAAACCTAACTGCTTCTCCACAAATGTTTGAAGGTCTTGAAGGTGGTGAGAACCTCACTCTTGAGCTTCAAAGAGTAGACCCATGTGCGTCAATAAAAATCATTAATGAAAGTGAGCACATACTTAGCCCATGAAAAAGGAGTTGGGAATGACATGAGATCACTATGGACCAACTCAAGGGGTGTGGTTGCACATGTAGCTTGACCCTTAGGAAAAGGATCTTGATGTTGTTTGCCAAGAACACAACCTTGACAAACTCCATTTGTGCAAGAGATCTTAGGAAGACCAACCACTAAGTTATGTCCGTGCATCTGTTGAAGATATCTATAGTTCAAGTGCCCAAATATTTCACACCAAAGTTTTCTCATCGAATTAGCATGAGCAATAAAACATGAACCTGTTGAAGACTCAAATCCATTAAACCAATACAAATGGTTCTCATAATTAACTATCCCTATAGCAACAAACTTCTCAAGATCCTGCAACTGTCTAATAATCACATTTGTGGAGTAAACTCAATAGTCTTTCCATCTCTAGAATGACAAATCTGATATATGGAAAGTAGATTCGCTGAAATATTAAGAACAGGAAGAACATCCTCAATGCAACCATCTAGCATCTGAACGAACCTATCCCCAAAACTAGAATCTATGAAGAGTTCCCAACCGCAATCTGAGAAGTAGAAGTATAAGCAATGGAATTAAGTTCACATGAATTGGTCATGTGATGTGAAGCACCTGAATCAAGAATCCAACTATCAGTAAATGAATGTAAGGCACGTGCAGAAAGAGCTTGCCCTTTGCCCATGGAAGAAGACTTAGGCACTAAAATATTATGTTTCCACATAGCTTCCTCCAAGGCCTCTAGTCTCTTGAAACACATCATGCCCAATTTTGCAACAAAATGAACAAGATTCTCCTTTCTTTTTCTTGGACTTGGAAGAAGAATCTCCAAACGTAGAAGGAGGTGGAGTGGACTTTTGATTGTTCTTCTGCTTCAATTTGGAGGGAGACTCACTACCTGAAGATGATTTTGTCTTAGGCTTCTTCTTATTCTTTCCTTTACTTTTTGAAGATTGACCTATTAGAGCTTGGTTCTTAGAACTAGGAAGTGCATCCATCTAAATCAACTTGGCCTGCTCCCTAGTAAGACGCTCACAAAACAACTCAAAATAAGGCATTTTATAATCTTTGCCCATGGAATCCATAGAAGAATAGAAAGTAGAAGAGAACACTTGATAAGGAACTCTTAACTTAGACAGAATCAAGAAGATACATTCATCATCAGATTTATCATGCCCACATCCTTTTAATTATGACAAAATCAATTTGAACTGTGCAAGAAAATCTTGAATAGAAGGAAATGCACCTAGAGAGAGTGATCGTAGATCCGCTTGAAACTGCAAGATTCTAAACTGATTGACTTGACCATACAATTCTTCAAGTTTGTCCCAAACATTCTTAGGTGTTTTACACTTCGCAATATGAAACAAGTTATCAAATACATGTAAGCCAATGAGCCCTTTTGCTTCATCCATTTTACATCTATGGGTAAATTTTTCATATTCCCTTGTGAATTCAAGTGTTGTGCTTCTAATATTTTCTATAAACCCTTAGATTGTAACAATTGAGTCATTTTTAGCTTCCATGTATGATAATTGTGTGGAGTGAGTGGTTCAATTTGACTTAGATCTGCCATGTTGGACAGAAGAACACCAAGAGAAAGAAGACAATGTGGCACTTAAATTGTGCCTTTCACCCCCCCAGAATGTATTAAAACTAAATTTCCAACCCCCCCCAGTAAATTACAATGAAGAAATTTTGCAATTTATACAAGTGACAAGCTCAAATCAATCATTTATAACACAGTGATTTTTACATTTTTTGAAAAAATGGCTTGTCAAAACTAAAAATAGAGGTTACAAACAAACTCCTTGTGATTTTCTGAGCAATTTCAAAAAATAGTTTTCCAAATTTCGACTTCATATGCAAAAGTTATGCCAATTGCAAGTAATAAATGCAAGCATACCTTTTGTTGATGTTATTAAGTAGCATCGGGCTGCTACTTCCAGACCAGCACGACTTATTGAAGGCAATTCAAATTATAGCCTAACGGCTATTTGAATTGTAAACATCATATTTAATGAAGAGGCGCTTCATTTTATGCATTGCTATTTTGGCCAACATGAGAAGGTGCGACTTCATCTTGAAGTCACGTCTTTCATTGAAAAGACATTTAATATTTGGTTATTATTATTTGAGGCCGACTCATCTCCAATCGGCGATTTCCTTGAAGAGGCATGACACTTGATCAAGGTCGACATCATCCTTTGAAAGATCGCGTCCCTTGGAGTCTCCACATTCAAATAGTATAAATAAGAGATGATATTCGATCATTCAAATCATCCATTCATTGTTCATCTTAAGTTTGATATTATCAAGTGCGAGTTTGTGCATCAAGGAGATTATCAAGTGCAGTTCGATACAATTGAAGGAGGTCAAATTATCAACAAGTTGCCTGATATAATTGTTGTGTTAGCATTTGTTTGTGGTGTTTATACTTGGCCTTCATATCAGCCTCTCTGTAAAGGAAACAATTCTTGTTGGCATTCAATATATAAGTGATATATTGTTGTTGGCCTTTTCTCCCTCATGTGCAAGGTTTTCCCAGGGTATATTCTGTGTTGTCTGATTTTTTTTAATTAAATTTCTGCTCGTTAATCTGATCATAAAAAACAACACCTTTTGGCTAAAAAATAACAAAATCTGCAAAAATCACTTGCACCACTGCGAAGTTCGTCGAATCAGCTTACTGATGATATCTCGTTCACAAAAAATCGATACCCTAGTGAAAAGTTATGCCAATTTGAAAAAAATTGCTTAGTTGGCCAAAAAAGCAAAACAAATTAGCCCCTAGGGGTTAGGCGCTAGTGCCCGCGCGACCAAGAGCAAGGGCTAGGTGGCGGTGGTGGCAGAAAAACTAACGGTTAAAAAACAATTGTCGCGGTTTTTAAAAAATTTAAAATTGTAGTTATAAAAAAACTGCTAGCCACTTACAAAGGGTCGTGCGATTTAAAAGGGTTGTCGGCCCTTAAGCCACGGGCGGGGGTTTTAAAACCCTAGCGCTTAGTGCTACTCTCCTCCTTTTGAATTTATGTCTATATCACCAATGATCAAATTTTTTGGATGATTCTTTTGAACAAATCTAGATGGAGTCTTCGGCGGTGCTCTTGATGGAGTTTTTGGATTTCTTTGTTCAATTTCTCCATTTTTGACTTCTTCCTTGATACTATCTTATTGATGAGCAACTTCTTGTACTATTTCCTCTTGATGCCTTTCTTCATCAACTCCCACATTTGCACTTTCAACAATTTTGTTCAATCTTTTGTTGTAGCATCTATAGGGTTTGTTTTTGGAAGAATACCCAAGGAATATACCCTCATCACTCTTGAAATCAAACTTCCCCAAGTCTTCATCACCTTGCCTGATATAGCATTTACTCCCAAATACCTTAAATTATTTCACTGATGCAAGCCTTGCTTTCCAAAGTTCATATAGAGTTTTGTTGTTGTTCACCCTAATTTGTGCTCGGTTGAAAACATAGACAGTTGTATGCACCACTTCTTTCAAGAAGGTATCAGTAAGCTTAGACTCATTCAACATTTCTCTTACCATTCCTTGGGTTGTCCTATTTTTCCTCTCAACAACTCCATTTTGTTGTGGAGTTCTTGCAGTTGAATATTGTCTTCTGATTCCGTGTAGTTCACAGAATTATTCAAACTCATTCCAAGTGAATTCTCCTCCTCTATCAGTTCTTAGGCATTTGATTCTCAAACCGGTTTCATTCTCTGCCAAAGCATTAAATGTCTTAAACTTCTCAAAAGCTTTTGATTTTTCTTATAAGAAGGTAATCCAAGTCATCCTAGAGTAATCATCTATTAATAACATGAAGTAACTCTCACCTTGTAATTTTTTTGTACTTGTTGGCCCACATAAGTCAGTATGTATGAGTTCTAAAGGCTTTTATGTAGAGTACTCCTTTGATTTCAAGCTCGACCTTGTTTGCTTTCCAAATTGACACTGTTTGCAAATTGTATTAAACGGATTTTCTATCCTTGTCATGTCCCTTATAGCTTGCTTATGGCTAATCTTCACAATTTTATCAAAGTTTAAATGTCTCATCCTTTTATGCCACAACCAGCTCTCATCTTCTTGTACCATGCCGCACTTCTCTCCTTTAACTTTACTAAGAGTATAAAGATTGTTTGCAATTCTATTAGCATCTACAACAAGTTTCTTGTTGTGCCTATTGCACACACGCCCCATTCGGACCGGGGACCCCCTCTTTCCATTTCGCCTTCGCCGAGTCAGCTTTCCTTTGCCTCGTTTTGTGTGCCCCTATTTTTTAGCCTAAGTTGGTCATCAACTATAAAATTGCCAAATACATCTTGGCCAAAGTCACTCATCTAAGTTTCACAAAGTTTTTGGCCTTTGCGGAAATTCCATTGCGGGCTTCCATCCATCGGAAGCCATCCCGTCCATCGCCGCTTGCAGACCTATGGTTGCGGGTTTCCTTTGGTGGATAGTCATCCTTACTTTGTTGTTCCCTGCAACAGCTCTCTGCTCCGTCGTTATTCAGCGGCCTTCATCTCACGTCCACCCGTAATGCAGCTCCCACGTCATTCTTTTCTGCATAGTCTTTGACCTAGCATCCTCCGTGGGACGGGTTTCCGCACAGCCACCTACCCGTCTACCCGTCGTACCTGCACTTAATGCCATCATTAATGGCGGGTTAGTCTATAAAAACCCCCTGCCCACCTGTCATTTTCAACCCACGTTTTTAAAATTCAAAGGCAAAATTGGCTGCCACACATGCAAGGACATTTCGAAGGACTCGAGTCGGATTCACCTCAGTCTTTCGCACAATTCAAAGGTATGCGCTTATACGCTCATTCGTTCTTGTGTATCTAAAGTGTTGGTAGGGTTCGTTCTTAGGATTTCAAAGCTATTATAAGTTTAAACTTGATTAAAACCTTAGTTTCATTGTATCGGATGAGCTCCAATGCACCCAAACTCCGTCATAGGTTCTCCACTGGGGAAACTCATTTACAAGATACCATCCAAGGCAGCAAGAACAGCTACAACCTCCACCCTGTCAACTCTCGTGCTTCAACTCTCAAACCCTCAACCGAGTGAAAAGAAAACTGATAAACATTTGAGAAGGTTGGGGAATACCATTCACGCATTTCTGCCTCCCTTTCGTCGTTGTGAACGGCCAACTCCATGCGGAGCCCCACTCCTGTCCTCAAATCTGCTGCTAAACCCCTTAAATCTGCCGTTAAAAATCTATCTTGAAACGCCAAGCAAAATCACCAAAATCTAAAACAATAAAGCTCTTGTATGATTTTTGAATGAAACCACCTATATATCCACCAGGAAAGATCTTTCACTTTCGAAATGGATGTTCTCTATGAAGGTTTTTGTCCTCACAATGCTTTGGAAGACCACTAGTCAACCTGTAATATCCCATTATAAATTTTCTTCAAGCATAAGTTGGAAAATGAGCTCCAAATCACTTTTAATGCCCTCCTCAATTCCCATGCCTAGCTTTGGGAATATAACTTTTATTTTATTTAATAAAATCCTTTATGTCTCCTATGTAGGCATCCACTTTTTAATACAACTCAAATTTACCTTTTAAAAAGTCCCTTGTGTCCCTTAGACGCCATTTTATAAAGTCACTTTTAAAATATTTAAAATAACATTAAGTTAAATATTTAATTTAACTTATAACATTAACATTATTTAAAATAATTCCCCAAGCCATTAAAAAACTCCAAATAAACATTAAAAGCAATAATTGATCATACCAAGGGAAACCCAATGCGGAAAAGCCAAGTCAATGCTAAGGAGGAGACTTACTAAAAATAGCAAAATTGAGCCAAGTGCCCAAAAACACTCCAAAAAGTGCCAAAATGAATCTCCCATAGCTCTAAGCTCACTGCAACACACTGAATATGCCAAATAGTTGAACAACACGCTCTCCAAGAATTATGGAGTCCCCTAACCAAACCATATTAGCCTACAAGAACCCGAGAAATCAGCTAACTATCACCAACGATCAACTACATCGGAATGGGGCATTACAATTATTCCAAAGTATTCAATCGAGGAGATGAAGACCACATTGGTATCTCATAGTTGCAACATCATCATGGATGGGTAAACAACTATTAGACACTACCAACTAATCAAAATTAGTGTCATGTAAGGATGGGCCTTTAGGGTGATTGACTATTTAGGAAAAAGAAAGGATGCAAGATTCTATGTCCAAATCTCGGAAGATGTCATTGAAGAAATGCAAGTAGTTACTAATGCAAAATATGTGTGCAAAGAAGTAAGCAAATTGGTTAAGTCCATCTACAAGCACATCTATGAGATCCTTGTGTGCATGCCATGAATAATGCACTAAAGGTCATCCACAAAATTGAGTGGGTCAAGAAGATTGGGACAGATGCAAGGGAGACACAAATGTTCAATAGCAACCACCACACCTCCTTGGCATTGTTTGTAATGTCCCCGACTTCCAAGTAGTCACCAACCACTAAGTTAATTTAATTAAGTAAATATTAAATTGTCCTAAAGTAATATTGAGGATGTTTTTATTTAATTAATTAATTAATGTTAAGCTGACTTTATTAATTAAATGTGCTCGATTATAAATAAAGTGTCTTTACATTGTTAAAACGTTTTATTAAGGGGTGAAGTATAAATGGTAAATGTAAAAGGGAATTAATCATCTTGGTGAAATTTATTATCGGGCACAAAAATTGACAGCACAACTTTCAGAAACCACGAAGGATGCAAACCCTCGAGTTTGTTGATTGGACGGAAACCCAATTCTATTTGCAGGCGGATTCAACTCAAGATTTGTGCAAAGTTTCAATGGATAATTGATCATTTGTGGAAATTTGTGAAATCTTGGTGCAAAGACAAATTTCATAGATTTGTATCAGGGTTTGAAGATTATTCAGGATCATTATAGTTTAAGAAATTTACTCGAGTTTTGTAGATGGGATTTCTAAAGTTAATGATTGGAGCTACTCCTATCACAGTATAGTCATGCTATTGCAGAATATTCACTCAAAAATCGTCTAATGTTTCCAAACACTAATAAGGGAGGATTGTTGGTGTTGTCTTTTCTAATTCAACAACTAAGTTAAATTTATGGAAGTTGACAATAAGAATCACCCAAGGAAATTATTATATTGTATGGAGGAATGTTGTTGATAATAATTTCTATAGCTTCCGCCATTGGTGAAAGGAATCGCATATGTTAATAGGGAAACATGGCATAACCAAATTCAGCTTACATTGCAGCCTATCTTCATGGGAAAGAAGCGCCATGACAAAGCCAATTACAAAGCCACGAGTATAAATAAAGGATTCGGGCTTTTGTAATAGTTGGGTATGACTAAAATTTAACTAAGGCAAGACAACCTACACTGCCATCTTAAGAAGCCATGCGATACAATGTATAAATAAAAAGGGCGGGAGAATATAACAGGGTCATGAATATAAGAAGGTGCATATTTTATTATAATACCCCTGGCTCGTGATAAGGGAACTTTGAATTTCTAGTGCCGCCATATATGTTTGGGTATGCAATTAATATCGGGAGCCGGTGATTAATGTTGGAAGCCAGGCGTATCTATTAAGTTGGAAATTCTGAATTAACTCCAAGTGTAGGTTGTTGTTGACAGTCAATTAGGAGGCCGCTACATATGGTGACACGGCTGGATACCAAAGACAAGGAAAACAGATTGTATGTTGACCAAAGTATTCAGTGCAGCACAGCTATATTTGAAGTCATCACCAATCAAGAATATTAGCTGAGGAGTACACAGGTCAGCTGCTATATTTTATTAATTTCCTAAATATCCTTATATGAATTGTGAACTGTGCAAAGATTGCAGAAGAGTGAATATATATACATAAGATTCTGTCATCTGTTAATAGAGATCCCTTTTCATTATTTTGAGCTATGCAACATTAATGTTTGATAATCATGATGGAATTATCTAAACAATCACATGTACAGAAACAAACTTAGAAAATTAACTCAGTAAATCAGTGCTACCCGCTAAGTGTTGAGAAATTGCCCATATACAAATATCACGGAAACATAAGGCAGGAATCTTACATTGTTTCAATCCTTTTTGAAGAAAGAATTCCTCAAACTAGTTGAGACTCAATCTGTTACATACTTCACTCTAAATAGAGGAGACCTGAATTGCAAAAGCCCTTGCAACTTATCATTGTGATAGAGGAGGGAGTGAGGTGGGGGGAATCTAAAATAGAGCAAGTGAAAGAGGCTGTGGTCAATGATGTGTTTTGGTCAAATATGAGATACATCACATCTTTTGTATCCCCAATTGTCACCATCATTAAATATGGGAAGTTTAACATCCTAGCTAGGGGAATTTTATGAGTGCATCGATAGCATGAGTGGACAAATTAAGGCCACCATTTGTGAGAAATAATCCACCCTAGAGTTCTACTATGAAAATATTCAGCCTATTATTCAGCAAAGCTTGAGGAAATTGAACACTCCTTTACATGTGGCATCATGTGCATGTTGGAGTAAATGCTCCAACTTATACAAATGTCATAATGGAGTGTTGTATAAGTGTCGATAACAACTATTTAGAGTCCTAGTTCATTGTCACTAGATCCAGTTTGTTGTCAAAGTTCACTGTCAACAATCTATAGTTAGCTGTCATATTAGTTAGCAGATTTGTAGGATGCGGTTAAAGTTATTCATAGCTATAAATATGTAATCTGTTGTTGAATAAATATTGAAATCGTATTGTTGTTGTTCATTATGTTTCTGCACCTGCAGTTAAATTATTAATTTGGTAACAGATCCCTATTGTGGAATGAAGCCACATTGATCCTGACCCAAATAGAAACTTTGTTTTTGAGTTAGATATTATTTTCCAAATACTGTTTGAAGGAGATCAGAGTCAAGTAAATTGAGGTGTTGCAGTTTATATCTATGAATCCAGAGTTTGGTGTAATAGCATGGAAAAGGCCACACATTTTTGTCAAATTTCATTTTTAAAAAACAGCTTCAGTTAGCTATCAACTATTTAACTATTTTATTGGAAAACCATTGAATCTTCTTCTCCTATAAATTTGTAATTTTTTGATGAATAATCAATCAAAAAGTGTTTTATTTCTGCTGTCCCAAATTCTATTTTGGTATTAGACCCATTTGAATTCAGAAATATAAAAAGTGGGTTACTTTTTAATAAGCCAAAATATTTGTATGATACATAATCAACAAAGTAAAGATGCAATTGACCAAGAATGCAGCAGCAGCAACCACAGAGAAGATGAGCAATGCAGCCACCTCTGCAAAGGAGGGTGTGGATAAGGCTAAGGCTTCTGCCCAAGAGAAGATAGAGAAGGCTTTTGTGCATGACAGGATTGCAAAGGAGATAGCTCACCAAAAGAAGGAAGCAAAGGAAAGTGAGGCAGAGCGGAGGGCTCGCGTTGAGAAGGCCAAGCATGTGGCTCAAAAAGAAGAGGCAAAACATACCACCAACAGTGCTACTACATACCATGATCCTCTCGCTACCCATGGTTACACTACCACCACTACTGTTCACTATGAAGGATTCTTGTAATGTTGTTGGAATTGGAGCCTACCTCTCTGGTCTTGTAGTAAGGCATTTTCTCTATGTTCCACGACGTTTCAAGGACAGGGACAGGGGGACGGCAGGGGACGCGTTTCCAGGACGTCCCCTAGTGGGCCATTTTTAGGAGAGAGCAGGAGACGGCGATATACAAATTCATATATAAATGAATTTTTCAAAATTTATTAATATATTATAGAGAGAGAGAGGAAAAGAGAGAGAGATATGTCAATAACTGATAACAACAATATCAATATGTAAATAAATCACGAGAGCAGTAGTATAACAGCATAATAAATGTCAATAAAGCATTATAACAGCAGTCTCAAACATCAATAAAACCATGGTTCAAAAGTAACAAAAACAAGAAAACCCCAATAGTGAAAATCTCTTAGGTAGAGTACATAACTTCTTAGCCGTAGATGTTAATGCTTCTCAGTTATTCAAACTACTCTTGACACACAAAGCAAATTACCCTGAAGATGGATAGAGCAGTATGCTTCCTAACATTGGTAACTAAAAATGCATTAGGCATTTTATCCAAAAGAGCTCCGACAAACAGGCATGCAGTGGGGAAACCTCAAATTTCTTAGGCCTGTGACATTCTTCAAAGTACTACAATGGCTTCTGGATAGAAAAGCAAGGTAGAAAGCTATTCACACACTGAAGACACACAAGGAATATAGTAACATGCACAAAAAATATACAGTACCATACACACAGAATATATGCAAATTTGATACAAACAAATACAAACAGAAAATATACAGTAACATACACACAAAATATATGCAAATCTGCATCAAAGAACCATAAAAGCATTAGATTTTATGTTATTTTTGCTGCTGAAGTGTCTGCATCCATTTGGGGACGGCCCAAACGGGCAGGGACATTTCCTGCCATATCCTGCTCTCTGGCCTGTTTTGAGGACAGCAAGGGGACATCCCCTTTGCGCCTCCCCATCCCGAGGACAGTAGGGGACAGGAACATTTCATTTTGGGGCAGAGGTGCGTCCCCATGTAACACAGCACTTTTCTATTTTGAAGAGGCTAACACTTTGAAGTAGTGATGGATGTAGTAGACAATAGGTAGATGCTCGATAGTCTAAGGCGTTTGTGGTTCGGAAAAACTATACCTCATTGAGGTTATGAGACATACATGTGAGGATTGATGTCCAATAGATGAGGGAAGATCTGAGATCTAAAAGTTCAGCATCATACTTTTACGAGGGTGATGAGACACTTCATGTGCAAATGGTGTCCAATGATATTGGGAACTTGGATTACAGCTAGGTGACTATACCTGGGAGCAGCTTGAAGAATTCTTAGTATCTTACTGATCCGAGAACTGATTCCAAAGAATAGCTTCTACATAATGTATTTTCTACTGTTTTGTTTTATGTTGTTAGTCAGTTTAGTGTTGTACCATTAAGAGGGGGTGTTGGAGTAAATGCTCCAACATAAATGAATGTCATAATGGAGTGTTGTGTAAATGTCAATAACAACTGTTGAGAGTCCCAGTTTGTTGTCACTACATCCAGTTTGCTGTCAAAGTTCACTGTCAACAATCTATAGTTAGCTTTCATATTAGTTAGCAGATTTGTAGGATGCAGTTGAAGTTATTAGTAGCTATAAATATGTAATCTTTTGTTGAATAAACTTGTTGCTGCTGTTCATTATGTTTCTGCACCTGCTGTTATATTTTTAATTGGGCAATAAATCCAAAATGGTATGCGAAAGAGCTGGATAGAGCAGTTGGGCTGAATAGAGTTATCCCCATCAATGTTGACAAGGTGAAAAAGGACCTCATGAAGACCATCAAGAAAGTGTACAAACTTGATGAAACATTACAGATTAGAACAATTTTGCTGAATTAGATGGCTAAAAGAGTTCAATACAAAGGGATGGGGCCACTTTAGCACCAGGAAGTCCAGATAGCTAGTAGCAACTATATAGGCATCCAAGATTGTTGAGTCCACTTGTCATTCCCCTCCTTTTTCTGGTTTCTAGTTCCTATATTGCCGAGAGGAGTTGATAGGCCTATAGCTTCATGCACTCTGTTTTAGAAACAAACTTACCTCTACAAGAATGGAGAAGCTTATAGTACATAGTGACTTATGCCTCATTGATTGCAAGACACCTCATATACAGAGAGCCCAATAGCAAGTTGGGATGTAAAGCCCACGGAACCAATGCATATTGATGAGAACTACAACATGCATCCATTTGGGCTGCCATTGCAAGAGACTGTTGAGTTGAACAATTCTAGCGATGACAAGCAGTATCTAATATATTCATCAGATAATAACTCCAATTTTAAGCTTGTTGCTAAATGCGCCTACTACCTATGTACTGGGCGTGATACAACAATATTTTGGGAGCATTTGTCAATATGAATTTATAAAATAATAAAATATAGATCATGCTTCGTATTTATTAATTTATTTCTATTATTATCACCATCAATGTAATAATAGATCAATATTATGGAATCAACAGATTATTATTGTAATTATTTTTATTAATTTATTTTCAGCTTCTTTTGGTTTTTGCTAAGTTCCTTTAAAGTATTTTTAACGTGTAAAATTTAATAATTCTAATATTAATTTGTGTATATACTATTTTAATGGTCATCCTACAATTCCCAAAATCTGGAAAAAAAAATGACCAAAATTTGCCCCCTCTTCCCGAATTTCAAAGAAATCACTGAGATTTGGGGAATAGAAGAAAACTTCATTAACATACTGTAAAATAAAATTGAACAAAAAATTTATAAAGAGTCAAGACTAGTAATAGGGAACCTGGATTTGTTTATTTCTTAAATAGCCAGTGGCAAAAAAAATCCACAGTTATACTTTAACTCTGATTAAGGTTATTTTGGAATGAAATTGACAATAAATTACAGGCATTTACTGTTGGAGAAACTGCAGTTCTACATAAAGTAAACAGAACGATTTCCTTAACAGTATTCTGGATATCTCGTAAGGAAAGACAATCCTAAATTCTAAATGCAGATTGAACCCAATTCAATCCCACGACCCAAAATATAACCAAATCAAGTACAAATTGCAAAATGTTCAAAGAAAACTAAGAGGGCCACTAATCAAACACCGCTATGATTTTGAAAATGTATTAACTCAATACTGAAGTGACTGTTTAACTCGATGTACGGAATTCAGACAGTTGTGTTACAATAAACAGTAAAACATTACACATATAGAAGACCCGTCTGAATAAAATCAAGGTGGATTAGGTTACTACCATTCTAGTAAGTGAATACAGAAGTGACTGTTTAACTCGATGTACGGAATTCAGACAGTTGTGTTACAATAAACAGTAAAACATTACACATATAGAAGACCCGTCTGAATAAAATCAAGGTGGATTAGGTTACTACCATTCTAGTAAGTGAAACGCCAATAATGAGATTTCTTTTCTTTAAATGTAGTAATCTGTACAATCTGAAATTTCTCCAAAGTTTGAGAGTAACTGTGCACATTGAAAAACAACCGCGGTAATAACTATTGCTTGAAAAACAGATATTCGAATAAGATATACTTACTGCCATTGTTCTTGGTCTCCATGGTCATCGGGTGGTGCAGAAACGAAAATGAAAAATAAAAAATGAATGCATTGTTGTTATTTATTACTTATATAGCTCTAATGCGTGTTTGTGAAGCAGGGTTTAAATAAATTATTTAACGGAAGGCGATTGGGTATCGTGTAAGGACAAGAAGCCATTCCAGAGAATATTTGGATTTGTGGGGACTGCTTCTACGTGGTTGTGGTTGTGGTTGTGGTTGTCGATTTATCTTACGGTTCAATTTTTTATTTATTCACAGATTTGTCGGTATTGCTCATTGTTTGAGAGGTTATACATAAAGAAATAAGCTCTAAGTTGTTAGGCTAAATTATCAATTCTTCTTGACCCTGGTTACCTCACGGTTCAACTCTTAATTTACTTAGAGTGTGGATGAGAGTCTATTAACTCCTATACTTGTTTGTTGGTTTATGTGCATTGTAACTTAGGAATGAAAGACGGTCCCATCTATAATCTAGGAGTAGAGAGAGATTTTATAGCTTTATAAAGAAATGTATTTTTGTAATGTTAGAAATTTATTTTATTTTATTTTGTATTATTTAAAGAAATATTTTTATATATGTAATGTAGGTAAATAGTATATTCTGATGTAAATTTGGATTTATTTTGGTTTTTATTTATTTCTATGCACATATTTTTATATATTTAGATCTTACCTTATCTTTATATGCATATACTATGAAACATTCATCCAAATCTTATACTTATCCTTGTATAACTATTATTCATCTAGATTTGACCATTTCCCTACTTTAGGTCATTTTGTGGCCATAAGGTTGACCTTGCAATCGTAGGCTTGATTGTTGATTTTTTTAAATTTAGATTCAAAATTTGGTTGATTAGGCACCTATATTTTATTGCCTTGAACCAACTAAGTACATGTTTTTTGTGAAATTGGTGGTACGTGCTAGTATTTAAAGGCATTCAATGCATACATTTTTGACATGTGGGGATTATCTCAATATCAAGTTGCATACAAGGACGAAACACTTCAATTGATGCACTAAAAGGAATATAGATTTGCATGAGCACTCTAGGAGCATACATATGTCTAAAGAGTGTTGTTTTTTATTATTTACACACATTTTCACAAGTTCACCTAGGAGTGTGTGTCCTCTGGTGATACAAAAGTAGCCCTACTAAGATATTTCTAAATATAAATCATCTCATGTATAAGAAAGGAGTAAAGAAAGTGGATCTTTCAAGCATGTAGCAAAGCAAAGTTTTACATTGCACAAGGTCGCATCCAGACATAGAGGATGAACCTATGGCTACAAACTTGACTTCGACTTGTGGATGAGATCTACTACAAAGCAAAAGACAAGTGTTAATTCTAAAGAGTTATATAGACAAAGAGGGGCCATTTTCTCAAATAAATACTAATATAATTATAGAATTTTCAACACAGACAATCATTAGTCAATCATAGGGCACCCTTTTTCTTCATGCATACTTTCCCAGAATAGTTTTATAATTATCTAATTTACCATTCATTATCGTTATCAATTGGTCTAGCTTAGTTATGGTTATGTGTGTGCATCTAATTGGATTAGCCTAGACTAAACTTAAAGAATGTTTATTTCCCTTTATATTTTTTGTAAGCCTATTCAATCTCACATTACCTAGTTTTACCTAGTTTTCTTCCTAGGGTTTTACAATCTATAATTTTGTGAGTTTCTATTTTATTTTATTTTTTGCATTTCCTTTTACATCCTTATGTTTCATGTGAGGACTTGTCTAAATATCATCACAATAGAGGCTACGCACATGTATTAGAAGTTTGTTCACACTTTAAGGGAAAATGATTATATATATATATATATATATATATATATATATATATATATATATATATATATATATATATATATATATATATATATATATATATATATATATATATATATATATATATATATATATATATATATATATATATATATATATATATATATATATATATATATATATATATATATATATAATAATAACAATGTATGTGTATATGTGTGTGGTATCCATGAGGAATCTAGCGTGGCTGGTTCCTGGATAACCCCCCTACGAAACTTGTCCGTTTCTTAGGATTCGTGAAGTTCAAGTACGCATAATGGAGTGATTTTCAAGCCACCTCGAAATGCGTTCCCAAGTCTCGAATAGTCAATTCGAGCATTCCCCCTTGTTCATCTCGCGAAGACCTTCGAAATGAGATCTTTCGCGACGTTTCACTGTTCATACTTTGCAGATTGCGAAAAATGCAGTGGCACTGAAAAAGTGCGCTCCTGCCCTTGAAGCAAATTTGACTAAGTCTGGAAATGCAAGGGCGCTAAAATTTAGCGCCCCTGCATGCAGTGAAATTCCAAAAAATGCAAGGGCGCTGAATTTTAGCGCCATTACATTTTTCTTCGACACTTAAACTTTTTTCACGTTTTTGGCACGTTTCTTCATATTTTCGCGTTTTTCGTCAATCGTGCCACTTTTCGTGCCTAAATTTATTGCACGACTTGAGTTAGGTTTTTATTTTCATTTTCACTTAAGTGAATGAAGTTCGCCATTTTATTGTTTACATTTCATTTTATCTTCTTTTCCTCTTGTTGGGCGAATTGCACTTCAACTGCAAATCACGTTTTTGGAGTTTCGCCATTCTTTCCTCAGCAAATTTCGCGCCTTGGTTCTGGTAAGTTTTTTGCATTGTCTTTTTCTTATTTTCTGTATATGATCTATGTTCATTGTTTGCGTGTTGTTCTTCATTCGCGTTTTTGTTTCTTACATTCACGTCTTTCATCTCATTTCGTGTTTTGTTCTTTCCATTCGCACTCTTCTCTTTTCTAACCCCACGCTTTCTCTTCCTTCGCGTTTTCCTCTTCATGTTTGCCATTCATTGTTTTCTTTCATTGCACGAATAATGGCAAGCCTTTGCTAACCCTACGCATTCTTTTCTTTGTTTTCCTAAATGCGTAGTGTTCTTCATTCGTGCTTTTCTTTCCAACACCCATCCCTATTCTTCATACGCGTTTCTTTCCCCATTCTCCTCTGTACGCAATGTCCCTTGAGAACTTCTATCTACCTGACATGTTTGTGTTGAAATATCTTTGTCAGAAGCTCTTCATTCGTTTTGGTAAACATTGAAAAGATTCATCATTGTGAAAAATAATTCCTTTGACCTTTGAATGCGTATGTAATTGGATGGAGACAATTTTGAAAGCTTTCATTGTTATAAACATTGCATTTGCTAAGCTCAAGCGCCTTCGCCATTCCTCCTTGCATCTACATTTTCAAAATTGCCAAAATTTGCAAAAGCGCTGAAATTAAGCGCCGTGACATTTCAAACATGTCAAAAATTGCCTAACACTGGAAAAGTGTAAGGGCGCTAAAATTTAGCGCCCTTACACCAAAAGCAATTTTCCAAAAATGTAAGGGCGCTGAATTTTAGCGCCCTTACACTTTTTTCAGACTTTTTCCAATTGCTTCCAAATGAACTTCATTCTTGACCAGTGCACTCCTGAGCCTCATTTTTCCGCATTCGTGCATCATTTTGCGTGCCTCGCCATCTGCTTCATCCTCGTGCTCATTTCGCGCTTACCCATGTTTTCTAACAATTGGTGTTTGTTATGGCTAAATGGATTGCAGTCTACTTTCAGAGATCGTCAAATCAAGAGTGATCAGAGTTCCAGTTCTTTTTGATGACTGCTACGAAGCCTCCTTCTTCTTCAAAAGCAAAAAGCTAGATGAAGTACAAATATCAAGGCGTCTATCCGCCAACTATGGTGCTTTCAAAAGTTGAAGAGATAAAAGATACAGAAGTTGGCCACCAAGACTTGGTTGACTTCACAAAGTTGACAGAGATGAAGCCCCTCCCTGATTCAATGAGAGCAATCGTACACAGTAATCTCCACTTGGTGGCGATGTTCCCTACAGCTGTGCACAATACTGAGTTTGTTCTTCAAGTTGTGTCTCATTACATCCAAGAAAGCAGAAGTGTGATCGACTCTTCCGGGCACGAGATTCTGAGACTCGACCCCGACTTCTTTGATATTGTCTTCAAAGTCCCTCACATGGACAAATTTATTGACATCTCTATATCAAAAGCACAAGAGATCTTTGATGTTGATCCCAATAAAGCCAAACAGTTGATAAATACTCAATGGCTCAAGAAGCCTAGATCATCTGTTTCTAGATGGCCGAAAGGACTCCTGAGAAGTGACTTCAAAGACGACGTCAAGGATATGATCACGTTTCTGAGCAGAGTGAAGGGCTTGCCGGAATCATCCACTTTTCACGACTGGATGTATGAGTACATCAGGATCATAAGAAGGCAGAAGGTGCATATTGACTGGGGTAAACAAATCAGTGATGAGATGCACGAGCAGTTGATTAATGCTCCTTCTACATTGAAGTTCTACATGACTTCTTACCTGGTGTATGCAGCAGCTGTGATGAGACAATTCCCAGGTCTATCTACAAAATGGAATCGAATGATGGTGCCTATGTACAGATATTTCTATCAGTTGGAGCTGAAGGAGAGCTTTCATCATTTCAGACGGGTTACTGATGCTTTCTTTGCGCCTTTACTCTTCAACTTTGATCTAGCTTTGGAAAGAAGAAGAGTATCTAATGAGGCTTATAAGGTGGTAAGTAAAGTAGGATGTATTTTTCTCCAATTCCCAATGTTTACTTACTTGAGAGTAGGTTGTTACACCGGTTGTCCCTACATGCTACCACGTTACCCTTCGGATAAGTGGGTTCTCATGGAAACATGCAGACAGCTGATGTCAGTGCAGAAAGAACGAAGAAGCAACCACAAGCGTGGATTCAAGTTTCCACTGACCATCGGCAGATATACTATCCAAACTACACAAAAGGCTAAGTCTGTCTATGCTGAGATGCAGATCATGACCATCAAAACCTACAGGTATAGGTTTGATTTTGACTACCGAGATGTCAGAAAGAAGTTGCAAAAGGTCACCAACATAGGTACCGTTTTGAAGACATCTGGGCGGATTACAGAGATGAAGAAGCCATTTGCAAAATGGACTATTGCAGATT
>VDFB02000003.1:381394827-381483403 GCA_007258455.2 Sequoia sempervirens | reverse complement strand
AGCGTCTAAGAAGACTTTGTGCTTCGCGTGTAAGCAGTATGTCTATAGATCAACATTGATAAAACTCTGGAGCGACTTTGTGCCCAGCAAAGTGAGCTTTCCTTTAATTTATTTGTTTGTTGTTAATTGCCGGTATCTCACGGCAGCTTGTGAGATAGAGATATTAGCGTCTTGCTAGTTGATTGCGTTTCAAGTTATCAGAATTGAGAACTTTCAACCACGTGAAGCATTATAAACATCTTCTACGAAAAAGAGAAGGATAGATATAACACACCCCACTTCAGGTAATTTAAATTGTACATTTTGTAATTACTTGTGTGATTTACTATTGTTTCTCTTAAGCGATGAAGGCCTCCCCTTCAGGAAGGAGATTCATATCTCACATAGGCGTAAGGTTTGAAGTCAAGTTGTGTAATCTATCGAGTTGATTACATAATTTTCCTTAACATGTATGTATATATGTATGTATATATATATATATATATGTATATATATATGTATGTATATATATGTATGTATATATATATATGTATGTATATATATATATGTGTATATATATATATGTATGTATGTATATATATGTATGTATATGCTATATACATGTATATATATATAGATGTATGTATGTATATATATATGTATATATATATAGATGTATGTTTGTATATATATATATATGTATGTATATATATATATATATATGTATGTATGTATATATATATATGTATGTATGTATATATATGTATGTATGTATATATATATATATATATGTATGTATATGTGTATATGTTTGTGTATATGTAGATGTTGAGATATCGATATATATGTATATAATACATAAATATATTAATATATGTATGAATATATATTAAATATATACATATTAATATATGTATATATATAAACGACATTATATATATGTGATTGGAAAATAATGATTTAATAAACGTACAAATATATTTATATAGAAGTTATATTATATATATATATATATATTTATATATATATATATAATTTAATTTATATGAAATGTTTGCAAAAGTAAATAAGTGCACATATGTGGTGTAGCCCATAATAGATAATGTAGCTTAAGTTAACTGCATATATGTATGTATGTATATATATTGTGTATAAATATACTCATTAATCAATAAGTAAATATATGTGTATATATGGATGTTGAGATATCGATATATATGCATATAGTATATAAATATATGTATTTATGTATATATATAAACAATATTATATATATGTGATTGGCAAATAATGATTTAATAAACTTATAAATATATATATATAGAAGTTATATTACATATATATATATAGAAGTTATATATATATTATATATATATATATTGTGATATAAGAGGGATTCGTTGCACACGGGTCTCTCCTTTCTTGAGAGATCACTAGGGAACAAACTGCTCTTATACACCTCAAAGTAGTAAAATGATAAAGAACCAAAACCTAGTTACACTTTGAAGGAAATAGTCAGAGCTCCTAAGAGAGCTAGATCAAAGGTTTTATGTCTCTAAAGAGAGAGCTCTCGACCAGAATACATCAACACAGTTCTAGGATGCTAGAGCGGCGTTGATAGGGTAGGGTTGGATGAGACACTCATTGTCTCATGCTCTGGGTCTCACCTTGGCAAACCCTTTGGTGTCACTCTCCACCTTCTCAACCTATAGGCCCTAATGCTTGTTAGGCACCCCTAGTTCTCCAAGCCAACCCTACTATCATCTCCATTCCCTAACCAAGCTAATCTTGGTGCTCTCTCTGCCAATCTCTCCTTAGCCCTTAATCTTCCTAAAGGCTAACTAAAACTCTAAACTTCACTAACCTGATGCAGGGGTGTGTGATGACTTTCATAGCTTCAAAACCATCTCCTTAGGGTTCTTGATCATTCCCCAATCACCAATTCTCCATCGCTCACTCCAAACCCTATTCTAGGGTTTTAAAAGGGCTAGTAGCCCTTGAGCCCCAATTAGGCCTCTTAACCCGAGAAAGTAGGCTTAAAATCCAAACTTCCTGAAGAACATCACAATCTTCCAAAAGAGACCCTAGTTCATTTTCCTACCTCTCCAATATTTTTGAGGTTTTAGGCCTCCACTGGCTGTACACAGGCGTAACCCTCTTTTTGTAGGATTTAGGGCTTTTTAGGCCATTTCCTGACCTCACAGTGATTTGTCTGCTTCTTTCAACCACCAAATGGACTGGTGGATCCTCTCCTTCCTGCCAAACCTTTGTAAGGCCTCTTACATCCACCAAACTCCTTGGGTTGCCATGGAATTGACACCCCTGCAACGTTAGTGCATGGTTTTCACTGTCTTTCCTAACCGGGCATAGACAAGCTCGCCTAGGAAAAGACTTTCACCATGCTTCTTGGACTCCTACAGACTCCTAAGCCTAAGCTATGTACAGACATGGGGCCTAGCCACATTTCCCACAAGGCCATACTCTATGTACAGTGGGAATGTAAACTAAAACCCCATCTTTTCCACAATTTACCAGTCAAAACAACAAATTGAAGAAAGAACAAAGTATTTACAAGAGAACTTGGAAATGGGTAACCTACTAACTACTACCCCAAAACAATGATTCAAAGACAATTTCACCACATTCTAAACTATACAAAATCCTTGATCAATCCATTAATCTGCTAAATCATAAACAAGAACAAAAACAAAAAAAATGCACACTAAACCATCACTGTCTTCTCAATTTCAAACTGATTACAAACTCCAATGTCTTTTCCAATCCTTATTCCAGGTCGAGGGCCACCTTTTAAAGGTTCTCAAGGTGGTTACATATTCCCTTGGTCGAACATAACCACCCCATTAGGAAAAAATTGCACAAATGCAACATTTTGGCTTTATTTCCCAAATCCTAGTGATTCATAGTGGATACAAATTGTGCAACTCATTCATTCTACCATAAGCTACTAATCAACCTTCATCCTAACATGGTCTAACACCTCTAACACAAAATTAAATGGTCAACATGACCTTAAAGTATTAAGATCTCAAAATTTCATGCTAGGCTTCCAAATTTGCCTAGTGCCACCTAATGTAACCTAGGTGCTCCTACACCAGGCGTGTTGTCGTCTGGAATACGCGCTGGCGTCCCGAGCAACAAAGAACTCAGGAACTCAACAAACAGAAAGAAATCCTACTTACAAACTCAGGGGTGATCTATACAGGACTGTTAACTAACCAAAAAACCAAATATTGAAGGAAATACCACAATGCTTGGAGAAAGCTTACCCTTTTCTCTGACACTCGAGTCTTCACTCCAAGCTCCTTTTCGTGACCTGCACACAAGAGATCAAGGAGAAAGTTGTTGAGTGGTTGTATAGGGGCCTGCCTCAGTCAAACCCCACTTTAGTGCTCCACCTCCACAGATAGCCAAATTAGAAATGAATGTGAAAGGAGTAAACAATGCATGTGGTGAAAGCAATACTTGCTCGGGGGTAGAACCTACACCACGATAAGCATGTGGTGAAATCAATACCCGCTTGGGAGTAGAACCCGCACCATGAAGGAGTATATAAATGTGTGTAAAAGTAAAATGAGAGAGGAAGTGAGAGCGTTACCCATGGGATAAGGCCCTCTTCAGAGCACACAGACACACCACTGAGTGCTTGCTTGAGAGCTACTATTGCTAGGGGGACCTTAGTCCAGCATGGCTTCGTATGTGAATGTGCTGCTATCAAAGGAGAAGAAGTCTCAAAGTTGTAGCAAAACAAAATGAGAGCTAGTGTGTTGTCTTCCAATCTTCCAACCTTCAAATGAGAGGTAGAAATAGATTTTTATGCTTGCAAGGGCGGCAAAGAGCCGTTACCTCTGGAATGTAACCGCCAGGACATGTGTCTCAAGGGTTAACCTTCCAGATTCCATGTTTTGAACTAGGGAAACACTTAGGACGCTAACGCGCCGCGCATTCGTCCAAGGCCTGTATTCTCAAAAAATGCGTCGGCAGGCTTCTGTTACTCAACCACTTGCCCTCATGGAGTCAAAACCATGAAATTTCAATCCATGGGATTTTGTCATTAATGTCTTAGGGTGTCATAAATGCTAGGCATAAATGCAAAAATATGGAATTTCCCCTAGGTGCAATTCCGTGATATTACACACATATATATATATATATATATTATTGAATTTATATGAAATGTTTGCAAAAGTAAATAAGTGCACATATGTGGTTCATCCCATAATAGATAATGTAGCTTAAGTTAAAGCCAACAAGTATGAAGCATGTGTTGCGCTAAACTAAGCACGTGAGAGGTAATATAAATCAAGACATAGAGAGTATAAAGTATTAAGTGTATGTGGATTTAAATGTTATAAAGTAAAGTGTTAGCCTGCACTAGAATAAAGGCATTCATCTCATTTAAAAGTTGTAGAAAAAATAAAAAGCAATGCATAGTATAAGGAACAGAATAGTTCAACACCAAAATAAGAAACAGAAAGCAAATAGAAACCTTCAAAACCAACATACAAAATGGAGACTTGGTCAAATAAGAGATGGTTGTATTATGTGAAGGTAGTTGACTTGTTTACCAAATAGGAAACCTATAGATATGTTTTGTTGAGCTTTGACTTAGTAAGAGAGTCATTGTAGTCACTTGGATTGGGGCGATTCATCCACTTTGAGAATCTAAAAACATATGGATTGTTTATGTTTACATATCTGTTGTTTGAGCAGCCGCATACCACTCTCTTGGCTGAGTCAATGCATTTTAGAAGGGAAAATTGGTTTGTTGTTATAGTGGTGGCAGAAAAGAAAGAAAAGGTGGAAAATTTAGTAGCTTGTTTGTAGCATTAAGATGCTCAGATTTTTGTATAAATAGGAGCATTCTCTCTATCTTTGGTTACACTTTTCCATTCGGATTTCTTCATTGCTATTCTACCTTAGTTTTTTGTGCAAGCATTATTTTGAGAGAGAGGGAGTTGCTTTGTGGATTTTCAGTTGTGGAGAGTATTTGTGAGAGGCTATATTTTGGAGATAGGTTGCAAGAAGAATTGTGGAAGTTGAGCTAGGAAAGAAGTAATATCGATTGGGGCTTTATTTATAGGCATGTTGATTTCTATTCCTTATTATTTTATGTTTGAAAGGTTATTTGCTTATGAATGCCTTTGTTTGGAAAGGATTGTTTTAAGTGCATGATAATCTTGTTTTTGTGATCATGGTTTATTTCCTAGTTTGGGATAATCTTGTGTGATTCTTTGTTGAGTCTTGAATTGGTGAAACCCTTTTATTTAGCAGTATTTATATATACATTATTTTGGAATCTAAGTGGTTATGTTGCTATTGGAACTATACTTAGTTTGTTAAGACTATACGTATGTTGCATGAATTGAGAAGTATGGGAAATAAAATTACATTGAAGTGTTATCTTGAAATTATTAGCTTATGATGATAGGTAAACCTTTGTGGATAATGTCGAGGTTAGTAATACAATGAGAATGATAGGATGATAGACATGTCATCATTGATAGATTGTTATACAAGCGATGTTGATAGTCTATACTTTTTTTGGTTACTCATATCTCCTTGAAGTAGGATGATAATATTTTCCCTATGGTTAGGGTGTAAACTTGATTGTTATAACAATACTCAACATTAAGGTTGAAAAATGTATTTTATGATTATGTTATTTTCTTATTTTCTAGCTAAGAGTCTATTCCTATTCATAGAATTCTAGAAGAGGAATCACATTCTGACAACCCAAAGTCATATTGAGAAGAGGACTTGTAGGTGCAGAAGCACGAACTCTTCTCAAGCTAATGTCCTCCAGGTTATATACAAAATGTAGCGAGAATTGTCAACATGTAAATATTTGAGGCATATTAAAAGAGAGGTTTAATGATTTGTTTATGATCACTTGATTGTTACATCACTTTTGATTGAAACCCTAGGTTCGGATCAACCTATCAAGTTGGATTGTTTACTTGATTATTGCATTGAATTTTAATTGAAGCATATAGGTTGGGATTACCCTATATGATTTGATTGATCATTCGATTATTGATTATACTTATGGAGCCAATTTTTTTTGAAATTATACTTTTGGATTGGAGTCATTTATTGTTGAGATTATACCTTTGATTGGAGTCATTTATTGTTGATGATCTTACTTTTGAATTAAATGCATTTATTGTTGAGATTGTACTTTTGAAATAGAGTCATTTAATGTTGTGACATTATGTTTATCCATGTGATTAATTTGGTTATTCTTGGGGTTAGAATAATTCATGGGAAAGGGTATAACCTAGTTAGGCAAGTTATTATATCATCACTTCAATTTTAAACGGAACATATGTAAAGAGTATGAATGGTCAAAACCAAATTGAGCTATAAAGGTGGGTGAGCGTGTGACCTCCACTCTAAATTATAGGTGATAAATACTTTGACCAAAGTAGTGTAAGTAGCCACTATTTACACTATTAGTTCATTGTGATCCAGGTTTGCATAGTAGGAAGGGAATGTCATACATGTAGGTTGTATCGACTATATGGAAGCTTTAGTTATGTAATACACAACACCATGCTCCAGGAAGGCTAGTATTGTGAGGTTACCAAACCAATCTCTTCGTCGAAGGGTAGGGCCATCTTACTAGTTAGGTAGATGTGCGGGGTACCACAGTAAGTTTGTGGTTGGTGGAAAAGTGCTTGAGTGATGCTCTCCCTCATGCAGTTGGAAACCAAGATTTTAGGAAGGACATCTAGATGAATTGTATCTTTATTTCAGTAAGCTCATAGAAGCTATGTATGTATTCATGTATCCATCTCTATGGAAATTGTAAATGTGAAATTTTATCATGAAATTATGTAATTTGGAATCATTACTTGGGTTTTTGTAATGTTTCATTGTAATGTAATGGGAAATCTTGGAATAAGTTTATTTAAAATGTGCATATTGTTTTGATTATAAGGGAAAAATAGGTTTTCAAGGAACCCAAAAACCTTTACAACTGAACTTACAAAATTTTGCTTAAAGATAAAACATTAAACCATCAACAACAACCATCAACAAAACAACAGGAAACAAAAAAAGACCCAACAACAAGGAAGACAACAAAGTAAGACACAAAACAAGACATTATTTCATGCTCCTTAAGGCATTGGTCACCTCAAGTTCCTGGTTCCTATGAAGCCCAATCATGTCCAACAACTCTTTTTTCTCGTCCTCAAAGGACTTCCTTAGGTTACCCTTCCCTCTAGTAGTAGGGCCTTTGCCATCATCTTTTCCAACCTTTTTTCCTTTTCCTCTAGTCACCTGGTCCTTCTCCATTAGCTCAGTAAAGTATATTTGGTCTTCTGTTAACTCACTAATCTTGCAGAACAGGACCTCCAAGGAATCAACACTATTCTTAACAGAAGTGTGGCAAGCTTGCAACAATTTCTTGATGTCTGTGTTGTTATCCAAAACCTTGGCCTCCAGTTCAGCTAGACGCTACTCACATAAAGACTTGAAGTCAGAAAAGGAACACTCAAGATCCATAATTCTATCAATCAAAATATATGAAGTAGATCCCTTTGGAATATTTTTCACATTTTCTTTAATTCCCTTGATCTTGATATTCACCCTATTGAATTCTTGAAGATTCCACTTCACCAACTTGAAAGTACTAGTGGTACCCGCATGCGCCATGTCAAGGAGTTCAAACATTGAGGTGGTATCTTCATTTAAGTATGTGAAATCCTCCAACAACATGTTAACATTAAGAGGTTCTAGCTTGCCATGCCTTGGATTAATTCCCTCCTGCATAGATTTCTCACTAGAGGGTTCCACACTTGTTGTGTTTCAAACTGGGGAATCATCAATTTCAACCATCTTCTCCTCTAAATCCTTCTCCTTGCAATGCTCCATGGTATCCTTAACAACAACTTTTGGTGCCTAATTCTTCAACTTGGCAATACGCTTGGAAGCCTTTATAGGCTTATCCTTGGCCTCCACTACCACCACATTCTCCTGCAAACACTCCTCCTTACCACCCACCTCAACATCCGCCTACCCAATAACCACAACATTGTCCTTAGACCTCGAATCCCTAGAACTAACCTTCGTATTGTTGCCAGAATAGGACTCCAACTCCTAAAGAATAATACTCTTGGTAACCCATTTTCCTTTAGGGTTTCCCTTCTTTCTCTTCTTAGAAGGGGCAGCCACAGGGGAAGAAGACCCATCCTCGCCCTCCTCATTCCACTCTTCCTCCCCAGCAGCACTGGTATCTGAACCAGCCAAAAAAGAACCATCACTTAAATCCTTTTCCTTTCCCTTAATTGATTTAGTAGGAATGAGGGCTTTCACATGATCCATTGTAAGCAAGATGAGGCCCTCATGTAGAATCGGTGCCCTCATATATTTCAAATGCACATACACAGAGACCTCCAACGAGGACAAGAGGAAGAAAGGAAATGAAATAAATAGCCCATGTCTAAAATGATTTAATAGAGTGAAATGGTGGCCTAAGATTGTAGTAAAATTGTCTTCAAGGGTCACATACCTCATGATAATCTCCACAATATCCTCCTAGATTTTCTTGAGAGATGTTTGCTCATAGCCCCAAGACTACAACTTGATAAGCTTTTTCTGTGCATCATCCTTAAAGAATTGAGCCATAGCCTCCTCATTTCTCTTCTTATATTTGAAGAATTTGTGACCAACCACAAGAAACCCAATAACAACAACTATAAACTCCTCAAGGATCTTGAAAACCATTCCCTTAACTTGACGCTTATGATTATGCCAAAATGAAACAAATTCTACCGAAGCCTTGGGATTGTGGCCATGTAGCCTTTCCAAGAAAGGCATGAACTTACCATGCTCAACCAAATTTTCTTATTCTTCCTCAAACTAGCACAGGAATGGGGCTCAATTCTAATTTAGTCACCCCCCATATTCACAATGACCAATAGTAGAAACCCTCAGATAGAAACATTCAAATGAGAGCCAACAAGCAAAGTGATACCCACAAAATGTGTGACTATAATGTAGATACTAATGGTAGAATAAATCCAGCAAATAAGCTCAACTATATCCATCATTTCACATTAAAATCTTAGCACCCTTGGGAAGAAGGGAGTACTCCTCCCACACCTTATACTCATTAATTATGACAGCCTCATTAGCAAAAAAATTTCCAATGAGTTTCCCTCTCGATAGATGTGAGAAACACGAGTTTCCTCACAATATCTCAACATCATAATAGTATCCTTAATCAACTAATTCATAGTCGAGCTAGACTTTTGGATTCCACGTAGGCAGTTGATGATGTTTAAAGAGTCTCCCTCCACCCAAAGTTTAGAGTAGCCTTTTTCCAAGGAAAATTTAATACTTATGAATGCAGCCTCAGCTTCCGCACAGTGATTAGGTTGATTTCCCAATTGGAGTTCCACCACGCCCAAGAACCTATCAATATCATTCCTCAACACTCCCCCACAACCTGCAATCCTAGGGTTATCCTTTGTTGCCCCATCAAAATTAATCTTAACCCACCCTGAAGGTGGGGGCTTCCACTTAGTACTCAATCTAGCATTTATACTAAACTTAACAACCTCAGATGGTATGAGAGGAATCTTCCAATTAGCAATCACCAATAATTCATACCTCGCTAGACAAGAGGATGAAGCACAATGTGGAGCTTCAGAGCCAATAAGAGCAAATTTTTCCATAATTTCCCGATGAATCTTGATGAAGAGACTATTTAAATTAAATTTAAAATCACATAAAATTTTATTATTTTGTTCTTTCCAAATACCCCAAGCAATATGTGAGGCCATGAGATCCCATAGTCTTTGAAGAATGGGGGAATACGATGGTCACTTCCACTGTTCTGCAAAGCTGCAAAGAGAGCTCGGGAAAACACAATCCAAATTCCAAAGGGAAAGAATTTTACTCCATATGAGAGAAGAAAAAATACAACCAAGGAGAAGGTGAAAGGAACTCTATGCATCAGATCCACAAAGCACACATCTATTAGGAATTGCAAATCCCCTTTTGCAAAGATTGTCATGAGTTAACACTTTACTTTGCATAAGTAGCTAGAGAAAAAACATTCACCTAAGGGATCAACAACTTATTCCATAGCTTCCCCAAGAACAGAAAAGAGTTAGGCTTCTCCAAAAAATTGACAAAGGTCTAGGCTACAAAAAACTTACCATTCACACAAGGAGCCCAAGTCACACGATCTAGTCTTGGAAAAAGAGGAACCCTAACATTACACAAGAACTCCTAAAGGACAAGAAAAGAAGGGTCACAATCCTGAAAAGCCGTCCACACCCCATTCTGGATATAATCTACCACCAAGTTACCAAAAAGGCATTTACTCACCGTGATAATAGGAGGGGCCCAAGGATGATTGATCAGAGGCTCAAAATCACACTAGGCGTCTTCCCAAAACATAATTCTAGAACCATCACCCAAAATCCACCTAACACCATTAGCAATCAGGTCCTTGCAGGGGGTGATATTTCTCCAAAAATAAGAGCCCATAGGGATATCTCAGAAACCAACATCTTCCAAGGTCTCCCCATACCAAAAAAAATGTGTTTCCAACTAGAGAGGCCCAACCCGCCTCCCCACTAAGAAGCCTCCAAATATTTTTGAAAGTAAAGCCTTATTAAAAGCTCTTATATTTTTAATTCCCAAACCACCCCACTTCTTTGGCTTGCAGACCAGGTCCCATGCCACAATATGAATTATGGCTTTAGCTTCAACCCCCAACCACAAAAATATTCTCATGATCAGCTCCATTTTTTCCTCAAATTTAGCAAGAATTCTAACTATACTCATGGCATATAGGGGGAGATTTTGAAGAGTAGATGAAATGAATTGCACTTTCCCTGCCTGGATGAGAAGCACACCCTTTCAACCACCTAGCTTCCTATTGAATTTATTTAGGAGTCCAAGCTAGAAGGATTATGGAGTCTTTGAAATACACAAGGGAAGCCCCAAATAAGTCGAGGAAAAATCACCCTGATTGCAAGAAAGAATCCTAGCTAGCTTCAATTGAAGAAACTTAGGATTATTAAGGAAGAAAATATGACTCTTAGGAAGATTAATATGCTACCCAAAATCCTTCTCATAAGCCTCCATTAGCATCTTAACAACCTTGACTTCATGAGCAGAAGATTCACCCATCAAGATAGTATCATCAACAAATTGTTGATGAGTAACAACTCTCATCTAGAAGAAGGGGAGAGACCCCTCAAGGAGCCTGTAGATAAAGCCTTTTGAATATTCTCACCGAGAGCTTCCACCATCAAAATTAAAAACAATGGAGAGATAGGGTCTCCCTGCCTCAAACCGTGCAAGGTCCAGAAAAAAGGAGAAGGAGAACCATTCATAATAACAACAAAAGGAGGAGTTGAAATAAGTTGTTCGACGAGTTGCAAATTTTTTTGGAAAAAACCAAAATGAGTCAAAACAACCAACAAGAACTTCCAACTAACCCTATCATAAGCCTTGAGAAGGTCCAGCTTCAGAAAAAAATAAAAAAAAAATGACTTCTTGTTAGAATTAAGAGAGTGGGCAAGTTCATGGACTGTAATGATAGAATATAGGATTTTTCGGCCCCTAACAAAACTACTTTGGTGCTTAGAAATCAACTTAGGAAGAATCCTCTGGAGCCTAGTGGCCAACACCTTAGAGAAGATCTTATAAATAGAATTACAGAGGCTGATTGGTTGGAAATCTCCAATGCCATTGGCATCAACAGTCTTGGGAATCAAAACAATGAAAGTCGCATTCAACTCTCTAAGCAATCTTTTAGAGCCAAAAAAATCCTTGGTAGCATTAATCACATCCTCTACCATAATATCCCAACAAGATTGAAAACATAGAAAAGGGAAGCCATCAGGCCTAGGGGGCCTTATTTCCCTCAAAGGAAAACACTGCCTCCTTAATCTCCAATGAAGAAGGAATAACAATCAGATCCTTATTAAGATGCTCCAAGACAAGCTAAGGGATGACATCTAGAGAAGAATCCACACAATGTTGATCCCAAACTAAGTCATTTATGAGCAGATGCTCAAAACAATTTGCAGCAGAACTTCTAATAGCATCCTCATAATTCAATAGAGAACCATCAACCATGATGGAGGAGATCTTGTTTGATGATTTGTGCTTGAGGGAAATAAGATGAAAGAACTTGGAATTCCAGTCCCCAAACTTAGGCCATATAGCACGAGATCTCTGCCTCCAGAAATCTTCCTCCTTAGCAACAATATCATGAAGCTAAGCCAAAAGAGAGTCCTACAACTAAAGCTCTTCTGATGGGCCCTTAGCTTGGATTTCCTCTTGAACAAGATCCAACCACTGAATAAGAGACTTCTTAGAGTCAAATATGTGACCAAAAGACTCTTTGTTCCACTTCTTGATATTTCTCTTCACAAAAGCTAATTTCTTAGCCACTCTGAACATTGCATATTGTTATTGAGTTTGAAAAGAAAAAATTTATTGCCATAAAGTTAGTAGTATAAACTGTTCACCTGTGGGTAAAACATAGTAAAAACAATGGGTAGAACAATGGGCATGTTAGTCTGGGAAAAAAAACTTCATGTCAAAGGAGACTCTAAGGTTTTCATTAACTATATTAATCACAATTATTGCCAAGGGTGGAGTATCAAGGATATCTTAATTGACATTAAATTCTTGCTCAACAAACTAGAAAGAAAGAAATCAACCCACACTTTTCACAAGGGAAACAAAGTGGTTGACTCATTGGCCAACCTGCGCTCCTCCTAGGTTGTTTCCAAATGCTAGAGTAGTATGTTGGCTCTTCCTGTGAATATCAAAGGAGTAATCCTTGAAGAGAAAAAGAACACTAGCATTTATGATGAGGTCTAACATCTCCATAGTGGAACAATACACCTGTCTTCTCATCACAAGTCTCATAATGATGTGGATATCTTGTGATCATGTGGAGGAGTGCGGGCAAGTGCTTGGACTTAGGTGGGGGTTTCTTGTGTTACCTTGTTGGTTTCCCCATGAGCTTCATGTGTTGTCTTATCATTGGTACTAACCTCTTGATTTGAAACTTATTATTAGGAACATGTTAGAGGCCAAAATCTCTATCAATCCTTTAATTAATTATATTCAAATAAATGTAATGATGGCATTTATCTATGCCTCAATGTATCAATATTTACAATGGACTCGATACCCTATGCATATCAGAAACGCCTGTTGGTACATGTGAAAATCTTAATGTCTTAATTAGGCAAGATTTTTATATTTTTTATGATAGAGGTGATAAATGTATTGTGTACACTAGCTATTTGCATTTCAAAAAAATTCTTTGTTTTCTCTAGTGAATGGATACTATCTGAGAGGGAAAATAAGAGGAAACTAGGTTAGAACAAAGCCAAAATCATGTGAAGAATTCTTTTGAGACCCTCTGGTCTGGAATATTTGCGTTGAAGGAAGGATTGCTCTATTAATGGAGTACCTCAAGGGGCATGATGATAAGATCTATGTGTAGTTCACGAGTTCATGGTGTGACAAGAGGGCCACAGTGGGTGGAATATCATTTGAAATCAATGAGGAGGTCATGATTTTCATGCTTAGGTCAAAAAATCAAAAATCACACGAAGGTTTAGGGTATGGAGAGCCTACAAAATTTATTTTTTTAAAATGAAAATTCAACCAAGCTGCATGCTGGGTTTGAGAGGAGCAAGCTTCTGATTCCTTGGGACTAGGTGTGTTTGGTTTTAATGAAGTACATTATGCTTGAGGGAAGGTTTAAATTTTTTTACTTCTACCACTTTCCATTACTAAAACACCTTGGCACAGAATGCTCATAAGCTTCCCCTTCTTGCTTTCATCTTTGGAAATTTTTGTTAGGGAAGCTATAGATCTTGTAGCTAGGAATCCTTAAAAACCCTTCACATTACCCCTGCATCAAGGTCTCATTCTCTATCTCTACCACTTCCACCTTGCCCTCTTCCCAGCTAGACCATCTCTATCATTCAAATTGAGGAACCTGAGACAACTAACCTATTCCCTACCAAACCCTCTTCGACTATTTCAATTGGCCCTAAAAGAAAAAACCCTCCTATGGCTAGCCATCCCAAGGATTCCAAACTTAAACCCCATACCAGAAAGAAAGAAGGTGGCATGGGGTTGGCTCATTCTAAAGTTGTTGAAGCATTGTGTGAGTTGAAAAATATGCCCACTAAGAAGGATGGTAAATTTCCCACCAAAACCAAGACAAAACATAAAAAGGGAAAGAAGGACACCACTTGCCATGTGGAGGAACTACTCGCGGATGAAGAAGATGAAGACTTTGCTGACAAATATTTTCAAGGGGACATGGTGGTGGCTACAAGTATTGACATCAGGGTTGAGCACATGAGTGTTCAAAGGCATAATAGATTGGCACAACACGAAAAGGAGGTTCAGGTTGATGAGATTTCCAATAGCTCAGACTAGGATAATGGCTGAGAGGAGAGCAAGTAGGACAACGTGGAGGAGAACGAAGAGCATGTTGAAGGACCAAGTCTCTTCCCTGAGTTAAATAGGATGATCAAGGAGGAATCCACTATGGATTCCTCTAATCATTGGAATTAGGTGGAGGGGACTACTGGGGTGGAATATGCCAAAGACGAAGAACCCAACAACCTTGTTGCCTGTTTTGCTAAACTAGAAAGAAAGTTCATAAGGCTAACTCGTTTCATGATCAAAATCATCCACTGATTTGATGTTACTCTATTAGCATTGCTTAAAGAGGAGGTCAAAAAGAAAGTTGTTGAGACAGATGCTAGCAACAATTGGGTTGGGGATGGTGTGTTGAATCTCCTTATGGAGGAGTGGGAGGGAATAGCTAGGAGATGGGGGGTGTGGTTTGCTACTGGGTGGGATATCTTTTTATTGTTGTTCGGTTGTCTTTTTTCTAGATATTTTGTTGTTACTAGTTTATGTTTTTTGATCTAAACTCTGGCCCTCATGGCCCCTCATGTTAAAGGTACTACACCCTGTAAATGTAGCTTATATTATCAAAAACAATGGGCATGTTATAACCATCTAGACTATCTCCCACGCCAAAACTTGCAGCATTAAAATAGAGATCAATTATTTAATATAATATTTTTGCCTAATATTACAATTTATTCTCCAGCTACATAATTACTAAACCTTAGGAAATAATAAAAATTAAAATACTTTCTTTTTGGTTGATGTTGGATATCTTGTCCACCATGGATTCACAAAATGAAGTTGAGTGGTAGTACCACCCTTTCAGATTGCAAGCAATCCTCAACAAACTCCTACACTAAATTTGGTTTCTCCAATTGATTCTTCTTTCTCCTCTTCCAACACCATTGGAACAAGCAACATCCTCCTCCTCTAACAACCCTGCTCTTTACTCCTCTTCCTTGATGTGGAATCAGCTCCCCCATAACTTGACCACCTCCTCCAAGTGTATCTCACATTCTCCTCTAATCTTGTGTGATTCAAACCACCATAGTCCATCTACCTCCACCAAATTGCACCTTCACTTAACTCTGGAACACCACACAAACCCTCTTTGCATACCAATCATATTTAACAAACTTTAATTGAACCATCTCATCTGCATTCACTAACTCATCCATATCAACATGAAAATCATATTTCTTAAATTCAATAAGAAAATGTTTTACCTTCTCATCGCCTGTTGCAACTTTAATTTTGTTCTCTTCTTTCATACCTTTAATAAGACATGCAAATATATCACTTCCTTGTCTTATAACCAGTGCATCACACTCTACTTCCACTATTGCAATCTACATCAATAAATCCTCTCTTTTTCTTTTGTGTCCTCCAAAGGATTCTCTTCAGCTACAACTTCATTATACTCACATCCATCTTCATAGCAATATTTAGTAAAATTAAAATTTACTCGAGTTACATCCACTACTGCAACTCTTTCACTTTCCTCGTTTATTATCATCTCCTTCAAGTCTTCACAAAGACTTTCCTTTGTTGCAATTTCTGAAATCTCATTCTCCATGTCTTCCAATAGACATTCCTTGGTTTCAAATTCATTAACTTCTTCATTTTCATCCTCTTCTCCTTCTTTTGTGCTACATGCATGACACTCTGTTGCATCTTCTTTCTTTCTTGCAATCAAAACATCATTATAAAGATAATAAAAATTACCTTCAACTCTTCTCTTTTCTTGTTTTCCCCTTTTAATCTCCTCTCTTATTTCATCCACCTTCTACTGCAACTTTATCATTTTATCTCTTATTTCTTCTTGCTCTCTCTCTCTCTGATTTTTTGAAGTCCAAGAATCCTCAGAATCCATCCAATGACAAAAATCATTTTATTCTTCCTCTTTTTGATCCTTAAGGCCTCACAAATCCTTAACACAAGTTTTTAAAACCCTTAGGTTCTACACATGCAAAATGCCTCACTCGACAATCTGTTTACAGATCCTCAACACTCTCAGATTTTGTTACAAACTTCCTCACTTTTGATGATTTGTTCATACACTCAAGAACCTCTACTCCATAAATCTTTTGTGTAGTTTCTCTTGCAAGTTGCACATACACATGCAACAAAAATCACACACACTCCACCTTTAGGTCTTGGTGCAAACTGTCTCACATTAGTGATTCTACCTACACACTTAGAAACTCCTACTAGGATACCACTAATGCAAGTCAACCATAAACAATTCAACTCAAAAATTCTAGAAATTAACTCAAAATCTACAAGAAATGTCTCATGTTCCTCATTCAAAAAATCTTGAATTGATACAATAACAAAGCATAATTGAAATTACATTATTTTACAGTCATGTGGGCTGATGAAAACCATTACAAAACTGATATTATAAATCATATATACAACAACAAAGATCAAATACAAAATGATCTCCTTCAATCCACTCCTTTCTCAAGATTCAAGCTCTTGCAACCTACAATCTTCAATAGAAAACACTGCTGCAATAAATATCAAACTCACAAATCCAATTTTTGCTGCATAAACATCTTCAAACCTACAAAAACCATGGAGACTTGGACTTCTCCACCAAGAGCTATGTCCATAACATCTCTTCCAAATTTTGGAAAATGACAATCTAAAAATTGTAAGTCTCAACCTTCCACAAAAGCAACCACACCCTCCTTTGTTGTAATTCCTCTTTGTTATGCCCAACATGGAAAAAAAATCATAAATGTATTAAAAGAATATATTAAATGCTCAAAAAGCGTCTTCTTATCCAATTCCAATAAATTTCCAAAATAATGTAACAAATTGGATTCCCACTCCTCACAAATAGGGACCTAAATTAGAAAAAGATGGTCAACTCAATACGGGAGCCTAAATTCTCCATTACTACAATTTAGGAGCATTAATGAGTTGTCACAAGTTGTAACTCCCAAAAATCCACGCCAAGATTAGCTTTTTGAATTTCAAGTTTCAAAATTACCATCTAAATTATCTCCCACTCCAAAATTTGCAACATTAAAATAAAGACCAATTATTTAATATAATATTTTGGCATAATATTATATTTTATTCTCCAACTACATAATTACTAAACCTTAGGAAACAATCAAAATTAAAATAATTTCTTTTTGGTTGATGTTGGATAGTTTTTCCACCATGGATGATCCTGCATCAGATGCTTATGATTCTAGAGATGATGGCACAAAGGTTAAGGACTCGCATTAATGCTAACATTATTAGCTTGTAATGCATATTTTGGAGTTATTTTGATATAGGATATTTCACTCATTAGAGAGTCACTTCTTTTAGGTTATATTTTAAGTAACATTGGTTTCCTCTTTGTTAAGACAAAAATTATAAATTATCATCCCTTCTTAGAATGTAGGACATTGTGATAACCATCTCCTAAATGAAGATTGCCCGTGGCCCCTACTAATCAAATAACTCAACAACAAGAGCTCCCAAACGATAAAGTAAAGCCATGATCTCCAAACCAAGAAGATAAAACACCACCAAAATATCAATGTCAGAAGCTCCCATAAAACCATGTGAGCAATCTATCCATGACATCATTATAACCATGAAAAGAATCAAGGTATGCAGAAACACTTCCTAACACTGACCTAAGAGGAGAGATGTACAATTTTAATTCTTTTTCATTTACAATGTGAGATGCACAATAGGAAGATTATTAAAATAACATCACATGCAAGTATAGAAAGCTCACAACATGAGATATACATGGGTAAAACCCTTTCGGGAGAAGAACTCCAAACTCCAAAACTTGCACAATATGTTATCGAACTAATGCTAATTACAACACACTTGCAATGCAAGTTTTTCCAGGAGTATACAAATGTTGATTTTTAGTGTTATTCTGATAGCATAACAATACCTACAAAATACAACTTACTTAACCCACTCCAAGACATCCAATATATAGATAATACAAGTATGAAGGTAGCTTCTAGAGTAAGCTACAAGAGATGGGCATTCAAATCTAGTTGGATCATTCTTCCATCACCTCCAAGCATGTAAATGACACTTGTATAATATTATTTGACTCCTCATTCATACCTCCAAACTTGGGAACCCTGTTTTTACTCAAAATAGGTATGACAAATGCTCTTACACACCTTATAGTCATCATAGAATTTGTCATATATGACAACCCTTACAAGTGTAGGATAATTTGTCATAACTAACTAATACTAAATTATTCTCTTACAACTTTTCATAGTAAAACTTGGGTGCCTAGATCCCCCATGCAAATATTCCTTTCAACACTTGTCCAACCTATCATATAATATGGAATCCGTCATAAAATCATCATAGAAATCCATCATAAAATCATCATAGAATCCCTCAAAGATATCAACACATGTCAAGGGAATATCTTCCCAAAGTGGGATGCTTATGTTGCCTTGTGGGTACCACAACATCCTTTCCACCTTCCATGTCACCTTCCAACATTTTGACAACTCATTGTGCCAAGTCATATAATATGAGAAAGAAATGACAACATAAACATCATTATTTATTAATATTTCAATGCTAGGAATTTACAAAGATTGAGACACCTTAATTCCCAAAAAACCATCTTCTAAATGAAGATCAACCATGGACCCAACCAATCAAAGAACTCATCTACAACAATAGGAGCTCCCAAAGGGCAAAGGAAAATCATAATCTCCAAACTTACAAGATGCAACAATACCAAAACATCACTATCAAAATATCCCATTTGATCATGTAAGTAAGTTATCCATGACATCATGATAGCCATATCCTAAATGAAGATGATACACGACCTCAACCAATCAAAAAAATCAAGTGTAACAATAGGATATCCCGAAGGGAAAAGTAAAATCGTGATCTCCAAACCAAGAATACACACCACCACCTACAATCAAGAACCAATTTAACACCACCAAAAATATATTTATATGAACAAAAATATCATGCTAAAGACTCAAATGTACAAAGAACTTACATGACACCATGATCACCACCAAATGTGCCTACATCAAGCTCCCACCGAGTCTCACATGACTACACCATATAGTCAACAAGGCTAACTCCCAAAATTAACTTTTATCAAGTAACACCATCTCTCTACCTCATAATGACAACCAATTCAATGAAACAAGTGACTAAACTAGGCCACCAAACAAAATCGACATCCACACTGAAATATCTATATGATCCACATTCAAGTTATATATACAACTTACAAGTATAGATATCCTATAATTTTTAGGATTTGCATGCCATTTACCTTGTAAATCCTATGGAATGCTTCCAAAATCCTTGGAAAGTGTCCCTAGGCACTTAGGGTGTATTGAGAAAAATATTTTTAATATTTATTCTCACCATTGTTTGTAATACATTGATAAGGGATGATGGGTTCCACTAGCAATGATAATGGCAACTTATGGACATAAATATTTAATATTATTTTCTCCACATATGGACACCTAGAATGTGATGGTAAAAGATAAGGAAGAGGACAAATGAGTGACTATTGGGATTCTAAAAGTGGACACTTGGAAAGAGGCAATTGGTGTCTCTTGGTATTCCATATTTTGTTCCATTTAATGTAATGTTTAATTTCCAAGATTGGACACCCAAGTTGGAGGGAAAGTATCAGAGCCAAAATTGGTTTCCTTCCACATTCTAAGGAGAGAATACAAGGGTTGGTATGTTTGGAATGAAGAGTCATATTTGGGCACCATGTTTGGTGCTTAGACCTCTTTACAAGTCTATTAAATCAACTCCTTGGATGTAGAAATAAAGAGGACCAGTTGAATGTATAGTTACTCTATAGGAACAAGGACAGGTTGAGGCATAAAGTGGTTGTTCACAAGTACATAGGTGTTGCCTTGTTAGAGGAAAAAAATGAAAATGAAAGTGAATGTATCATAATCTCATTTATTTGGAGATAAAGCATGCTTGGCCTCTCTTCTTGGTGGAGCTTTTTACCCACAAGGTTTTCTCCATGTAAATCTTGTGTTATGCGATGTATTTTATGTTGTTGCTTTGTACTTCTTTGCTACTATCTTATGGTGATGTTATGATTTATTTATTGTTGTTATATGTTCACATAAGGTGGTGTTATTAATCATGTTATGTTGGTTGATTTTTAGCATCATAAATAAGATGGACCTAATCTTGGTAATTTCATATTAAGATCATTTAATTTCAGATTTGCATATAAGTTTTAGATTTTTATATTGTAGTAGTATGAGTTGTGTATCTCATCCACTCAATTCACAACTTGAGTATTTGAATAGGAATTGAAATTTCCCAACATTCGGTAACAAAGTTGAAGGTTCACTTAGTTTTCGGTATTTCACTATTTTTTAATTCTCAACCTACCAAGCTTGTTGGGATCTATTATAAGGAATTAAAGGTTGTTGGAGGCTTGTGGGATGCAGTGAATATTATGTGAGTTAATTTTTTTTTCATATCTATGAGATTGGAAGCCATGGATATTGTCAATGTGATCTATGTTGGGCATTGGAAGCTCATGATTGTGGATCTTCATGGAGTTGGTTATGTTTTAGTAACTTGGATCTCTTGTTTGACAATATGTTTATATCCTCTTGTTTGGTGGTTTTGTTCTTTTACCTTTTGGTCATGTGCAGTGAGGAGGTGTTCATGTTGGATAGGTACTTTTGACATCTTGGTCATATGGGGAAACACTTGCTATTTGGACTATGAAATGGAGTGTTTATGTTAGCTTCATGGTTTTAGCCCTTGGTTACATGAAAGCATTGGAAGATAAGAAACTAACCTCTTTGTGAGTTTTTGAGATGATATGTTTCATATATGTTATAAGCTCCTAGAAAACTTGGTTTTCCTATTAGGTTGCAGTTTTCTCTTGTTTTTCAGCTATGGGTTTGTAGATATGTGTTTATTCCATCGTTCAAATTACCTGTTTGATGTGAATGTCTAAATTTTTAAGTAGATTTAAGATTTACAAAGATGGTTTTGCAGGTTTTACATGTTAACAAAAATCTATGGTATGTAGATCTATGATAAATATATATTTAGGGTGTTTTGGATGAAGACAATTATAGGCTTGTGCGGCTACTTGGAGGGTTGTTGTTCATCTATGGTTACTTTTATGTGGGTTTTTTTGGAAAATCAGCTATAACGTTGACCTTGGTGTTTGAGTTTTGGAATTCTACATGTTATACCTAATTCTATATTTTGCATGTTATTGATGTGATATTGAATCTATTTTTAGTTATTTGATATTAGAGCACTGATAATGTATTTATCCTTTGAGATGTTTCATATTGTTAGTGTGAATAAGGTTTCCTACCCAACTAGTTCACCTAGTAGGTCATATTCACATGTTAAATTTACTTAGGTCCTAGGAATCTTTCTAGAAGTCTTAGGTGTCATGTGATCTTATAATGTCATTTATTTATTTTCCTAGGCTATTTAATATTTGATGAGTTAGTTGTCACATGACATAGAATTAAGACACTTTCATGATCATGACTAATCCTATGTCTCATCTTGGCTATATAACCAAGGGCCTCTCATACATTTTATATCAATTCTATTTTGCATTGCTTGATAGGAATACAATTTATTCTTATCATATTGATCTTCTCTCTTTGTGCTTTCCATTTGGCCTCTAGATCTTGGCTGGCTATCTCCTTAGCCAACTCTTACATGGTATCAGAGCAAGTTGGGTGCCTCTAGTTAGTCCTTTTTGAGAGATACTGATAAATATTGAAAAGTTGAGTATGCTCTTCTCTTGCATCATATGATGACAGAGAATAAAAAAACTTAGTGATATAAATACTAGATTTTGGGGCAGTTCCTCTTTGTGTCTTTGTATTGTAGGTTCATTTTGGAGCTTATTGGTGTAAATCTGAGTTCACCATTAAGTTTAGGGTGTTCAAGAAAGTCAAATTTTCCTTTTGTTTTGTCCAAATCAAACATATGAGGCCAAATCTATGAGGGTTTAAAGTTGAAGAGTGGTTGCCAGATCCAAGAGGTAGCTACAATTTTGGAGCATTTTGGGTTTAATCCAACCCTGCCATCGCGTCCAAAAGGTCCAAAAACCCAAAGATCAACTACTAATTCATCAAAATTAGACAACTTTTCCTAGGGCCATTAGAGAAAAAATCTCCCCAGTTCAGTCATTTGTACGACTGGATACTGTCACAGTGCAGGCACAAGGTATGGTTGAATTTTTTTTATTCAGTTATTGTTTAAAATGTTTAAATTTTTAAAAAATATATATTCAAAATAGTTTTTTTTAAATATTAAAAAATTCAAAAGAATTATAATATGTTCACGGTTTGTAGAGTTTACAATCTACAAAATTGTACTTAGTACCCACGAGGGTATATGAGGGGCCACAGGACACCTAATGGGCACTACTTGCCATGGGTGACTCTGCCACTACCCTCCATCAACAAGCAATCGATTAAAATAACCAGTGACTTAAAAAAACTAACAAGTTAAAATTGAGATTTTGTTGACCTACAACCCAAAGAATATTTCAAAGGCATATACCAAAGAAAAGAATATCTCATGTAGGCAGAGAATATTCCAATGAATCTTCAAACCATCAAATTTAAGCTAGAAGACTGCTGGATTTAGCATCGTGTCAACAGTGACGTCAACAAGCCCTTTTAAAATTTACCCCCCTCTCCAATGGAGTTTTCTTTTTGACAAATTTTCTTCAAACATTCATAATTTGAGCTCAAAACCTCCATTTTTTGAGCAATTTTTTATTTGAGGCATAATTTTATGCTCTTCACAGTGGTGTAGATGTTATTTCATTTTGGTTTTTGGATTTTTTAGAATTTACAGATTCTCACAAGTGTTGCTAAGCCATTCTCATTTTGGAAACTTTCAAGGCTCTGTTCTCACTCCTACGATAATATTTTTTGGGTCTATTTTTTTTGAATGTGCATAATTTTTCATTTACTTGCAGTGGTGTGATCAAATTGATCTCATTTTGTCAAAAAAAAACTACTTTGATTCTATGGCCAAATTTGGCATTTGCATGTACCAAGATCAAGACCAATTTGTTGTTTTTGGCAAGTGGCATCTATAAAAACACTAATCATAAAGTACCAAGCTCATATATTGTTGGGGGGTTCTTTGATTGAGTGGATTTGGTGGGGATTCTCCTTATGGTTGTGGTTGCATTCCTCTTTATTTGTGCTCTTTCCTTCTTGTTTCATCATGGAGCACTCTTCAATTCCACTTCTAATACCTTTTAACTATCCTAAATGAAAATCTGAAATGAAAAAATTGCTAAGAGTTAAGAGGTTGCATAGGATATTTCATGGGCTTGATGATGAACCAAAAGATGATGAAGCTAAAAAGAATAAGTGGTTGAATAGTTATGAAGAAGCCATTGGCTATTTTTACTTATATGTCTCTCTTGAATTGTTATTTCACTTTGAACACTTGTATACACCCATGGCTATGTGAAGTACATTGTCAAAATTGTTTGGAAAAATAGATGAAATTCAAGGGCATTTGTTGGAGAATGAATTAATAAGTCTCAATCCATGTAATTTTGACAACATACAAGAATTCATCACCAAATTCAAGTCACTAAGAACACAATTCAAGGATTTTAAAATTGAAAAATCAGATACATAATTGGTGTTAAGTGTTCTTTCAAAGCTAGGACTTGAATATTCAATGTTTGTGTCTACTTTCTATGCTACAAAGAATGCCTTTGGAGTGAGTTTAAGATGCCTTCCTTTGAGGATTTTGCTATGCAACTCACTAGGGAGCAAGATAAGCTTATTCAAATGGGTTCTTTGAAGTCTTCAAAATCCCATTCCTTGATTACAAAGGATGGGAAGTCTTCAAGAGGCAAAGAAAAGAAAAATAAAATATTAAAAAAAAATGATGTGGATTTTGTTTGGTAGGCCATATTCTTGGTAACCATTATTACATTGGTATTTTTTATTTCTTTAAGAAAAGGGTTATTAGGACTACCTAATATAGTTGTTCATTTGAATCTATAACAGTATATTATGGCGTATGAGAAGCTCTGTTCACTTTTAGTAGAGTGTTGGCAATGATATTGGTCATGTTGCATTTATCTTTTAATTTTAGTTGATGTGGATTATGTTTGATGGGCCATATTCTTGGTCATTATTATTACATTGGTATGTTTATTGCAGTGAGAAAAGGTTATTAGGAGTACCTGGTATAGTTGTTCATTTGAATCGATAGCAGTATTTTATGGTGCATGAGAAGCTTTGTTCACTTTTAGTAGAGTGTCAGTAATAATATTGGCCATGATACCATGTATAATTTGGTATTAATTTTAGTGGGAGCTTTATGCAGTTATATAATGTGGGTTTTTCTTCTTTATTTCAAGATTTTGGTTCTAAGTTATTGTTGCAGTGTGTAGTGAGCCATGTATAGTATTTGATTAGAAGATGTGTGGTCTTTTGCAATCGTTGTTGGTGTCATAACCTTATTTCTTGGATAATGTCTTCATATTGCACTGAGAGTTTAATGACATCTTTGGTTCTATTGACAAAGGATGTGTGACAATTATATCTTCTTGGTTTGGAGATCGTGATTTAATTTTACCTTTTGGGATCTCATGGTGTTGATTTATTTGATTGTGTTGGGGCTATGGAGGATCTTTAGTTAGGAGAAGGTTATAATGATTCCTAGAGAGCTTGGTTAAATGATTTAGCGGGAGCTTTAGTAGTAATGTGGATTCATCATTTGATGATGGATGGTTACCTTTATGTGATTGGAGTTGTTGACATCTTGGTTTTCCATGAAGGACTCTTGAGTCTTTGGTGAGGTGTCAATTTATGATAAGTTAATTTGGAGCATTTGAGCTCCTAAGAGGAGATGATAGATCATGATGTCATTCTCGTGTCCTTGATTTTGTAGTTGGAACTTTAACAATGGATTGTTGGTTCTCTTTGGTTTTGAGTATTAATCATTTTATTGAAGCTTCATGATTTTACAATGTTGCATTTGAAATTGGCATGGATGATTGGTGAATTCTCATGGATATTAGGCAAACTTGGGTGAGCCTAAGAGATCTCTTATTTTTTTAATGGATTGTGTGTTGAGATTTTTACTCTTTTATGAGGTTTCAACAAAAAGACCAAGGAGCCTACACCTGGTTATAGATGTGAATCCATTATGGAAGTAAAGAGAATATTGCCCTTTATTATAAGCTCTTATTGCTTGGTTTTGTGTGCAAAAGATGATTTTGTTTCCCACTCTTGGTTTACTCAATAGTTGAATGATCTAAGAGGTATTATCTACATGAATATTAGATGCATTCTTTATTTTGTGTCTTTTCTTCTCATATGAATTAGTCTTGAATATAATTTAAGTTATGAAGACTTGGTTAGAAGATGTATGGTTATATGGATTTTGTTTTTTCTCCTTGTTTTGATCTTGAGCTATGGATCTAGTTCTGAGGACTTATTACAAAGGTACATGAAATGGTTTGTGGGTTTGGGCATATTCTCTTTGTTGTGGGAATGATTGGTTTGTTTGATCTAATTTTGGTATGAGAAATTTACATCTATTTTTGTCACATGTTTTCATTTGATTTGAATGTTAGACGTTGATATCCTTTTAATTTTGGAATGGTGAAGGATATCTTACTTTTCATAGCTTGGTACATGTTAGTGTGTAATAAGGATATGATTTGATTTGCAAGATCTCTCTTTGGTCTTGTTCTTCTTCTTGGATGTTTGTATGGTTGCATGCGAAGAACTTCTAGGAGAGATATGGAGACTCGTTGTGAGAGAGGTATTACAACATATATGTTTGTAGAATTTTCATAGATCATTGTATGCTTCCTTCACACTATGTGAAGTACTATAGGTAGACTTGGTATGCCTTGATCTATTTTCAGATTTGACATTACTCATGTAGTGGGATTTTTTGGATATATGTCTAGTTATCCTCTTTGATATCTTGTTTTGTTGATTATTGATGTGAAAATTAATTTGTATTGGATTTGGATCTACGAGTTATGTAGGTTGTGGATTAGCTGTAGACCCATTTTCTTGTAGTGGGATGACTCGGATGTGGATTTCCTATATTTTCAAGATTGTTTTACTATCAATATAAATTTTATTAGTTGGTCTTGTTTGTGGTTATTTGTACATTGATATGTTGTATTTGAGATAAGAGTATGGATGTAAAAAGACTTGATTAAAATTTTTATGTTGGCATGTTGATGGAATGAATTTTTATTTATGATTTTTATACCTTGGTTTGAGGTATAGTTAGCTTGGATGAGTTACAATTTGTTGGGGTTTCTATTCTAGCTGGTTTGAGTAAGGCAACTACTTAGATCATTTTTTATCATTTGAATTTGATGTTTGTGTTCATCTGAAGGTTGGTGCAAGTTACAATGATAGTTGGTGCACGATTCACCTTGGTATGTTACTTTTTCTTCCATAGAATGTTGGAGGATGTGAGGATTTTCTTGCTTGATGGTGGTTATCATGGTTGCTTTTGCAGGTAGCTTATTGGAGCATAAGAGCATGGTGAAGATTCAGGTGTTACATAATGTGAATTATGTAAAATAGGAATAAAATGTAATGAAATTTCCAAATTTACACTCAACAATCACTCAATAAAGCTTAAGATCAATGCATGAATCAAATAATGAACAATTATACCATAGCAAAGACCTTGAATTTTTTTTCTTAAATAAAAGTGTCAATTCCATTGTAAACTTTGTATTGATATTCCTAAGGGTGTATTTGAAATGTATGACGTCAAGTGGGAGAGTGTTAGGATTAAGGTGTTATCTACCTTGTAAATCCTATGTCATGGTTCCAAAATCCTTGGAAAGTGTCCCTAGGCACTTAGGGTGTATTGGGAAAATATTTTGTAATAAATTTATTCTCAACATTATTTGTAATACATTCAAAAGGGATGATGGGTTCCACTAGCAATGGTAAAGGTGGCTTATGGGCATGAATATTTAATATTGTTTTCCCCACATTTGGATGCTTAGAATGGGATGCTAATAGATAAGGAAGAGGACAAATGAATGATTGGTGTGATTCTCCAAGTGGGAACTTGGAAAGAGGCAACATGTGTCTCTCGGTATTCCATATTTTGTTGCATTTAATGTAATGTTTAATATCCAAGTTTGGGTGCCCAAGCTGGAGGGAAAGTATTGGATCCAAAATCGGTGTCCTTTTACATTTTGAGGTGGAAATCCAAGGGTTGATATGTTTGGAATGAAGATTCATATTTGGGCACCATGTTTGGTGCTAAAGACCTCTTTACAATTTTATAAAATCAACCCCTTGAATGTAGAAATAAAGATGAATAGTTTAATGTAGAGTTGCTCTACAAATTGAGGCATAAATAGGTTGTTCAAAGGTACACAAGTGTTTCCTTGTTGGAGGAAAATATGAGAATGGAAGTGAATATATTGTAATCTCATTTATTTGGAGATAATGCATGCTTGGCCTCTCTTATTGGTGGATTTTTTTCTCGCAATGTTTTTTCCATGTAAATCCTATGTTATGTGATGTCTTTATGTTTTTTATTTGTTCCTTTTTGTTGCTATCTTATGGTGATGTTATGCTTTATTTATTGATTTTATAAGTTCATATAAGGTGGTTTTATTAAGCATGTTATGTTGATGATTTTCAACATCATAAAGAAGATATATCTAATTATGGTAATTCCATATTAAGGTCACTTAATTTTAGATTTACATATAATAGTTTAGATTTTCATAGTGCAGTAGTACAAGCCTTGTATCTCATCCATTGAAGTCATAACTTGATTATTTGGATAGAGATTAAATTTTTCCAACAACAATACTACACAACACATAGATATCACAACGCTTGACATAAAAGTTCAAAAATACATCAATAACCATGTCAAATAAGGATGATCAACTTGAGAAATGTATAACCTTACATGAATCAAACAAAAAATTATTACTAGTTTTAATTTTCTAGAAACTAACAAATTACTACAGTCAAAGGAACCAAGAAATAACTCAAACATAAATGTAAGTGAATAAATAACATAACAACATATCCAAAATTGATCCACAATATATTGCTTAGAAAGGTATTTTTATTGGTTGTTACAATTCAAAAGTTAAAAATTTGACATTGTATGCACAAGATATGGCATATCCAAGTAAATAAAGCAAAACTAGCTTTCAAATAGCAATTTATATTCAAAATGGTAAAATTTAGAAAAACCGTTGATACCACAACATAGTGCTTGAAAATATATTTTTGTTTTGTTGACTATAATGAGTCAAAAATTGATTAAAAGTGTAAAATTTATAACCTTCAAAAGAAAATCATATTCTTTAGACATCTCAAACTGATCATAGGTGACATGTTGGTGGTGAAAATACAGAATATCACTTTCTTTGGTGGTGTTGGGTGTAACCCTCACCTTCTGGCTGCAACCAAGGGTTATGTCCCAAGGAATTTTCCACCATAAGACTAGGGGATAGCACCTAGAAAACCCCTTGTGAATGCTCTCCCTAATGATATTCTTCTACCATCCTTTTAATTTTTTGTAAAACTGTACTTTTTTAATTATTATTACGATTCAATTTATTTATCAACTACATAGATCTAACAAGATTGACACCATAAGATACAACCATATAAAATATACAAATGTAGATGTATCCATATGGAATTTGTAGCATCAATTTTCTCCATGACCCAAAATATGGGTCGAAATTTTCTATTACCAAAATATGGACCATGTCATATATGAAATTATAGACTTTTGGGAAATCTAGACTAGATGATGATGATTATTTTTTTCAAGGAGGTTTCCAATGAAAGACCACTCTCAAAAACATAAATCTCTATATACCTCTAAAACATAAATCTCTATATATACTCTATGTGAACAAGAAAATAAGAATCATGTAACCACACATCCCAAGCCATGCTTCCTATCCTTGCATATACAACCTACAAGAAATGCTCAATCATCATTAGCCAACAAGATAAAGGTTATGATAACCAACCTCAACAACTAATTACATACTTGATTTCATAGAAATAATATTGCACAACCCACCAAGTGGTATTACATAAACAATGTATCTAATACCATGAGATTACAAAAATATATTTCCCTCATTTACTTTGTGGTACTAATTTTTCTCAATATTAAATATTTTCCCAATGTGTAAACCCACATTAAATATTTATCACAAAGTTATATATAACATACAAAGTTATATAACATATAACATTAAATATTTTCCAGGGATGCTTGGTTGTTGCTTGTTTCCTTGCAACTGTGGTGTTTTGTTTCATTTTTGGGGCTTGGTCCTCGCCGGTTTGGTGGGTGGTTTGGGATGCTCTGGGTTATTGGAGTTTATGGTAATTGGGTGCTTTTCTACCTTTAACCTCTAATGCTACCTTTGTTTTGGAAAGCCTCTGGATGGCTGTGCATAAAGGTCTTTTTGTTGTGGTAGTTGGTTTGGAGTATTTTTCTGCCCTCCTTGCTATGGTTGCTTGTGCTCGCCAAGATTTTGGTGTTTCCTCTTTCTTTTATAGTTTGAGGAGTGTGGGATCTTTCAGTAAGATCTCTCGGTGGTTATGGAGACCTTTCCTTGTCTCGTTATGGGGAGGTTGGTGCTGCAAAATGGCTTCCTGGTTGGTGGAAGTGTTTGATTTTGAGCTTGTGTTTGGCTGGGGGAGGTGGTTACACCCCATGTTGGTGTTGCTTGTCTCTCTCTCTACTACTAGCTACCGTGACATGGCTTGGTGGAGCCTTGTTCCCTTTGGGGGCTTGCTTCCTTTTCACTTGGAAGGTGTTTCTTGGTGGTTTGTTGTGGGTTTTCTATTGATGGAGGTTTCCATCGTTGGTTGGCTACCCCTTGTGGTGGATGGTGCTTCTACTGTGGGAGGTGTGGAGGATCTTACGATGTTTCGGGCTGATCATGTTGTTGGCTGGGAGGTTGTTGTGTTTCTTCCTGTTGCTTCTTCTCTTTGGATGCATTGAGAAGGGGTGTTTTCCTGTGCTACTAGAGTTCTTGCTTGCTACCATGTTCAACAATCATTGTATTCTATTGAGGTGAATACTACTCCTATTAAGGTGGAGCCCTCTCCTGTCGAGGTGGAGCTGGGGGCTACTGATATGGTCGGAAGTGCTTCTCTCCTTTGCTAGTCCCTATTGAGGTGGTGTGTGCTTGCTTTGGAGGGAGGGTTCTTTGGTAGTTTCGGTCTCCACCTCTTCCTCTCCTATCGAGGGGAGTCCCCTCCTTTTGAGGTGGTGTCAAGGTTGGCGTCTGTTTGGATGAAGCATTTCAAATATTGTTTCTCTGTAGCTTCTTGTGATTCTTACCCTAGTTTTGGTAAGAATTCGATAGGCTCAAATTTAGTTGATTTGAGTGGAAGGTCTGTTGCAACCTAGCTGCTGCAGGTGTTGTGTGGCTTGGTTGTTCCAGGTAGTCTTTTGGGCATGCAGTATTGTCGGATGTTTCTTGGTTCTATTGGACTAGTTTTAGTCTTAAGTGTTCAGTTCCTAATGGTTGTGGGGCATGGGTCTAGTTGATCATATGTCTTTGTCTCAGGATTGCTGTCAGTTCTGAGTGTTTTGTCACTCCTATTTTTGTTGTCTAAGAGCGGTCTGTGTTCTATTGTGCTTATGTGGTTTATCCACTGATACAGTTTTGTTAATCTTTTTTGGCCCTTGTGGCCCGTTGTGTTAAGGGTACAACACCTTGTAAATGCTGCTTATCTTATCAAAAACATATAAAGTGGCCCCAAAAATATCTAATCCATGTGATTCTTGCATCCCTAGATCTCCCATGTGCACCACAAATAATATTAATTTTTACACTATAATATTATACAAGGTAAGAGATACACCTTTTTCTAACAATCTTGATCCAAATTTTCTTGTGGGTCCTCTATAGGAAAATTTCAGGGTGCTTCTTAACACCCCTCCTATTGTAGTGACCATTCCTCTTATGAACAATTCATCTCTTTCTACTAGCTCTCCTTATATGATGACTTGTTTCTAGGATCTCCTCATCACCACCTATAGTGAACATTGATCCAATACCAAATTATTTTGTGTTGCTTCTTATATATCTTATTTTTAAGTTGGAAGACTTTCAACGTGCACCTATTTTCATATATCTTCCTAAGTCAAGACACGTAGTTTGATGAAATTGAACCTTATTTGGCCTTTTATGCAAACCCACCTTTGTCATTTTTTGATTGTTTTGTCCTATCCTTTATTTTTAATGTCAGGCAACAAGATTTATTTTTGGAATCTTTTGTAGGGGGGCTATAAGTTTTCTTTTCTTTCTTGCTCTCCTCTTTGGGGTAGCTTAATTATTCTCTTCATGGGGGAATTCACTCCCCTCTATTCATTTGGGGGAGAGATTCTACTATTATACATGATCAATATTTGTTTCCAAGACTCATATTGGAGGTTTTTACTCATTTATTATTCACATTTTCTCTTTAATATGCATTTAAGAGGGTTTTTAGAGTGCTCAAACAAATATTGCTATTCATGTCATTTCATCCTAAACTAGTATTATTATCATATATATTTATTTATTCACTCTATTTACTCAAGCACAACTATGCACTGTGTCATTCAATTATGTCCATGTCTTATGCAACTGATTGGCATTTGGGTAGTTTAGGTCAAACCATCTTCCATCTATCATGCAGTTCAAATTTAGTTAGGTTATACTTATCATGATATAAATTATCTTTAGTTAACTTCCACCTATTACATGATAGTTCAACTTTAGTTATCTTCATGCATTTATTAGCTTCACCCTTAATCTATATAATCATAGGCTTATTTATACTATGTAACTGATCAATCAATAAATTAATTATTTCTACATGTTACCATTTGCATGTGCTAACTAGTAGATTGCATCAATTAATCCATTTATTGGACATTATAATATTTTATCATTCATATAATTATCATTTAGTATTTATCTATGTTCCTATTTTGTTTGGTCAAATACGTGGGGGTATGTAAGGACTAACTTGAATAACATCACAATAGAGGTTCACACAAGTATTTGAGGTTTGTTCATACTTCAAGTAAATACTCCATCTCTAGATAGTTATCTTTATACTTTATCTACCCAATCACTCGTAGAAGATTTTAACATGCCTACAATCAGTGGTACATGCGATATAAAGATGGACCCAAATTGCAAAGAAAAGATCTTGAAGTGAAGTGATTATATAGGCCCATATGATCAAAATAGCATGGCTATGCCACTTAAATAAGTTAGATATTTGCACATTCATACTATTGTTGAATGGATTTGTACTTGTCAAGTTTATAAGATTTATTGGGTAAACATTGATCCTCAAGCGAGTGAAGCCACCTTTATTGAAAGTAAAAAATGTAAATAATACAAAGATTGTACACTTTACAAGGTAATCTTATTTTGTTGGGGTTTGAATTAATATTTAAAAAAGAACATTTGCAAGAATAATGAATTTGTACATACTTTGTCAAATAGAAAATAAAGTTTAAAAAACCCATACAAAGGTAATTAATTTGAAATAGATGAATAATTTTATGATCAAATATTTAGGTTGTGAATAAGAATTACGAGAAACAATAAATATATCCAACATAAGAAAAGATTAAATACAACCACAAATAAAAACTTAAAATTTTGATTTGTAATTATTATTTCCCCAAAATTCAAAAGTTCAAAGTCATTTGTTCTCCCATACAACTTTACAAAAAAATATTTATGTTCAGTCCCTTTTACAATGACAATACTTCACATTTATAAAATCTTTTCTATACTTTCTAGACCTAGTTATGAGAAATAAAAATAATATCTCAAAATGTTACATACATGTAATGTCACTTTTCTCCAATACTTATTTAAGTAATAGCAACAGATTTAATATAATAAATATTAGAATTAAGACAATTTTGAGTTATGTAATGTTATCAAAATAAATGTGAATAATCAATGTAAACTATAAATATGTGATAATTAAATAATTAATGTAATAAATGGAACAACACCTCCATATAGATTAATCACATTAACATGAAAATCATATAGAAAATATTTCCAATATTGTTGAATCAATGTTTTTTAATACTTATCTAAAAATCACAGAGAGACTACTATCTGAAACTCAGATGAATAGTTATAGGTCCAAGCTTTTCATGACATAAATACCCCTGAAGGAAACCGATTCCTACACAAAACCCAACCTGCCTTCACTGTATTAACATAGCCCTAGCTAGGACACTCCCATGTGTACGTTGTATCTTGAGTTGTACACACCCCTGTGTGCCCCTTCTCCAAATGTTTCAATGCCAACCAATGACCCCAAATCTTCACTCCTTTGTGCCCTTTGAATTTCCCTTTCCTTTTTCTCTTATCTCCTTGAATGTTCTCCATGTCTCACATAAATGCTTATATAAGCCTTAAGGTGTGATTTCCAAACCATTGAATCCTTTCACAAAGGTTGCATTTAATAATTATGTAAATAAATAATTATTCTTCCACCTTTTAAATGATTTTCTTATACATATTCTTTATTAATATCTCTTTTGACCAAAGGATCATAATATCCTTTATTTTTCTTATCTTCCTTTTAATTCTAAAGGGTTATCTCATAGTTTTCCTTTCTCCCCCTGTAACTATTTGTTGTCCTTAGTAGTATGAGATGCATTTGCGTCACAACTCATAAAACACATAATCAATAATTGAAGAAATTGCTATTGAATATATCTATTCTTCATAATGTTTATATATATATATATACTTCATCTACATCTTTTTCTTATTTTAATCATTTTTTGCAATGACAATAACTATACATATGTATACATATCAAGAATTTATACTAGAAAGAACTAATGTTATTCTCTATCTTCAATCACATATGTTTCAAATTTATCAATTTTGTCTCATGTAACCCATTATCTTTAATATTTATGCTTTAATCACTTACGTGAATCTTCAATAGTAAATTTACAAAATTATTATCATGTATTGACATAACATTTACCTAGTGCATATCCCATACTATATTGTCACTCATTATCAAACTATAAATATTCTATATACTCAAAATATATTCTAAGATGATAATCATGCATTTCAGACTACATGAGTATCCTTTTTTCCTATATAACACTTTATAAGACACATGTAAAAAGTTATTGGGTTGATCAAGTCCAATAAAAAAGTACAATAGAATAAAACATGGTAATGTTTCTAGGCATCTTAACATGAACCAAACAATAGTAAATTATTAACATGCATTGAGCACTTCATAGAGAAACACTAGAACTAATCCTTTATTTAATTTAACTAGAAGGCACCCAGTATCTAAAGCTAATTCATCCCTTATTATTTCTTAATCTTGCTGACACCTCAAGGCCCATGTTCCATGAGATTAGACTAAAAACAAAATCTTTATTTATATATTTCTTCATATAAGGAGGTTTATGACAGGAAAGTTCTATAGTGGTGATCCTAAGGGACCATAAAAATTATTTTGTTGCCCGCTTCCCATTTTCATTTACAAACGTAGTCCAGTATTTATCAATTTGACTATGACACCTTTATCTAGACCAAAATGTGATTAGGCTTGCGATCTCTATAAATGAATTCTAACTTGTGAAGATAAGTTAAGGCCTTCACTATGTCTTTTAATATTGTTACAACTATAGACTCTTTAACTGGACATCATTAAATGAAAATTTTAATATATTTGGCCAATATAACCCACATATATGACATAACTATACATAACAATTTTCACACCATGACTGAAAATTTGGAGGTAGTTTCTCCCCTTGTAAAAATTTGACATTTGCACATGTCTAAAGCTACTAAGAGAAACATTGTATTATTTTAACTTAATACAAAATAATCATTTAATAATTGTAAAAAATTATAAAGAATTCCTTGTAAAATATCATATTATTTTAACCAATGTATTCTAATAACTCAAGAAATATTTGATCACCAAATTCCTATATCTAAGATAAGAGAGTGTGTATCTAAGTAAAGAAAATAATCATTAATCATTTTATTGGTCCAATTTTCCTCCAACATCATATATATATATATATATATTTATAATTTCATCTAAAAAGCATAACATGCTTTCTCCTTCTTCAAGTCTTTCAATAATTGTTTCCTAGTCACCAAACAAACTCTGGGATTCTTCTCTACCTCCTCCTCCATGTCTTTCATGGGATTTTGGGTGTAATCCTTTCCACCTTTATCTTATTAAAAAATCCATCATGAATGGCTTGTCTATCATATTTCCAAGTTATTCCTAACAAAATATGGTATGCATCCATTGGCATAATATTACACAGTGTATCATCCTTATAACTACCTATATGAAAATTCACAAGGAATTTTTCTCTTACCAATAATTGGTGTTCCTTTTGCAGCCAAGACACTTTGTAGGGATAGTGATGCTTCATATTCTTCAACTATAACTTCTCCACCATCTCTTCTTACACTAAATTTTCAATGCTATAGTTTTTGATAATGACCTTACATCATTTACCTCCATATGTACAACTAGTCTAGAATGAATTTCTCCTTTATGTTGGTTCTTCTATTTCTTTTCAAGTCTTAACAAGATTATTCTTATCATCAAACACTCTCCATTTTCTAGATATTCTCCATGCTTGGGTGAAGCCACACTTTCCTCTTCATCTTGGTCTACATGAATTCCAACCTCTTTTCCTTTACTATTGCTCTATTCTACCTGTAGGAACTCAAATTCCCTATGCCTTGCTTCTCTATATTGGTAACACATACCAATGTAACCTTTGCCTCTTCCTCTTCCAAAATTTCCTCTTCCTCATGAATAATCACCCTTGCCTCTAGAATAATTTCCTCATCATCCATTTCTTGATAATATGAACTCACGTATGAGAGGTTCTATCCTCTTCTTGTTTCATGGAATAACCTCTCCCACTACTATATTATCCTCTACCACATGAATTTCTTCCCCATCCTCTTGTATTTATTTTTTGTTTTCTATTCAATTTTTCCTCTAAATTCAAGGTATATTGATATGCTTCTTCTATAGTTTGTAACCTAACTAGACTTATTTAATATTTTATGGATAAACATAGATTGTTTACATACCTTGAAACTTACTCAACATCATATTTTATGTGTCTTGAACTCTTATACTCAATCAATACAATTCTTTATGTAACCTTTGAAATTAGATTATCTTTGTTTAAAATTTTATAATTTTTGGAACATAATGATGTGATAATCTGCTAGCAATAATTTAGATTTCATTTTGATCAACATTTTATCCCACAATTTGATCTTTTCATTTCCCCTTCTTTTTTGATTGAACAACAAGTGATCCCACCATAGGGATGCACATCCTTTTAGTTTTGTACAAGCATATTTCAACTTTCTCTCATATTCAGTTCCCTTAAAATCAAAGTATATCTCCATTTCATATATCCAATCAATAATCTCTTCGAGATTAGGACTTCATTATAATTGGTAGGATCAATCTTTGGTATTTTGTAGATTCCACTTATAGCCTTCAAAAATAAATCTTCTCTTTGATCTAATGTGCCTTCATCAACTCCATCTACCCCTCTACCTCTTCTTCATCATCATCTATGTTGACATCCTAAACATGTATCCCTCTTCTCCGTGCTACTTATATTGTAACTATTTTAGTCGTTATCCCTCTCAACATTTCCACAATTGCTACATCACCAAATTGTTGTGCTCCTCCTTTGCAACCACATCCTCTTCATGTCATTTCTTCTTCAATTTCTCTACAATCTTAGGTCTACATTCAATCTTCTCTCACCCATAAAAAAATATAGAACCCCATCTTAACACATCCATAGTCCTCACAAGTACACGCTTTGATACCACTTAATGCATTTGTGGTTAGGTAGCTTCAATATCTCACGATTTCAACAAATGTTCAAACATAATAACAATTTAAATGATGTTATTGTTTACAACAATAAGAAATTACTAAAATATAATTCTTCATTCCATGCCTTTCAACCTTCTTCACTCGCTCTTTGCTCTAATTTGATCTTTCTTCTACTAGGCCAAAAGAATTCCTCAAATGTTATTTGTCTTCCCCTTATATTCTCAATCTCCAAGTTATTCAATAATTTTCTCAACAATTCAACTTTCACCTAAATATCCACCATTTCGCTTCCCATTAGTTCATTGCTCATCTCTAATCTTCATCAAAAAATTTCAACCCAGTGGAAACAAGGTACTAGTCACCTTCATCAATAGTTCCTACTTGCCTAAGAACCTTCCCTTTTTCACTTTTCCTTTTTGGAATTTTGATCAAGGGTTTTGACCCCATTAGGAACTAGCACCTGGGTAAACACACAAAACTGGTTTACAGTTCTAGTGATGAAGGAAATTTGCAAAAAATGCCCCCATGGAGAAAATTTTTGTTTTTGGGGGTTCAAACGAACTTTTGGTTCAAGAGAACCCAAAGGGGGTTTGCTTGAACCCAGGCCCTTCAATCGAACCTATTTAATGTTGGGTCCCACCATATTCCACATTTCTTAGAATGAAAAAGCAAAGGGAAACTTAGTGGAAAGGGGGGTTCACTCGAATCTAGTTTCATTTGAACCCCCCATTTTCCCCCCTTCTCCCCCTCTGGCACCAAATTTCTTCAAAATTTTGTCCTTTGAAGCTCGAGTTGAGGATGAAAATGGAGGAGACTTCACAAACCCAACTGGATGATGGTAGTCCTCAGAACGAGCTATCCAATGAATACAATTTTAATATGTTTTGGTTTTATTATGTATTTTTTTTTAGTTTGATTAAACCTAGGTTTTTCATCAAAAATCAAGCTCTCTGTTCTGCACGTGGAAAAATAGCAGATTATCAAAAAATAATTTTGAAAAATATCAGTGCACTAGATATTGAAGTCCTTAATCCAACAAAAAAAATTGAATTTTGATACATACAAAAAAAATTATGTTGTATATGGTCCGCCTATGTCTGAATTGTAATTGGTTTGACTTCAAAACTTGATTAAGGAAAAAATATTGAATAAAACACTGTGAAATCAAATGAAAGTGCTAAATATCATAGTTACAAATCTAAATTTTTTAAAAATAGAATTTTATCCTTCATGGAAACAAAGTTTTGTTGTATACGGTGAGCATCACTCCTTAAAAATGGTGTTTACTGAAAAAAACTAGTTTTCGAAGGAGATGGGAAAAGAAGTGCAATCTGATTCCAAAATTTTTGAAAAAAAATATATTTAGAATCTATCATCTTCAAATTCCTCATGATTTAGTCGCTATAGGTGCTCGAAAGTGAAGATTTAGTTAGAAAAAATCAGTTCAGTGTCTAGTTTGGCCAAAAATTGTAAACAAGTATTATGGGACCACCCACCTTTAGCTTCCTTTGGTTATATGTCATGGCTTCATTTTCATTGAGAACCAACAACAAACACCCTTCAAAATTTTCTTGTTGGAGGTTTTGACTCAATTGAGAACCAATACCAACCACTTTATCATAATTTCCTTATTGTAGGTTCCAACTCGTTTGGGAACTAGCACCAAGAACTCTTTGATAAGTTCTTGGTTGAAGGTTCATATCCTATTGGGAACCTAGGTACCAAGTACTTTTCTAGGGTTCCTATCTCCTTGGTGACTCTTGAAAAATTAAGCCTATTCTTATCAGAGCTTTAAGAATGACCCAAAAGAAATATCAAAGTAAAATAAGGAACCAAGAGCCATGCACCTTAGTTCCTGATGGAGGTAAAACCTCCAATCAACCATAAATCCTTCATGGTGTGCCCAAATTCCTCCAAATTTGACATGGATGCACCCTTTAGACTCCTCTACTAGATGAATTCTTGACAACCAAAACTACAACTTGAAATTTTCCTTTGGAATTTTCATCCTACAACTCACCAAAACTACAACACAACAAAATTAAGGCAAACTGGAAATAAAAATAATAAATATTGTTGGTTGACATAGGATTGGTTGTGAACTTGTGTGCTCCTACATCACTCTCACTTGGGTATTACATTTGTCTACTTCATGATCTTAAGTTATAAACTCAAACACAATTAACCATCTACAAACCATTAAGTTATATTAGACTTTAGTATATGCAGCTTGACTAACACACCTAATCAATATTCTTTATTCTACTTTTCACATGAAATAAAAATTAACATGCAAGTGCATGCAATGCAAAATTACTTTAAATTTTTATTTTCATGTGTTTAGTGTGGATTCTACAAGAAGTTTTTTGTGTTTGTGTGTGTAATTTTAGAGATGCAACCTCAACAAGAGCATGGAAAAGTAAGATGCATCATCCAAATTTTATTCTTTTTGGAATATGCTTAATATTTTATTTACTGGTGTTCTTTAATATGCATAATTCACACATCTGATGTCATACATATTTTTCCAGCGGGGGAAGGGTGTACAGAGGAGAAAAAAATATATTTTACATAGTAACCCACTCATTTTATGCCTATTTTAGACTTTTCATTAATGAATATCATTTTAGTGCTCAATTCAATATATTTTTATGAATAAGCTAACTTAACTTAGCCACTTCCTCCATCTTGAAAGTTACTAGTTCAACTATAGTGGTCTAGAATCAACATTCAAGTCTTATGTCTCCTATCATAGATTGAATCATAGGTATGATTCTAGCTCCTCAAAAATATGGGCATGCAATTGCATTCACATTAGCTAAACTTAGCTTCCATCTTGAGTTAATTCCTTTTCATAATTAGATTGTTGCACATTGACTTGTACGTGAAAATGTTTAAATTAGATGCCTAGGAGTCAAGTTTAAAGACAAGTCCTCTAAGGTCAATAAATAGATCATTCTAGATCATCCCATCACTCATTATATCAAGCATTATTTGAGCATCAAATAACATATGATCATATAGATTTATCTCCATTTGTACTAGTTGATATTACACAAGGCATAATGCATCTTCTGTCTCTTTGATATTTTCAAACCATTGTGGAAATAAACAAAATGGTTTTGACCAAGGTTCAAGAGATAGTTCAAAAATTCAATCCTAACATAAAAATAATCCTAATCATGCTCATTAAAACCACCTTAGTTGGAAAGCATATATCAAATTAGGAGCACACATTCTAGATGTAAGTGATGGTCACAAACATAATCAAGCAATATTAGAAAAGAATAACATGCAATCCCATTTGATACAAACTATAGAGATACCAAAATTTGAGTATAAAAAACCTAACTCTAAAGTAAATAAAATATCTCTATAGTAAATTAAAGTAAAGATCTACCAAAATTTTAAAATATATATAGAAATTAAAATAGTTTTATGTTAAAATTGTGATGAAAGAGGAAAACACACATACCCCCTTTTTCATACAACTACTCTCAACAAAATAAAATGCATTGAAAATGCAATAGATTAGATTTAAAAATCTGCAACATATATTAAGTTCAATTGAAAATGAATTACACAATCATGGAGCTCATATGCTCACATGCAACATAGGCTTCACACATACAAAAATCTGCAACTTAACCTTCCAACATCATTCCAGCAGCATCTGGATATGCAACCACCAACTCTCCAAAGCTCCCCCTTCTCTCCACCAACTGAGCAGCATCAATATGTAAAAAAAAATAAATTAAAAGAAACCTCAGTGGGTTTCTCAAAACAACCTCCACTAAGCCACCTAGAAAAACCCGTCACTTTCTGCCTATTAATGCCCTAACATTTTTTATAATTTCCTCAAACGGTTTCTGGGTTTGGTGCGCCTCCTTTCCAACTTTCCAGATCATTTTAAAATTTGTAATTTTGTTACTATATGAGAAAGGTATGGCTATTTTATTGAGACTGGGTTACACAGTTATGGCCCAGACAGTCTCTTGTCTTTTTCCAAAAATAATAAAATGCCAGTCAAACCTCCAAAATGCTCATTAATCCTTCCTAACATGGATTTCCTTTTCTTAGCATTTCCATTCAATTTTCAATTCAATATTTTATTCCCTTTCTCCAACCCACTATTTCCACTCTCTCAACACCCTGCATTCCAATCTTGCAATAAAATTCAAGTGCAGTTACAAAACATATTAAATGTCCATTCCAAGCTTGAGTGAGATTTTCCTTTCTGAAAAATTAACATCTCTTAAAACAATTTAAAAATGAAACAATTAATTATCTGATTTTCTCACACTCCATCACCAAATTCTACTATGCTGGAAGAGTTGAAAATTTCAACAATTTGTATCGTATCTGCAGCCAAAAATTAAAAATAAAACACAAAAATAAAACTTAAAATATTTTTGGTGATGAGGATTGCTTGGAACCCCTGGATGCTCTTGCATCAAATTGGATAAAAATGTCAATTTTTTTAAATATGTAATAAATAAAATAACTCTAAAATAATTCTTAAATGAATTAAAATACAGTTATATGTCTTTTTAAATCTTAAATATACCTCATAAATTATATAAAACTTTTATCTATCTTAAATAATAAATTTAATGCAAATATCTCAAAATATCTTGTGTATCTTTTAAATAAATATATTTAAGATATCATACTAATATTTATTTAGTATACCTAAAAATATTTAAGAGTGTATAAAACTTAAGGGTTCACTTATTTCCCTACCATTATACTGTTATATATGAATTATCTAAACTTAAAAAAAAAAAAAGAAATTTAAATAAGTATTTTAAATGATCTAATAGTAAAAAAAACTTTTAAAGTTGTGTAGGATATTCTTTAATTTGAAAATTCAATTATGGTATTACTTTAAAATAGTTGTTAAAATTAATTGTATATTAAATTAAAAATAATATTATATTTAACATTTGTAGTGTATTAAGTTAAAGGGAATGATTAAATTAATTTATAGTTTAGAATTATAAGTTGAGATAGTAAATTGGAATTAATTGAAAGTATGTTTTTAATTTGTTGGAGGGGTTTATAATTATTTGGTTTTAGGTGTGGATTGTTATTGTTGAACTATAAATTGTTATTTTGTTATCTAAAATTATCTTTTGTTACTATATCTAGTTTTGTATTTTTTTAACAAATAATGAATCAATTTTTGTTTTGATTTAGGAAAAAACTATAATGTGAAATTAATTTGGTACAATTTGATAGCTTGAAATTGAACTTTGTGCATGAAATCCAAGCTTTGTTGTGCAAAATTGATTTGGAAGATCTTGCAATCTAAAAATGGTTTGCTCACCTTTAGGTGTCCATAATTTCTTAAGAAATTGATAGTTATCAATAGATATAGATTTGAGGAGCTTGATAAGAGAGGATCATGTTCTCTTCAATCAAAACTCTTGGCAAACCGATTCAAAACCGATTCAACAACTTGTAAGCAAAAATTAAACAACCATGTGATATATCTATTTATCACAAGTATGCAAATGATGTTGTAACAATGAATAATTAGATATATTCCTTGAATGATGGTACAAGTTATTGAAGATCTCCCAATGTCTATGTGTTGATAATGAATCAAGGTTTGTATATTTTATACATCCTAGAATACAATTTTCCAAATTTTCTAGTTCAAGTTGATATATAATGACTAATTGAAACATAAACCTAACTTAAATTTAAATTTTGAAAAACAATAATCAATTATATACTATATAATTAAATTATATTTAATTTCATATTATAATTTTAAACTAGATAAACTAAAAATTAACATTGAATTAAGAATATATAAATACATAATACTATCTATCTTTATGAATACAAATAATTATTAAATAGGGGAGAGGGCCCAATAGTCGTGCGGGGTCCAATAGTCGTGCACCCAATCGTGAATATAATACCCAATAGTCGTTTATATAATGTCCAATAGTTGTGATTTGACTACCCATAATTAAACAAAATGTATGCTTTTGATCTAAAAAGCAACCAATCATGTGATACCACATCAGCGCTCAACTTCTCATGATGTAATGCACGAGAATTGGTCTCACTATTTTTTGGGGCCTTTTTGGACACCTTGACAAAAACGCATGCTGATGTGGCATCATATTTGATGATGTGGCCCTGAAACCTTAGTTATAAGCAGAGAACTTGCCAAGTAAGCTGCTGTAAAAAATTGAGAGTGATTTGAAATTTCGACGTAGGATAATTAGAAGCGCAAAGTTAGGGTGCACGACTACTGGGCCCTCTCCCCTAATATCTTACACAAACTCTATGTTTTGTTGTTTCGTACATTATTAAATAATATCTTACACAAACTCTATGTTTTGTTGTTTCGTACATTCTAATGATGACATGTTTAACACCGTTGCCTTCTGTTTCTGTTATCTCGCTGATGTAATCTGATTTATTCTTTTTCCCAATTTAAAAAAAACAAGATATACAATTTTCACCGTTATACATTTACATAATTAATTGGTGCCGTTGAAACTTGAAACGAAGTTCAATTATACTGAAGATATGGACTCGCTGTACTTTAATTCCAAGATAAAAAGAAAGTGTTCTTGGAAATTGTTCAACAAGACAGAAATTCCCTTAACAATACCATTAAGTGACAAATTTCAATGCACTCAGACAAATAATTGTTGCGGGCAACGTTCAAAAAACACGTAACAGGTTTACGTGCCCACATGGTAGCGTCATGTTACTTCGACCACATGAATATACTACGTGTATCCATAACAAGATGGCACTTGGCAATGGAGAAAACAAGCTCAAAGTATCTCGAATCCACCATTTCTATATACATAAAAGTAAACAACCTGACCTGCTTTCAACCGGTTCTTTCCCTTCTGTATTTGTAGATTCAAAACCAATAAATTCTATTCACCCACTTCAAAAAACCTCAAATCTCTGCATTCAGAAAACTTGCTGAATCTTGGTTGCATCTTCCATTAATTCAAACTTTTACAATGATGAAAGAAAACGAAAATGGACTAGAAGAGAAAGAGGAGGAGCCTCTGCAATTGTTGGCCCTCAATCATATCTCCCTTCTATGCAGATCTGTGGTTGACTCAATGGAATTCTATCAGAAAGTTATGGGGTTTGTGCCCATGAAAAGACCAGGGTTCAGCTTTGATGGAGCTTGGTAAAATCCATTTCTTCATTACAATTGTCTGTCTTTCTGAATCGTAATATCTTCAATAAATATAGTTTTCTTTGGTAGTATAGTTCAGGTATATTTGTCCATATCTCCTAGAGCTCACTTCTTTCTTGGGCATTATACTTAATGGATATTATTGTCCATATCTTCTAGAGCTCACTAGTTTTCGGGGGTAGTATGTATAATGGATAGAATCTTTGACAGTGCTTTTAATATATGGGCATCCGATGTTTTCTTTGAAAGGATAGTTAATGAAATATGTTATCCAAAAATGATCTATACTCTAGAAACAATAATTATTTTTAGATACCATCTATATTTTCTATAAATAGAGGTAAAAATGTTTTAGATACCATCTGTATTTCCTTGGGCGGTATATTTAATGAATATATGTACATATATCTATGAGACCACCCATTTCTTGTGCACTATACTCAATGAGTATATACATATCTTCTAGAGCCCACGCATTTCTTTGATTCTTCAAATGAAATAGTATAGACCACCCATTCTTCATGACTATATGTACATGTATGTTTTATCTATGCTCACATGTTCTAAGGCATTTTTTCCTCTTTCTTGGCTACAATTTTGTAGGCTATTCAACTATGGCGTGGGTATTCATTTGGTAGAATGTGAAAAATCTAAGCTCTCTTCAATGGAGCTGAATCCCATTGACAATCACATATCATTTCAGGTATTTTATTCATCACTTTGCTTTGAATTCTTACATGATTCTCTTCTACTGTAATGGGTATTTGTATATACTTTCGTCTCAAGTGCAACATATAAATGGTTTTATGTATATTTACTGAATTATATATATATATACTGCCATGGATTACATGTGTCTAGGTCTATATGTACATATAGCCCTCTGAACTACTGGATATATGTACAGTTACTTCCCTTGGGACCTCATCCCTCTCCACTTATGGAACTGAGCACAGCAATAGAATCAAAGTTTGTATACATGAATACAAAATTGTTTCTTACCAGTGCTTAGATCTTTAATAAATTCTGCAACTACTCCTCTATAATTACCCCAAAACAAGGAATTATATTTCATCTTTTACTTTAAATCAAACTGATTTCATTTCTTTCCATCAAAATTATAGCAGATTCTCTGTTCCTAGGGTGTCTTCTCTACAAGAACATTGATGTGGTTGTTTATACATTCTTAATGTGTGTGTAATGATTTGTCCGTATGTTATTGCAGTGTGAAGACATGAGCATTGTAGAGAGAAAACTGCAAAAGAAGAACATAAAATATATCAAGAGAACCTTAGAGGAAGGAGGAGCCACAATAGAGCAGATGTTTTTCCATGACCCAGATGGCTTCATGATAGAGATTTGCAACTGTGAAAGGCTAACTCTGGTACCTCTCTGCAATTGTAGTAAAATCAGACTTCCTTCTGATTTGCACAATCCTCCAATCGATATAGAGAGTGCAGAATGTATTACTTGAATCCATACAAAATATACATGTATATACAGAGAGTTCACATTTAAGGGGTGATTTAAGGAGCTCTTTCGTTTCTTTTGATATGGGTAGGGCTCAATGTGGGTATAAGGCTTAAAGCTGCTTTGGGCATTTCACTTTCATTCTCCACTTGGGGTGAAGATTGTAAGCTGGTGTCTTGAGGCCAATGCATCAAAAACAATGTATTTGAGCATTTTGGATCTATGCAACATGAATGTTAGGTGGTATACAAAATTATATCTTAAATTTCTGTAAGATGAGTTGGCAGATGATCTAAATCCAAGATATACAACACACGTCGAACATGATGCATTCCATTTGGTATGGATGAGGTGCAGAAATTTTGTTGTGTTAGGTAAGTATTTTGATAGTGGATTTCGAGCATGCTTTGACTAACTCGATTTGAATGTCTTTATTTTTAAATTATTACACATTGAACATGTGTGAGTTTCTTGCAATTTCTTTTTGGCATATTTTAAATGATCTCGACTGTCCATATTGATCTTCCACTCTTCTCGTAATAAACGTGTCAATAATGGATTCTTGCAAGCTTTTTTAATCCTTTCCCAGGCATTTTCTACATTGACGATGTTTTTAAGTGATGTTTTTGTTTCTTTGGGCTGTGCTTTCAAAATGTTCTGACTAAATTGTATTTGTAATGCTGAAAATTGTATTACCTTCTTTTCTCCCTTGTGCTTTGACTCGTTTTAATTTAAAGCAATGCTCAGAGTAAATTTGGCATTCTCTACATTGATCAATTAGGGATGTCCCTCTCTATGTCCATCAATTTTTATTTTAAAAAGACCTGTAATGATCAATGTGTGAGAATCTTCACTTATTGAGCAAATTTGTATTTGGTGTGAGAATCTTCAACAGATCAATATTTTTTCTTTCTCCTTATTGATAAAATTTGAATTTATGTGGTTAAACATTAGCATTCCTTGCATTCCCTATTGAATTTAATTTGAATTTATTTGGTCCTTGCATTCCCTTCTCTCAAGATTTTTTATTTATGCAATTTATGTTTATGGTTGATCAATAATGGGTTTGGTCTCACAAGCCTTTGTCCCATCACACAGACCAAGCCTTTGTCCCATCACACTACAGGTCTTGTTTAATGCCCTCTAGGTCTCTTTCTATGCCTTTGGAAACCTTTCTTTGATCTCTAAAAGGTAGTTTTCTTTTAAATGTTTTTTTTTTGCCTATTTTTATAACCATCATCTACTTTACAAATTGTAAGACAGGTTACATCTTTTAGCAAATGAGATTGGTTCTTTTTTCTAGATATAAATGGATTTTGGGTTGTTGGGTTTTTTTTTTTGCAAATTGGTCTCTTTCAATTATCTCTTTCAATTAGTTGCTTATTGTTTAGATTTTGTTTATATATTTTAGCGAATCATATTGATTCTTTTGTCTAGATTTGAATGGATATTTTTGTTAGTTGCTTATTGTTTAGATTTTGTTTATATATTTTAGCAAATCATATTGGTTCTTTTGTCTAGATTTGAATGGATATTTGTGTTGTTCTGCTAGGGCGGGTTTGCAAATTGTCTCTCTCAACTAGTTGCTTATTGTGTAGATTTTGTTTCTCTATTGATTTGTGGTTACAATATGTGAATTTTGAAGGGATATTTAGATGCTTTTAATGTAAGCATATAGTTGCTTATTGTGTAGATTTTGTTTCTCTATTGATTTGTGCTTACAATATGTGAATTTTGAAGGGATATTTAGATGCTTTTAATGTAAGCATATTGGACATTAATGGGAATTCATAATGAGGTAAAGGGGTTTGGAACAATATCTATTGGTTTGTGATTGTAATATGTGGGTTTTGAAGGGATTGCATTAGATGCTTTTGATGTAACTATCTTGGGTTCATTAAAGGGAACACACAACCTAACTTTTATTTGCTTTGTAGATTGGAAGACATGTTTCACTTTTAGTAAATCATATTTGTTGTTTTCTCAAGTTGGACTTGGATAAGAATGGCTCTTTGGGTAACTTTCCCAAGTTAGATTAGAGATTTACCTCTTCCAAATAGTTATTCATTTTATGTATATTTCATCCTCTCTTTATTTGTGCCTACAATATGTGGATTTTAAAGGGATTCTATTTACATTCTTTCAATATAATCACCTTGGACAACATCAAATGAAAATTCACAATGAAGAAAAGTGTTGGAAATATGTGCCTCAAACATTATAGGCTGAAACCTCCATTAGAGTCAAGTCGGTGTGACATCCTGATTGTCTGGCCGACTAGCAAGTATGATTTATTCAGTTCTGAACAGGCCACTGTGACTTTGTTATTGTCTTACCGAAAGGTTACACTGTGGAGTCTATCGCTACAACATGGTGTATTTGTTATGACCTTATAGCGCTCGGGAGACCTCTGGCCGAAAGGCCATTCAATTGTGTATTGGCGAGACTCTTGGCGACTATGGTCTTTGGTGAAGCTAAAGGTTCTCGCTAAGATGTCTCAACGAAGTGTTAATGTCTTGCCGACAACATTTACTTTGTGGGCCTTGGGGTAACTCATGTTGGTTCGGTGAGAAGTCACAACGAAAACAAATGTTATGCCGACAATGTTTGGTTTGTTTCATTGGGGAGACTTGGCCGAAGGAAGTGCCATTGGTAAGATGTCTTACCGAAGTGGATATGTCTCAGCGACGAAGACTTAAGAGTTAGTCTTCGGTGTAACTCTTGTCGAATGGTGGTCATCAGTGGAACACTGTGTTTTCGGTAAGAAGTCCTAGCGACTCTGATGAGTCTCGCCGATGTTGAAGAATCTTCGAGGTAACTTAATGATCTCGGGGAAATGTCTTGGCGATAAGCTCTTGTCTTGCCGACTATTCTTCGAAGCTCGTTATGAATTAATCTCATCGGTATAATGTCACACCGAAAGTTATGAGTTTGGGCGACAATGATACATGTGGAGAATGTCGGAGAGAGGTCCTGGCAAGAACGATATGTTATGCCGACTGAATGTTTTCTTCAGAGTGACTTGTGACATCGATATGAAGTCTCTTGAAGCTTGGTAGAACATCTTGGCGACTACGATGACTTTTGGAGATAGTGGTATGATGTATATGCAGCATCGGCGAGACATTGTTAGTGTCTCACCGAGATGCCAGAGCATTACGAATTCTGTTGACCATCTGACTGTCATACGTGGAATCTCGTGGATGAATAGAGGGAGCCGAAAGTGAACCGTTAGCAGTTGGTTCGTTGCGACAGTTCTGTGAGAAAGATCGAAAGTCGGGGAACACCATGGATATAGTTTGGAGTTGGAGACCCTTGGGGGTTGGATAGTGGTTCGATCAACAGTGGAGTGTGAAGAATTCAAACTGCATCAGTAAAGGAATTAAAATCTGTAAAGGCTGTAACTTGGAAGTTTCTGTTCGAAGAATGTACATGATGAATGCTGCTATATAATGACACCAGAAAGATTAGTCTAGAAGTTGTATGTAATTTCATTACTGTAATACAAAGTGATTTCTCTTGGTGTGGTGGGTTTTTCTCCCGTAAGGGTTTTCCCACGTATATCTGGTGTTCATGTGTGATTGTCAAATACTCTGTTTCTGTAATCTGTTTCATAGTGCATCTTAACTTTGACTGTAATTGTAAATTTTAAAGTGTATCTACATTATTTCCTGAGGTATTGGCGTTAGGAGAATTGTTTTCTGCATCTAGTTTTCCTTTCAAAAAGGAGTTTGGAACATAATCTTCATTGGTTGCCAAGCCAAGTAATTCTCTTCCCTCTCAAGTTACAAAGGATCACATTATTGAGGAGAAAATGTAGCAAGATCTTGAGAACTAGTCACCAAAGTTAGCAAGTGGTTCTATGCCACAATTAAAAAGAATTAGCTTCAAACCACATTTTAAGAGATATAATCAGTGTTTGGAGGAATGAATTTAGTTCACCCTAATCTATGGAGAAATTGAATAAGTGTTGAGAATTAGCTTCAAACCACATTTTAAGAGATATAATCGGTGTTTGGAGGAATGAATTTAGTTCACCCTAATCTCTGGAGAAATTGAATGAGTGTTGAGGTTGGAAAATAGAGGTACAAAGTTTTAGATGGCTACCCTATATGTGATCGATAAAGATTCCCATTAGATGATGGAGGGTATCCTCTCTCATTGTAACAAGAGATTGGTTTTAGGACATGCCTAATTTGGGTTGACCAATGTTCATTTTTTTTAATTTATACCTATAATATTGGCTTCCCTATTGGTTCTTGTATCTCTAGATTTATCTATGTAATATGTTCCATCCAGTCTTTTCTTATGTCTATTATCAATTTGATTTGGATCTCTTTTCATAACTTAGTTTGGGAAAGGGAACCTATCTCAATTAATCTAAAAATGAATTTGAAGGGGCATATAATGTCACTAACCTTCCTTTGTTGAGTATGGTTGTGTAGTGACTAGTTCATGATCACTTCCATTTCAAATGGAATCACATTGTTTCTTATCCACCAAGAAGAATTATATTACTTCTTATGCTCTCGAAAAAGTCATATTTTTATTTTAAATATATTTCCTTTATTTTAAATACTTTCTGATTGTTGACATTTTGAGTACTTATAAATTTCTTTTTTAAATTCTTGAAAAATGCTAATCATAAAAATTTCATGTTTTACAATTTTTAAGATGGAGCATTCATTGCAAGGAGAATATATGGAGTTGCTACCCATATTTTTATCCTCTTCTATGTGTCTAGATATTTATTTTTAGGTCAAATTCTTGTATATGTGCATCTTTACATTACTTCATGCAATTATGTAAATTGCATAACTTGCACATAACTTGCACGTTTTCCTTTTATTTTAGAATCACTTTGACCAGATTGCTCCTAATGTAATGACTAGCATCCAAGTGACATGTTTTAGTGTAAAATTTTGTAAATAACATAAAATTAAACCTAACCTAATTCTGCAACTACTCCTCTATAAGTACCCAAAACAAGGAATTATATTTCCTATTTTACTTTACAGCAAACTGATTTCATTTCTTTCCATCAAAATTATAACAGATTCTCTGTTCCTAGGGTGTCTTCTCTACAAGAACATTGATGTTGTTGTTTATACATTCTTAATGTGTGTGTACTGATTTGTGTGTATGTTATTGCAGTGTGAAGACATGAGCATTGTAGAGAGAAAACTGCAAAAGAAGAACATAAAATATATCAAGAGAACCTTAGAGGAAGGAGGAGCCACAATAGAGCAGATGTTTTTCCATGACCCGGATGACGTCATGATAGAGATTTGCAACTGTGAAAGGCTAACTCTGGTACCTCTCTGCAATTGTAGTAAAATCAGACTTCCTTCTGATTTGCACAATCCTCCAATCGATATAGAGAGTGCAGAATGTATTACTTGAATCCATACAAAATATACATGTATATACAGAGAGTTCACATTTAAGGGGTGATTTAAGGAGCTCTTTCGTTTCTTTTGATATGGGTAAGGCTCAATGTGGGTACAATGCTTAGCTACTTTGGGCATTTCACTTTCATTCTCCACTTGGGGTGAAGATTGTAAGCTGATGTCTTGAGGCCAATGCACCAAAAACAATGTATTTGAGCACTTTGGATCTATGCAATGAATGTTAGGTGGTGTACAAAATTATATCTTAAATTTCTGTAAGATGAGTTGGCAGATGATCTAAATCCAAGATATACAACACACGTCGAACGTGATGCATTGCATTTGGTATGGATGAGGTGCAGAAATTTTGTTGTGTTAAGTATTTTGATAGTGGGTTTCGAGCATGCTTGACTAACTTGATTTGAATGTCTTTATTTTTAAATTATTACACATTGAACATGTGTGGGTTTCTTGCAATTTCTTTTTGGCATATTTTAAATGATCTCGACTGTCCATATTGATCTTCCACTCTTCTCGTAATAAACGTGTCAATAATGGATTCTTGCAAGCTTTTTTAATCCTTTCCCAGGCATTTTCTACATTGACGATGTTTTTAAGTGATCTTTTTTGTTTCTTTGGGCCGTGCTTTCAAAATGTTTGACAAAATTGTATTTGTAATGCTTGAAAGTTGTATAATTTTTTTCTCTCTTGTGCTTTGACTCGTCATTTGACTAAATTGTATTTGTAATGCTGAAAATTGTATACCTTCTTTTCTCTCTTGTATTTTGACTCATTTTTAAAGCAATGCTCAGAGTAAATTTGGCTTGATTCTATTTCTAGATCAGTTCTGAATTTCAATTTAATTATATTGAATCAAAATTTTGGGTGTGAAAATGATTTTAGAAATTTTAAGTCATATGAGCTAGAGATTGATCTAAGAGACATTTATCAATATCAGTGTATATCAAAATTTTGGGAAGGAAAATCATTTTAGAAATTTTAATTCATATGAACTAGAGATTGATCTAAAAGACATTTATCAAATATCAGTGTATATCATTTTTATGGAACTCTTAGAATCGATGATTTGTTTGATTAAAGTTAGATATTCTTTGTTTAATTTTTTTATGATATTTATTGACACCATCAATTTCTAATTTGAAAAATAGATTTCAATTCACTTCTTTTTTTTCAATTGGAACTCTTATAATTGATGATTTGTTTGATTAAAGTTAGATATTCTTTGTTTAATTTTTTTATGATATTTATTGACACCATCAATTTCTAATTTGAAAAATAGATTTCAATTCACTTCTTTTTTTTCAATTAGAGATGCCCCTCTATTTCACTACATTTTTTTTCTCCTCCCAAAAATTCACTTCCATTTTTTAATTAGGGATATCCCTCTCTACTTCCAACAATTCACTCCTCTTTTTTTATTAGAGATGCCCCTCTCTACTTGAAAATGCAGGTCCAAGTTTCTCAACTCCCTATGATCAATGTGTGAGAATCTTCGACAATCTTCAACAATTCAATTTTCTTTCTCCTCAACTCCCTATGATCAATGTGTGAGAATCTTCGACAATCTTCAACAATTCAATTTTCTTTCTCCTTACTGAGAAAATTTGGATTTATGTGGCCAAACATTAGCATTCCTTGCATTCCCTTCTCTCAAGACTTTTTATTTATGCCATTTATATTTATGGTTGATCAATAATGGTTTGGTCTCACAAACCTTTGTCCCATCACACTACAGGTCTTTTCTAATGCCCTTTAGGTCTCTTTTTGTACCTTTGGAAACCTTTATTTGATCTTTTCAAGGTAGTTTTCTTTAAAATGTGTTTTTTGCCCAATTTTTATAACCATCATCTACTTTGCAACTTGTAAGAAATGTTACATCTTTTAGCAAATGATATTTTTTCTTTTGTCTACATATAAATGGATCTTTGGGTTGCTTTGTTAAGGTTTGTTTGTAATTTGGTCTCTTTCAACTAGTTATTGGTAGATTTTGTTTACATATTTTAGAAAATCACATTAGTTCTTTTGTGTAGATATGAATGGATATTTGAGTTGTTCTGCTAGGGTTTGTTTGTAAATTGGTCTCTCTCAATTAGTTTCTTATTGTGTATATTTTATTTCTCTATTTTCTTATTGTGTATATTTTATTTCTCTATTGGTTTGTGGTAACAATATGTGAATTTTGAAGGGATATTCAGATGCTTTTTATTTAACCATATTGGACATTAATGGGAATGTATAATGAAGAAAAGAGGTTTGGAACAAAATCTATTTGTATGTGATTGTAATATGTGAGTTTTGAATGGATTACATTAGATGCTTTTGATGTAACTATCTTGGGTTCATTAAAGAGAACACACAACCTAACCTTTATTTGCTTTGTAGATTGGAAGACATGTTTCAATTTTAGTAAATCATATTTGTTGTTTTCTCAAGTTAGGTTTGGATAAGAATGGCTCTTTGGGTGAGTTTACTAGGTTAGATTAGAGATTGACCTCTTCCAACTAGTTATTCATTTTATGTATATTTCATCCTCTCTATGTTTATGTCTGCAATATGTGGATTTTAAAGGGATTCTATTTATATGCTTTCAATATAACCGCCTTGGAAAACATCAAATGGAAATGCACAATGAGGAAAAGGAGCTTGGAACATAATCCTCACTGGGTTCCCAAGCTAAGTAAATCTCTTCCCTCTCAAGCTACAAAGGATCAAATTATTGAGGAGAAAATGTAGCAAGATCTTGACAACTAGTCACCAAAGTTAGCAAGTGGTTCTATTCCACAATTAAAAAGAATTAGTTTCAAACCCCATTTTAGGAGATATAGTCGGTGTTTGGAGGAATAAATTTAGTTCACCCCTAATCTCAAGAGAAATTGAATAAGTGTTGAGGTTGGAAAATAGAGGCACAAAGTTTTAGATGGCTACCCTAGATGTGATCGGTAAAGATTCACATTAGATGATGGAGGGTATCCTCTCTCATTGTAACAAAAGATTGGTTTTAGGACATGTGCCTAATTTGGGTTGTACCAATGTTCAATTTTTTTTAAAAAAATATACCTATAATATTGGCTTCCCTATTAGTTCTTGTATCTCTAGATTTAACTATGTTTAATATGTTCCATCTAGTCTAGTCTTATGTCTATTATCAACTTGATTTGGCTCTTTTCATAACTTAGTTTGGGAAACATAACCTATCTCACTTAATAAATCTAAAAATAAATTAGAGGGGGCATATAATGTCACTAACCTTCCTTTTCTGAGTATGGTTGTGTAGTGACTAGTTCATGATCACTTCCATTTCAAATGGAATCACACTGTTTCTTATACACCAAGAAGAATTATATTACTTCTTATGTTCTAGAAAAAGTCGTATTTTATTTTAGGTATAATTCCTTTTTTTACTTAAATAATTTTTGATTGTTGACATTTTGAGTATTTATAAATTTCTATTTTAAACTCTTGGCAAATGCTACTCATAAAAATTTCATGTTTTACAATTTTTAAAATGGAGCATTCATTGCAACTTGGAGAATATATCGAGTTTCTATGATCCATAGTTTTAACCTCTTTTATTTAGAGTCTAGATATTTATTTTTAGGTCAAATTTGTGTACATATGCATCTTCACATTACTTCACATGCAAGCCAAAGTAGGGGACACATGCAATTATGTAAATTGCATAACTTGCACGTGTTTTCCTTTTATTTTGGGATCACTTTGACTAGATTGCTCCTAATGTAATGACTAGCATCCAAGTTCAACATGTTTTAGTGTAAAAATATTCAACTAACATAAACTTAAACCTAACCTAATTCCATCTCCATAAAAATTTAAGGACCAATAATTATTATTACTTTATTCATTCATTATTCTAATTCTAATTCATAGGTTTACCCATTCATATAGTTACACATGCATAGAAATGACATCAAAAAATTTAAATTTAAATTTAAAGGGTCCAAGTTGGCTCCGTCTAAATAGTTGTTACAAGTTGAATATAGTGAGAATTGTTGACTTATGTTCAATGGTGATGTATATAAGGACAAATCCTAATTCACTTATAATCCATTGAATCTAAACATCCTTATACACCAAAGCATCATATTCATAGAGCACCAATATCATGTCACTAACTTACATTAGCATTCTAAGTACATCACTACATGTTTTCTTGTTGTATTCGATCATATGGAATCATTAAATCAGAAATAGGGATTTGACCAAAGGAGACTAGGGTAAAAGTACAAACCTATGTCACACTTTTATAAAGGAATCGACGAACAAAAATAAAAATTCTCAACTTCGACCGCATACAAGTGGTCTTTATGTTTTGAATTTCAAAATGATGTAAACTAATGAAAAGTAGAATTCTTGAAGAAGTTTATTTTTGTAATTTTTCAGAAAAAAAAAATTGTTTTGATATTTTTTTTATAAATTTAAGATCAAATTTTGAATTCTTGAAAAATTTCAAGAAAAAGTGATGTTGAGTTGACAACAAGAAAAAAAATAGAAAACAATTTTATTTCCCCCTAATTTTTTTTCCCAAATAGATACCTTCAATATCTAGTGCATCGAAAAATAATTAAAATTTTTGATGTATATTTTCCTTGTAATAATGTGTCAAAGTCAAACATACTAAAATTTGATAGTTTTCATTTGATGTCAACTATTGTCTTTTTTTTTTTCATTTTCATAAAATAGATTATACCCTTTTGGATAAAATTCTCTCCTCTAGTGCACCATATATGTTTTTAAAAAAATATATATGTTTTAAGTATTTTTTTAATTTCTAATCAATCTCATGTTTTAATTTAACAACCTACTTGAATTATTTAAAAAAACATATTAAAACTAATCAAAATATCAAAAAATATATATATATGGATTTTTGAATCCAAACTCTCTAAAGGGTATATTTAGTTTTTTTTTAAAATTCATTCTAACTAAGGAAATATCATGTTCAGGTTGAAAGTTTCAAAAATTTTTGAAAAAGGATGAGGTGGCTACCAACAAGGATGCCACATAGATAGTTTCGAGCAAAAGGGTTTTGATCAAAACTCTTTTAGTCGAAAACATACATGCAAATTGAGTCATATTTTAAATCAACAACTTGTGAAAAAAAATGTTGTTTCAAGAAATAGTGGTCCACCCAAAAAATTATGTGCTATGTATAGGCCACGTAGTTTCAGGTGAAATTGTTTCACTTGAAACTATTTAGGGAAAAATTGTTTCTCTCAGAACTATTTAGTTGGTCAAAAGTGTAACACAAATTTGTGCTTTTACCCAACATTCCTTGTTTATAGAACTCCTAAATGGTCTTCATTGACACCACCCCTTTTTATGTGTAATTACTTATTTTTGCGGTTACTTTTTTATCGTTAAATTTTTTAACAATCGTATTTACTACCCATTTTAGATTTTTGATAGACGCTAATCATTGAAATTTCTTGTTTTGCAAGTTTCAAGATGAAGCACTCATTGTGAAGAGAATGAATTAAGTTGGCATTCATATATATATGCTTTTTAGGGGCATAAATATTTTACTTTCATATTGACCGTTAGTGTTTGTTTAAATTTAACATGCATCTTCATAAGTTCACATGCAATTCAAAGTGGGAAAAATATAATGGTGAAAATTGCATGACTTGCACATTTCCCCTTTATTTTGGGCTCACTTTGACTAGGTTGTCATTAATGCATGACTTTAGTGTACAATTGACATGTTTAGGCATAAAAATATGCAAATAATCTAAACCTAATGTAATTCCATTTGCACACATATTCAAGGATTGGTCCTAATTTTCAATTAATCTATATCCATTATCCTAGGTCAAATATGTAGGCGCAAAATTGACCCAATCAATCATTCGAGTACAAAAATGAATCCATCCAACTAGCCACTATAATTTGACTAGAATATAAAAATTACTAACTTTGACCATGCTATGTGTTGTATTTAATGAAAAATCCTAATTCATTTCGTATCCATAAAAGAAACATCTTAGAGCATTGCAGTGCCATAGCATCATAGAGTATCAACATTGTTGCACCAACTTACATCAACAAATTAATTATGACTAAATGTTTTCATACATTATGTTCAACCATTTGGATCAAACCATTAAATTGGAAACAATATTTTGACCCAAGGAAAGCAATCATTGTCTAGAAAAATTATTATATAGTGTCTACTGACATGACCTCTTCTCAAACACCAGATCTAAACATCAAGGTAAATATATTCCTATCATAAAATAAGTCAAACAAAGTTCATATATATATGTGGTGTTTAAATATACAAATCTCAATATGATTTTTGTAGGCATAATAGTGAATCATATCAATAAAGAAAGAAACCTTGATATAAATGTGTTTATTTGATCATTTAGAAAGCATTGATGAATTGACAATTCAACTAGTGACATGTCATGAAGGATATTCACCTTACTTCAAGTAACTATTTCACTCTAATATTATTAATCCTAAATCTTAAAATCTAAGATTAATTACTTATTTATATTAAGTATATTTTATGTACATGAAATTTTGAGTATAAGAAAACAAGCTAAATACTATAACCTAATCTACTCGAAACAAATACAAAAGTATTTAGTCCTAAATCTTAAAATCTAAGATTAATTACTTATTTATATTAAGTATATTTTATGTACATGAAATTTTGAGTATAAGAAAACAAGCTAAATACTATAACCTATTCTACTCAAAACAAATACAAAAGTATTTAGATTAAGCATAAAGGTTAGTCAAGATTGATAAGAAAAATATTAGATATCATCCAACAAACTCTTGTTGTGCACCATAGTTGGTGATTGTTCTCCAAAGTTGATATGTGATTGCCCTTCTCAATAGCTTCAAGATGCATTTCATGATTCCTAAAAAATAACATAGATAGTACTATTGGGACTCAAATCTATTGTTCGACTTTGTGTGCCTTTGTTATCTGTGACCCATTGATAGAGATTTGCAACTATGAAAGGATAACTCTGGTACATCTCTACCATTGTAGTAAAATCAGACCTCATGATAGAGATTTGCAACTGTGAAAGGTTAGTTAACTCTAGTATCTCTCTGCCATTGTAGTAAAATCAGACTTCCTTCTGAGTTGCACAATCCTCCAATCGATATAGAGAGTACAGGATATAATACTTGAATCCATACAAAATACACAGAGAGTTCACATTAAGGGGTGATTTAAGGAGTTCTTTCGTTTCTTTTGATATGGGTAGGACTCAATGCTTAGCTGGTTTGGCCATTTCACTTTCATTCTCCACTTGGGGTGAAGATTGTAAGCTGGTGTCTTGAGGCCAATGCATCAAAAACAATGTATTTGAGCACTTTGGATCTATGCAATAAATGTTAGGTGGTGTACAGAATTATATCTTAAATTTCTGTAAGATGAGTTGGCAGATGATCTAAATCCAAGATATACCACACACGTCGAACGTGATTCATCTGATGAAGTCCCGAAATTTTGTTGTGTTAAGTATTTTGACAGTGGATTTCGAATATGCTTGATTAGCTCGATTTGAATATATATATTTTTAAATTATCAGTTTCTTGCAATTTATTATTGGCATGTTTTAAATGATCTCCACTGTCTATGTGGATCTTCCACTGTTCTCGTAATAAACGTGTTAGCCTAATAATTGATTCTTGCAAGCTTTTTTAATCCTCCCCAAGCTTTTTCTACATTGACGATCTTTTAAGTGATCTTTTTGGTTTCTTGTGCTGAAAAAAGGACAAAATTGTATTTGTAATGTAGAAAATTGTATATATATATATTTTCCTTTGATTCATTTTTAAAGTAACGTTGAATGTAAATTTGACAAATCTCAATTTGATTCTATCTTTATGTATAACCACAGATCAGACCTAATCTTCAATTTAATTATATTGAATCAAAATTTTGGATGTGGAAGTGTTTTTAGAAATTTTGTATTGTCAATGTATATCAATATTGTAAACATCATTTTATGTTTCCTTCTTGTTTTCAATCATTCTTTATTAAAATTTCTCCTTGTTTTTAATCATTTTTATGAAACTCTTAAATCGACAAGGTGTGTTTTATTAAACTTATATATTCTTTATTTATTTTTAAATGATGTTACGATCAATTTTTATCTTAAAAAATATATTTCAAAAATTTACTTCCCTTTTTTAATTGGGAATGTCTCTCTCTACCTCACTTTAGATCTTTTTCTCAACTCCTTATAAAAAAATATATTTCAAAAATTCACTTCCTTTTTTTAATTAGGGATGTCCCTCTCTACTTCACTACATATCCTTTTCTCAACCCCCAATTCTCACAATTCAAGTTTCTCTCCTTTTTTTGAACAAATTTGTGGGAAAACTAGATTTAAAGATAAAGTAGCCAAACATTAACATTCCTTACATTCCCTTCACTCAAAAACTTTCTTTATGCAATTTATTTTCATGGTTGATTAGTAATGGGTTTGGTCTCACAAGCTTTGGTCCCATGACACTGCATGTCCCTTTTTATGCCCTTTAGGTCTCTTTCTATGCCTTTTGGAAACCTTTCATTTTTGTCCTTTATGCCTTTGGGAATCTTTCTTTGATCTTTAAAAGGTATTTTGCTTAAAAAACATTTTTGGGCTTATTTTAAGCCAACCTTTCTTTTATCTTTAAGAGGTAGTTTTCTTTAAAATGTTTTTTGACTTTATTTTTATAACTGTCATCTACTTTGAAAATTGTAAGACAAGCTACATCTCTTAGGCATAGAGAGAAGTAGATAGGGAAGGAGGGAGAGAGAAAGATAGAGTGAGGGAGGGAGAGGTAGATAGAGCTCGGGAGAGGAGAGATAGAGAGAAGTGGAGAGTGAAGGAGGGAGGGAGAGAGAAGTGAGATTGAGAGAATTTGAGAGGAAAAGAGAGAGGGGGGGCGAAGAGGTAAAGAGGGATAGGTGAGATAGAGTAGAGAGGGAAAGAGGGAGAGAGAGCAATATGTCTTGAGCTTAGGGGAGAGATAGAGATAGAGATAAAAAGAGGTAGAGAAAGGGATGGAGAGAGAGATAGAAAAAGAGAGAGGGAGAGAGAGATAGGTCTAAAGATTAGGGGAGAGAGAGAGAGAGCACAAGATAATAGAAGCCTACTGATTAATGAAATTTGAATAAGTCAAAAAAATTATAAGATCTTCCAAAATCTAGAATCTACATTAGAACTTCCAGAGATCCAAAATCATTTTCAAACATCCTTAAACTATATACATGAAATATAAGAAAATAAATGCTCATATATAAATGTCACTTATACTTAAATGTTTATTTGAACATGTATATAGTATAAGGAAGAGGGAGATTGTGACATATATAAGGAGGTAGAGAGAGATGGGAAGAGAAAGAGAGAAGTATTTTTCCTTCTTTGAAATGTGTGTGTTGCATTATAACATGCTCTAATTTGTCTTTTATGGGACCAAAACGTGGTGTGGCTACTTTTTGGTCCCCCATGTTTCTGCACTTACCCCAATATGAGACATTCATTTTAGGTGGGACCGATTGCTAGATCATGGCTTTTATTATAGCTACAATGTTGCATCGTAGGGTTTTTCTTTTTGTGGTTATAGGGGGATTTTATTTTCATTTTGAGGATTGGTCTTGATGAAAAATTTGAATAGACAAAGTGGGTGTTATATTTTTTCATAGTTTCAATCATTGAAGTTCAATTACAAGAAGGCAATGGATTCTATTGAAGTGTCAGAAGATAGTACATTGTAGGGTGTCATGGATTTCATGTCTCCAATGTTGTAAGTATATCTTCAAGAAATATTTTTGAATGTAACAAGATTTCCTCTTAGCACATTTGCTACTATGAGTTTAAAGTTAATTTGATAAATGTGGCAACATTTTGAAAATATTGTAGTCTCTGTAATAATCATTTTATTTTACACATGATTTGTGTAGTTTAATAATGGACAACTAAGTATGTCTTATCTATGATGCTTTAATCTTAATGCATAATGCTTTGGTCAAGTATTCTATATTTTATCTTTCACTACATCCTCTTCTTGTCAATCTAACTCTATAACCCATTGATAGGCACCAATCTAGGAATGTATTGACTTTATCACCAAACTAAAAGAAAAATAATTAAACAACTATTTCAAGTTCAGTTATAGTTCCATCATAGTTCATGATTTCACAATGCACATGGAATAACAATCGCAAGCTTCACATTTAATAAGTTATATGAGTCACATATCCAACCCCCACCTTTCACTCATTGCAATGGTGTCTAATCATATATATTTTGGTACTAAGATAGCTAGTTGCTCTTAACTCAGTGAAAATATTTGGAGTTTAATCAATAATCTAGGTTTAGTTATCATCATTTTCATTTGTTTTATTTTTTTAATCTAACCTCTAGAAACACCCTCCTAAGTTTAAGTTGAGCTCAAAGAGTAGGAAAGAAAAATCACTTGCATAGTGTTGGTCTTTAACTAGGCTCCATGTTTTATGGATGAGAAAGTTTCACTTTCATGATGATAACCCTAGCCTTGAATATGAAATTTTATTTTAAGAAGTAGAGCAATGGTTTTGGGACCCAACAGGTGCAGTCAAGAAAATTTGTTCCTCTACTCCTACTCAACCTTTCAATCATCTAAATTCATTGAAATGTGTAATACCAAGAGATTTATGCCCTCATTTGTGTGGGAAGCATGCCATGATGCAAAATTGACTAGTTGTCAATCCAATTAGTTGAGGCCTTGTACCTCCTAGTCGATCCATATTTTTGTAGGTTTTCCCTTGTCTTTGGATGTTATCTTGTGTCATATTGGAATGGACATAAAGAAGGTATCACTCTAACTCTACTCCATCTATTTGTGAGAGAATAAGTTTGTGGACTAGTTCAACCTCATGGAGGAAGTTGCATCTTCTCATATGTTTGAATTTGTGACTTTGTCTCACAAGTAGTGAAGTCTTCTGCTTTGTGCCATCATGCGTAATGCATTGGTAATACTACCTAGTGTGTCATTGTACTTGTCAAAACACCTTGTGTGTATGAGTGTGCAATACAACATGCAAATTTCAAACTTGAAAATGTAACCAAATCATTTGTAGATAGTTTTTGTTAATTAATGTATCAATTGTATGTTAAGATTACTTCTAAGTATAACCAATTTGCATTTGTTTATTCAAAATTTTCTAAACCCACATGTATATATCACTTTCATAATTGAATTGCAGACATTCTATATTCTGTGATATTAATATGATGAGATATTTTTTAGATTTGATCATGTTTTGGATCAAAATCTATGATTTATCATTAGAAAATAGAAAATAAAAGAAGAGTTGTTGATCAACGTTTTAGATCAAACTCCATGATCAACAATTCTTATCTTACTTTCTATTTTCTGATGATGAATTATAAAAATAAAAAAGAATTGTTGATCTACGTTTGAGATCAAACTCCATGATCAACTACTCTTATCTCACTTTCTATTTTCTAATGATGAATTATAAAATTTGATCCCAAAACATAATAAAAATACTAACAAAATCTAAATCTAAAAATATTGGTGAAATGTAAAATTCATAGTGATTATGTCAAACCTCAAATTTTATTTATACAATTGATAATGATTATGTCAACCTCCTAAAACTCCAGGTTTATTTAAAGTTTCCACTGTAAGGAAAACTAGATTTGGAATCTTGTACCATATTGTGCATATCTAACCACCGCCTTCCTTTTTTCAAATATACTTTGTGTAAATCATATTTTATTCATTTGACGTCCCATAATAATTGAGAAGCATCTAAACAATTTGCTATTGTTTGTTGTATCTTTTTAGTTGCACTGTGCATATTGGCATCCATCGATCGTTACAGAGAAAAATAAATAAAAGTATTTTATTAAATGCTGTGTTGAGCTTATTATCAGATATATCTTCTCATGATTGCAATGTTTTCTTTGGTTGTGCAAATAGGGAAACTCGCTAGCATACTATAAATTAAGGTTGATAGTTTCTAAAACTATTAATAAAGTATTGATAAAACTCAAAACTGAATAGGTATATGAGCTGAGAATTGAAACATGTATTTTAAATAATAATTAGAAATACAAATGAGAAAAGATATGTTTAGTTATTTTAATGTAGTTTTGCTGATTATGTTTATGAATTAATTAATGTTATAATTGAAACAATTGAGTTTCGAGCTAGTATTAGAATATTGTGAAAGAGAGAAAAATAGATTGATGTTGGGATTTCTGACAACATGAATGAAATTATGTTTATGATCTTGTCCAACTAATGAGATTCTATTGTGTGCACATAATTATATCTTTTGTAGGTGTGGATCTCTAAAAATACTTTGTACTCTCATTTATACTTGCTTGATAAACAAATTTGGTGCTAACAAGAACCTTGGGGATTTGTTGTGAGTGGCTAGAAGTATAAAACTCCCTTGATTAGGTAAAATCCTTTGTCCTTGTGCAAAAGATTGAAGACATACAATACAAGTTTGCAAAATGCATACAAGGATGATGCAACTTATTTATCAATTTAATGATTCAACTGTGAAATATCTATTTAATAATGTGTTTAAGGGAGTCTATTTGATGATAAGGGTATGTGCAGGATCATCATGGAAAAAATAGGCCCTTAAGTGGCAAAAAATTTAGAAAAATCAGAGTGAGGCAACTTGACGTAAAAATTTGAATAAGTTATCTATATTATTTCAAAAATATGTAAGAATAGAATCTGTAGCAAATTGAATCTAGTTTCTAAACTACTAGGTTTATTTAAAAAAAGAAAAAATCTATTTGGTGAAAATTTTGAAATTTCAATGCAGTAATACTTAAATTTCAGGGAAAAAGTAAGAAGTAGGTGTCTGTCTGACCACCCTAACCACAATAAAATGATAATATTTTCAATATAAGTAGAGGACTCATGTCCAGTTGTGATGCATATTTTTTTGTAATTATTTTCCAAGTAAATAATTAATTATGAATTTTTATTATAACTTTTAAAAAATGTAAAAACTCGTATGTCTAACCACCTTAACTTGGTCAACACTTCATTAAATTCAAATTTTCTTCTTTTAATCCTATATTATGCAAAGCATAGAATGTGGTACATATTTTGGATTCAAAAAATGTGATACCATTTGAAAGCTATAGATTTTTTTCAATCAGCCTATCAATCAGGACTTTAGTCGTAATTATAATAGAAAATGAATAATAATTATTTATTAAATTCAAAGTATAGCATAATTTATATTGGTGGAAAGTTGGGAATCTTATTTAAAAACCCTTTTCATTTAATCAATTTTGGGTAAGAAAAAATTCGTCGGCCACATATCGCCACTTTTTGGCCCATCATGATCCTGCACATACCCATAACTTGTCTCAATATTCAATTATGACTAATGACCTAGGGATTGCCATAAAATACAAGATCCTTGGGGCTTAATTTGAATTTTTTTGGTGTGCAAACCGATTGGCAACAATCAATTTCTAGAATTGTTGGCTTTGAGAGCAGTAAATTTGAAATTTCAAAAGGTGGAAAAGTAGCATGTGCAAATCTGTCCAAGAGATTGTGTTGTGTCTATGAGTTGAAAAAACCTTAATATCTAGAGCAATCCAATTATATGAATAAGATAATGGAATTTAGGATGATAAATTTTGGGTTATGATTAGCTTGTGTAAAAAATAGGATAAATTGAGCATTGGGATAGTGTATTTAAGATAGGTTCAAAAATGAATGTAGAATGAAAGGGTAAGTGGGGGAAATATACATTTTTCTCTCTTATATTTTGGCATGTATATGATCTACATGTGAATCATGCATGCCAAAGTAACAAATATATAAATTAAAATAATTAGTCATGAAAGGGATAGACAACAAGATGTTGTTTCTTATCTTCTTCATGTTTCTAGTAGTATTGTATATCTTTATACCCTACACACAATCATTAGTGGTAATTGCAAGGAAAGCATTAGAAGAATCAAATCATAATTATCTCTTTTTGTATATTTTTATGAGCACAAGTTTAATCAAGTACAAAAAGAAAAATAATGTAGAGTTTGAATCCAAAATATGAATTTTGAGGATTTGATCAAGTTTGCCCCCATAAAACCATGTAAAATTTTGAGAGAAGAGAAAAGAAGTCATGTTGTCTAGGGTTGTTGAGAGCTTGGAAGAAAAGTGGGCCCCTCAATCTATACAAGCATAAGCCAACAAATAATGAAATATCATTTCATGTTACTACAATTATAAAATTATATTTTATTGTTTATCATATATTTATAATTTAAATGATATTTTTCTAGATTTTAATGTTTACAATTTTGCCTATGTATTTATTAGTCATTTTAATGTGACCTTTGTGAGTATAGTCATTATATTATTAACATATTTCATTTATATCTTCATAATAATTACAAAGAAATGGGACATACTTAGCACCTAAGAACTTTTAGGACTTTTTAGTATGAGGAAGGAATGGTGAATATTGTGTGTAAGAAAATATGTGAATTATACCAACAAATAACACACAATTAGATGCAATGTATTATAGTAAAGAAATCTAAATTAAGAAAGCATAATTTGATAATATGATTCCTTAAAAACATTCCATCTTCCTCTATTGTTAAATGTCCTAGTAATTGTGCTCTCAGATCTTAATTGTGCACTAATTCATTGGGATGCCACTTAAGAAATGGGTAGCCTCTAAACTAGAATGCAAAATCTAAGTCTACATATACATGATTAGAGGATTCAACTGGATGATATGATTAAATGACATGATGAATGAGCTGATGTGTACAAAATGGTATGGAAATGATACAAAGCAAAATTAAACTAATGACAATGACATGGAAACGATTATAAATGCTGAATAAACTAAGAAACATCTAAAGGAGCCATGATTCTAATCTAATTGCTAATGTATTCTAGATGCTAAATTTAAAATGCAAACTAAGCCTTCAAGTGCTAAAATGAATTATGCAGAGTAATGTTATGCAAATGCTCCTTATGAAAAAACTATAAATGGGCCTCAATTTATAGATTTCACCAAGGCATCAGGTGAGGTGGCAGTGATGAATGATCAGGATTCGATCCAGAGAAATCAATGGTGAGAAATGAAGATGGAGAAAACAAGGTGTAAGTGTGGAATAATTAAATAAGTAAAACAACTAAAAACACTTCTTAATGAAACATTATATCAATATTTAACAGTGATTAACAAATTTAAAGCACATAAAGCTTGAAAGTGTCTCATTGTCTCCTATCTCCAAAGATTTATCAAGTCATGGAAGGGCTCTTAGATTTGATAAGTACTATGACTGTTAAAATGCCTATCTAGAGAATGGAATGATGCTAAATGCAGTGATTGCGATGATTGATAATGAAACTAAATGATATGATGCTACTGTAAATGAAACCTGATGGATGAAAGCTACAATAAAACTATGATGTTGTCGTGATCTAAATTCTACTGATGCTTATGGTTGCTCTAATGCTAAGATTCTATTGTTATTGATATGATTGTTGCAGAGTAATTATGCACAAAGATTTGGGATCCTAGATCCATTTCCTATTTCAAAAGGTTGTATTTATAGATTTACGACAGTAGTTTTGTGACGGGGTAGCACAATAGAGGCCTGGATTCAATCCTAAGATTTGAAGGGTGAGAGATGAAGAAGTTGGAGCTAATGAAGGGAATGGTTTCTCCCCATGAAAACATTAGGTAGGCTGATAGGAAGGATTAGAGGAAGAAGATTTGAGAGATTGATTCAAATTTGTCTCCAATTTGTCTCCACAGCTTTCCTGTGAATGCCAGTTGAATTAAATTGGATTTTTGATATCAAATTTGGTAGGTGAGTGAATAGAGGAATTTGCTTTATGCTTTTATTTAAATATTTTGATTTATTTAAATTAGCAAAAGGGAATAAATAATTTAACAAAAAAAACTATAGGAGTTGTTTATTAAATTAAAATATAAGGAATATGATAATTAAACAATAAAGTATAAAACTTTGTTTATTTAATTGAGATTGAAATGATGTAATAATTAAATAACACCAACTATAGAAGTTGTATATTTAATTAAATATGAAGAATAGAAGAAATGAACTATAAATAAATATTTCTATTCATTTAATAGTAGAAGAAATTAAGATAATTAATTAAATAAAGCGTATTTAATTAATTTGATTATCTAGACCATTTTTAGGTGTATAAATTTTGCCCCTCTTTGAAGTGATGTGTTTATGCATTGCTTCAAAGAAAATTTTGTGATGCTGCTGCTAGTATCGACAGAAAATTCCAGTATGCCCCAGACATGTTTTTCAAGTGATTTATGGATATATGCCCCCTTGAGAGATAAATTGATGAATTTTTTTTTTTGAATGTTTTGGATTTTTTCAAATTTTTATGATTTTTCAATGATTTTGATGTAGATTCGATGAATATTCAGTGATGAAATAATTTATCTCCCAATAATTGATGTAGAAAGTGCCTCAAGATGATATTGAATTAATTTTTTCTAAAAAAAATTAAATAATCCCACCAACATCCCACCTTCAATAACCTATAAAAGGTCAAAATGTCCTTTTCAAACTCATTTGTGCATTTTGACTTTTGAAAACTTTGTGAGAGAGCTATTTGAGCCATTTGGAGCAAGATGTTGATTCCTTATCACACCCACTAGTTTGAGCATGTATGATGTCACCAGCGCCCGACCACCTACAGACCTTCGGTACGTACCTTTTATCCTCTTGTTTTTTGTGCATTTCCTTGTTTTTAGCACTTTTTTTGGATTTTAAGTTTTTCATTCTTTTAGCACTTTTACTTTCTGTTGTAGCACTTAGATTACTTGTTTTAGCACTTAGGACCACTGTTTTAGCGCTTTGATAGGATAAATTAGTGCTTTCAAAAATTTAGTGCTTAGGATAGATTCTTTAGCACTCTAAACTTCTGTTTTAGTGCTTTGATTAGTTTAGCACTTCGACTCGAAGTTTTAGCACATTGACTTATTAGAATGGCACTTTTGGTAAAATGGCACTTTGACCACCTATAATAGCGCTTTTGACTAATGAAATGGCACATGTCATGATTTAGTGCTTTTAATGCCCATTTTAGTGCATTCAAATCAAATTGATGAAGTTTGTCAAATTTGTCCTTGATTGTGTCAAATTTTTATCATGTCAGCCATTGGTTTGATTCGATTGATAATCCTGATCAAGTAAATGATGTTCAGCCTCATGATAGGCAAGGTCTGATGTTTGATTTATGGTAATTATCCTCATGATAGGTGAGGAATAATTATAGTTTGATTGATGTATAGGTTATGATAAGCGAGGTTGATTTGATGCATTGATGATTGATCTCATGATAGGTGAGGTTCAATGATACTTGATGATTTGAACTCATGATAGGTGAGGTTCAATGATGTTCGCTCATGAGATTTGATCAAAAGTATCACCAAGAGTTGATTAGTTTTGATAGGATATTTGATGTTTGATTATTCGACAAAGAGTACTAACTTTGAATATTTCCTGATAATAGGAGTTGTTGGAGAACCTTCAGGTTCGAGAGTGATTCCCCTAGAAATTTGATTTGATACCTTAGTTAGGGTAGCCTGACACAACAGTCATTTCACGATGTGTTTTGTCTTCTTTACTACTCATGCCCCAGATTAGGATTAATCAAGGTCTGTTGACAACGCTAGCCAAGAGATGGCATAGCAAACATAACACCTTCCACCTTCCTACTAGTGAGGTGACAGACACTGCAGAGGATGTCTAGAGGAACCCGCGGATACCAATTGTGGGTGACATTGTTGTATATGATTCATCAGAGCAGGGTGGTACTGATGCTCTTCGGAGGGTGTTTGAGGATGAGAAAATTGTTGGAGAGTGGATTCCATGGTTGGAGATGGTAGTTGATTACACCACTTTTCCTACAGTGCTTGTTGGATTCATCAGAGGATTCCTTTGTCCTAATCGTAGGTCAAAGGGATCTCTGTTGGTTGGGGCCGATTTTTGGAGAATATGGTCATTCATGGGACCAAATATGCTTGGGTCATGTGTGTATTCTCATCCCTTTGTATCATGATTTGCATTCGACAATCGATCTTGGAGGTTGCAGTTTGTTAGCCGGAGCTACATTACTACAGGTATGGGTGTGGGAGCACATAACTGTCACGCGTCTAGTGCCAGTGAGATAAAGACCGACTATGACACCATATGCACGTATAGATATGCAGGCCGCCTTACTCAGTCCAGACTGGGTAATTTAGAGCACTAGAGGAGAGTGATTGATGATATAGAGTTCATGACATGGCATCCCTACCTAGATTGTGGGCGCTAGGATGAGGATGATATTTAGGTGCCTTTTCTTTGTCATTCAATGCTACTGATTGGTCAGACTCGTTGGGTGTTAGAGATATTTTTTTATCAGACGAGTGTATAGACAGTATGGTTTGGTTCAGGGTATGCCCCAGGGTGTTTCTCATTATGCCCATCGTTAGTCAGATACTATAGATTGGGGGCCTGTTTTGTCATATGATGCAGTTTTTTAAGAGTATCATTCTTTGCAACCATTTGAGTGGGACATCTGTTTGAATATTGTTGAGCCACCAGTTATAGCAGACTATGTCGAGTATTTGGCTTTGCATCCTTTTCCATGCCTTACTATTCTTGATTAGCCTGCCCCATTACCTGTAGAGGAGGATGTTGTTGTTACACATGGTCATAAGCAGAGGAGAGAGGAGGTCGAGGTGGAGGATGTCAGTGAGGAGGAGGATGTCGACGAGGAGGAGGATAGTGGGGATGAGAGGGATAGTGGAGATGAGAGGGATAATGAATATGAGAGCAGTGGGAATGATTATAGATTTGACAGTGGAGATGTTGCAGGTGGGTCGGGCCCTGCCTTAGATTTTCCTGAGGATGCAGTGCCTCGTAAGAGGAAAGCAATGAGAGATGTTTCAGATCAGTTGTAGATAGCGAGTCTTCAGGTGTAGTTAGAGACTATTTAGGAGCAACTTTTTTAGGCTCAGGGTTTATTAGAGCAGACTCAAGCTCAGATGTAGGCTCAAGCCTAGTCACATACAGAGGCTTTAGCATTAGTGTAGGCACAGTTGGACACTACATAGACACAGATTGCAACATTAACAGTCAAGAGAGATGTTGCTAGGTAGAATGTAGAGGGTGCTTAGGCTCGGATCGCATCCTTGACAGCCAAGAGGGATGCCGCCAGGTTTACAGTAGAGGGTGCTCAGGCTATAGTCGAGAGATTATAGAACTGGTAGATGGTACTTCCCTAGCATATTATATGCGAGAGGTTTCCCATATTGGTAGAGAGGTGGAGTACTATAGAGGGAGATATTATGATTTCATCCCTACTAAGTAGAGAGTGAGCTACAAGCAATCCCGATCTGGCATGACTCATTCTAGGACTATCAATGCGGGTGTGACACAGCCTCTCCAGAGAGATCCCAGAGATCTTGGTACATCTGGTGGTGGTGGAGGGACCAGTCCTACTATGCCTACACCTTCTAGAGCTAGCAGTACTTAGTTTTAGATGTGATTTCCCCTTTTGTATTTGAGATGATGATGTACATTCCGATTACAACCATTTTTTGATGATATATCTCTTTTCATTTTAGACATCATTGTATACTTGACATTAATATTCTGATCTATATGATATGCAACATATTCCTCGATCTATGATGTTTTCTACATGATTCTCTGATGGATGCATTTACTTTCATGTTCTATATGCTATGTGATTATCCTTTTATTATGTTTTTACGAATGCAGTTTATATCATGATGATATGCTATGATGTATGATGTTCTATTATGATGATGCATAATGGTGATGTATGGATGATGTATGGACGCATGATGTATATGTATGATGATGTAATTACATACATGGTTATGGATATGATGTGTTAAGATGATATATGATATGCGATGTAAATGGGATGTGTGTATTTTTATTTTGGTGTAAATGCATTTATATGAGGTGATAAATGAATAAAAATGATGTATGATATATGATGTAATTAATGGATAGATTAATGATATGTGATATGATGTAATAAATGGATGGATTAATGATATGTGATATATGATGTGATAAATGAAAAAAATGTGATGATAGAGATTTATATGTTTGAGATTTTCTTTATGCAATTTTATGTGATATGGAAAATATGATATGATGAATGCAAAATGATTTGATTCAAATGTGTGAATGATGAAATGAGGATTAAATGTTTTCTAATGTATGAAAATGAATTTGATGATGCAATTATATGATCATGATGATGTTTTTTGTCAAGTATACTCAGTCTATATATGAGAAAATATAATCGTTAAAATTTGAATCCTTCATGAGCTTTAGTAACAAACACTCTGTAGATGTAAAAACTATTATGAACACAATATAATTTAACCATGCAAATCTATATGCAAATATTGGCATTCTAACAGTACTTTTGTGCTTTGTATCATCATAGAGCTTTTTAAAATGTTGAAAGTGAGTACAAGCACCAATGGTATAGTTTAGACCATGATGACTTGAGTATTACTTCCATGATTTTTGATATTACAAGCGAACACAAGGATCTAGGTATAATTAAACCGAGATGACCTAAGCATTTCTTTTGTAAAATAGATAAGAATTTACCATTTTCCTATGTGAATTGGAATGCCATCCATGATAATTCATAGAGCACTTCCCATGACAATTCACATAGTAATTATGATTAATTCACAGACAACAGATAAAGAAAATACTATTCTCCTTCCTTGCTTCTCTAGTTCAATACATCATTGAGTTTCTCTAAAGAAATGATAAAATTGATCAAAGTACAACATATCCAACTTTTGCTTAAAGTATTTCAATCATTATTTAGATTAGATCATCCATCCTGATTTTATGATGTTTTTGTGATTTTTGAGATTTTGACCAAAGACCTAACCTAAAGACCTATCCTAGGGGCCTTGGGGTCTAATCAAAGATTAACCTTTCCTATGCTATACACGTAGAGACCACATAGTTCGACTGACTAGACTAATGTTTTTTGGAATTTTTATATGGAATTTTTGACTTGTTTTTTCAATTTTCTGATGTGATATGGATGTTTGATGTGTTTCTAATGGTGATTGATGTTCTATGTTGGGTTGTGTTTTGATCATTGTTTTTGTCGTGTTTGTCTTACCACTATTTTTCCATTTGATTAAGTGCAATGTTTATTTCCCCCAATGAAGTTCAGATGTTGCCCCCAAGCTAGGGTGAGACATGACCACATGATATGATATGATAATGGATGTAAAAAATGATGGTGAAAGTAAGGACCATGACATGCATCCAAATAGATGGGAAAGCTAGTTCAAATCACAAATAGCGCCTATTTCCAAGTTTTCACTACATGTTTTTATTGCACTTTTTTAGTCTTTTTGATTTTTTGTATTTTTCCCTTTTTTGATTTTTTTAGTATTTTTTTGTCACCAAGATGCCTATTTTCCAAGTTTTCATCAAGGTAACCATTTTGAGAAACTAATTCATGCACCAAGTGATTCAAGTATAGAACTTTCTGAGATGGATATTGTTGATAGGTTCATCAAACAAATTCCCTTTTTGTGTAGACAATTGATATTCTCTTGATCCATACATTGATATGATTACAAAGGGACCTAGCCAGTTAGGTTCAAACTTCCCTTTCTTTTCTCTATCCTACTGATTCCTAGGGTTTTCCTTTAGGACCAAGTCTCCAACTTGAAATACTCTAGGTTTTACCCTATGATTGTAGCTCCTTGACATTCTTTGTTGGTAGGCCTTCAAATGATTGACAACTTGCTGACAATATTCATCCAGTAATTCCAATTCCTATAGCTGAGAGACTCTGTAATCCTTATCTGTAATGATATCCTTTAGTGAGACACAAAGTGATGGTATTTCTATCTCAATGGGTAGGATGGACTCTGATCCATACACCAAGGCATATTGTGTAGCTCCGGTTGGTGTTCTGATGTTGGTTCTGTAGGCCCATAGTGTAGGATTTAGCTAAACCAATCATGTCCAACATCATTTACCATTTTCTTTAGTATTTTTAGAATTTTTTTGTTTGAGGCCTCTGCTTGGCCATTTTCCTGTGGATAGTATGGTGTTGAGAAACGATGTTGGATATGGAATTGTTCACATAATTCCTAGATGTCTTGGTTTTTAAAAGGCCTGCTATTGTTTGTGACAATGGATTGGGGTATCCCATACCAACAAATGAGGTAGTTGAGTATGAAAGATGAGATCTGCATTCCAGTGATAGTTGTTAAAGGAACCGCTTCTATCCATTTTGTGAAATACTTTGTTGCTATGATGATAAGGTTGTGTCCATTAGATGAAGATGGATTTATTTTTCATACTAGGTCCAATCCCCATTGACAAAAGGGCCATGTTGATGTGAAGGGTTGTAACTCTTGTGTGGGCGCATGAATTAGATTACCATGAATCTGGCATTTTTGACACTTTTTAAAGTATTGATAAGACTCCTCCATGTTTGGCCAGTAATACCTTAAACGAAGGAGTTTCCTGGCTAAGGTTAGCCCACTTGAATGGGTTCCACAAATACCTTCATGTACCGCTCGTAAGGATATTTCAGATTCGTGATGTTCCAAACACCAAAGAAGAGTACCATCTAGACCTCGATGGTAAAGGGTGTTAGCAATCAATGTATGTCGGGTGGATTGACGGATAAAGTTACACTTTTGGTTTCTAGAGAGATCAAGAGGAAGGATATTATCCTTGAGGTAAGTATAGATTTCTCCATATTGTGAGGTGTGAGTGTCGGTTATTTGGCATATGGTCTGTGAATCAGGATTGTCGTATGCAGGGTTAGATATTTATTCCACCATAAACTCATAATGAACTTGCTTTTCTAGTAATTGCAAAAGGGAAGCAATTGTCACCATGGAATCTGTAGCCTTGCTCTTTGCCCTTGGTATTTGTTCAAACTTGATATCCATGAAGTACTTTTTAAGATCATCTATCATTTTCTTGTATGACATGATCTTTTCATCCTTTGTCTGATACTTGTCATTTACTTGATAGATAACAAGCTATGAATCCCCATACACTTGCATTTCTGTGATTTTCCATTCAATAGCTACTTTGATGTTGATAATCAATGCTTCGTACTTAGCTATATTGTTGGTACATGAAAACATTAGCCTATAAGATCTTGGGATGGTGTGGCCTTGAGGTGTGACAAATAGAATTCCGGCACCAGACCCTTTTTGTGTGTATGATCCATCAAAATAAATCCTCCATTGTTGTGTTGTAATATTTAAGATGTCTGCATCTAGAAATTCAATTTTCATTGGATGATCTGATCTTGTAATGGACCTTTAACTAGTTGATCCGCTATTACCTGTCCCTTGCTAGCCCTCCTGTCAACATATTGGATGTCAAACTCGTTCAAGATCATGAACCATTTTTCCAGTCTCCTTGTTAGAGTAGCTTTACTGAGTAGATATTTCAATGGGTCTATTTTTGCTATGAGCCTAACTATATGAATCAACATGTAGTGTCACAACTGCTGAGTTGCAAAGACTACTGCCAAACAATATTTCTCTATAAATGTGTAGTTTATTGCATATCCATTGAGTGTCCTGCTGATGTAGTAAATAACTTGTTCTTTTCCTTCAGAATCCTCCTGTACTAATAGAGTTCCTAAAGATATGTCAGTTGTTGTGATGTATAGTAACAATGGTCTCTCTACTATAGGTCGCATAAGTATTGGAGGCGACATCAAGTATTGTTTTATCTAGTTAAAATTTGTTTCATAGTCATGATCCCACTTGAATAAAACATTGTTATGAAGTAGATGATTAAATGGGTGACTCTTGTCTGCTAGCTAGGAGATAAATCTCCTGATGGATTGCAACCTACCTTGTAGGGACCGTAATTGACTGATATTTTTAGGTGATGGCATCTCCATTATTTCTTTAACCTTAGCTAGATCCACTTCAATACCTTTCTCTGATACTATGTAACCAAGGAGTTTTTCTGATGTCCTTCCCTGGTGTGTGATTTTGCTAAGATGTCATCCACATAATCTTCCATCAAAGTATGCATCATGTCATGGAAAATAGTGGTCATCGCCCACTGATATGTCGCACTTGCATTTTTCAACCCAAAGGGCATAACATTCCAACATAATGTACCCCAAGGACAAGTGAATGCCATCTTTTCTTGATCTTCAAGTGCTATTTTTATTTGATTATACCCTGAGAAGCCATCCATTAAAGATAACATGGCATGTCTTGTTGTTAGATCGACAATTATATTAATGCTAGGTAAAGGAAAATCATCCTTTGGGAATTCCTTGTTTAAATCGCTGAAATCCGTGCATATTTTGATGCTATTATCAAGTTTGGATACATGCACAATGTTTGAGATCCATTCTGCATAATCTACGGACCTAATAAATCCTGCATCCAACAATTTATTTATCTTAGCTTTAACCATCAGGGTGATGTGGGGATGCATATTTCTTAATTTTTGTTTGACTATTTTGATTCCATTTGGTAGCGACAAATGATGCATTAGGAGATCTAGATCCAATCCTGGCATGTTAGAATAAGACCATGCAAAATTGATGTGTTGCTCCTCAAAGAATTTGGTGAATGCAGGTTTCTCCTATTTTTTCATGGATGTTGCTAGATGTAGTATCTTTTCCTTTTTAGTTGTTCCCAGATTTATAGACTGTGTCGGTTCTACCAGTACTAATGATCTATCATGGTAATGCTCTAGGAGAGTGTCAAATCTTCCATCCTTCAGTGCCTCAAAAAGGTTTTCACTATTGGATATGTTCTTTATTTTTTCTTTTTCAAAATCTAATGTTTCCTTAAAAAGGTTTAGATTTATTTTTTCTGTTGTCATTTTTGCAACTGGAAGATTTGGCACCCTCCCATTGTGAAGTGTCATTATGAGTGTTATGGATAGAAATTGTATCAGTTTTGTCACTACAAAGATAGTTTATGATGGCATCATCATTTGAAAAGACTAATGAATAGGTTTGGTGGGTTCTCAGTCAATAAGTTCAGGATGCCTCAGGGGTAATAAGTCATCAGCTGAGTAAGGTTGAAAGTTGTAAGTGTTCTAATAGCTAGGTGGTCAAAGTTGTCGATAGGAAGTTCAAGGTCTATGATAGTACTCACCTCCAAGTCATCTATCTCACTCGATGTCTGATCGTCCTCGCTTGAGTCATCGATATTTGTTGATCCCTTTACAAATGGTCTATTTCCTGAGCTTTGTCCCTCCTCTCATAAGGGTGTATATGTTTGAATGACATCAATTTGTTTGTCAGTGTATAATGTAGCATATAAATGATCCCCTTCATACTCATTGGAATCTATGTCAGAACTATCTCTCATTTGTAGAATCCTTTCTACCACTTTCTAAGTTTCTTCCTCTTTTGCTTCACTTGTGTAGCCTAATCCTATTTTTTCTTTAGGCTATAGTGTTAGGGGTTGAATAGGTTCTATAATACCATCCTTTCTCTTGCCAATTGGTCCTTGGATTTCATAGCCCATATTCTCTAAGATAGCCTTCCCTTTTCCATACTGATTTGTTTTGATGTTGATATTTGTTGATGTTGAGGCTTCTTCATCCTTGTATAGCCAATTGAGAATGGCTTTGTCTTCTGACTCATCTTCGAGGGTACCTGCTTTAACAAATATTTCTTTAAGAGTTGTGATTGGTTGTGATGAACGTGGTGTGTTTGATATGGGTTGTGAATATGATTTTGGTGACGATAGAAATTGTGATAGACACAAAGATTGCACAAGGGAATATTCTCCTAAGCCTTTGTCCTTCAACTGGACCTTGTCTGAAAATTGTTGTGATAGATTATTCATAGGACCTTCAGTGTTTGATAAAGTTGAGTTAGTAACAATTGTTTCCTTTGCTTGATCCTTCTTCTCAACCCATTTAGATATGAAATTGGGTTGTCTTTCACCACTGGATGAAGTGGAAGTGTTGACTTCTCTGTTGTGGGGTACCAGTGTGTCTTGATTTTCTTTTAACATGTTACAAGTTTGTGGCTTATTGTGGTCATCTGATATGGTGACCTCCTATCCGTTGACTAGAAATTTCAAACATTGATGGTATGTTGAAGGTACCGCTTGCATTTCATGGATCCATGGATGACTCAATAGTATGTTATATGTTAGGTCCTTGTCTAACACTTGAAAAACAATGTTTTTGACAATCGGCCCTACTTGAATTGGAAGTACAATCAACCCTTTGGAAGACCTTTCCCCTTCATCATATTCCATTATTGTTATCTTTCTTCTAATGGCATTGTTTGAATAGCCTAGTGCATGAATTACTTTGAATTAGTTTCAAAGTACATGGTGTTTATGGATTAGAACCTCTATATGTAAGGCTGCATTATGTGGGTGATTTAGCTACACATCATCTTGTTCAAAGAATGAAAGATAATGAGGTGTGGTTAGATGTCCCACCATGGCTTGGAATTGACAAACATCCAAATTACTAGGCACCATTGTAACTAATAGAGCCTATTCCAGAACATCTTTGTGTGATGGTGAGATTTTGAGAAGTTCTAGAATAGATATTTGTGTGGGTATCTTTTGTAATTGGTCCATGATGTTGTATTGATGCGATGGGGGAGTAGTTTTTTTGGAGGAAACTCCTTTTAATATCAATTTGGACTGCCCTCTTGTCGTTACATTGACTGGTTGATGTTCTTGTGTTTCCCTGATCTTTAGGACATTGATTTGGTTATTAGAGGTGTTTGTGCTTGGTATCATGTTCAAGGATTCAATGTCATTGATGTTTGTTTCATTTGTTTGATTATCAATGTCATTTTTCTCCACCTCAGAAAGGCAAAGAATGGTGGTTAGACATAGTTTATAATTTTTCCTTTACCACTTGAAGAAGACTCTCCCTTTTTGTAGTTGGGTAATGGATTCGTAAATGCACTATGATCATTGTTTGTTTGATGCCCTTCAACAAACACCTTCTTTGCTTCAATCAAGTCTTGTATCAAATGTTTTAATTGCATACAGTCATTTGTTTTATGTCCCTTATTCTTATGAAAGTTGCAATAATCAACATCGTTCCACAAGGATGGTTTTACCTTTGGCCCCCAATTTTGTGCTTCTGGTAGAGTAATAAATTTGTTTGCAATGAGCTCTCTCATTGTTGATTCCAAAGTTTTTCCTAATGGGGTAAATCTCTGTCAATTGGATTTTATTTGATATGATGGTCGAGATTCTCCATTGTTTGTGTTATTATTTTGAGTAGTGCTTTGATTGTTGTTTTAGTTTTCATTTTGATTTTTTTTGACAGTTGTTGTCAAATTGAACACTAGTTTTGCATTGTCAGTTGTAGCGTCATTGCTTCCAATATTTCAATTTTTCTGCCAAAATTTTGGCTTGTCATTGTTTCCATAGTGATTTGTGTTGTTGGATGTTTCATTGTAGTGCTTAATCACTCCTCGTTTGACTAGGGCTTCTTTGATTTTAAGCCCATTCCCAATTACCTTTTCAAATGTCAAGGGACATTGTAGTTTGATTCTATAACTCATGTCATCATTTAAATTGTTGATAAATAATTCAATCTTCTCCTCTTTAGGTATAGATCAAGGATATCTAGCGAATAAATTTCTCCAACGTTGTAAGAATGATAGGAATGTCTCCCCCTTTTTTTTAGGTTATACAAATCTTTTATGGTTACGTCATGTTGTATGTTCAAGGAGAATTGAGAAATGAATCTGTTGACAAGTTGTTCGAAGGATTGAATCCCTGGTTGTAATTTGGAGAACCATTCCATACAATGGGCTCCCAAACTCCTAGGAAATAACCTCATGAGGTATGTATCTTCTTGTACAAACTCGAGGCTCATTGTTCTGAACTCCCTTACATGGTCAATTGGGTTTGATTTTCCATTTGTATTTGTCATATTTAGGAAACTCACAGTGTCTAGGGAAAGGAATCATGTCCACACTCAGATGAAATGGATAAGGAAAAATGTCTTGGAATAAATATCTCTTTGTGGTTCCTGTTTGCATATTTTGAATCTGTTGTTGCAAGGTTTGCATTTCAGCTATCAAAGCAACCACTTGATCTATGTCCTAGGTGTGGTGTGGTTCTATTTCATTTGTCCTAGGCATTTCCTTCAATCGATTGATGTCGAAGTCTTTCAGAAGTTTGGCACCTAACTCTGCTAACATCAAGAGATATTTCTCCATGTCTTGTTCTAAGACCTTTTCCATAAATTTATGAAAATTTGGGTCCTGTTGGGCATGTTGTATATCTTGTTTTATTTCGTTGGTATCATGTTGTTGGAATCAGTAAAAGGGGTTTTCTTCAGTCATGTTTGGATTTTCAATTTCTTTCTCTAATTTTTTGTCTTTACAACCTTGTCAAGATTTGCATACAAGTTTTGGTTGTTTTCACTAAACTTGGATCTTCTGTGCTGGGTTTAGTGTCTATTTGATTTTAACAAATCCAAATAGAATGATGTATTCTATTGATGAGGCTAAGTTGAAAATCTGATTACTGAGTTTTGTTTTGTGATGGTAGGATGTCATAATCCTGATGAGGAAACTTTGAATCAATAATCTAGATTTGTTTTGATAATGGAAACTTCGTATTTTGCAAGATCTAGGTTTATGTTTGAAAGCAGTTTGACTTGTAAAAACCTACTTTGTTTCATGTTTTTAGGACACTTTGAATTGTGAAATATTTTTCATTGGTAAAAACCTGAGTTTCTGATGGCAACAAATCTGACAGACATTTTTGAAAGGTCTCTATTTTTGTTTTGTTTTGTGGAAGCACTAATACAGAGGGTATACGTGTTGAAATAGAATGTAGAAGCGCTAAAAGTATGGTAAAAGTGTTGTCAAATAGAGAAAAAGTGCAAAAACAGACCTTAGATGCACTGAAAGACTAGTGAATTCTTGACACTGGTAATGTTTGACAATGACAGAAGCACTATAAAATTAATCAGAAGTGTTGAAACAGATTGCAAAAGCATTTTTTTTACTGCATATGCACTAAAAGACATTGCAGAAGCGCTAGAACAAACTATAGAAGCGCTATGACACTGGTATTTTCTAATACTAACAAAGTTGGGTTTACTATTGATAGAAGCACTATAATATTTTTTAAAAGTGCTGAAACAGATGACAAAATCACTGTTTCGACTGTGGAAGTGCTAAAATAATGTACAAAAGCACTACAACAGATGGTAGAAGCATTTTTTTGGGTCCACAGTGTTGTTCATTTTTTCTCCTCATGAAAAGTTTGACTTTTTGTGGTGCAATTTTCTGGATTTTGGTGATTTTGGCAGAATATTTTTGCTGATAACTCCCTAATTTTGGATGAAAAACCTAATTTTTCTAAGTTTTTTCTACTGTAAGAACTGATCTACTCTATTGGAGTATTCTATGGTGGGTTGTGGGATGGAAGATTGATGAATAGGTTGACTATGGTTAGGTTCTTATGAAAGAGATCTTCTATAAAAATAGGCTTGTGAATACAAGGGCTCTAAAGCATAAACATCAGTGTAACCCCTAGCGAAATTGTGAAACCTATGGATGAAAGTTCTATGATGAAGCAAAATCTTCCTACTCTGATACAAGAAATGTCTTCTTTTCAAAAGGTTTTGTAACTAAGTGGTTTCTTTGGTTTTTTTATTCTCTTGGCAAGGGATTTCTTGACAAAATTTGTGGTTTTCCAATCCCTAATCATATATTTCTCAGTTTGATTTTTTCCAAGTTGTATTTTTCAAGATGATCTTTTATCTGGATTTTAATGATTTTGAATACACAACAATCAAATGTAGATAGTTGTTTTTATAAAAAAATATTGTGTTCCCCTATTGGACATATATTAATTCTATTTTTTCTCTTTAATATTGAGTTCAATAATGCTAGGCCCTTTCATTGACATGCAAACCATCCTTTAAATCAACACTTGCAAATTTACCTATAGTGTAAATTCTTGGTTGAGAACAACAATTTTGTGAAGTTTGATAAATTATTTTTCTACAGCAAAAGGAATTCATCTATGGTGTAAGTTGTATTTATAAAATCTCCTCAACCATCATCTTACTATGCACTTTAACACTATATTTTTTCCTACCATATAAAATTATAATGATAAATATCCTAATATTTGATGCACATTATCCTATTTACATAAAAAAAGTCATCATTTTCTCATAATTTTTTTGGCCTACTAATATTTTGTATACTTCAAACCTCTTACAAGATCCTCCTCAACGTGACACAATTAATATAGATTGAATCACACTTGATGGGACTTCAAAATATTTCCCTAAAAAGTTTACCCTGTATTTCTATAGAAACTTCATGGACATCTTATTCTCTATTAAAGGTCTTGGAAAATAGTCTTTCATGTAATATAACATACCTTTTATATATATTTTTTTGTAATTCAAGATTTGTTGACGGTCGAAATGGCACAGCAACAGTTAAACAAAATATTGTTATTTTTTTTCTCCTGAAGGAGAAAGATAACACATGGATATATTACCTCCCAAGGTCTTTATAGTTGGTTCTCAACTGTGCTGATGTCCCTCAGTGGTCGATGTAGCAGTAATGTTCAAGGGGCCTGCTAGTGTGAGCTTTTGGATTATTCTAAGATCAAACATGAATTTAAACCTACTCTAACCGGGGGTTTTTAAAGAAACATAAAAAGATGGGTCAGAGCTTTGGGACATAAAGAATGATAATTCACCTATCTTAACCAGGCTTTCTCTCCTTCAAGGAATTGTAAACTAAAACTAGAGAAAAAAATTAACTTGTGATCAACACACAGTTGCATTCATTCACAGTGTTGATTTCTACAACAGAGTACTAGTTACCATTTTAAATAAAACACCAAAATAACATTCCACTCCTTGAAGGCTTCATAAATCAAATGATTAACTTAAGACAAACACCATTCTGAAACACAATCTGAAGTAGATTAAGATGTGGTTGCTTCTACTGTTAGTGAAATAGATAAGCAACAATTACAAAGCTGGCACAATCACCAATGTACAGAAAATCTATGACTCCAAATTATTTCCATTTATATTAAGAAAACTTGAAGGATACATTACAAGCTTCTACTGAATCTAATTCCTTACTAAGAAGACAAAAGAAGCTCCTATTACAAAGAATCAGGATGCAGTTCTGTCTCCTCTATCTTTCCTCTGTTTCCCTATGTATTCTAAAACTTCTTCTAACTTTTTCTAACCCTAGAAGTTCTAACCTTAGAAAATATAACCTTTACAAAGAGGCAAGAATACCATATATATACAGAGTATACCAAAAAGAATGTGTTGTCCCCCTTCATTAGGGTTTACAAAATATCTGCTTCCAGGAGAGTCAACTCTCAGATCTTTAGAAGAGAGTCAAAGCCGCATTCAATGTGAATCCTTTCACCCCAAGTTGGATATTCTTCTACTTCGGAGAGACCTCTTCAAGTCAGTGGGATGTCATGATGAGGCATCAAAATCCTTTGTCGAGCCCATTCATTTATGTCGGGGAGACCTTCGCCAATCGGGAAGACATTGTTGCGATATCACTTTGTTTCGGTGAATTCATTGATTCTCCCCGACCTCTTTTCATTTTGATGAGACCCTACCAGGTCGATGAGACTTCATGGAAAGTTATCTCTCTTTGGCTTGGAGCCCTATTGAAAAGATTCCACCCTATCGGTGAGACCTCATGTCAATCTCCTCCTTTCTCGCCGAGCTCATTCTTCTTCTCTGGGCTCGAGCTCTTTTTCCTTTCTCTAAGACTCCATCATAATCGCCCAGACCTCGCAACAATATCTTTACATTGGCAAGGGCCTATGCTGAATTCACTCAGTGTCACCAAGACTCCCTTTGGTCGGTGAGACTTCATACCGACTGAAGCTTCCTTTTTCTGAATCAAGAGCACTTCGGGGAGACCTTAACATATCGGTCATACCTCATGGTGAGGGAATAACCCTTTGGCAATATTTTCATTTTGGGGAGACAAGGTCCCTTCGCTGAGACCCTACTCCAAATTCTCATTGCTTTATGTCGACGAGACTAAGTCCCCTCGCCAAGACATCTTGGCGAGCCTTCCTTTCTTCGGCGAGCACACCCATGTCGGGGATACCTCCTTCATTTTGGGGAGACATTACCCTGAACTTCACATCTTGTCGCCGAGAGATCCTCGGGTCGCCGAGACCTTTCATCAAATTCCCTTTATTCTCGTCGGGCTCACTTTGCCTCGGAAAGACTCCTCGCTATCAGCCAGACGTTATGCCGAGCACCCTTAGTCCTTCGGGGAGATCCCTCTGAGCTCAAATTTCTTTCGGTGAGACATTTCAGAGTCGCTCAGAAACCATGCCAAATGCATCCAGTCTCCCCGAAGGCACATCTTATTGGTGAGACATAAAGATCTCATCGAGACCTTATGGCAATGGAATCCCCTTCTGCCGAGGCCTTCATTTCATGTCGACGAGACAATCCCACATTGGGGAGACCTTTCCCCAAGCCCTGCTTGTCATATTGAAGATTGACCCTTTGGCAAGACTTTTTTCGTTTCTGCCAGACCTCCCGGCGAAGGAAAAATTATTGCCGGGCTCAGACCTTTGGTGGGACCTCCTCCTGTGCTTTGTCAATGAGACCCGATGCACTCACCAAGACATCTTTCTGCTGCAAAAAGTCTCTCGCCGAGATGTACAACCTCATAGGTGGTCGGCAAGACACAAGGCATTCAACAAGACCACACGTGGAAGGAACAACTCTCGCCAAAGTGTTTGCTCCTTACATGGTAGTCGGTGAGACATGAAAAAGTCACCGAGACTTCTTCCCAAAGGAAAATCTATGGCCGATATGTGCATCCCTCTGTCGCTGGTTGGTGAGACACAAAGATCTCACCAAGACCTTTCTCCAAAGGAGACTTTCATGCCAATGGGAAACTCTTAGTCACCGGTACAATGATTGATGTCTTACCGATAAGTATCTACATGTGAATTTCAATCGCTGTGACATCCCTGAGGTCTTGCCGATAGGCAACACAAATGCCTATTAACCAAATGCATTGGTAGTCGGCAACACACCTACAAGGTCTTGCCGACTTTCTTCTTAGAGGAAAATTATGACCAACTGGATTGAGGAATACATTCCAACTGATCTCCCTTGGAAAATATCATCATGTGTGTGATTTGATCCTGAAAAATAGAGTCCCCATCAGTCGTTAGAAGCACATAAGATATATTATCCTAAGATACAGTATTGTCTATGATAATGTCATTCAACTCTCAGCAGGAAGGAAACTAACTCAAGCTAAAACAGAACCAACAGACAACTCAGGAAGAAAACAAAAGAACCCTAAGAGCAAAAGAAAATAACAAAGGCAAAGAAACCAAAAAAAGGGGGACCCATTTTGTTCCAGAATTAAATCGAGTGGTTATGCAAGGCATAACAAATGGCGACTTGGCTGGGAAAATGGTTTAACCATTTTCATGAAACTGAAGGATTCAACTACCCAAAACTCCTGGTTCATGAACATCACAACTCTAGTTGGGTCAGTTATAACAACCAAGGTTGAGCTATCTAATCCCAAATGTAAATCATCACTGGCTACCCCTGAAATCCATGTGTGTGCTTGATTGTGCATCACTCTTTTGTAAAGTTTTCTTCACCTTTCGAACAACAATGTGCAAGATTTGAGCTACATGAGTTGATTCCCTTTAATTGTTGTGCAATGATATCCTGGGCATTGCTCCGCTTTGAGTCAGGCATCCATAGCCCCGATGGAGATACCTCTAGTTTTCTCACCGTATTGCTCTACTGCCAGTTAGACGTGCATAGCCCCGATAGAGATACTAGAATCACCCATTCATATTGAGTCTTGTTTTCTCTTTAAATAGTTCTCTTTTCTTTTCTTTTTCTCATAGAGTTTCAGATATTTCATTCAAATTTTTTTTTTAATATGTCAGATGTTTAACATCTATTCTAGGTTGAAAACTACCACAGACCTCATAACAACAATTAGGAGATTGGATTTTTCACTCAAATCTTACAACACTATCATCCTAGGACAAATATACCATTACAAGAGGAGATGATCTTAATGATTTGTGACAGATTTAGGGGAGCTAATGAAGGTCATTTACTTTGCACCTTGTTTTCAAAACTTTCCACAACTCTTACTGACAATGGGCATAAAGCAAAAGTTTAGGACAAAATCACCCAATCAGTAAACCTGAAAATACCTAAACCATTTCTCTCCTAACAACCAAAGTATGTATCATATAACAGCTTACCATTTCAAGATGAAAAGAAATAGATAAACCCCAAAGAACAAAACAAAAACAAAAACCAAAAGAACAAAGGAAACAGAAAGATAGAAAGAAAGGAAAAATAGATAAACAACAAATTATTTACAAAGAAAGGAGAAAATTACTTACATAAAGAATAGAAGATTATTCACATACAAGGACAACATTATTCACATACAAAAATTATTTACAAGTAGAAGCTATTTACACATATGAATCACCCAACAAAAGTACCAACTTCATGACTCAAAATAGTGTTTTAGAAACTATCCATTGACAGGCAAGGAAACAGGTTCTCCAGTTAAACTACTTAGTCTGAAAGCATTTTCTCCTAGGATCTCAACAATCTGATAAGGACCTAGCCAAAGCTTATCGAATTTCTAGTGACTGCCCTTCTTTTCACTAGCTTTATCCCATAACAACACAAGGTCTGATATCCTAAAAGCTTTGATTTTGGCTCTTTTGTCAAACCAACATTTGACAATAGCCTGGTGCCTAAAGAATTGTTGCAAGGTGATATCTCTCTATTCTTCTAATTTTAACAAAGCACCTAATATTAATTCTATCCTATTGTCACTAATGTAGAACTTCTACATGAACTCAAGGATAGGTATTTACAGATGGATGGGGAACACAGGCTCTTGGCCATATACTAGCTTGAATGGTGAAGTCTTTAAAGCGGCCTTAATCCTAGTTCTATTTTCCCATAATGCAAGTCTCAGCTGGGTATGCCAGTCTCTAGGATTGTTTTCTAACAGTTTCCTAATTACCCCTAAGAGATTCTTGTTGGTTGATTCTGCAACTCCATTGCCTTGTGGGTAATAATTTGAAGAATACTTCAAGACAATTTTGTGATCATATTCCCAGGAAATAAACTCAGCAAAAGAAAAGGAAGAGCCATTGTCACATACTAGAGCGAAGGGTATCCCAAACCTAGTGGTGAGGCATTCAGTGAGGAACTTGATCACTACCTCTGTTGTGTTGTTCTTGTAGGGTATAGTCTCTGTCCACCTCACATAGTAATCAGTAGCAGTTAAAATAAACTTGTGCCCTACAAAATAGTTTGGGTTAATTACCCCAATAAAATCCAACACCCATTGGGAAAATGGCCTTACCTCATAGACAGGCTGCAATGGCATGGCTGCATGGCATTCTTTTGATGCAAAAATATGACATATGTGGCATGTTCTCACATGTTGATGGGAATCTTTGAACACAAATGACCAGTAATAACTAGATCTGAGGATCTAGTGTGCCAATGACTCTGCAAACCCATGACCTGTGCCATGTTTTCCATGAAACTTAGAGATCACGTGTTTAGCCTCTTGCTGATCAAGGCATCATAGGTATACTCCTTTGAAATTCTTCCTGTATAGCAACCCTCCTTTGAGCATATAATGAGAAATCTTCATTCTTAGTGCTCTCCTTTGAGTTGCATTCATTCCCTCCGGACACCAGTTATTGAGCATAAAGCAAATGGTATCAGCATACCAAGGGTCATTAGAGAAAGACTGGGTTGTGTATTGCTGACATACAATGTTGATGCCAGTGTTCACCATGGACTGAGACAAGCCTGTACCCCTGACTAGTTTCATAGGGTGTATCTCCAGATCAAATTCTTGCAATATGGCCATCCATTTCCCTCTTCTTTCTCCTAGCTTGTTCTACTTAAGTAAAGACCTCACAATAGTTTCAGGAACTATAGCAATGATTTGGCTTCAGAGAATTTAATGTCAAAACTTCTTGATAGCTCGAACTAGTGCAAAAGCTTGCTTCTCAAGAGGCGAGTACTTAACTTCAACATTTTTGAATGGAGAGCTCATGAAAGCAATCGGTCTTTCCTCTGCCTCCTCTCGTTGTTGAGTTAATATAGCTACGCAGGAATGTTTAGAAGCAAAGGAATAGATATAAAATGGTCTCAAGTAGTCAAGGCTGGTGAGAATGGGCGCTTCTCAAATGGATCGCTTGATTTGTAAAAACACGGCCTTTGCTTCATCAGTCCACTCTATCTTGGCGTCTTTCTTCATCATCTCATTCAGTGGTTTTACAATCTCTGCAAAGCCCATAATAAAATTTCTCACGAAATTGATCCTCTGAAAGAAAGACCTCATTTCTTTCTTGCTTCCTGGCCTGGTGATCTTCAGGATGGACTCAACTCGATCTGGGTCAATTGATATTCCCCTTTCAGAAATTACATGTCCCAAAAGCTTCCCTTCAGAAACTCTGAACACACATTTTTTAGGATTCAAGGAGACGCCATACTGGATACATCATTCCAGAACCTTAGCCAAGTCTGCAGCATGGTTCAGTCGATCTTTTGGAGAATACCGTCAAGTTGTCCATGTAGACGATGATGCATTTTCCAATCAGATCCTTGAATGCCATGTCCATGGTGCACTGAAAGGTTGCTCCCACATTTATTAGATCGAATGGCATCCTCCTGTATGCAAACATTCCCCACTTTGTAGTGAAGGTTGTCTTCATTCTGTCTTCATAGTTAACCATTACCTGGTTATATCCAGAGTAACCATCCAGGAATGATATCATTTGAGATCCATTGACAGTTTGCAAGACTTTATCAAGAGAAGGGAGTGGGTAATTGTCCTTTTTTGATGATCTGTTCATATTTTTGAAGTCTACACACAACCTGATCTCTCCATTTTTCTTACAGATTGGGACCAAATTAGCCACCCAAGTTGAATGGTGCACAGGGAAGATTATCCTTGCATAAAGCAATTTTTGAACTTCCTTAAGGATCAATGGCTCAATCAAGGCA
>VDFB02000003.1:380998756-381394727 GCA_007258455.2 Sequoia sempervirens | reverse complement strand
AGGTGGCACGATTCTGGCCACTCTATTGATTGTAACCCTAGCCGTCTTTTGGGACTTGGCTAGCTATAAAAGGGGGAGTCCCCCTCATTTGTAAGGCATTAGAAAATTAGAATTAGATTAGACATTGGAGTAGTAGACATTGAGAGAGCATTAGAGCTAGATAGTGTAGCATTGTAGAGCATGTTTGCATAATTTGGAGAAGAGAGAAAGTTTTCCCTTTGAAAACTTTTGAGGAGATTGTTGTGTAACACATTTTGTGATAATAGATCTTTTCATTGATGATGGAATTCGTCTTGTCATGAAATGCTAGCAAGGTTTCTTCTTCCTTTAGTATCAAGTAGCTTAAATTCATGCAAGTAGCTTACTTTGGTGTGGTGTTTTTATTGAGATAGCCCCAAACTTTTATTCCATACCACTAGCGGCTTGTTGATGATAAGTTAAGCGCTTATTATTAATTACATTTGGAGATGGATTTTGTGTTTTAACTTGGTTGTGTAGTTTACATACTTATATCGTCGTTACGATGGTGTATGTATGTTAAATTATAGCGAGCATCTTTCTTTGTTTCCCTTGAAGATTGCACCGATTTTGCTGAGGCTGTCCAACGGAGGCTAGGTGAAATCCGGTTGAAGTCTATTGAAATGAAGCTACACATATCCTGCATTTAGAATAGAATGTTAGTTTCTTAGGCCTTACCCCCTTTTTACTTTCCGTACATTTCTGATTAGTTTTAGGAAAAGAACCACATTGCCAAATCATACGCGCAAGAATCCCCTTCAAATCACATACCCGCTGCTAACTGCAAGAAGTCTGAACAATTGTGTAAGTCCCCTCGTAAGAACACAGCAATTTACATCAACCAAACTGGGTCTATTCGCACTTAAGGAACCTTGGAGTTGAACATGCGAACTTTCTCGCAATCTTAGCGCATGGAATACTTTGATCAAGAGAGAACGGAGTAGCCCCAAAACTATTTTGTTCTGCTGTTTGGTATGGTCACAAAAACCACATCAACAAGGCCGAGATCAAATAATTGAAGAAAGGTTGGTAGAGAAGCGAGTGGAAGGAATTGCAATACCACGGATACACAAGCACCTAACCAATGCAGTGTTCGGAACCCCTGCCCTATGGCGTCGAATGGGAGGACACTGGCACTATGTGGCCCCTTATGAAGGAGTAAAACGAGGATATGTAGCCAAGGAATTGGACATGGAAGCCCAGGCGAAAAAAGAGAAACAAGAAGGCCATGAACAAAACGAGCACCAGAAGGATGACGAGGAGGTGGACTGGGACGATGAACAATGGGAGGCTTACTTCGAGAAAAAGGCCCCTTGCTTAAAGACAGTGTTGAGGACAGAAGATACATTTGTGTCAACGGTGGACGGGTATATAGAAGATCTTCTTAAACAAATGCGTCGGGAGAGAAGAAAAGTACCAAGGGTTACAAAGATAGCAACTCAAGAAGGACTCTGGAAAATAATTCCTAACCTAGTGGAACCACCAACAGTACAAGGCGATGATGTTACGTGGTATCAACAGTACGGCGGAAGGTACATCGATGGAAGTTTTCGAGGTATTGGTCCTGCCCCTTTACTTGATAAATGGTTTGATATAGAGTATAAAGGAACGTGCTGTGAGGAAGAATGTTATAAAAGGCCACCACACACATGTAAATGGTACTACACCTCGGAATTAAAAGTTCGGGAACACAGTGAAACAAGAGGGGATGAAAAGAAAAGAAGAGAGAAGGGAGGAGAGAGAAAGTGAACAAAAGTTGAAAAAAATAAAAATAGAAAGGAAACAAGCTATGAGACAGCAGAAAATGAAGGAAAATAAAAGAGTAAATAAGGAAGAACAAGGCGAATGGAGAAAAAAGAAAGAAGAAAAAAATAAAAGAAATATGAAGGAAGTCAGAAAAGAAAGTAAAAGAAAGGAGAAAAAATTAAATAATAAATTAAACGACTTGGACACCAAGAAAAGAAGTATTAAAATGCGAAAAATTAAAATACAAGTAGTCATGAGAAGAAGTGGGCGCCTAAGGGAGAAAGTGATCAAATTAAATAAAGTTGGAAATAAAATAAATACAGAAACCCCAATCGTACGGCCATTTAAAGATGAGATAGCTTGGAGAAAGGGAAAAATACAGCGAAATCACAAAGGGAGAGAAGAGAACAAAAGTTCGTGCGGATTTCTCAATAGCAGAGGCACGTCAAGCACAAGGAAGGAGATCGTACGGCACCCTCATCAATTTCTAAGTCTTGAGGTCGTACGGCTTTCAAAGGATCTCCAAATCGTACAGCTATCACAAGTCTTCACATCGTACGCCGTTTTCATTCTCTGCACAGCGTACGGCATCATCACATCAGGCAATTTCGGCAAAGTACCTCAAGGCGTACGGCATTCACCAGTCTTTCAAGCCGTACAAAATTCACACAGGGGCCAGATCGTACGAAATTCACAGAAGCCAAAGGTTGTACAGAATTTGCAAGATCTACAGGGCGTAAGGCATTTGCAAGATCTCCAGGTCGTACAGAATTCACAAAGTGTCCAGGTCGCAATGAATTTACCAAGTCTTCAGGTCGTACGAATTGCACAGAAAAGCCAAGCCGTACGGATTTCCCAAAGTTGCCAGGTCATACAGAATTTACCAAGTTCTCAAGTCGTACGGATTTCACTCCTCTCTCACATCGTACGGCCATTCAATCAAAGCGTATGGCCCTCCAGTCAAAACATACGAAATTTCCAGAGTTGCAGAGTCGTACAGATTTCACAAATCTTTCAAGTCGTACGAATTTTTCAAGTGTTCCAGGTCGTACGGCCCTCTCAAATCGTACAAGGTTGCCAGAGTTGCCAGGTCGTACGGCCCTTTCAGACACAGAATCTCCAGGCCGTACAAACTTAGTCTCTCCAGGGCGTATGGCATTTCCAGCCTTTTTCAGGGTTTTGGCAGTTTCAGTTGGTACGGCAAGAATTGGAGTTCGACAATTTTGATAGTTTCGACAGTTTCGGTAACCGTCTCGAAGGTTATAAAATCGGCTGGAATCGCCGAACTGACAGCAAAATAGACAAAGGAAAGAAGGAAATGCAGCATAGGCCGAAGGTAGCCTCGGTAGGGAAAAGGAAGAAGATGGATGCTAATAATGAGACGATGGCATGGGAGAATCTTACTGGCAACGAGTGCAAACAGTGGTGGTGAAGCACTCCCGATGACCACTCCTTGAAGGTTGCGCTTCAGCATGCTCGGGTAGACAAAGCTGTGATAGTGCCTTTCTTCAATTCTCGGGAGTTTGAGCCTTGGCTGAAGGCGATGGTGGGCAACTATTGCAGGGATACGCACAAATCAACAATTGATTACAGAGGTTGCTCAGTCACCATTTCATTTTGGCCACAAGACTTCGAGCGAGTGTTTGGCGTTCCAGCTGCCGGAATAGGGGTTAACAAACCCAAGAAATGACACAACAGCACAAGGAGGTGTTAATCAAACAAGTGTGTCGCAGTGATCTGACAGCGAAGGAACAGGAGACCATATGGAACACAGGTAACAGGGGCCTCCGGAAACACCATCTGGCATCGGCCGAATGGAAATGCCTGATGGACTTAATAAAATGCCGACTCACAGGTGCCAGCCTTGCGTCGGATATTGCTATCTGGATGGTGGACTACATGGTCAGACTCCGCGTCAACCAAGTATACAACTGGGCGAGGCTACTTGCAGAGAGGATGAGAGATTTCTTATCGCAGAGGCATAAGGCTTTCTACATGACCCAGCATGCTATAGCCCTCTTTCTCAATGTCGTTCACACACAGGTGCCCGAAGGCAAATGGGGTCGATTGCAGCCACTCACTCACCTAGATCCTGGGTTGCCGATTGATTTATCTTCCTCGTCCTCGGAGTCTAGTCCAGCGGTCAATAAGGAGGTCTCCATCGCCATCGGTGGTCAGGAAGCAGGGGAGATCGACATACTAGTGTTGCAGCCAGCAGGGTTTACTATTCCTGCACCGCCAGCCAAGGAGAACACACACTCAGTGACATTCACTCTTCCTGTTTCGCCAGTTAGAGCCGGGCGAATGTTGAGAGTAGCTGCCTCATTACCTGGTGCATCGCCAGGGTGGGCACCACTTGCCACCACAACATCACAAGGGGCAGCCACTGTATCGGCAGGTTCCACTGCCTCTATCGAGATATTGCCAGCAGCCTGTTCCCTTACACCACCGCCAGGATCGGCAGCGTCAGGAGTGGCAACTTCTGTCGAGATATTGCCAGCAGCCTGTTCCCTTACACCACCGCCAGGATTGACAGTGTCAGGAGTGGCAACTTCAGTAGCAGGAACTTGGGGAACGATTGCGGCCACTGAGGAGACTACCCCAGCCCTAGGAGCACCCGGGGTAGCCCAGATTGATAGCTGGTTGGGATCAGTAGGCCTCACCTTAGAAGTGGCCGAGCAGCCAGAACAGCGGGAGAAGAGTCCCTCGGAGGGACTAGGGGGTGAGGAAGGGCCAGTCGTTCACACTCAGCAAAGTGAGACGGCCAGACTTGTCAAGGACGCACTTGCACACCCTAAGGCTAGAACAGAAGAGGAGTCAGGGACGGCCATACAGGAGCCTCAGCAGATAGTCGGGGAACCGCCCCAGGAGGAGGCAGAACTTTTTACAGCACCCGGCGAGGAGAACGAGGAGGGTGACTCCACGAAGGGATTCGTTGTGGAGATGTCACAACCAGACCCATCAGACCCACTAGGCACGGTGCAACGATATGTACAAGAGCTGGAGCATATGGGCAGGTTGATGATCCGAGTGGGACAGGTTTCCAGAGACCTCAGGATTGGCCGATCTCCTCTAGTGGGCCAGGAAGTTCAACGCATCCGAGGATTCATGCAGATGGGGTGTGAGGCTGAGTTCAAACGGATATTCGGCGAGGAATGGCTAGTAGGAGAGACTTCTGCAATGATGAGAGCCTGGCGGGGTCGATCACCAAGGCTAGCGGGGAGAGACGCAGGGGTTCTGGAAAGCTTATATCACATAGAGCTTGCCTTTCGGGATATCTTTCTCCTCATGAAACGCCAAGTATTTGCCACTGAGGTAGCAGTATCACGAAGAGTGCAAGCCTATAAACTCCTGCAAAGGGTTAAGGAGGAGTCCACTGCTACTATAAGGAACATCCAGAATGACTTGGCTGAACAAACCCAGCTTGCCAGTGAGAGGGGAGCTCGATTGGAAGTCTTGGAGCCTCGGGTGGCTGCCTTGGAGGAGGAAGCAAAGCAGAAAGAGGAAGCATGGGAGCAGCGAGTAAAAGCATTGGAAGATCAGTTGGCTGCAAAAGATGTTGATTTGGTGGCCAAGAGTGCAGAGGCGGAGAAGGCAAAAAGCCAACTGATGGAGGCAGCCCGTATGGTAAAGGCCGCGAGGGAGAGGGAGATACTGGCCGATCGGCAGCTTCGCACACTTACCGAGGAGGTGAGGCGCCTGCGAGCGGAGCATTCTTCTACTACTCCGACATCATCTGTGCATCCAGGGATGCACTCACTTCCCCCTACTTCTCATTGAACTTGTCTTTCTTTATGTACGTCGTCTGGAAGACGACTTCTTTTGTGGGGGGATGATGTAGATAGCATATCTTTAGTTTGTTATAGTCGGCTGTAGTCGGCCTTGGTCGTAGTTGGCCAATGACTAATAAAACAATAGTTAGTGAGAATAATACATGTCATGTACGTTCGGGTAATCAAGCCCCGATTAATGTTAATGTTGTTATGAAACGTCGTGTCGGTTGGTTATCTAACCACCGTTGAATTACATTCCGTAGGCAAACAAAGGACGCCATTTATTAATGATTGGCTTAAGTATTTCAAAAGGGTGAATTATTATATTATTAAATGCAAATGAGCTGATTTTTGTGAAGGGTCGACTTTTTGAGAGAAGTTATATATGTCTTCAAGGCAAATCGAACTCATTATGTTGATTATTCTACTTTGTCTTTATTTCTCTCTGAGAGCATTGGGGTTTGAGAAACAAGGGTTTCTGCAGATCATCGGGTTTTGAAGAACATTCCCTCTTCAGAATCAAGCATATTGAGACTGTGCAATACTAGTTGAAGCTTGTCAACAGGGTGACTTCATTCGGAGGTTGCATTTGTGCTTACTGTGATAGATTCAGAATAAGTTTGAGAAGAGATTATTCACCAGAGGTTAGGGGCAGCTTGACTGGAGATCATTACTAGTTGTTTGAGCCTTTATTCTTCCCAGCCATACTTTCTTCATTGCTGCTAGAGGCCGTACTTTTTTGCAGCAAGGACGTACTTCTTCTCCAGCTAAATAGGCCTAAGTCTCTTGCCTTTTGGTTCCTTCATATTGGATGCCTAAGGGTTTTGCAGGCTCTGCACATATTTCGAGGTTGGAGATCTGTAGTTCAGAGGTTGGCGGTACCTATACTTCTTCATTATGGCGGCTGCAATAACCAGGTTTTCTGAATAAATGTTATTGCCTTTTTCTATGCATGTTGATTAATCGCAGTTGTAATCAGTTTGGAAGAACAATAAATCATTTGGCATCAGCCTATCGATTGTATTCTTTCATATCTAGATCTGTAGTATTTTATTTTAATTTTCCAACCATTTTCTTTCAAAATCGCACCATTTCTTATTATTGGCAAAAACTACAAAAAGTCAAAAAACAAACAAAAATCTAGCATTCTCAGTCGGTGGTCGGGTTGAGAGACACCTGGTCTCTTACAGACGACATTCCTAAGGATGTGGATGAGAGTTTTCCAGAGCCAGATACTCAGCCTTCCATGCCTGTCGAGGAGCTAGCAGCAGTAGCACTGCCACTGCCACCACGCACACGCGGCAAGCCTAGAGGATCCACCCCTTCCCTATCTGCTGCTAGACTAGGGAAGAGAAAAGCCTAGCATGTTGTATTTAGTTACTTTTTAGTATTTGCTTCTAGTTCTAGTTTTACTATTTCCATGTATCAAACTTTCAGGCTTTTAGCCATCGGGATTCCCCATGAGAATGTTATTTTATAATCAATTTGCATTAAAGTCAATCAAAATTAATAGAAAACACTTTTGTACTCATTTATGGACTCATTGGATTCATCTTGTCATTGAATTTTGCAAAAAAAAAAAAGTGTTTCTAATGAAATTTAAGCAATTTTTTAAGTTTCCGAGTTTTTGCCGAGTTTTTTCCTAGTTTTAAAAACTCTCCAATTTTTGCCTTGGCGAGTTTTTTCTTGGGGCGAGTCCTCCAACTATGCTCCTACATATATACTTAATGGATTGATTTGATGATGATTGTAAATTTTCCTTGTGGTTTGGATGTTTGAAAGTCGTCTCTAAAAGACATGTGAATTAAAAGCTAGCTTAGGTTATAGTAGTACTATTCCATATGTGATTAATGTTTCTATAAATGATATTTTAGGAAATATAGTAAAAATTAACTGCTTTGAGTCCCAGATTGGCAATCCCTTAGTGGCAACAAGCATCAAGAGATGCTCATGTTCATGGTGTAGTGATGGTCTTCATCCATCCTATAGACACTAGGTTTTGATTAATGACATTGTAGGATTTGGGTAAAAGTTTTATCACAGAAATTACCATTGTCTCTGTTTTTTGGTTGTGTGGAGATGTATACGTAGGTTAATCAATAATATTAGATGTAGCCAACATTCTAGAAACAATTTCTTTCAATTCCAAAAAGATAGAAAGTTCAAGCTTAACAGCGACTATGATAACCTTTTACCACCTGTAGCATCCAACACTAAAGAAAATAATTAGAAAGCGTAACTACTGTTATATCATATTCATAAGAATTCATGTAACAGACAACCCCAAAAATCAGCCAAAAACAGCAATTATTTCCTGAAAACATGCCAGTCAAATTACCACCACAATTAATATGAAAATGAAACTAAAACCAAATTAAAAAACAATCTAACTCAAAAGGTCTTTTCTCCTGATATTTGGCTGGCTGATTCTGGAAATTGATTAATTTCCAGCTAACAAACAATCATCCAACCTTATTAGTTTGTGTATGCAGTTCTAAAAAGTTAAAACTAAACTTAAAATCGAACAATACATAAATTGTATCCTGCAATCCACTTTTACTAGCTTTCCTTTTCTTTTTCTTGGAATTAAAAAGGTAAATATGATTCATAGATTAGGCTTATTTTCCAAACCTAGATGGGTAATATTTAGTTGCACTCAGGAGAGGAATATGAAACAAGACCTAAATGATGTGCAATACAGAGAATGATTTATAACATTGTATAGTCAAAAAGTCCAAACACAAGCACATGCATGCACGCACACTTTTAGTAGCATGGTAGCATGCATTCAGCTTCCATGCAAAATATTGTCATCTTGAAACAAAAAGCTGTAAGATTCTCATGAGTGAAACAAGAAAAGCATGTTTCACATGCAATATTCAATGTTTATTCACATGTTCCTCATTTTGGATCTAAAGAAGTGTTAGGTACACTAGAAACAACATATAACGAATAGGATTACCTTTCCTTTAGTTCCAGCAACATGGATAACATTGAGTCGTGATAAAGATTTTTCCAGATCCAATATCTGTACAAACAAATGACATAAGTTGCTCTTTGTTTTAAAATGTCAATATGCTGATATGCATGCATGACAAGATCAGAACAAATTAACAGAGTGTTAGAAACAGCAAGTGATGTTCAAGTTTATATCAGTGTTTTGAAATTCGAAGCCATTTATTTTGAAGCTTGAAACAAGATAGAACGCAGCAAAAGTTGATCCAAGCCAAAATTCCCTTCTTTGGATAAATAACCTTTTAGCATGAAAACTCAAAATTACTGTGCATGTTATTCAAGTATCAATATTACAAATAAATTAAATTCATGTCCATACTAAATACTAAATAATCATTTTACATTCTTCTTAAGTACAAATGGCTTTCTGCCTTCAATTTAAATTTCTCTATAGAATCTTTATGCTGTCAGCCATGTATCTATCCTTTTAAGTATTGGCAAAAGGATATCGGAGTGCATAATGAATAACGAAAATAGGATCTTGTAATAATATCCATATGTAAAAATTATGCATAAATGTCAACTAGTTGGGATGTAATGTGCCTAAATGACAATTTTCTTTGACTTTTATTTATAATTTATATTGCTTTCTGACAAAGGCAAAGACAGTTTTCCTTTTTTTCTTCACCCATCACCTCTATTCATTTATGAAACATCATCTCTTCCTTTTTCTGTTACATAAGTTGTATTCTGTGTGAGTTGTTGTCCCTAATTTTTGACTTGCCAAAAATTGGGATAACCTATTAAAATTTTGATAAAATTTGAAGATTTTCTCTTCTAAGACACGTTTTACGAGGTACAAAGGTTAAGAAATTTCAGTTTTGGGTCTATAGTCCTTTGGGTTAGCACTTTTCACTCACCCTCGTCCGTTTTCGTGAAATTCTGAGTCATTTTTAGTGTGTTTTTGGTCAATTTCGGGTTTTTGGGGCATCAATGCAAGTAGGGATTTTGGTTTCTTATTACAAATAAGTGATAGGAACTTTTTGCTCTTATTACAAGTTACTTTTTGTTTTAATTTTAAGTTATAGGAACTTTTTGTGTAACTTACAAGTGATAAGAACTTTTTGCTCTTATTACAAGTTACTTTTTGTTTTAATTTCAAGTTGTAGGAACTTTTTATATAACTTACAAGTTGAGGAACTTTTTGTTCACTTTACAAGTTACTTTTTAAAAAGTTACTCGCAATGACTTGAAAAAGTTCCGATTTCACTTAAGTTACTTGCAATGACTTGAAAAAGTTTCGATTTCACTAAAGTCACTTGCAATGACTTAAAAAAGTTCCGATTTCACTTAAGTTACTTGCAATGACTTGAAAAAGTTCCGATTTCACTAAAGTTACTTGCAATGTGTATCTAAAAACCCGATTTGCAAGTAAAGGGCATTTTTAAAGTTATTTGTTAATTTGTTCACTTGCAATAAGCATCAAAAAACCCGAAATTAGTTTTGCAAGTGTTTTTGTGAATTTTGTAGCTTGCTTTTGCTCATATGTACCCCGATTGAAGAGATTTTTGGTATGAAGAACACTTGGCAAGGTCTGCAACTTTATTAAATCCCCCATTTTTGCTCTACCATTGCCACGTTTTTGCAGATTTGAGTTTGCTCAAGGCGCCTAGGGTTTTATTTATTTATTTATTTTTCTTTATTTTGGCTTGTAAACTCTTGTTGCAGGTATGTTCTTTGTTTCTTTTTATTTTTCTGTTTTTGTTGCTATAAATCTTTTGTTCTTGGGTTGCCTTTCTATGGAGATTGAGAATGCATATTATAAAAAAAACGTGTGGCTGAAAACGCGTTTTTCCACTCCATACGCCCTTCATTCATTTCTCTTTCATACGCCATCAGTATTCATTCGCCCTTCATTCATAAAAACGTTTCTCTCTTTTTCATTCGCCTTCCCATTCGCTTTTCATTCATTTGCCTTCATTTCATATTCATTTGCCATTACCATTTTTCTTCATCATCATTATCATTTTCTGCAAAAATGATGCCCTTGGTTGAAAATCGGGTTTTCATAATCTGATTACAAGTAGGAGATTTTGACCAAGGTTACAAGGAAATAAACTTGCAATGGCTTCTAAAAATCCCTATTTCACTTTTTACTTGCTGTCAACCTTCGAAAACCCAAAATTCACTTGTGAGCCCATTTTTGCATCAATTTATCCCTTTCCTTGTTAGTCTTGTTTACACACATGATCTATCAAACCAACAAATCAAGGCATGGGCATTGTTTTATAATAATTTCATCTTGAATAAGGTGTTATGGGTTCTTCATCAGTGAACAAAAGAAGAAGAGATACAACAGTAATTCATGGGGCAGCCTGAAGGTCAATAATCCTCATGAAACCATCTAGCGACAAAGTGAATTAAGCATAGAAAAAGAACGCAACGAAGAGAAGACCTTCCTTCTTGAAGAAATGGTATTACTCCAATCCTATGATAAGGTTGAAGTTCGCCAAGGACACAAACGTCATTAAGAATGCAAATTCCCGTTCCAAGTTCGAAATGTCTTCACCAATCCTGAATACTTCAAATTCTAAAATCCTGAAGCAGCATAAAGATCGTCGCAGATGAAGGATGATGTAGTTAGAGTCGTGTCTTGGACACTTAGAATAATTTCAATTATGCATTTGTAATTTTGTTTTGACAAATTACATGTAAAGTCAGAAATTGTAATGGCAAGTAGCCATGCTACTTGCATTACTGAAGATTGTAATTACATGTAATCAAATTACAAGTCAAGATAATTTAGGACTGTAATTTGGAATAAGTCAATTGCAAGTAGTTGGTGGTTGAGAGAATTTTTCAAGTTAGTTGAGATCCTCCCACCTTTTTCTCATGAACTCTCTCCTATAAATACTTGAGAGGGTCCTTTGTAATTTTTTATCTTTTTGGCAAGCAAGAAAATTCTGCAGAAATTTGTACTCATAAAGACTTTGAGCTTTATAGTTATAAGTTGTTCCTTTTCAAATAATATCAAAGAGTTGCAGATTTCAGACTTTGTGTTAAAGTCCTACTTTGCATCCATTGTGTTCTTATGTCATTTTGGAGCATTACTTTGTGATTATTTGAAGATTGTGGAAGATTGCTAGAGAGAGCTTCAATTGAAATATTTGCAGACTTTGTGCTGTGAATGTTGAAGATTGAATTCATAATTTAGAAGTTAAGAAGAATTGCAAGTCTTTGTGCTCGTAACGATTCTCATTCATAGTAGTTAATAGATACATCATACTTGCAGACTTTGTGTTGTTTTATGTTGTATATTATCATTAGAATTATCTTTCAAAAGGGTAGATAGGATTGCAGATTTTCAAAACTTTGTGCTTGAAATTGCTTTCCCGTCCCGAAGAAAGTGACGGAAATCTTTGAGCTTTCAAGAAACTTCATTTCCTTTCTATTGATTTTATTGCGAGCTGCTGTTAAAGTTTATTTAAAAGTTCATATTACTTTTCTGCGAAGAGAAAAGAGTTTAATCTCTCCTGAAACAAGAGGAAAAATTGTCGTTCCACCCATATTTGTTTTTAAATAGTTAGATAGGGGGAGCCTTCCCTTAAATAGGAGAGTTTAACTCACACACTGTGTTGAAATCACCATTTTGCTAAACCTCCTAAGTTTACAAAATATTCAACCAACATGAATAAAAAAATTAAGCACATATAATCACCTCTTACAGAGATCTAATTTTATTAACTATGAGAGCTATATGCATAAGACAACCCTTAACAAATTATTCTAATTCATTACCCTAATATGGTAAAGCATAATCCCTAAATTGTCACTATCACACTAGGATGAATTTTCAGAATCCAAACTTGAAGAGACATAAAGCCCTGTAAAGTGAAGACAACCATGTCCCCAAAACCTATAAAGCACAAACTAGGAACAACTGGTCCTTCAGACCTGAAAAAAGCATCACTTTACAGAGCATAATTTTTTAACAAGAGATGGAACTAAAAGTAATGCACATTATATAATTCAAGCTTATGGAAACCTAAGGGTGTGCAAAGTTGCAGACCACCAGCTAACACACTTTCTCAGTCCCACAAAAGAGAGATTTTTGACAAATCAAGACATTCAAGACAAGTCCCATTTTAAAGCGTGAGGCAGAATATATGTTCCTTGCAACTCCATATCTTGCATGACTCAAAAATAGCTCCACATCAATTTCATAACTCTAAATGTGCATAAGAATTTTCCCCTATGGATTTGAGCTTCCTTGTAAAGATAAGAAAAAGAGAAAGATATTCTATACCAGAAATGATGTCATTCAAGCCAAACCAGAAGTTGGGCTTATCCCTCCTCCTCCAGCTAAATGTTCATCCCCCATTACAAGAAACCATATGCATTAAACAAACATAAATCTATGTGCAAGGCCAAAGTAAAAATTAGCATAAAGACCATAATCCACCCACTTGATAATGAGTTACGTGCAATAAGCTAATTGTAACATGCAATATGCAATGCCATAAAAATGGTATGTACCAAAGGCATATAGTAGAAGAATCACTAATAACATATAACTTTTAGGAGTTAGTCCTCACATGGTGTTTAGGTTAGCATTATTAGTATGTGTAATAAAATAGAGTTATGTAAGGTAATACCAAGTTGTTGAGAAACAACTTAATATTGTATTATTGTGAGCATGTAATTGTGTGTGAGCATAATAATGTAAGTGAGTTGTTAACACAACTCACGCAGAGATTTAAGAGTGAAAATAGGAGGGAGAGAATTAGTGTGGTCAAACAACCCACCTAGATTTAGTGTGAGAGGTTGGTGGAGTTATTATAGGAGTTAGACAACTCGTCCTATATATTTATAATATCATATTGAATGAAGTGTGTGTGGAATAGAAGAAAAGTATTATTGTGTGTAAAATTTTCCATTTCACTATGTACAATTCCCAATATGGTATTAAAACAAACAAGATCATGTTAATGACGACAACACCTTTTGATTGTGCGATCTAAGGTTGGTCGAGTATATTGGCAGGCACATTACGAGTCATCACAAGTTCCTGACAAGTAGAGATCAAATTTGATGATCACAGAGGGTTCCCTACACAAGATTTGTGGTGCATCAAAATCAGCAATTGGATGCAATATATAAAGTTGAGTTCCAGTCATACGAAAGAGGGGAGGGCATTATGTATTGTAATGTCCCCGTTTTCAATCACGTCAGCGGTGTAATTAACTTCAACTTTTTCAGGGACCGCCAGAGGGAATGTTTGATGTTTTCGATGAGTCTAGGTATTTTGGCACCCTTAGAGGTCTTTTCTGATCAATTTCTGTATTTACTGCATCTTCAGTTGGTTATGCAGGAATTATTTAATAATTAAATAATTAATATTAAGTTGTCTTAAAAGGAATAAATTAAAAGGCAACTTAAATTAATTATTTTTAAATATGAGCAAAAGTAACTAAGAGTGGGAAAGCTGAAAAATTTAATAAAAAGTAAATATCGGTTTTTCAAGAAAGGTGGTGAAGGAGTTACGGAAGAAGGAAGAAAAGTTTTTTGGAGTTCATTGTTGGTTTTATGCTAGATTTTATTTTGGAGAAAGGAGTTTTGCAATTGGATTTCACAACTTATTGGGGACGAAAACCTCTATTAAGCATAACGTCTTTGAGGCTGAGAGATGTCTCCTGGGTGTTGAATCAAAAGGTTTATTGAATATTTTATAATTCCCAATGACCGTACATGCTCAGGTGATACCAAAAAATCCACATAGTTATGTTGTCCAATGAAAATTTGGGCCATTAATGATTTTGGGTATTACTTTAATTGATTCTCTAAAGCTAGGCGATGGTTTCTCAATATTTTAATAAGAACTTTGAGTAGAGTGAAAAAATTTGTTGAGGCCGTACCTTCTGGGTTGGGTCGTACAAGCTTAGGCCGTACACCCACATTTGGACTTGTTTAGAAGTTTGGGATCAAATTTAGTTTCTGGGCATTGATTCAAACTTTATGTTTGCTATGGGAAATCATTTCTGAGCATTAAACAAAGTGTTAATAGCTGGGTAGAATTTGCTGGAGCTGCCTGTACATTCTAGGCAGCCATACCATGGAAATATTGCAACTGAAAAAAATTAAGTGGATATTAATTATTTGCATTGAATAGTCACTAAACTCTAGCTGGATGTTGAATTTTGGGAATTTTAAATAGTGAATCTTGCCTTGTAATTTTCTGAAGTTGACCATATCTATGTCATACATGTGCTAGGCCATACCTCCTTGTTGTGATTGAATCTATTGATTGAACCTGAGTTGCATTATGGATGTTATCACATGATATTCAAGTGATCTGACAATGCTTTTTGTGCATTAAAAACTATTATTATTGGGCATATTAATTTCTGGTTGAAGTCATACCTCTCCAGCTTGACGTACCATATTTCCTAGTCATACTCCATAAAATTGTTGGTAAGTGCAAATAGGTGTTCAGAGTGGTTTTCAGTATTGATGCATATTTAATTATTTAGTGATGCAACCATGTCTGTACCTTAAAATCTAAGTTTTCTAGCAAGATTGAATTTATTATTTTAGGTTGTACTCTAGTAGACAGCCGTACCACTATACCATGCTCAGAAAGTGATTCATGAATATTAGACTAAATGCATTATTGGTGATTGATTCCTTCGATTGGGAGTTCTATTGCAAATTTCCAACTCCTGGGAGTTCATAATTCTCAATACTGGAAGTGCAGACTTCACTAGTTGTCCGTACAGTTCCAGTTGATACTAAGTTACCGGTTCGTTGCATTTAGGCGCCTGGTTCAAGTTCAAAACGACGTGGGTTCAAAATCCTGGTTCAATTTAATACTGGTTCAGTCAAGGTTCGAAAATCAGACTGTGGATCCGGACAGGGTCCGGCCCACAGCCTTTGGGTTCGATCTCAACAAACCAAGTTCGAACCCGGGTAGAACCCAAGAACTTTCACACCCAGGCCACACTTTTTCCAATGTTTTTTGCTTTTTTTATTATCTTTTTAACTTTTTGTTTACTTCTAAAGACTAAAATATTCCCTCTAACCCTAATATTTGCCTCCTAACACATCAAATGGGTAAAAACATACTCATTTAACAATTTATGAATGAAAAACAAGGTTTTTTGCCTCCATTGCTGAACTTTCTCTCTTGCTTGCACAAGCTTGAAAAGACTTGAAGGTTGATCGTTGATTGTTTGAAGTCGGTTGTTGTGTTATTCCTAAGCACTTGCAAGTGTCCATTCGTTGCCAAGAAGATCGTAGAGCAAGATTTCTTCAAAAGAGGTAAGTTTTTTGAAGTTTTTTTATTTTATTTTTTTACCCTTTTTTTTTAACAAATAAACTCTTTTGTTTTGTTTTTAAGTTTTTGTTTTGTTTTCATTCTTCTAAGTATCTATAACAAGTTCAATTTTTTCAATTTTTTGAAATTAAGTCTTTTAATTTCAATACCAAAATTTCAATGTGTTGTGCCTTAGGTATTACAATGGCATCCGGTTCTACCTCCTCAGACTCAAACCAATCTCATTTCAAAGCAGACCTAGACTCTCCCCTTTGGAAATATGTTGAAATGGTTCAACAACTTCCAAGTGATATGTTTGGATTTGTAGTCATTGCCATGTTAGATATTCGAGCTCATACAATTGAGTGAAAGGGAACTTGTGCAAGATCCCTGGACTAGGCATCAAAGCTTGTCCAGGTGAAGATAAACAAGGCATTCCAGATGATATAGTGTTGGGATATATTGTTGAGCAAGAAAAAGTAGACCAAAAAGCAATCAATCTTATGTCCATCCCTCAAGAGAAAACTGTGCCTTCTACAAATAAAAGATCGCTGATCAAGACAAAGCAAGATGTGTCTATGCCAATGGATTGGCATTCAACGTTGTTCGTTCACCATATTGGCAAAAAATGGTGAAATCCTATTAATGAGGCTCCAAAGGGGTATAAGGGCCCAACTTTTGAGAAGGTGTGTTGCACCTTATTAGATTAAAAGGTGAACCATGTAGCGGAATCTTTGAAGCCCATAAGGAATTCGTGATCGAAACAGGGGTGACCATCATTTCTAATGGATGGATAGATGCAAAAAATCACCCATCGATCAATGTTATTGCTGTGTCCCCTAAAGGGGCAATGTTTCTGAGAGCAATGGATTGTGAAGCACAGGTGAAGGATGGTCCATTTGTTGCTAACATCCTTTGTCAAGCTATTGAAGTGGGCTATCAAAATGTTGTGCAAGTTGTAACTGACAATGCAAAATATTGTAGGGCTGTTGGGTTATTGATTGAGAAGTATTCACACAATTTTTGGACACCTTGTGTTGTTCACTCCCTCAACCTAATGCTACAAAAAATTGGAACCAAAATTGAGTGGATCAAACAGGTGTATGTTGAGGCCAAAGACATCCAAATGTTTGTCACCAACCACCATATGACACAAGGCATATTTAGACAATTCTCAAAATTAGAGTTGTTGAAGGTAAGTTAATTGAATTCTCAATATTTTTAATTTTCTAATTCTTTTAATTTATATTTTGATTTTGGAAATAACGGGGATCATTTTGGATTGATTTTAGTTCCGAAGTTGTTCGTTGTCTATGAACATTGAAGTGTGAACATAATATTTATATACCAGTTTGTGAATTTGATTATATATTTGAAGTTCTTTCCTTTGTGAATTGTATACTTCTTGAAATTATGTTCATTTGCTTTGGTATAGAAACAAATCCTATTTGAGAAACTGTTATATCTGCTTTTAAAATCTTATCTTTGCATTAGAAGGTTAATAGTATTCATTCCAGCTTGTCGCATTGATCTCATGGTTATGGGTCAGTGTTAGTATGCCTTTCTTGCTTTCTGGTTAAAAGCATATTCATTGATGGTTAATCGAACCATCTGAGGGAGTTGTACCTCATCAAAATTCAGAGGAAGATCACCAATGAAATGGTGACCTCTCCTTGCTGTTAGAGACTTTGTCTTTATTTGGCAGGCTATGGAGTTTGTAATCGATACATTTGCATAAAGATAAATCTGTTCACTAACAGCATGCATGCAAGTAGAATCCATGATAGAATTGTAAGTAGTATATCTTTACTTTGTTGTAGTCGGCCGTAGTCGGCCTTGGTCGTAGTCGGCCAATTGCTAATAAAACAATAGTTAGTGAGAATAATACATGTCATGTACTTTCGGGTAATCAAGTCTCGATTAATGTTAATGTTGTTATGAAACGTTGTATCGGTTGGTTATCTAACCACCGCCGAACGTTATATGTAGTCTGTTGGGATAGTCGGGAGATAGTCATGTGCTGATGGTTATACTGATAAGCACTATTGATACTCTGTGATTGTACATGGTAATATTCCTGATGATGAATAAAGTTTCTATTCTATTATTCTGTTCTATGTTCTGCACGTGACTTAGTTTGCCAGTAGTACGTAGTACTTGAATTACATTCTGCAGGCAAACAGTTGGCGCCGTTGCCTTAGCGGACTAGGGCATCACTCGTCATGACAGCGTAATGGGTCAACCGGCGGAAGAACCTGTAAATGCTAATGAGGAACGGGAAGACCGATTGACAGAAGATCTGGTTAATTTGTGGAAGATATCGTTACGAGATCACATACGAAGGGAATCCCAGATACAGGAGATCCTTGAGGAAGTTATCTGGGATAGATTGGAAGTGAACGACGAGGTGAATCATCTCTTGAATTGTATGCCCCGATTACTGGCCCGTCATTCCATTATTCTGCAAGACCTCCGAGAAGAAGAAGATCGGGAATGCCGCAGACAACAAATACTACAACGCTACGAAGAATGAACTAAACGAGAAGAAGAAGAACGAGACACGAGTCGGAGACGTGCATCCGGTAGCCAGCGATAATCGCCTGAACATATTTTAAAAGCCCGTACGGCCGAACAAAGACAACCATCGAGTACCTGACGGGCACGGGACTTCGAAAGAGCAAGTTCGACGATTACTCAGGCTGCAAGAACAAGAAAACCGGCGAAGAAGACTGAAGCAAGTCGGTAAGGAATTGGATGAGGATTTAATTGAAATAAATCAGAGCATTAAAAGAACATATGAAAATCTGACAAGAATAGACACATCCATTGGACGAGCGCACCAAAGTTTGACAGAAGGAAGGGACTGAAAACCCTTCGACACCCCGTATATAGGAAGATATGATCCTAATGAGAATGAAGATGAATTAAGTAGTAGCATCAGACGTTTTCAGCAGTTGTCCTTATCAGACAACGACGAACGGCTAACGAGTGGAAGATATGAGCCCAGTACCCCAAGGCAAAGAGAGTACCGAAGGGAACCCCAGGAGACTCAAGGTGTCAAGGGACCGGGAAGGCATGGGAGTGACTCGTGGCCGAGAGTGCAAGTGACGCACCGGAACGTAGCGGGGAAACCAGTCTACTCAGGTCCAACACACAAGGACAGCAAGAAAAGATGGCTCATCCGGATCGGCAAAAGCTGCCGAAGTTCATGGGGAATGGGTCAGAAGATCCAGTACGACACTGTAAGACATGTGAAACTATTTGGATAGCCAGCGGACAGGATGATCCCAACCAGTGGCTAAAAGCATTTCCAGCGACACTCAGAGAGAGTGCCATTGATTGGTACTCTAAATTAGATCAAGCACACAAAGCTACATGGAGATTATTGAAGAAAGCATTTCAAGAGGAGTTCAAACTCTTGCGGGATGATAGCGAGATTGTTGCGGAGATATACAATACCAAGCAAGGAAAGCACGAGAGTGTGCGGACCTACAACGAAGACTCAAAGATTTGCTGGGGAAATTGGAGGCACAGCCGGCTGACGGGTTGAAGAAAAGATGGTTCATCGAGGGCTTGCTTCCGTCATTAAGAAAGAAAATGAAAGTCGTACCTTCTTCGTCATACGCCGAAGCATACAATCGGGCAATGGACATAGAAAGTGAAAATAAAACATCCTCCCGAGGGAAAAAGAAGACAAATGACGAGGAGAGTACGGACGACAGGCGACGATGAATCCAAAACTGTACAAGCACTCAGGAAAGATATGATGCGAATGATGAAAGAATTGAAGGCCGACAAGGAGAGTACGAGAGAAGCCAGAGAACTGTGGTGTACGAACTGCAATGCGGAAGGTCACACGAAGGCGAACTGTCCCAAGAACTTATTCTGCGATATCTACCAAGTGATGGGACATTCCGTCAAGGAATGCCCATACAACTTAAAAACCAAAAGTGCACAAGTACTCTTCACTCATGGAGAGCCGTCAACACCGCCAAACACACCACCAAAGCCCCAGTACAATAGCAATGCATCCCCTGGAGGTTACCGAAGCAACAGAAGTCCGAGAAACATGATACAGTACGATGCAAAAGGAAGGCCTATGATCCAATGCAGGAAGTGCAACGAATGGGGCCACTTTGCCAGGACTGCCAGAACGGTCAAGGTTCGAGGAGGGAGATTGTGTAAGTGGTGTGGACCAGGAAATCATGAAGATAACGAATGCCCTAAGCAAAAGGGTATCCACATGCTGGAAGTAGAAGAACAAGAGGTACTGGCGATCACCAGAGCACAAGCAAAAAAGGCCACTTACCAAATCCATGTACGGAGAAACAAAGGATGAAGGAAGCAAAAACTGAAGTGGAACTGGCGATGGCGAAAGAAAACAAAGTACCTCTAGAGAAGCCAGGAACCTCTCGACGGTCGGAGGCGGAAACCAACATCGTACGGCAGGTACTGCAGACCACCATACCGATCAAAGTAACTGACCTTCTCCAGACTATGCCGCAGTTGGGATTGGCGATCACAAACGTCGTTGGGGATGGCAAGCAACCGCAATTGGAGGAACGAAGGCAAGAATTGATACCAGAACTGCCACCGTACGGTGAACAAACAATCGAGCCAAAATTTCTCACAACAAACATCGGGAAGATGCCAGCGGTCGTGCATATGGAGATCAAAGGGAATATCTTGACAAATACTATTGTCGATAGAGGATCGGGAGTCAATGTACTACCTGAAGACACATGGAAGAGTCTCGGGAAGCCTACACTTTGGCCGCCAGCATTCCAACTGGTGGGCGCTGATCAACATGGTATCAAGCCATTGTGAACACTGATAGTGCAGAAGGTAACGATCGGCACACAACAATTTTCGCTAAATTTTGTCGTCATCCCATTACAGAGGAAAGCATACGATGCACTGCTTGGGAGAGGATGGCTGATAGCCGCGAAGGCAAATCATAATTGGAAGAGGAACACACTCTCGATTGAGAACAACGGGTGGAAGTACGTCATTGACTTGAAGAACCAGGCCATGAGCGAAGAATTGGCTTCCTCCGGATCTGAATCGGATGGAGATGAGTCGGATGTGGACGAAGGAAGAAAGCTATGGAACCGAACACTGAAGGCGTACATGAACTCGAGAGTTGTTCGGAGGACGAGACAAGCTCACTGAATGGCTTATATCATTGGCAGATGGAAGACTATGAAGTGTTCCACCGAGAGTGTAACATGCTACAAATTGGGGAAATCAAGGAAGAAGAGAAATAGGGAAGGCCCAGCCAAACAATTCCGGCCGAGAATGGAGAGTACAAGGAAAGAGTATCCAAACTGGACAATACGCCAATCCACAAATCCGAACAGGTACGAGATGAAAAATTTGTGTTGGAATCGGAAAATGGAAAAATAGCAAAGGAGAAAATAATGGAGTTGAAAAATGGAAAAATTGAAAAAATAAAAGAACAGTTGGAAGTGAGAGAAAAGGGAAAAAAATACAATGAAGAAATTAAAAAATTTAGACAACAAAAAAAAGTGAAATGGAAGAAGAAAATAAAAAATTGAAAAAAATAAGAGAGAAGAAAAATAAAAGAATCGGGAAAAAATTAAAAAGTGACTTGGGAGAGTTCATAAGGAAGAAAAAAATGAAAAGATTGAAAGGGGCCAAGAGACAAAATATTAAAATAAAGAGAATTACAATAAAAATCATGGCCATTGGTAAAATTGGGCGGCTAAGAGAAAAAGCGGCCAAGTTAAATAAAGTTTGGAGAAACACAAAGGCAATTTTCAGCGTACGGCCTTTTAGCTACGAAGACAGAGAAGGAAGAAACAAGGGTCCATACGACATCAATATTAGAGGGAGGGACGTATGGCAGCATGGAAGGTTAAGCACAGAGGAAGAACATAGGAGAAAAGCCAAGGTCGTACGACATTCTCATGATTTCCAAGTCGTACGGCATCCTCAAGTTCTTCAAATCGTATGGCATCCTCGGGTTTTCCAAATTGTACAGCATCCTCAAGTTCTTCAAATCATACGGCGTCCTCAGGTTTTCCAAATCGTACGTAATCCTCAAGTTCTTCAAATCGTACGGATGCCTCAAATTTTCCAAGTCGTACGGCATACTCAAGATCAAATCGTACGTCATCCTCACATCGTACGGAGTTTACAAGTTGCCCAAGCAGTACGGCGTACTCAAAGCATTGTACAGAGTCTACAATTTATTTCAGTCGTACGGCACCTACAAGAGAAACTCAAGACTCCCACCGTACGGCCTCAAGCATTGACGAACGTACGACATTCAACATTTGTTCAATTCGTATGGCCTTCACAGTCAGAGGTTCTCTAGGTCGTACGACATCCACTGCCAGGGTTCAACGTACGGCATGTAAGGAGTTTTCAAATCACGCTAGGCATAACATCAAGTTGTAGCGTATGACTCAGCAAAAGTAAAAACTATGTACGCCCAAATCAGGAGGAGACCGTACGCATCAGACCAAGAAGCACTATACCAAGCCAGAAAGAATGCCACAAGGAGGCCGTACGGATTAAGGAGGTCGTACGTATCAAGGAGAAAGTCGTACATACCAAGCAAATAAAGATTGTACCAAGCATCGACCTGGAGAAAGTAAAGTCTAAGAAAAACAATGCAAAATTTGTATTTTTCAGCTTCATTAGCACTATTCGGAACCTTTGGAAAAGTCATGAAAATGAGGTACGCGATGCAATTTCGGGTGGTTTCAGAAGTGTTAAATTGGTCTTGGCGGCGGGGGCTCTGCCCCTCGACCCCGCCCTGTATCGCGAAAGGGAGCGCACGAGGGGCACTGCCCCCGAACCCCACGAGGGGCACTGCCCCCGAACCCCACGAGGGGCGCTGCCCCTCGACCCCGCTAGGGGCACTGCCCCCAAACCCCCGCAAGGGGCGCTACCCCTTGACCCCACTAGGGGCGTTGCCCCCAGACCCCCATCAAATTTATTGGATTTGTCCATTTGCAATACAGCCAGCCAATGTAGTACAGTTGCAAGAGCAGTTGGCAGCCGCGCAAATGAGAGTGACAACTCTCGAGAAGTTAGTAGAAAGGGATAGAGTAAGGGATAGAGTATTGGGTCAGTTGATAGAGAATGATACCCAGGTGGCCGATGCACGACGACTTTCAACAGAGAGGGGGAATCAATTACACGAAAAGGACGAGGATTTGGCAATTTTTATTTTCAGTCGTTTGGAAGACGACTACTTTGTAGGGGGATGATGTAAGTAGTATATCTTTACTTTGTTGTAGTCGGCCGTAGTCGGCCTTGGTCGTAGTCGGCCAATTGCTAATAAAACAATAGTTAGTGAGAATAATACATGTCATGTACTTTCGGGTAATCAAGTCTCGATTAATGTTAATGTTGCTATGAAACATCGTATCGGTTGGTTATCTAACCACCGCCGAACGTTATATGTAGTCTGTTGGGATAGTCGGGGGATAGTCATGTGCCGATGGTTATACTGATAAGCACTGTTGATACTCTGTGATTGTACATGGTAATATTCCTGATGATGAATAAAGTTTCTATTCTATTATTTTGTTCTATGTTCTGCACGTGACTTAGTTTGCCAGTAGTACGTAGTACTTTGAATTATTCTGAGCCAATTTTTTCGTTTTTTTCAAATTAACAATTACAAACCAATGCACCTGTTAAGGTTAGCAACTAAACCAAAACGTGCTGAAGCAACTCTAACCAAAATGTACACCAGGATCCCGATGTGGGCAAGGTGTGAGCATTGGTCAGAGGATCTAAATCAAAATGCTTATGCAAGAACTCTAACCAAGAATGGCGCCGATGATGGCGAGCATATGGTCAGAGGGTCTTCTACACTAAGTACTGAAAGGGAACTCAACACCAAGTATGTGCTACCCAATCCAGTATGGAGTTGAGGCGACCATATGGCGGAGTATTACAAATTACAATGCTTGAAGGAAATAACTGAAATGCTGAAAGTACTCAACACCCAGAATGTGCTTTCTAACCCAGAGTGGGAAAGTAGCTACCATAGGGCAGAGATGTCACTATTACAAAACAACTTCACAATGAAAAGTGAGCATTACAAATCAGAATTGAACAAGCTTGAGAATTACTGCCAGTACTACTGTCAGTTTACAAAATGAAGATCATTCGCCTGTCAAGAACATAGGAATTTGAAAGATTAGCATTACATCACATAAGAACTCTCCTTGGCTTGATTAGAGATGACAAATCAATAAATCTCCCAATGACCAAAATTATAATTCTGTTTATTCACAAATCTGCACTTTTAAATTGAAAAACGGCAACCTATGAATTCACTCACATGCTCATATCTCTCTCTTATCTCATCCAATTGACTTGAAACAAAATGCACAACTCCTTAATAAAGAAGGCGCCTAGGATAGAACATTGAAACCAGGTCTAAAAGCCATGTATTAATTATGCACAGATTCCAATGCAAAGCAGATGGTACGGCCCTCAAGAAAGGGGCGATCTGCCTTTTAAAATCACAACCACCACTATAAAATCTGCAAACTTGAGAAAGATGACGCCTAGACCTAACAATGAGAATGGGATAATACCCAAAACAATATTTTTGTTGTTTTTTGACTTATGAATAAAAACACGAATCTGCTGTAGCTAACAATGCAATATCTGGAAAACCACTAATATGCAAAACTGATCTAACAAAGCACAAGCTGAATACAATGCTCAAAACCCAATGCAAAACTCACAATTTACGCTATCTCATCACTAGTTGCTGTGTTGCAAGCAAGAAGCAATGCCCGAGCTAGGAGGTCTTCATTCCTCGAAGCAATCCAATACCATTCCGGCAGAGTAACAATACTGTAGACCAAAGATGTTGAATTGAGGATCAAAGTCTTTTATAATTTCCTGTTGACTTCTCAAAACCCTAAACTTCTCTTCAAAGTCAAACCCTAATCCTTACAAAAGATGGCGTCCCTTTCTTCAAAGCTCAATCTTGACCTTTAAAATAAATTCAACACTTTAATAAATGCATCCAAACTTTAAGGCTTGATTTGACCTTGGTAAATTATAAAATAATCTTTAATGAAGGCGCCACCCTCAAAAGACCACTTTTCAAAACAACATTAAGTCAATAGACTAGGCCAAGGGGGTCAACGTTAAAATATAACATTAAAACGTGACTTTTAATTAAATAGCTCAACTTATCTCTCCAATTGTGCCCTGAAGCCAAAAATGAGCAAGCCAACTGATCAAACTGAAGTAGGAAGTCAACCATGCCGAACCCAATTGTAAAACTGCCAGAAATAGAATTTACTAAAAATAGTAAATTCCTGAAGATGCTCAGAATGCTAAGAAGAACATACCATTGCGAAGCTCTCTAAAAACCCAGAAAGAATCCGCTATTGAAACAACCAACTCCGAGCCAGAACATCCTTCAAAATAGGAAACCCTAATTTTACCTTCCGACTAGCCTACGGGTCTCCGGAATAGGCCAACGATCACTGAAAAGATCAGGCTTGAGACGGGGACATTACAGTCCGCCCTCCCCAAGATTGTTTGTCCTCAAGCAATTGCAAACCTAGATGCTGCAGAACCTCATCATTCTCCCAAGTTGCATCCTCCAAAGGCAATTTTTTCCACTTCACCAAGTATTCTCTGATTGTTCTTTTCCTCAAAGAACGTTCTCTGAAATCAAGTATCTCCTCTGGAATTAGAACCAACTGTCCTTCTTCATCCAAAGGTGGCAAATTTGATGAAGCAACCACATTATGTCCAAGTTCCTTCTTGAGGCGAGACACGTGGAAGACATTGTGTACTCTGCTGTCAGAAGGTAGCTCCAACTCATAAGCTACTGCCCCAACCTTTCTGGTGACCCTGAATGGCCCATAGAAGCGAGGTTTGAGCTTCTCAGCTCCACTCTTCTTGAGAGTAGACTGTCTGTAAGGCTGTAATCGGAGATAAACCATATCCCCAACCTCGAAAGAACGCTCAACACGCCTCTGATCAGCATATAACTTCTGTTGATTCTGTTCAATCTGCAGATTGTTCTTCAATGATTTCATGATGTCTTGGCTCTGCTGCAATAAGTCCTTGGCTTGAGGAGCTTTGCTATCGCCAAACACCAAATCAACAAAGCTAGGTGCTTCATAACCATAGAGAGCCAAGAAAGGAGACATCTTGATGGACATATGAAAGGAAGAATTATAACAATACTCCCCTATGTGAAGCCACTTAACCCATGCTCTTTGCTGCTCCGACACATAGTTTCTCAAGTAACCTTCCAACCACTTGTTCACTATTTCCGTTTGTCCATCTGTCTGGGGATGGTAACTAGTGCTTGGAGTGAGCACAATACCACTCATTCTGAAGACCTCTTGCCAAAAAGTGCTTAGGAACTTGCTGTCCCTATCACTCACAATGTTTTTCGGCAACCCATGCAACCTAAACACCTCATGAAAAAACAGATCTGCAACTTGGGCTGCTGAAAAAGAGCTGGTAATGGCGAAGAAATGAGCAAATTTGGTTAGTCTATCCACTACCACATAGATACAATCCTTCCCTTGGGCCTTAGGCAACCCTGTGATGAAATCCATCGAGATGCTTTCCCATTTTTGATTGGGAATAGGAAGTGGGTGCAGCAAACTAGCTGGCAATGTATGCTCGTTCTTGTTCATTTGACAAACAGGACACTCCTAAATATAGCGTTGAACTTCTCCTTTCAATCCTTTCCAAGAAAATCTTTCTCGGATCTGCCTGTATGTCTTAAAGAATCCTTGGTGACCAGCAAGCCGAATGTAATGAAAAGTCAATAGAATCTTCTTCTTAAGCTTTGAATCAGCCACCAGGAAAATTCTTCCTTTATAGTGTATCAACCCCTCAATCACCTTGTACCTTTCATCATGAAAAGTACCCTCAATAATGCTGGTTGCAAACTGATTTTTGGCATAATCAGCAAGCAACATGTCCCTCCAATCTGCAGTGAGCTCACACAATGAGCTAAGATGGGGTCTCCTTGACAGAGCATCGGCCACAACATTATTTTTCCCTTTGACATACTCAATGTCAAAGTCGTAAGCTTGAAGCTTACTCACCCACTTTTGTTGCCTCTCGTTCAGAGCTTTCTGATGCATGAAGTGTTTGAGGCTATTGTGATCAGTCTTGACCATGAACTTGTTTCCCACCAAGTACTGCCTAAACTTGGCTAATGCATGCATAATGGCAAGCATTTCCTTGTCATAGATAGAGTATGTTCTTTCAACACCTCTCAGTTTTCTGCTCTCAAACACAATAGGATGTTTGTCTTGCATCAAGACAGCCCCAACTCCTTCACTGGATGCATCACACTGTAGCTCGAAGGGCTTGGAAAAATCCGTAATGGCCAAAACCGGGCAAGAGCTCATGATCCTCTTAAACTTGTCGAAAACAGTTTGAGCCTTTTCTGACCAACAAAAGGCTCCCTCTTTGGTGAGATCAGTAAGAGGAGCAGCATTCTGTGAGTAACCTTTTACAAACCTCCGATAAAAACCACAAAGACCCAAAAAAACCTTTCAACTGAGTCAAATTCTCAGGAGGTGGCCAATCAACTACTGCCTTTATCTTTTCAGGATCCACCTTCACTCCCTCAGCACTGATTATGTGGCCAAGGTACAGTAACTCCTCCATTCCAAATTCACATTTGGATGCCTTTGCGAAGAAACTCTCAGATTCCAGGATGCTAAGCACTTCCTCCAAGTGCTTGAGATGATCTTCCCAAGTCTTGTTGTAAATCAAAATGTCATCGAAAAATATCAACACAAACCTCCTTAACTGATTCTGAAAAACTTTGTTCATGCAAGACTAGAAGGTAGCAGGAGCGTTAGTCAACCCAAACGGCATGACTAGAAACTCGAAATGGCCATAATGACATCTGAAAGCTGTCTTCTCAACATCAAATCCCCTCATTCGAATCTGATGGTAACCCGATCTCAAATCGATCTTCGAGAAGAACTTGGCCCCATGTAGCTCGTCAATGAGCTCATCTATCCTTGGAATGGGGTATCGGTTTTTGATGGTGCCTTGATTCAAAGCACGATAGTCCACACACATGCGCATGGTACCATCCTTCTTCTTCACAACAACCACTGCAGAAGCAAAGGGGCTCTTGCTTGGGCAAATGAAACCCATCTCTAAGAGTTCTTGAATGTTCTTCTCAATCTCATCCTTTTGCCTCTTCGGGTACCGATATGGAGTTGTAATTACCAGTTTAGCTCCTTCTTTGAGCTCTATAATATGTTCTAAACCCTGTTCAGGTGGTGGTCCAGGAGGCAAATCAGCAAAGACCTTGCTCTTCTTTGTGAGTAGAGACTGAACATCAGGAGGATAGTCTCGTTTAGTCTCAACCGGACTAGCAGGAAGGATCATGCATTCTGCAACCCACTCAGCTTGATCGTGACGGATCAGCCTTGCCATTCTTTTGAATGACACAACCCGAGGGCCACCATTGGACATTCCTCTTAGTACTATCCTCTTCCCATCGGATTGAAACTTGAGCTCCATAGTTTGCAGATTCAAGGAGATCTCTCCAAGTGAATGCAACCATTGAATGCCTAAGATAGCATCAGTATCTCCAATGCTGACTACATAGAAGTCATCCTTGACTTCGTAGTTTCCCAATTGCATAGTCATGTTTGAGATCTTCTTGGTGCATGAAATGTGGAAACCATCAGCAACCATTACCTTAAGCCTTCAAACTCGTCTATTTGCAGCCCCTTCTTTGCCACCACAACTTCATCAATGAAGTTATGTATTGCTCCAGTGTCGATCAAAGCAACGATTCGCTGCCCTTTGATCATCCCTCGAACCTTGAAGGATTCGTTTCTTTGGAAGCTCGAAAGTTGAGCCAAGACTCCTCCACTTTCCTTCTCATCTTCGGACTCTTCTGGAGCTCTTTCTACTTCACTCTCTTCAAAATCAGATTGCTGGTCTGAAAAATCAGAATTACTTTCACCAGCTAAATAGTACTCAATCTGATTAAATTTAACTCCCTTTGGGCAAACATGATCTTGAGACCATTTTTCCCTACACCGGAAACATAACCCCTTTCTTCTGAGTTCGTTCAGGGTCTCTGGATCCAATCTGGTGACATGAGGATTATGATGTTTAAACTCCTTATGCTAAGGTCTCAAAGGAGGTCTATGTTGAGGTCTTTTCCCTTTATCCCTTTTGTGAAAAGATGGATTGGGTTGAAACTTTGCCTTAGGAGCAGCCCACTCCATGTTTCTTGCCTTCTTGATGGCCTCTTGTAGGGTTGGTGGATCAAAGGCTTTAATCCAACCCTTGATTGGTTCTGTCAAACCTTCACTGAAAAGGATCACCAACCGCCTCTCCGTGATTCCAATGACCATGACTGAAAGTCGCTGGAACTCAGCTATGTAGGCATCAACTGTGCCATACTGCCTCAACTGCGCCAATTCTCTGAAATGAATTTCAGGATCCTTTTTCTCAAATCTCTCGATGAGCCTAGTGGTGAACTCATCATACGTTGTGATAGACCAATGACCCAGAGTAACTAAGCCATGGTACCACCACTCGTGCACCACCCCATCAAGGTGTAGCGTAGCGAACTTGATCGCCTCTTCTTCTGCCATGGGTCTGAGAGCCAGATAGTTATCCAGCTTCTGTATCCAAGCTCGGGCTGAGCTGTTATCACTCCCGTCAAAGTGTGGAAGTGTAACCTTGTTGACAGCTTGATACAAGTCTCCTTGAACTGATGTTCTTCTTTGATCATAATGTCTCCCTTGTCCTTTATTTTTCCTTTTATGATCCATAAAGTCATTGTAGGACATATCCATCTTGATGTCGCCAGGGAGAGAATCATACTCAGCACGGCCAAGTCTCAACTGCTCCACGAATGAAGCATTCTCTTCAGGATCTGGCTGAGTGTTAAAAGGTGCCAAGAAGGTGGGTTTGAATGGCCTGGCTGAGACATAAGTGTTGTTTGAAGTATGCTGAGCAGCATGTCCATCATGCTGGTTGGAAGCACTGTGCTCTCCTCTATGTCCTGAGTTGTTTAGTGGAATGGTGTTCTGGCCCACTTTCCCCATCATGAGAGATACCATATCCATTAGGGCATCCATCTTCCTTTCAAATCTCTGTCCCGGACTGATGGATCTCTCTCTTCCCTTTCCGCTATCATCTCTATTGCTGGTAACCCTCTCGTTACCCCCAACTGATCTCTCACCTTCTGCCATGTCTGTTTCCTGAGAAGACTCCCAATGAGCCCTCAAGACTTCTGAAGCTGTCTGACCTTCTGGAGCCTGATAGGGCTGGAACTGATAGACCTAACAATGAGAATGGGATAATACCCAGAACAATATTTTTGTTGTTTTTTGACTTATGAATAAAAACACGAATCTGCTGTAGCTAACAATGCAATATCTGGAAAACCACTAATATGCAAAACTGATCTAACAAAGCACAAGCTGAATACAATGCTCAAAACCCAATGCAAAACTCACAATTTACGCTATCTCATCACTAGTTGCTGTGTTGCAAGCAAAAAGCAATGCCCGAACTAGGAGGCCTTCATTCCTCGAAGCAATCCAATACCATTCCGGCAAAGTAACAATACTGTAGACCAAAGATGTTGAATTGAGGATCAAAGTCTTCCTTTTATAATTTCATGTTGACTTCTCGAAACCCTAAACTTCTCTTCAAAGTCAAACCCTAATCCTTACAAAAGATGGCGTCCCTTTCTTCAAAGCTCAATCTTGACCTTTAAAATAAATTCAACACTTTAATAAATGCGTCCAAACTTTAAGGCTTGATTTGACCTTGGTAAATTATAAAATAATCTTTAATGAAGGCGCCACCCTCAAAAGACCACTTTTCAAAACAACATGAAGTCAATAGACTAGGCCAAGGGGGTCAACGTTAAAATATAACATTAAAACGTGACTTTTAATTAAATAGCTCAACTTATCTCTCCAATTGTGCCCTGAAGCCAAAAATGAGCAAGCCAACTGATCAAACTGAAGTAGGAAGTCAACCATGCCGAACCCAACTATAAAACTGCCAGAAATAGAATTTACTAAAAATAGTAAATTCCTGAAGATGCTCAGAATGCCAAGAAGAACATACCATTGCGAAGCTCTCTGAAAACCCAAAAAGAATCCGCTATTGAAACAACCAACTCCGAGCCAAAACATCCTTCAAAATAGGAAACTCTAATTTTACCTTCCGACTAGCCTACAGGTCTCTGGAATAGGCCAACGGTCACTGAAAAGATCAGGCTTGAGATGGGGACATTACATACTTGAATTACATTCTGCAGGCAAACAAGAATTCCTACTAGAGCCCAAGGAAATCTACCAAAAAGGATGTTAACAAGAGACGTATATTATTTTTTGTTGATATTGCATCAAAAGGCATTTCCCAATCATCCTTGTTGATGTAGGGAATGATATCTCACTATCATTTTTCCCAAGTGCACTTGTCTAGAAACAACCATAGGTGAAGAAGATAATGGCATCAGAATGGCATAAAGAAAAGAAGCCTTATGTGAATGCGTGACAGAAATCCTAAACAACACAAGAAACATCAATGGCAATAAATATTCATATGTGAGTGAATAGTTTGAAGTTCATTTTTCAGAAAATGGCTTCATTTTCTAGAATTTTCCTTTGGCTAGGAGATGCAAAAGAAAGACAAGGAAATTATCACAAGAATGAAAGAGGTAGACAGCTTGGTGATCTTTGTCTGATTCACAAAGTTAGTGGTTTGAAGCCCTCAAAGTTCTTTAAATCACATAATTTCCTTTTCGTTGAGTCAATTAAATTTAGTAAAGAAAGCAATTTTTGGGAGCTTTTATGAACATTACAAGACTATATAGAAAGGCTCGCACATATAAATTGTGTGTGTATCTAGCATAGATTGATTGGTGTAGGGAAGAGTTTAAATTTTGTTGACGCTGATTCAGTGATCTCAAGTTTAAATCATACTATAAGTTCCTTACTTTTGTTCATGTTTTATGAAAGAGGAATCATAAGGACATTTTGTATACACATAAAGGCCACATTGTAAAAGGTGCATTATCAGCTGAGTCTAACACCCTGAAACGAAAACTTGTTTCGTGTAACCCTATGCTTTTAATTTTGGTGCTATCAATGCTAAATCAAATGATGCTTTTAGGCATTCCAAAGTTGTCTTTGATGAACAGAATGTAACTGAGTCAAAGAGAGGACACATGAGATTGAAGGAATTACCCCATCTCAAGCTAGCTTCTCACTCTAAGATGGTCATCTGCATGAGAGGCACAAATTTCTCATTTATGTCCCATTTTGGATCGATGGGGGGCTTGGCAGTTCTTGGTAGTATTTGTGGATAGTGCGTTTATCCTTAGTTACTAGAAGAGGTGTGGTTGTGTGTGGTCCCTATCTATGTTTATTGGTTTTGTTCTCTCATTGTGTGGGCACTAGAGGAGGGATTTGGAACACTCTTAGAGGAGGGTGGACTCTTAGAGGAGGGTGGACTCCCAGAGGAGAGTTGTTCTCTCATTTACAAGGAGATTGGGATTTATTCTCTCCTATTGTACAGTAGATTTGGTGGTATACTTGTGGATATGCACCATAGTGATTCACAAGTATTGTTTGACAGTCAGGCTATCCACTGATTCGATTACTTTGGTGTGTTTTGGATGATTTTGGAGATTTGGCAAGTTCTGTGTATGTCCTGGTTCATCAAATTTCTATTTGTGGTTGATGTGTTGGGAAAATTTTGGGCCTATGAATCGACTTGTTGTTTGAAGATTGATCTGTCTTGAACTATGAATAATCATTTCTCCTATTTGACTTCTGAACATTTTGTTTCTTATTAGTAATTCAAATTGCATCTAAACATTACTTACTTACAAAACCTGAACCCAATATCAGTATTTTTGCTAGCTATTTTGGCTCACAAAAAGAAAAAGCAATATTTCTGAGCCCATCAACGTCTGTAATAGTTCCAATGCCATTGCCTTTGGTCCCAAGCATATGCTGTGAATCTAAAATGTCTCTCATATTTTATAGTAACATGTTATTTGAGTCTTGACCAAATAGCCTCGGTTGAGAATGAAGTTTAAAAAAGACAATGGTCTTTTCAACCAAGTCAAAAAAAGTCAGAGTAAGACTATGGAAAAAAAGCATAAAACAATACTTAGCAAGATATAGAATCTTACCTTCAAATATTCAAACATAATAAGAAACTCATCAGTTACATTGGTGTTGTCTACCCTTTTTCGTCGGGTAATGGTAGATGAAATTGCATCTATAGCTGCTGCATATGAAGATGATGATGTGGAATCTTCATTTAGTGCTACTGCTGAACCTGAACCACCTTCAAAAATCCCATCAACAATAGTGTCATTTCATTGAATTTTAAAATCAGAGCCTTAGTACAAAAATCTTTAAATTTCAGGAAGATAAGATAAAGGGCTGCCCAGATCTTGATTGTATACTATTCAACATCTTGTCTCTTAAATTGAGAGAATAACTAGTTTTAAGTTTGTCTTGTCATAATTACGAAATTCATTTAAAATTTCCATATGTGGTGTATCTTCTAGAAGCTATCTTTGCATATTTAATTAATTTTCAAGACAATAAGCAAGTTTATCTATACAAGATCATGAATGTTACAGGTAGAAGATCATTTAAGAGCTGAACAGTAAGTTCTCAAAGCTATGGGTTGGAACAATTGGTTACCTTCGAATTTTTTAGTATTGACAAAAAAGTTTTCCCTTCTTTCTACATGGGGAGGGAACCAGAACCCACTGCTATAAATTATTGTCATATATTTTTTCCATTTTTCACTACTAGTCAGTTTGTACTATAATTGAATGCTCCCTCCATTTTTTCCACAATCTATGTGTGAGGGAGTACCCACAGGGTTCGAACCAGGGCCTCACTGTCACTAGGTAAACCTGCATCCCAGGCCCAACCTATAGTTGATTTCCAAATTCCCCCCTGCTTAGATGGTTACTTGAACTTCTATAGAATAATGTTCATATTGTGAAATCCTAACGTGAATAGACCAACATAGGCCTGACCTGAATACATTTATTGAATAACTGAGGCTAATCATTTTACATATAAAGTATAATTATCCTCATCACTTCAGAACAACAATATGCGCCAAATATCCCATTCAAGGGTTAATAGTAAAGAAAATTGAAAGTAGGCAAGAAAATTGAAGCAAAAATTAACTTCAGTGAAGAATCAAAAGGGAACCCCAACAAAGCAGATGCAGGCTTTGTTGTAAGAGATGGTTATGGTAATTTCATGCTAGAGGTATCCAAATATTTGGGGGTAAAAACCAATGATGAAGCTGAGTTGAAAGCCCTCCCAGCAGACCTTCAAACTCAATATGTGGTGGGGTATAGAAGGGTAAGAACTAAAGGGGATTCTCAAATAGCGATAAATTTGGTGAAAATGGAGTTTTGCCCTAATTGGAATCTCAAGGTGATTACAGAAGTAGTATATTGGAAAGATAAATTTTCATCCTTTCAAGTGTGGCACTGCTTTCGTAAGCAAAATCAAGAGTAGAATGTTTGGAAAATGAAGGTATGAATCTAAGTTAGATTTCTTACATGGAAAGTTGTGAAGCGGATGATTGGCCTAACCTCACCAATCTTCTTGATTATAATCGGCCCCCATAAAGTATTGTATGGTTATGCTGGTCGTTTACCTTGGCCTCTTGAAGTCTCTAGATGAAAATCCATCATGAATGGTAAACAAAAAGCATAACTATAATATTATGCTGTTTGTAATTATGTGGATGAGCTGGAGGACTTGATTCGAGATGAAAAGCCAGCGTGATTGGTAAATCTTTTAGCACTTGCCCATAATGAATGATGTGGTGTGCTAAGTAGTCTGTGCTATTTATTATTTCATTAGTCTTGATGCATGCAAAGGATTTTAAATGGGCAACATCCTCTCATTCTTCTATATGCAATCGTCAAGGCTTGTATGGTGGTTGTGTTGGTGTTCCTAAGCACTTGCAACTTTGCAGCTGTTGATGTTGTTTTGGTGTCCAGGTTTTTGGGTGGTTGGTGATTTCTCTATTATGGCTTGGAAGAGGTTGAGGATCTCAAGGATCTTTTGCATTGGGGCCATGTAATGGATCATCATTTAAAGAAGACCTTCAAGTCCTAAAATTTCATCCTCTTGATCCTAGTAAAAAGAATTATTGGAGAAGATGGATTAGCAGATAATGTCTCCCTTCGGTCTCATGTCATGATTTTAGTGGATATTCGAAGAATTTAGCTAGGGTTGTGCTATCAAATTAAATTTGAGGGTGGATTGAAATGCTTCCCCTCATATTGAAGAATGCAAAGCTAGCAGATGATGACCCAGCAAGGATGGATGATTTGGACCAAGGTAAACAAATAAGACTGAGGAGATAGGGCTGAAGAATGTGGAACTAGCAGCAACGAATTCTGCACTATAGGACATCAATATGGACCTAGTGAATCTCGCCACATTTGTTAGACATCTTTTGGTTTCTTATTACAAGGGAACATTATAGGTGTCAAGTGCTTACACCCTTCCAAGAGTTGAGGGAGGGCAGTTGTAATGTCCCCTTTCAATGCCTAAGCATGAGTGATTAATTAGCCTATTTTATTCCAGTAGGCTAATATCAGAGCTAAGGGAATAATTTAATTTAATTATTTAAAATTATCCATACCAGCATATCTTAAGGGTAATATTATTTAATTAATTTAATGAAGTTCATATAGTGACTTTATGATTATTTAATGAAGTTTAAAAAATGTATTTTATTATTCTCAGATTTAATTAAATATATCAAAAGCGGGAATTTGAAAAGTTCTTATGGAGTTGGATACAAAAGTGAAAAAAGAAGCTCATTTTTACTATGCTTGGATAATTTTCTATTGTGTAGATTTGGAAGACTTTCAGTATTTGAAACCCTAGGACAGAAACCCTACAGGTAACTGCATTCGGTGGTGAGATGATTCTACCCTAGCCAGTTGTGGAAAGAATGCTCAGATTTTCACAGTGATTTCTATAGGCGAAATAAGCAAAATTTGTTAAGTCTCTTACAAAGACAAATTTCAATATAGTTTGGTTTATTGTAATCAAAGGAAAATCTGAGATAAATGGTTCAGTTCTTGTTTCTTATACATTCGCACCATATCTTATTTCCTTTGGGGTTCGTGTAGTCTAGAAAGTCATTACAAGGGTGGCAGATGTTATCAACAATATGTTGGTGTTATATTTCATTTACCTGCGGTGATTACCTCTAAGGTTGACTCAGAGGATTGGATGAATATATTCACAGGAGGAGGCAGAATTAATATTGGCTTAACAAAATCTGTCTGCAATGATAAGAGTGTAATATTGGGACGAAGGAAATAGCGGCTTGGGGAAACCGATATCAGCAGCTCGAAGCTTGGAAGGATATGACCCAGTCAAACGCTACCAATGGGAATTAGGTCGGAGCAGGTCAAATGAGACCATACAATGGACGCAGCATATAAGCAAATACAGGAAGTATTCTAAACGGCACCTTCAGCTCAATGACCAACATAATAAGGAAGAGATTATTTTGTTAATTGTTTACGCTAGCACCTTTCAATGCTAAGCATAAAGATTGCTTGTATACGATTCTTGGACACTATGGATATCCAGCTCCATACCTATTCGATTATTTGCGCTGCTTCCTTGTAAGGTCAGGATTGAATTTATTTCTTATTCTGAAATATACATATGTTAATATTTGAAGAAACTTGTATTAAGTACAGAATCATTTGGATACTATCTTTATTTCTGTCATGGTCCAATTTATTTCATGCATGAGTATTATCTTCACTATCAAAACATTCAAAGTCAATTAAACCTCAAACATACACAATCTGGAATATAAGAACAGCAATTCAGAGCTCTCATATATGCAGTAGTCAGGCTTGAAGGGGAAATTTGGTAGAAGTAGAAAATTTTGTAGACAAAATTTGCCTTGGGATCTCAATAGTTGATGATAGTTGCCAAGAGGACTGAGATAATACATGAAGTACAGTTTGCTGGCACAAAGAACCCTGCTGACAGTGAGCTGGCATGAAGGATCATGCTAACAATGGGTTGGTGAAGTTGCAGTCAGTTGTGGTGGCTAGTGACAGGTGGGTAGGTCATTCTTTCAACTGTGGTATTGTGGAACAGTTGGATACTACAGTGGCTCATTGGGGGTGGGGGGTGTTTGGCCCTCCCTTGAGCTTGTGATTTTTTAAGTCTTTTGCTATCTTTTTATTGTTTGGCTTTTCAGTTTTCTCTTCTCTTTTCTACTTGCTACACCCCTGCATGGATTGTTCCTGCAAGTCTTTATGGTAATATGTCTTTGTTTTGTTGTTTCGTTACTGAAATATGCTAACCAAATTTTTTGTTGAATTGCACACACAAACCAGCACTTGGCCAACTTGATTAGCATTAGTGCTAAATTCAAAAACACTATCAAAGCAACTCTAACCAAGAATGCGCCCTAAAACCACTTAAGGAAGAGGGGCGGGCATATGGTTAGAGGATCCCTATGCTTCAACTTGATACATAATGGAATGCAACTAAAACTGAAACAAACTCAACGTCAAGAATGTGCACTCAAGATCCTAGTGAGGGTGAGGTGCTAACATATGATGGAGTAATTAATTGAAATTGAAAACTAACTAATTTGGCGGGCAACCACTCAAGAGTGGGAATTCTCCACTTTTCAGTGGGTACAATGAGAGATCAAATGTTCATTCTCCACACTGGCGGTAAACCATCCAGGGGTAATTAATGTGAAATTCAACAAGTAATTGCATAAACTAAAATGGTTGGATTAGTACTATGTAATGTCCCCTTCCTAGGCAGTACAGTTGATTTAGGGGTTAGCCTATTACGTAGACCTTTGTAGGCTGACAAATGTGATTAGAAGGTCACTTGAAGCAGTTATCCAGCGTTTGGGAACATCACTCCAGCAATTGATTCAAGTTTGGGCCTTTGCGGACACTTACAGAGTGATTTATAGATACTTACTATTTATAGTAAGTCAGGCAGGCAGGAGTTGCTATTTTTGGCAAGGCACCTAATTCAATTGGTCAGCTCAGTTTCGACCCAGTTTGATGATTTGATGAGCAAACAGGGATTATTAGAGCATTTAATAATAATTAAAGAGATTATTAATTTGACTTTATAATATAAAGTCATTTTAATGAAATATTAAAGTTATTATTAAAATGGCGAATTATAAAGTATTTTAATACTTTATAATGAAGGGGAAAATTTAATATTTAATGAGTTTAATACTCATTAATAAAAAGGACACCATTTATTAATAATTGGCCTAAGTATTTCAAAAGGGCGAATTATTATATTATTAAATGCAATTGAGCTGATTTTTGTGAAAGGGTTGACTTTTTGAGAGAAGATATATATTTCTCCAAGACAAATCGAAGTCATTATGATATGATTATTCTAATTTGTCTTTATTTCTCTCTAAGAGCATTGGGGTTTGTGAAACAAGGGTTTCTGCAGATCATCGGGTTTTGAAGAACGTTCCCTCTTCAGAATCAGGCATACTAAGAATGTGCAATACCAGTTGAAGATTGTCAACAGGGTGACTTCATTCAAAGGTTACATTTGTGCTTACTGAGATAGATTCAGAAAGGGTTTGAAAGAGATTATTCAGCAGGCATCAGGGGCAACTTTACTAAGGATCATTTCCAGTTGTTTGAGCCTTCATATTTCCCAGCCGTACCTTCATCATTGCTGCCAAAGGCCGTACTGTACCAGCAGATTGGCATGTGAAAGAGAAAGGGAAAAACGCCTTTGCTTTTTGGTCTCCGTCTCCTCCAGCTAGGTCGCCTAGATTCTCAATGGCATTTAGCATCATCTTGGATGAGAGAAAGAATGCGTTTCACCATATTTTATTGATTCTTCATTTGTGTGCCTGGCTGCAATAAAATCAGGTTCTCTTTTAATTGATTACCAGCTGCCTTTCATTTGCATGTATTACCTTTCAGACTGTAATAGTTGGATTTGAATAAGGAAGGCATTCTTAGTTCAAGAATCATTGATTTATTATTGTTCTGGCATTTTTATCAATATATTGTATTTATTTTCAAAATCGCACCTATCTTTATTTATTGCAAAAAAAACTCAAAAAAAAATAAAAAAACTACAAAACAAACAAAATCGCATTCACAGTCAAAAGATTGGGGTTGAGAGACACCTGGTCTCTTACATACTACTATATCTCAACCTTACAATCATGAAATCTACAAATCACAAGTTACAATGATAGAGAACAATGCTAAGAAGAGAACAATGCTAAGAAGAGGAGAATGAATTCTTTCAATGTTTTTTAACTCTCCAATGATGAAATAAGGCCCAAACTGAAATCTGATATAAAGAACTGAGTTCTGGAAATTCAAACCAGCTAAAAGAGATCACCATAAAATGCTCATAACTTGAACAATTTACCTCTGAATGACGTGAAATCACTTGCAATGATCTTCTAGAAGGTAGGCGCCCATTCTATGATGAAGAAACAGCAACAAAAGATGGGCATTTATTTCTCAGCACAATTCCCAATGTCCCTTAATGGTACGGCCTTGAGCAAGGGTGACTTTGCCATTAAAAATCAGAAACTTCATAATAAAATCTCATACTTGGTGGGAAGGGGCGCCCATGGCAGACAAATTCATTTCAAAAGTACTCAGAACCAAATTAAAATTATTCAAGGAGCTGTATACAATTTTCACTTTCAGCTGTATGTGAACCAGCAACTCAAAATCTGGAAAAAACTCAAAATGCAACAACTGTGAAACTCAATTTGCTAATCTGATATGAGAAGCAGCAAAATAGCCAACTAGGTGTTATCTTTCAAACACAAAATTGGACAAGAGGCTAGGAGGTATGCTTTCCTTGAAGCAATGAATCAAATGTCATTCCGACAACATAACACTAGCAAAATTTGTGGATACCAAATGTTGGAGCCAGGCTTCTCTTTTATAGAAAAAGAGAAGACTTTTCGAATTCCCTTCAAGGCACACCAAGAGACACCATAGTCTTTTCAAATTTCCAAAGAATCTTTTAATCCTTCAATATGGCGTCCACTTTATCAAGGCAACATTAAAACTTTATTAAAAAATAATAAAACACCTTTATGAAGGCATCTTTTTCCAAGCCCCTCTTTTAAAACAACTTAAAGTTGTTCTCCTAGGCCAAGGGGGTCAACTGCAAATTATAACATTAATGCCTTTATTTAAGAAATTCACTAGAATAAAGCTTAAGGAGCCAGAACTTGAACTCAAATAATTGCTCCAACTGGAAATGAAGACCTGAAGGCTGACAACTGCATACTGCCAAAAATAGTATTTACTATAAATAGTAAACACTCAAAATTGCCTCAAACCTCCAAGCAAGGAAACCCTAATTTTACCTCAACGATCCTACGGGCCTCCGAAATAGGCTGAAGAGCATCAGAACTGATCACTGATGAGAAGGGGACATTACAGTTACCATTTCAGTCTGGGGTTCCATAATAAAACCCCATAAAACTATCAAAAAAACAAAATATGCCAAAAAGAATTTCTTGCGAATTTCTTAAAATATCTTCCTTTGAAGCAGGATATTTACTTTTGAGTTTTCCAAGCGTGCTACACATAGACCTGCAAAATATATTCTTCTATTTAGTTTTCATAGGGTAGTTTATGTATAGGAGTCTTTATTCATTTTAAACATTGAAATGTACATACTTACATACAAACACCACTCTGCAATACCTACAAACTTAAAATGGGCTGCCACATACCTTGGTGACCACACACTAACTTAAATTGATTTACGAAAGGGAAAACTATACAAGAAATGCATAAAGAAACGAAAAAAATGTTCAAAGAAATCTTTCAAGGGATTCTTTAATACAACTATAAGATTTGAGAAAAATATGGGATTCTACTTTCCCTAAGAAAGCATCCCTAGGGCCCAACAACCCATCAAATAATCTAGTAATGTAGCTACTAAGACAGGACACTTCCCCCCCATCCCCTTTTTTTATAAAATATTTGGTTTGTCCCCCTTTTTAACATTGATGAAACACACACTTATAATGAGAGGGAGGGTGAATCAGTATAGATCAAAAACTTTACTTCTTCTCAACTTAATCAAATATAGCAATATTACTTCAAGTCTTAATTATCCATAGCAATACCATTCATGCAAGATGTAGCAATTAAGAACATGCATAGGAGACACAATTTTACATTGAAACCTTACAAGAGAAAACCAAGGAAAAATATTGATTATATTAATCTTCTTACAAAATTTGTAGGCACCAACCCACTGGAGACTCCAATCCCCACCACTAAGCATCAACCCAGAAAGAGACACCAATCTTTTCTAATAAGAGACACCAACCTCACAATCTCCTCAATTAGGAGGCTCCAACCTCCAAATGAATATTATGTTTACCCTCGTGTGTATCGCTGTTGTAATATGCTCTACAAATCTGCCTTAGAGTCCTCACAAACTCAGTTATACTTTGGCTCATAAATCTGCTATATTTCTGCCCTTGGATCTCTCTATAAATCTGCTATATTTCTCTCGGATCTGCTACAATATTTTCATTAGATCTGCCACAAAGCTATTCTTCAAGTCTGCTGATATATAGAAAGATATTTGTTAAAATCGTCCCTTGAAAAGCCTTTCACAATCCCTTATTATATCTCTTCCAAGTAGGATGACCACTTAGAAAAGACACATCTTTATCAAGAGAAGCAACCTCTTCATTTATATACACCTCTTCATATGATTCGGCCAACACAAATAAAATAGTTTCTACTTATTTTCTTTTTATTTCCCAAGGTTGGACTCACCTCTCTAGAGGGGTCATCCCTCCTTCCAAATATAAAATTAATTTATTTTTAATTTTTAAGCCAACTAGAAATGGGCGCCACATAAGGAGAGTCAGCCCACAACATGAAGACTTTTAATTATTTTTTAGTTTAATTTTATTTCCATTTTATCTTCCAACCTTCGAGGGGGTAACCAGCATGATTATACATTGTATTTATTTTGGAGCCACCAAAATGCCACCAAAACCATCTTTGACATCAGTGACAATATTTTCAGCAATCTCCCCCTTTGTCATTGATGGCAACCTTGCAAAGAAATAGTCTTGAAATGAAATGCCACAGGACCATACTTCTCCCCCTTGCTAACGTGCTCCCCGTGACTAATATGCTCCCCCTTACTCTACTTCTCACCCTTTGAAATCAATGGAAAAGGTATCCTGGGCCTAAAAGATAGGACAATGAAGAGCTCCCCCTGAACACATGCTTCTTTTGAAGCATTTAGTGACTGGATGAGAAGATATCACTCCCAATTTCTCCCTCAAGCACTCAAAAGTCTCTTTTGGTAGTGTCTTAATGAAAATGTTCGCAATTTGTTCCTTTGTAGCAACACACTCTAACTTCACCTGTTGATCAACCACTTGCTCTCTTAGGAAATGATATTTGATCAAAATGTGCTTCAATCTAGAGTGCAAGGAGAGGTTCTTTGATATGTTAATCGTACTTGCATTGTCAGAAAAGATAGAAATGGGGTGCTCATACTCAACAGTCAACCTTGATGTCCTTCAAGGTTTGCTTCATCCAAAGGACTTGAGTGCAACAAGAAGTTTTTGTAATATATTTTGATTCTGCTATGGACACAGAAATTGGCTCTTGTTTCTTATTTAACCTTGATCCAAGATTGTGGCCAAGAAAAAATGCACCTCCACTTGTGCTTTTTCTATCATCAATACCGCTAGCCCAATCCGCATCCGTGTATGCTATGAGGATGAAATCTTCACCTTTTGGGTAGCACAACCTAAAATCCATAGTGCCTTTTAGATACTTGAATATTCTCTTCACTGCGTGCACATGTGTTTCCTTTGGTGCTACCTGAAATTGCGCCACCAACCCAACTGCTTGCATAATGTCAGGTCTTGTTGCTGTCACATATGACAAACTTCCAATACCTGTACAAAGTTTGGTTCGCCTCAGGGGATTCATCATCCTTGCTCAGTTTGCATTTTGTAACTATGGGAGTACTCACTGGATTGCAATCCTCCATCCTCAATTTCTTAAACATTTCTTTACTATACTTGGTTTGTGAAATGAATATCCCCTTATCTAATTGGGAAATTTCCAACCCGAGAAAGAAACACAACTCACCAAGCATAGACATTTTGAACTCCTTTTGCATGTTCATTGCAAACTCCTGACACATCTTTCATTGCTACCTCCAAAAATAACGTCATCCACATAAACTACAACAATCAATTGATGATCACCTTATGTTCTAATGTAAAGACTGATGTCAGCAATACCCTTTTTTGAAACCCTATTGTTGTAGATACTTATTCAATCTTGAGTACCAAGCCTAAGGGCTGTTTCAGCCCATAAAGTGCTTTCTTTAGCCTACATACATAGTCCTCATTCTCTAATAGGAGAAACCTTCTAGCTGTTCAATATACAATTCTTCCTCCAAGTTTCCATTAAAAAAAGCTGACAAGGTTCTTTGATATGTGTTGACGTGGTTTTCGCGACCGCACCAACAGAGAATAAAGTTTCCCAACGGATACTCTATCCTCTCTTGAACAAAGTTTTCTGCATGCTAAGATTGCGAGATAGATCATACATTTAACTCCAAGGTTCCTTCATGCAATAGAATACCCTTAGTTGGCTCGATCTGTTTTGCTGGTATTTCAAGGGGACTTACACAAGTGTTCGACAACCAACAACAGACAGTGGATTAAGGGATTTCGTGTAATTCGAATGATTTGGCAAGTGAGCACGAGTTTCCTAATCCTAACCAGAAATGAACTGAATTTAAAAGAGTGTAGGGCCTAAGAAGTTCTAATCTACTCTAAGGCGTGGGATATGGTGATCAATTCTCACAAGCTTCAACCAAGCTCCGTTTTGCCTCACTTCGGACAGCTTCCGCGGAACTAGTGCAATCTTCAGAGGAGTGACTCAAGATGTTCAGATCACAATCTAACATGAAGACACCATCACAACGACGCATGCCAACATATAAACCATAATAGAAGTTAAGTTTCACAAAGTTCCAGTTGACCACACAAGGCGAACCCACCGTCAGCGAGCCCGCTAGTGGTATGGACAAGCGAAGTCTTGTTCAAATCGAGCACCACATTCCACAATTACTAAGTACTTGCATGAAATGAAATCTACTTTACTTTAAGCTACTTTAAGATGCTACGTGAATTGGAAGGATGAAGAAGCCTCAACAACTATTCATAACAAAGAAGAAATCACCATCAATGAAAATTCTTTTATTATGAAAGCATTCATGATAACTTCTTACAAAGTGTTCAAAGGGAAGACTTTCCTTCCTCTTCAATTTAAACTATACTATCAACTATCTAATTGCTCTCTACTCCTTCTCTGCTATCCTAACTCTGATCTAATTCTAATTTCTAATGAGGTACAAATGAGGGGGACTCCCCCTTTTATAGATGGCCAAGTCCAACGGACGGCTTAGATTACAATCGGCTGGATGGCCCAAATCGTGCCACCTCAGCCCTAAACAAGATTCACCCTAAAAACCGCGACAAAGAGGAGTGGGGGAATAAATGAGCAATTAATGGCCACCATCTTCTAGAAGATTCCAACTTTGAAATGCGTTCACACTACTCTTGATCTTCTTCTTGACGTTTGTTCTTCAACTTCTTCTTTGTCACTTGAGTTATACTAAGTCTCAACACTTAGCCATTTTTCGCAACTTTTCTCCCTTCGAGGTTGAAATGTCATCTTGAATCACTTAAGTCATCACCACTTGGTCTCGACATTTCTCCTGCAAAACAAGCAAGGAGAAGAGCATTAGAACACTTCATAATATAAATTCAACTTACTTACCTGGATTTTCATGTTTTGATCTCCAAAGGATCATCGCCTTCACTAGCCAGCTTTGCGTTCAAATTCTTCATGCCTTAGCCAAATTTCATCCTCCTCAAGGGCGTACAAAGAGATGTACTTTAAGATCATCTTTCGAAGGTGTTAACTTCAACTGCATCTTCTTCAAGAAATTTATCCCACCAGCTGAAGCGTCGACAATTTTGATTTCATTCATTAGGAAGATTATCTTCACAAAGAATTTGGGCAAATTCACCTAGGCAATTCCTTCCAAATTTGTTGTCTGGAGGATTTCAACTTGAAAACACATTTTCTTCATTTTGCCTTAGAAAATTTTCAAGTTTCCCTTAGGAAAACTCATCAATCCAATGCCCATCAAAAATCTTTACCTCAAAATCCTTGGCAAGTTGTGGAAGACCTTAAAATCCATTCCTCATCGATAATCTTCAATACCCAGAAGAAAATTTTCTTCAGAATTTGTCGAACTCATGGGTGTACAACGAACGGGTTCATTTGATTTTCTTGGATTTCAACCTTGGAAAAAATAATTTTTAACAAATTTAATCCCGTTCTTCATATTTGTAAATAATTCTTGCTGCTCTGACTTGAAAAATTTTATTGACCCTGTGCAGCTAGCATCATCAAACTCTGTCACAAGAAAAATTTCATCACCCTCATGTGTAGGCGTTTTTCTCTAAGGAAAATTTCTTTGCCTTAGAAATTTTTTGAATCACTCAGCACTCTTGAAAATTTTGCCTTAGAAAATTTTATTTCATCCTCCTGTGGTGAGAAAAAAATTTATGTTTCAACTCACTTAAAAAAAAAAAAAATTTAAATGCCAAGGGCGCATATTGTAAAATGAAGGACATTTTCATTTAAAAAAAAATCCCAACGCCTAGCATATTATTTTATCATTGCCACCTTTCGACCATGCTTCACCCTCAAGACCTATCTTTTACATGGTGCATATTACATGCCATATAGAAATTTCAAATTTTAACACCTAATACTTATCTCCCCTTTTACTTCATCCTTTGGCGCATTTCACACTTGAAGAGGATGGAATATTCAACGCCACCCTTAACCTCTTCTTGTTCTTGGTGCATTCTTGCCTTGATGAAGGATGGGCGCAAATGAAGGGTGGTGGAGGACGAGTTCTTGCCTTAGAAATTTTTTTTGCATGCCACTACCTTGAGCTAGGCACATTTAGGCTAGTGAGCAGGATGAAGTTTGTTGACTCCTTTGACTTCTTGAAAGGTGGGCGCATTTTACCATAGGAGGAGAATATTGCTTGATACTTAGAAAATTTTCATGCTTGGCTCTTGCAGCTGGTCGCATTTTGCCATGTGAGGTGGATGAGAGTTATACTTAGCCACTTTTCTTGCCCTCTCCTCAGATTTTCTTCTTGGGCGCATTTGGCATAGGGAGGTGGATGAAATTTTAACTTAGAATATTTTCTTCACATTCCCAAGGCAAGTTGGGCGCATATGGAGGCATGAGCAGGATATCTTCACCACTTCGAAAATTTTCAATCATGCCTGTGAGGAGGGCGCATTTTGCTATGTGAGGTGGACGAACATCAACACTTAGCCATTTTTCCTCGTCCTCGCCAATTTATCCATGCCCTGCTATTTATAGTAAGCCCTTCAATTCTTGCATTTCTGAAGCTCAGAATGATTTGAAATTTTGAACACTGGATCCTCACAACTTTGTTGGCCCGTTGACACTGCTATTTTTAGTTGGCCTGCTATTTTTAGCCCATTTCGGAGTTGGTTTACTATAAATAGTAACTGCTCGTTTCTGATATCTCCACAACTCCATTTGATTTGAAATTCAAATGAGGCGCTCCTCACCACGTGACTTGCCAACCAACATCGGCGCCTGTTGATGACTTGCTATTTTTAGCCCGTTTCCAAAATGACTTATTATAAATAGTAAGTCCTCTGTTTGCTTTCAAATTTTACCAGCAGATAGCTTAAAGGATGCTGATCGCGGTGGTTTACACCGGTTTTCGAAAATTCTGACCTTTTACCCCTCTTTTTGGGTCTCGAAGCTGGAAACCCTAATTTGTTCTGCATGCATATCAAATGATCTCCGTTTGTTCTCGTTTATGCTGCATTGCGATCAGCTCGTGATTCTGAAGTGCTGGGAGGTGGCTGTCGGGAAGCACCTGCTAAAAATAGTAAGTTCCCAAATGAGTGATTATCCTATTTTGCATGTCACACCATCGCGAAGCTCTCGAAAAACCCATAAGGAATATGCCGACATGCAAAGGAAACCCTGACATGCAAACCCTAAAAATAGCCTCTGAAGGCTAAACTCTAAAAGTTGTCGTCTCACTTTGCATGTTATACTGTTGCGAAGGTCTCGAAAAACCCAGAAGGAATCTCCAGACATGCATTGAAAAACTCTACATCTAGGTCCTGAAATCTGCTCTGGAAGCTGAACTGCTAAAAATAGTAAGTTGTCTATTTCAGCTCAAATTTTGCACACGAGTAGCTTGATGTGTTCTGAATGTTGTGTGATGATCGAAACTTCAAAAATGCTGAGGAAATGTTCTGAATTGCACACTTACTAAAAATAGTAAGTAGCCGGAATCTGATGAAAATTTGCTGAGAGCCTGTTGGAAGCATACTGACAACCGTGTTGGTCTCAATTTTCAATTTATTCACCTCACTTGACCTCAAATTGGCTAGAAAGATAGAAACCCTAATTTTCAGACTTGGCCAAATTCATGTTTAAGCTCAACAGCGGAGACATCCCTGGAAAGGCAGACCAGAGAAAAGAGACAAAGAGAGAGAGAGAGGAAAACCAAAGCCAAAAGACCAGAATGGAGCAAAAATTAGGAGTCCCCATTTTGAATGGGGAGATGTGTGAAAAGGTCACAACAATATGTTAATTGCATTTGTATTATCACAAAAGATGGAAATGTGGTGCTCATACTCAACCTTGATGTCCTTCAAGGTTTGCTTCATCCAAAGGACTTGACTACAACAAGAAGCTGCTGCAATATATTCCGCTTCTGCTATGGACAAAGAAACTGACTCCTGTTTCTTATTTAACCATGATACGAGATTGTGACCAAGAAAAAATGCACCTCCACTTGTGCTTTTTCTATCATCAATACCGCCAGCCCAATCCGCATCCGTGCATGCTATGAGGATGCAATCTTCACCTTTTGGGTAGCACAACCTAAAATCCATAGTGCCTTTTAGATACTTGAATATTCTCTTCACTGCGTGCACATGTGTTTCCTTTGGTGCTACCTGAAACCATGCCACCAAACCAACTACTTACATAATGTTAGGTCTTGTTGCTATCACATATAACAAACTTCCAATCATGGACCTGTATAGAGTTTGATTCGCCTCAAGGGATTTTGTTGAAGTGAGCAACCAAGATCTTCAATCTGCAACACCAAATAACTTCCACATGCAATAGAGAGAAGCAACAATGGAAGATGCTACTCCACCAGACAAGAATTACAATATGATACAAGATGTTATCAAGATGCCAAATATGCATTTCATGTCCCCAAAATAGAACATTAAAATAACTAAGTGTTGAAATGCAAATAAATAAAAAAAGTGACAAATTACGTATTTACAAATATTAACAACTTAATATTACTATAATTATAATCATAATATAATATTAAAAATATTAACAAAATAAATACTAACAATTTAAATATTATTATAACAATAATCATCATAATATATTAAAACATATATAAAAAATAATAATAATAAATATATTTTAATAAGAAACATATAATATAAAATATTGGTATAAAATATACACAGCAGCAATAAAGACAAGGCAGCGATAATTCTCACAAAGGCAGCAAAGTTAATGTGGCCAACTTCTATCAATAACATAAAGATCAGATTTCCTAAGATAAAAGTCGGCAGCAATCATGCATTATCAAAAGATATGTATTGTGAAAAGGGACAATGATAATTATGTTTGTCTTAGACCAACGATTAAATAACAGACAGAAATCTTCTAAATTATTACTATTTAATTTAGACAAGGCAGCACTTGAGTTGAAAAGGTATGTTCCTTACAAGGAAGGGGCGGAAAGTAGTGACTCTTCCCCACCATAAGATATAAAAGAAGGAACATTTCAAAAGAGAGAGGGGAGTAATAGGAATGGAATCGAATGAATTGGGAATAAGGACGATGGAAATATACAATCAGCAGCAGTGGTAATTCTAATCCATATTTAATTTAATATAATAATCATAGTTAATTTTAATATGGGGAAGATTATGGTTAGTATGATGAGGGTTTATGATGATAATTAATAGAGTATAATTAGGATTCAAATTGTAGTAGATAATATAAGTGTTTCATAGTTCAGATTTATGAATTAATATTGGATAAATCTTCTATGTAGAATTTTAGTAGATTGATCAAATATACTTAGGGATCTATACAATAGTCTACATTTATTTTGTGATAATATACTCATATTTTAAGGATATACTTTGAGTATTAAGTTAGTAGTCTAATATGTCCATGTTCCACCATGGTGGGGAAGAAGGGTTACAAGGGGGAAATGCAGCAACAGAATCTCCTAGATACACCACCCAAGGGGGAACATGATGAGCCCACATGGGCCAGAGGAGTTGCCTTTTGGATCAGAGGGTACTGCCTTTGGGTCTAGGTTGATCTCTAGATGTGGCAAAGGGGCCTCCACTAGATATGCCACCCAGGGAGTGACAAGATGAGCCCACATGAGCCAGAGGGGTTTGCCTTTGGGATCAAAGCGTGTTGCCTCTAGGTCTAGATGGATAACCGGAATAACCATTGTAATCTCACCTCCCTATCATGGTGTAACAAGGGAGAAAGATCGATTATGGGAGACGAAACAAGGATGTTGACAAGGAGGTTAAGAGTCTCACCAGGTCATATGAATGGCATGCACCACATGAAGAGGGGAGAGGTCGAGACTTCCTATCATCACCCTCATTGCGCATAACCCATAGTTGAGCAAACACAAAATGGGATTAGATATTTCATCATGAAGTTGCTAAGAGTACAGATATTATTCAAATAGAGTTACTCATGTTTAATTCTAATGTTCAATGTTGAGTACTAATTGCTAGGCTATTTTAGTGATGAATTTCTAACTTACTTGCAGGGCCTAAACCAATTCAAAGTATCCCCTAGGTCCCATTGCTTAGGAAGTTTGACATTTTGGGATAGATTTTGGATAATTCAAAGTAGGGACATTACAATGCATGAGATGCCTTGCTTATAAAGGCAAGGTGAAAGATAGGATTAGACAAGATCATAACAAGTGTCTTGATCCTATCATATGGGACAACTAACTCATAACTACCTAGGATAATATAAAATCTAGAAAAGACAACTAAGACTTTAGAAGAAAGCTTATATCCTAAGTAAACTTAACATGTGAATAAGTCCCCTAAGTCCCCAGTAAAGAATTAACTAGATACAAGACTTTATTCACACCAACACCCCACCTTAAGTGCAACTTAGGGAGGAACAAACCAATGCAAAATGCAAAAGATGGGTCCCAACAACAAGGCCTGATGAGGTACCCATGTACAAAACAAACTCTCATAAGTGGAGAAAAGGAGAAAAACCCGGTGGGAGAAAAATCCCCTCCAAAAGAGAGAAAAACCTACAAAGAAAACAAAAGGACTCATCAAGAGCCCCCAAGGACAACTTCGTTCACCCCAAGCATCGATCGCAACTGAAGATAACGAGGTGATGCCAAAGGTTTAGTGACGATGTTTGCAACCTGTTGCTCCTGAGGCAAATACTCCAAGCTGAGAACACCATCCTGGATGAGCTACCTGATGAAGTGCATGTGGATCTCAATATGCTTAGTACGCTGATGCTCCACGGAGTTGCGAGAGATATGGATGGCACTCTAATTGTCACACCAAAGAGTAGTGGGTTGAGGGGAAAGAAATCCAAACTCAATCATCAACTGACAAAGCCACAAAACCTCCTGACTAGCAAGAACTGCACCTTGATACTTAGCCTCTGTCAATGATAATGCAATAGCAATCTGCTTCTTGCATGACCATGTAATCGGTCCAAAACCAAGGCAAAAAACAAAGCCAGAAGTAGACTTCCAATCATTGACATCACCAACCCAATTTGAGTCAGTGAAGCCCACAGTCTGAGAAGCTCCTGATGTATAATGAATGCCAAAATGTGTAGTGCCCTGAATGTATCGCAGGGTATGCTTGGTAGCCTTCCAATGACTCTCATGAGGCTCTTGTGCAAAGTGAGAAACAAGGCCAACTACAAAGGAAATATCAAGACGATTGTGTCAAGTACAAAAGACTACCAACCAATTGTCGATACAAGGTAGGATCAACTGGAGGAGTAGTTCAACTAGTAGATAGTACAACACCTAACTAAAAAGGGCAAGCTTGCAATCAACCATGCCAAATCTTTGAAGCAAATCAAGAGCATACTTCTACTAGAAAATGAAGATCTCCTCAAAAGTCTAATGAACCTAAAGACCAAGGAAGTAATGCAAAAAACGAAGGTTAGTCATATCAAAATGCTCCATCAATGCTCGCTGAGTACTCTAAATCATGGAAGTGGAACTCCCTGTGAGAATCAAATCATCCACATAGAGCACAAGAATCAGAAGATCCTCTCCTTGTCTCTGATTATAAACTGTAGGATCAAAATGGCAACGAGTGTACCCAGAAGCAAGCAAGAAACTATCCATATTCTCATACCAAGCCTGAGGAGCCTGTTTGAGACCATACAACAAACATTGAAGCCTGCAAACAATTGAAGAGTCCTGCCCAAAACTTGGTGATTGCTCCATATAAATCTCCTCATGAAGATCCTCATGCAAGAAAGCACTCTTCACATCCATCTAATACACTGACCACCCTTGAGATGCAACTATAGCAAGAACAAGACGAATAGAATCCATCTTGGCAACAAGAGCAAAGGTCTCTGAATAGTCAACTCCCTCAACCAATGAAAACCCCTTTGCAACAAGACGAGCTTTGTACTTGTCAATGGAACCATCAATTGCATAGTTGGTACGATACACCCACTTGCACCGAACTAACATTCTTCCCTTAGGAAAAGGTACAAGATCCCAAGTATGATTCTTCATTAAAGAAGAATACTTCTCAGCCATAGCGTTGTCCCACTCAGGAATACCTGAAGGATTTGAAAACTTTTGAGGATCATCCGAAATGGCATGACTCAAAACACTGATACCTGAAGTCTGAGAATGAGTGCAGTGAGTGTTTGTGGGATCACCAACAAGAGGACCAACCTCCTCAAGAGTAATACAAGCCCATCGTGGCCTAGTGGGTGGATCAGGAGGAGGTGGATCAAGACCATCATCAGAATCTTCCTCAAGAAGCAAAACATCCTCAATTGAAGAAGATTGAGTACGTTGTAATGAAGAAGTGGAAGGAGGATCCATTGGGGTGAAAGACTCAGCAAAGTGGACATCACAACAAAAACGAACCTCTCGTGTGTTAGGATCAAACAATTTGTATGCCTTCAAATCTCACAATAGCCAACAAAAATGTACCATTGACTCTTCTTCTCCATTGATTTACGCCGACCATTTGCAATGAATGCCCAAGCCTCACTACCAAATACTCTGAAGAAGGATGCATTAGGCTTGTGATGGGACCAAGCCTACTCAGGAATCATATTCCGCACTACCTTGTGAGGCATACGATTCCGAATATAATTGGCACAATTGATAGCTTCGGCCCAAAATGTTGGAGCCATAGACAAAGATCAAATCATACAATTGGCCATCTCCCATAAAGTGCCATTCTTCCTCTCTGCCACACCATTCTGTTGAGGAGTGTAGGAAATTGTGTGCTGATGAAGAATACCATGCTCACTACAAAAATCCCAAAATGCCTAAATGACATACTCCCCCCATTATCTATGTGTATCCGTTGAAGAGAAAAACCTAACTGCTTCTCCACAAATGTTTGAAGGTCTTGAAGGTGGTGAGAACCTCACTCTTGAGCTTCAAAGAGTAGACCCATGTGCGTCGCCGTCAATAAAAATCATCAATGAAAGTGAGCACATAATTAGCCCATGAAAAAGGAGTTGGGAATGACATGAGATCACTATGGACCAACTCAAGGGGTGTGGTTGCACATGTAGCTTGACCCTTAGGAAAAGGATCTTGATGTTGTTTGCCAAGAACACAACCTTGACAAACTCCATCTGTGCAAGAGATCTTAGGAAACCAACCACTAAGTTATGTCTGTGCATCTGTTGAAGATATCTATAGTTCAAGTGCCCAAATCTTTCACACCAAAGTTTTCTCATCGAATCAGCATGAGCAATAAAACATGAACCTATTGAAGACTCAAATCCATTAAACCGATACAAATGGTTCTCATGATGAACTATCCCTATAGCAACAAACTTCTCAGGATCCTGCAACTGTCTAATAATCACATTTTGTGGAGTAAACTCAATAGTCTTTCCATCTCCAGAATGACAAATCTGATATATGGAAAGTAGATTCCCTAAAATATTAAGAACAGGAAGAACATCCTCAATGCAACCATCTAGCATCTAAACAAACCTATCCCCAAAACTAGAATCTATGAAGAGTTCCCAGCCGCAATCTGAGAAGTAGAAGTATAAGCAATGGAATTAAGAAGTTCACATGAATTGGTCATGTGATGTGAAGCACCTGAATCAAGAATCCAACTATCAGTAAATGAATGCAAGGCACGTGTAGAAAGAGCTTGCCCTTTGCCCATGGAAGAAGACTTAGGCACTAAAATATTATGTCTCCACATAGCTTCCTCCAAGGCCTTTAGTCTCTTGAAACATTGACACTCATCATGCCCAGTTTTGCAACAAAATGAACAAGATTCTCCTTTCTTTTTCTTGGACTTGGAAGAAGAATCTCCAAACGTAGGAGGTGGAGTGGACTTTTGATTGTTCTTCTGCTTCAATTTGGAGGGAGACTCACTACCTGAAGATGATTTTGTCTTAGGCTTCTTATTCTTTCCTTTACCTTTTGAATATTGACCTATTAGAGCTTGGTTCTTAGAACTAGGAAGTGCATCCATCTGAATCAACTTGGCCTGCTCCCTAGTAAGACGCTCACAAAACAACTCAAAAGAAGGCATTTTATAATCTTTGCCCATGGCATCCATAGAAGAATAGAAAGTAGAAGAGAACACTTGATAAGGAACTCTTAACTTAGACAGAATCAAGAAGATACATTCATCATCAGATTTATCATGCCCACATCCTTTTAATTATGACAAAATCAGTTTGAACTGTGCAAGAAAATCTTGAATAGAAGGAAATGCACCTAGAGAGAGTGATCGTAGATCCGCTTGAAACTGCAAGATTCTAAACTGATTGACTTGACCATACAATTCTTCAAATTTGTCCCAAACATTCTTAGGTGTTTTACACTTCGCAATATGAAACAAGTTATCAAATACATGTAAGCCAATGAGCCCTTTTGCTTCATCCATTTTACATCTATGGGTAAATTTTTCATATTCCCTTGTGAATTCAAGTGTTGTGCTTCTAACATTTTCTATAAACCCTTAGATTGTAACAATTGAGTCGTTTTTAGCTTCCATGTATGATAATTGTGTGGAGTGAGTGGTTCAATTTGACTTAGATCTGCCATGTTGGACAGAAGAACACCAAGAAAAAGAAGACAATGTGGCACTTAAATTGTGCCTTTCACCCCCCCAGAATGTATTAAAACTAAATTTCCAACCCCCCCCAGTAAATTACAATGAAGAAATTTTGCAATTTATACAAGTGACAAGCTCAAATCAATCGTTTATAACACAGTGATTTTTACATTTTTTGAAAAAGTGGCTTGTCAAAACTCAAAATAGAGGTTACAAACAAACTCCTTGCGATTTTCTGAGCAATTTCAAAACATAGTTTTCCAAATTTCAACTTCATATGCAAAAGTTATGCCAATTGCAAGTAATAAATGCAAGCATACCTTTTGTTGATGTTATTAAGCAGCATCGGGCTGCTACTTCCAAACCAGCACAACTTATTGAAGGCAATTCAAATTATGGCCTAATGGCTATTTGAATTGTAAACATCATATTTAATGAAGAGGCGCTTCATTTTATGCATTGCTATTTTGGCCGACATGAGAAGGTGCGACCTCATCTTGAAGTCACGTCTTTCATTAAAAAGACATTTAATATTTGGTTATTATTATTTGAGGCCGACTCATCTCCAATCGGTGATTTCCTTGAAGAGGCATGACACTTGATCAAGGTCGACATCATCCTCTAAAAGATCGCATCCCTTGGAGTCTCCACATTCAAAGAGTATAAATAAGAGATGATATTCGATCATTTAGATCATCCATTCATTGTTCATCTTAAGTTTGATATTATCAAGTGCGAGTTTGTGCATCAAGGAGATTATCAAGTACAGTTCGATACAATTGAAGGAGGTTAAATTATCAGCAAGTTGCATGATATAATTGTTGTGTTAGCATCTATTTGTGGTGTTTATACTTGGCCTTCATATCGGCCTCTTTGTAAAGGAAACAATTCTTGTTGACATTCAATATATAAGTGATATATTGTTGTCGGGCTTTTCTCCCTCATGTGGAGGGTTTTCCCAAGGTATATTCTGTGTTGTCTGACTTTTTTTAATTAAATTTCTGCTCTTTAATCTGATCATAAAAAACAACACCTTTGGGCTAAAAAATGACAAAATCTGCAAAAATCACTTGCACCACTGCGAAGTTCGTTGAATCAGCTTACCAATGATATCTCGTTCACAAGAAATCGATACCCTGGTGAAAAGTTATGCCAATTTGAAAAAAATTGCTTAGTTGGCCAAAAATGCAAAAAAAATTAGCCCCTAGGGGTTGGGCGCTAGTGCCCACGCGACCAAGAGCAGGGGCTAGGTGGCGGTGGTGGCAGAAAAACTGATGGTTAAAAAACAATTGTCGCGGTTTTTAAAAAATTTAAAATTGTAGTTATAAAAAAAATACTAGCCACTTACAAAGGGTCGTGCAGTTTAAAAGGGTTGTCAGCCCTTAAGCCACGGGCAGGGGTATTAAAACCCTAGCGCTAGGCGCTTAAAAGAATTTTAATATTTTTTTTTATTTTTTGCGTACAAGCCTAATTAGGTGATTACGCAGGGTGGTCGTACGGCTGCCTAACCAGAAAAATTTCGCCCCAAAAACAACATTTTCCAAAAATAAGCAATTTATATATCAAAATTCACGGAATTGGCCTCTTGAACACAATGGCAGGGTTATTTTTTGCCAAAAAAACTCCTATAAAAAGTTGTTTCCCAAATCTGAGCTTCAAACCCTTGTTTGCCAAAGTTGCAAATAGTGACCAAATTGAGTGAAACGAAAGCCAAATATGACTTTCTTGAGCCTCCTGGATGTAGTGAGACAACCAAAAATATTGCCACTATAGCCAAAAGTGTTACAATCACTAAATCTCACCAAAAAGCATACATGCAATATAGGATTAACGGATCTTTGCAAATCCTTTCTGATTCTCAAGATCGTATTGAAATGCAAGAGAAGAGCATACAAGAATTTACAAGATCACAAAAGAAACTCAAATCATAATGAAAAACTTGATGGTAGAAACCCTCTAAGAAAAAAGAAGGGGCTTGCCAGATTCAAAGCTCTAATACCATGTTGAAGTGAGCAACCAAGATCTTCAATTTGCAACACCAAATAACCTCCACATGCAATAGAGAGAAGCAAGAATGGAAGATCTTATTCCACCAAACAAGAATTACAATACGATACGAGATGTTATCAAGATGCCAAATATGCATGAAATGCCTTGCTTATAAAGGCAAGGTGAGAGATAGGATTAGACAAGATCATGACAAATGGTTTAATCCTATCATATGAGACAACTAACTCATAACTACCTAGGATAATGTAAAATCTAGAAAATAAAACTAAGACTTCTAGAAGAAAGCTTATATCCTAAGTGAACTTAACATGTGAATAAGTCCCCTAAGTCCCTAATAAATAATTAACTAGGTACAAGACTTCATTCACCAACAAATTCATCATCCTCACACAATTTGCATCCTATAACCATGAAGTACTCATTGGATTGTAGTCCTCCATCCTAACGTCTTCAACATTTCTTTAATATACTTGGTTTGTGAAATGAATATCCCGTTATTTGATAGGGAAATTTGCAACCTAAGAATGAAAGACAACTCACCAAGCATAGACATTTTGAACTCCTTTTGCATGTTCATTGAAAACTCCTAACACATCTTATCATTGCTACCTCCAAAAATAATGTCATCCACATAAACTAAAACAATCAATTGATGATCACCTTCATTTTTAATGTATAGACTATTGTCAGCAATACCCTTTTTGAAACCCTACTGTTGTAGATACTTGTCCAATCTTGAGTACCAAGCCCTGGGGGCTTGTTTCAGCCCATAAAGTGCTTTCTTTAGCATACATACATAGTCCTTGTTCTCTGATAGGATAAACCCTTTTGGCGTTCAATATTCACTTCTTCCTCCAAGTTTCCATTAAGAAAAGTTGACTTGACATCCATTTGATAGACTTTGAAATTCTTGAAACAAGCAAATGCTAAGAACATACTTATACCTCCATATGAGCAACAAGAGCAAAATTTTCTTGGAAATCAATTCCTTCGACTTGAGTGTATCCCTTGCATACTAATCTTGCCTTGTTCCTCACAACTTGGCCATCCTCATTCAACTTGTTCATGAATACCCACTTAGTGCCAATCACACTTTTATCCTTACATTTTAGGACAAGTTCCCAAGTTTCATTCTTCTCGATTTGATCCAACCCTTCTTCCATAGCCTTTATCCAATGCTTGTCTTCACTTGCTTCTATAAAATTCTTTGGTTCCATTTTGAAAGCAAGCACAAGTTTGCATGTTCGGAAGAACTAGCTACTCTCCTCCTTGTTTGAATTTATGTCTATATCACCAATGATCAAATTTTTTGAATGATTCTTTTGAACAAATCTAGATGGAGTCTTCGGCGGTGCTCTTGATGGAGTTTTTGGATTTCTTTGTTCAATTTCTCCATTTTTGACTTCTTCCTTGATACTATCTTATTGATGATCAACTTCTTGTACTATTTCCTCTTGATGCCTTTCTTCATCAACTCCCACATTTGCACTTTCAGCAATTTTGTGCAATCTTTTGTTGTAGCATCTTTAGGCTTTGTTTTTGGTAGAATACCCAAGCAATATACCCTCATCACTCTTGAAATCAAACTTCCCCAAGTCTTCATCACCTTGCCTGATATAGCATTTGCTCCTAAACACCTTAAATTATTTCACTGATGCAAGCCTTCCTTTCCAAAGTTCATATAGAGTTTTGTTTTTGTTCACCCTAATTTGTGCTCGGTTTAAAACATAGACAGTTGTATGCACCACTTCTTTCAAGAAGGTATCAGTAAGCTTAGACTCATTCAACATTTCTCTTACCATTCCTTGGGTTGTCCTATTTTTCCTCTCAACAACTCCATTTTGTTGTGGAGTTCTTGCAGTTGAATATTGTCTTCTTATTCCGTGTAGTTCACTGAATTATTCAAACTCATTCCAAGTGAATTCTCCTCCTCTATCAATTCTTAGGCATTTGATTCTCAAACCAGTTTCATTCTCTGCCAAAGCATTAAATGTCTTAAACTTCTCAAAAGTTTTTGATTTTTCTTATAAGAAGGTAATCCAAGTCATCCTAGAGTAATCATCTATTAATAATATGAAGTAACTCTCACCTTGTAATTTTTTTGCCCTTGTTGGCCCACATAAGTTAGTATGTATGAGTTCTAAAGGCTTTTATGTAGAGTACTCCTTTGATTTCAAGCTCGACCTTGTTTTCTTTCCAAATTGACACTGTTTGCAGATTGTATTAAACGGATTTGCTATCCTTGGCATGTCCCTTACAGCTTGCTTATGGCTAATCTTCACAATTTTATCAAAGTTTATATGTCTCATCCTTTTATACCACAACCAGCTCTCATCTTCTTGTACCATGCAGCACTTTTCTCCTTTGACTTTACTAAGAGTATAAAGATTGTTTGCAATTCTATTAGCATCTACAACAAGTTTCCTGTTGTGCCTATTGCACACACGCCCCATTCAGACCGGGGACCCCTCTTTCCACTTCGCCTTCGCCGAGTCAGCTTTCCTTTGCCTCGTTTTGTGTGCCCCCTATTTTTGAGCCTAAGTTGGTCATCACCCATAAAATTGCCAAATACATCTTGGCCAAAGTCACTCATCTAAGTTTCACAAAGTTTTTGGCCTTTGCGGAAATTCCATTGCGGGCTTCCATCCATCGAAAGCCATCCCGTTCATCGCCGCTTGCAGACTCGTGGTTGCGGGTTTCCTTTGCTGGATAGTCGTCCTTGCTTTGTTGTTCCCTGCAACAGCTCTCTGCTTCGTCATTGTTCAGCGGCCTTCATCTCACGTCCACCCGCAATGCGGCTCCCACGTCATTCTTTTCTACGTAGTCTTCGACCTAGCGTCCTCCGTGGGACGGGTTTCTGCATGGCCACCTACCCATCTACCCATCGTACTTGCACTTAATGCCATCATTAATGGCGGGTTAGTCTATAAAAACCCCCTGCCCACCTGTCATTTTCAACCCACGTTTTTAAAATTCAAAGGCAAAATTGGCTGCCACACATGCAAGGACATTTCGAAGGACTCGGGTCGGATTCACCTCAGTCTTCCGCACAATTCAAAGGTATGCGCTTATACCCTCATTCGTTCTTGTGTATCTAAAGTGTTGGTAGGGTTCGTTCTTAGGATTTCAAAGCTATTCTAAGTTTAAACTTGATTAAAACCCTAGTTTCATTGTATTGGATGAGCTCTAATGCACCCAAACTCCGTCGCGGGTTCTCCACTAGGGAAACTCAATTACAAGATACCATCCAAGGCAGCAAGAACAGCTACAACCTCCGCCCTGCTTCAACTCTCAAACCCTCAACCGAATGAAAAGAAACATTTGAGAAGGTTGGGGAATACCATTCACGCGTGTCTGCCTCCCTTTCGCTGTTGTGAACGGCCAACTCCATGCGGAGCCCCACTCCTGTCCTCAAATCTGCTGCTAAACCCCTTAAATCTGCCGTTAAAAATCTATCTTGAAACGCCAAGCAAAATCACCAAAATCTAAAACAATAAAGCTCTTGTATGATTTTTGAATGAAACCACCTATATATCCATCAGGAAAGATCTTTCACTTTCGAAATGGATGTTCTCTATGAAGGTTTTCGTCCTCACAAAGCTTTGGAAGACCACTAGTCAACCTGCAATATCCCATTATAAATTTTCTTCAAGCATAAGTTGCAAAATGAGCTCCAAATCACTTTTAATGCCCTCCTCAATTCCCATGCCTAGCTTTGGGAATATAACTTTTATTTTATTTAATAAAATTCTTTATGTCTCCTATGTAGGCATCCCACTTTTTAAAACAACTTAAATTTACCTTTTAAAAAGTCTCTTGTGTCCCTTAGATGCCATTTTATAAAGTCACTTTTAAAATATTTAAAATAACATTAAGTTAAATATTTAATTTAACTTATAACATTAACATTATTTAAAATAATTCCCCAAGCCATTAAAAAACTCCAAATAAACATTAAAAGCAATAATTGATCATACCAAGGGAAACCCAATGCGGAAAAGCCAAGTCAGTGCTAAGGAGGTGACTTACTAAAAATAGCAAAATTGAGCCAAGTGCCCAAAAACACTCCAAAAAGTGCCAAAATGAATCTCCCAAAGCTCTAAGCTCACTACAACACACTGAATATGCCAAATAGTTGAACAACACGCTCTCCAAGAACTATGGAGTCCCCTAACCAAACCATATTAGCCTACAGGAACCCAAGAAATAAGCTAACTATCACCAACGATCAACTACTTCGGAATGGGGCATTACAATTATTCCAAAGTATTCAATCGAGGAGATGAAGACCACATTGGTATCTCATAGTTGCAACATCATCATGGATGGGTAAACAACTATTAGACACTACCAACTAATCAAAATTAGTGTCATGTAAGGATGGGCCTTTAGGGTGATTGACTATTTAGGAAAAAGAAAGGATGCAAGATTCTATGTCCAAATCTCGGAAGATGTCATTGAAGAAGTGCAAGTGGTTACTAATGCAAAATATGTGTGCAAAGAAGTAAGCAAATTGGTTACGTCCATCTACAAGCACATCTATGAGATCCTTGTGTGCATGCCATGAATAATGCACTAAAGGTCATCCACAAAATTGAGTGGGTCAAGAAGATTGGGACAGATGCAAGGGAGACACAAATGTTCAATAGAAACCACCACACCTCCTTGGCATTGTTTGTAATGTCCCCGACTTCTGAGTAGTCACCAACCACTAAGTTAATTTAATTAAGTAAATATTAAATTGTCCTAAAGTAATATTGAGGATGTTTTTATTTAATTAATTAATTAATGTTAAGCTGACTTTATTAATTAAATGTGCTCAATTATAAATAAAGTGTCTTTACATTGTTAAAACATTTTATTAAGGGGTGAAGTATAAATGGTAAATGTAAAAGGGAATTAATCATCTTGGTGAAATTTATTATCGGGCACAAAAATTGACAGCACAACTTTCAGAAACCACGAAGGATGAAAACCCTCGAGTTTGTGGATTGGACGGAAACCTAATTCTATTTGCAGGTGGATTCAACTCAAGATTTGCACAAAGTTTCAATGGATAATTGATCATTTGTGGAAATTTGTGAAATCTTGGTGCAAAGACAAATTTCATAGATTTGTATCAGGTTTGAAGATTATTCAGGATCATTATAGTTTAAGAAATTTACTGGAGTTTTGTAGATGGGATTTCTAAAGTTAATGATTGGAGGTATTCATTATTACTACTCCTATCACAGTATAGTCATGCTATTGCAGAATATTCACTCAAAAATCCTTTAATGTTTCCAAACACTAATAAGGGACGATTGTTGGTGTTGTCTTTTCTAATTCAACAACTAAGTTAAATTTATGGAAGTTGACAATAAGAATCGCCCAAGGAAATTATTATATTGTATGGAGGAATGTTGTTGATAATAATTTCTATAGCTTCCGCCATTGGTGAAAGGAATTGCATTTTTTAATAGGGAAACGTGGCATAACCAAATTCAGCTTACATTGCAGCCTATCTTCGTGGGAAAGAAGCGCCATGACAAAGCCAATTACAAAGCCACGAGTATAAAATAAAGGATTCGGGCTTTTGTAATAGTTGGGTATGACTAAAATTTAACTAAGGCAATGTGATGAGCCCTGCTGGCTCTCAACTCAAACCCCCAATTTTTCTTAAGTCTTTAAGTGTTATTTAGTTTTTTTAGAGAAAGATTGATAGACAGAAGAGAAGGGGCGCACATCATAAATGCTCATAAAATGTAAATTTGCACTATTTTCTTCAGAATGAAAGTGTAGATAGCATTATTTAACTGTGACAAATAGATTGCAAATGATACACATACCAGAATATCTCCAAATTATTTAATTAAAGAAATTAGCCAGTTTGACAGCCGGAAATGGTGAAATCAAGCAAATACGCATGCCCAAGCTCCAGATCTGACTTCTCCCACTCCAAAATAAGATACAATGCCCTGGTAGAGGTAGACGCCAAGGTAGAAGCACAAAACAGAGCAAAGAAGAATAGGAAGTATCCCTATTGGAAGCCTCTGAATCTGAAGAAGGATGCGCCACCAGGAAGAAACCCTCTCTTATTGCAAACAACATGAAAAATCTCAATATTTGTTCTCTGTCTGAATCTGTAGAACCTCTGAATGAAGCTCTCAACTGCACTGATTCAGCTGCTATCTCACAGCCTCAAAAGCGCTCAACACTGAAGAGTTATCGTTACTCAATGGAAGAATTGTTCAAACCCTGATCATAGGAGAATGCACAGGAAATAGCACAAGGCAAAGTTGAAATTGTCAATAGATGAGTTTCTCATTGCCAGAAATGCCCTTTTATGCAAAGGCACGAATCCCAAGAAAGATACGCCACTTTTGGATATTAAAATCTTTTAAATAATATTTAATTCATTTCAATAGTATATGAATTAAATACTTGGGCGCATTTTATCCATTTAAGTGATTAAAATATTAAATCACTTTTTTTAAAGAATATTTAAGTGATTTAAAAATATAAAGTCAATTTGACTTTATAATTAAATATTAAATCAATTAATATTTAAATCACTTAAAAACCCATAACTCACTCAAAACACCATATAATCCTATGCCGTCAGAAGCTGTCGACTCCTGCACTGCCAACGCCTGCTATGAACCAGTCACTGGGCTCTGAAAACCAGAATGATCAAACTCTCCAGAAAGTACCACTGACCCTCTAACCAATCCAGCTAGCCCACAAGGGTCCAAGAAATAGGCTAACCATCGCAAAACAAGATCACGTTGAAAAAGGGGACATTACAGGCAAGACAACCTACACTGCCATCTTAAGAAACCATGCGACAATCTATAAATAAAAAGGTCGGGAGAATATAACAGGGTCGTGAATATAAGAAGGTGCATATTTTATTATAATACCCCTGGCTCATGATAAGGGAACTTTGAATTTCTAGTGCCGCCATATATGTTTGGGTATGCAATTAATATCGGGAGCCGATGATTAATGTTGGAAGCCAGGCATATCTATTAAGTTGGAAATTCCGAATTAACTCCAAGTGTAGGTTGTTGTTGAGAGTCAATTAGGAGGCCGCTACATATGGTGACACGGCTGGATACCAAAGACAAGGAAAACAGATTGTATGTTGACCAAAGTACTCAGTGCAGCACAGCTATATTTGAAGTCATCACCAGTTAAGAATATTAGCTGAGGAGTACACAGGTCAGCTGCTATATTTTATTAATTTCCTAAATATCCTTATATGAATTGTGAACTGTGCAAAGACTGCAGAAGAGTGAATATATATACATAAGATTCTGTCATCTGTTAATAGAGATCCCTCTTCATTATTTTGAGCTATGCAACATTAATGTTTGATAATCATGATGGAATTATCTAAACAATCACATGTACAGAAACAAACTCAGTAAATCAGTGCTACCCGCTAAGTGTTGAAAAATTGCCCATATACAAATATCACGGAAACATAAGCCAGGAATCTTACATTGTTTCAATCCTTTTTGAAGAAGGAATTCCTCAAACTAGTTGAGACTCAATCTGTTACAAACTTCACTCTAAATAGAGGAGACCTGAATTGCAAAAGCCCTTGCAACTTATCATCGTGATAGAGGAGGGAGTGAGGTGGGGGGAATCTAAAATAGAGCAAGTGAAAGAGGCTGTGGTCAATTATGTGTTTTGGTCAAATATGAGATACATCACATCTTTTGTATCCCCAATTGTCACCATCATTAAATATGGGAAGTTTAACATCCTAGCTAGGGGAATTTTATGAGTGCATCGATAGCATGAGTGGACAAATTAAGGCCACCATTTGTGAGAAATAATCCACCCTAGAGTTCTACCATGAGCATATTCAGCCTATTATTCAGCAAAGCTTGAGGAAATTGAACACTCCTTTACATGTGGCATCATGTGCATGTTGGAGTAAATGCTCCAACTTATACAAATGTCATAATGGAGTGTTGTATAAGTGTCAATAACAACTATTTAGAGTCCTAGTTCATTGTCACTAGATCCAGTTTGTTGTCAAAGTTCACTGTCAACAATCTATAGTTAGCTGTCATATTAGTTAGCAGATTTGTAGGATGCGGTTAAAGTTATTCATAGCTATAAATATGTAATCTGTTGTTGAATAAATATTGAAATCGTATTGTTGTTGTTCATTATGTTTCTGCACCTGCAGTTAAATTATTAATTTGGTAACAGATCCCTATTGTGGAATGAAGCCACATTGATCCTGAGCCACATTGATCCTGACCCAAATAGAAACTTTGCTTTTGAGTTCGATATTATTTTCCAAATACTGTTTGAAGGAGATCAGAGTCAAGTAAATTGAGGTGTTGCAGTTTATATCTATGAATCCAGAGTTTGGTGTAATGAGCATGGAGAAGGCCACACATTTTTGTCAAATTTCATTTTAAAAAAACAGCTTCAGTTAGCTATCAACTATTTAAATATTTTATTGGAAGACCATTGAATCTTCTTCTCCTATAAATTTGTAATTTTTTGATGAATAATCAATCAAAGAGTGTTTTATTTCTGCTGTCCCAAATTCTATTTTGGTATTAGACCCATTTGAATTCAGAAATATAAAAAGTGGGTTATTTTTTAATAAGCCAAAATATTTGTATGATACATAATCAAGAAAGTAAAGATGCAATTGACCAAGAATGCAGCAGCAGCAACCACAGAGAAGATGAGCAATGCAGCCACCTCTGCAAAGGAGGGTGTGGATAAGGCTAAGGCTTCTGCCCAAGAGAAGATAGAGAAGGCTTTTGTGCATGACAGGATTGCAAAGGAGATAGCTCACCAAAAGAAGGAAGCAAAGGAAAGTGAGGCAGAGCGGAGGGCTCGCGTTGAGAAGGCCAAGCATGTGGCTCAAAAAGAAGAGGCAAAACATACCACCAACAGCGCTACTACATACCATGATCCTCTCACTACCCATGGTCACACCACCACCACTACTGTTCATTATGAAGGATTCTTGTAATGTTGTTGGAATTGGAGACTACCTCTCTGGTCTTGTAGTAAGGCATTTTCCCTATGTTCCACGGCGTTTCAAGGACGGGGACGGGGGGACGGCAGGGGATGCGTTTCCAGGACGTCCCCTAGTGGGCCATTTTTAGGGGAGAGCAGGAGACGGCGATATACAAATTCATATATAAATGAATTTTTCAAAATTTATTAATATATTATAGAGAGAGAGAGGAAAAGAGAGAGAGATATGTCAATAACTGATAACAACAATATCAATATGGAAATAAATCACGAGAGCAGTAGTATAACAGCATAATAAATGTCAATAAAGCATTATAACAGCAGTCTCAAACATCAATAAAACCATGGTTCAAAAGTAACAAAAACAAGAAAACCCTAATAGTGAAAATCTCTTAGGTAGAGTACATAACTTCTTAGCCTTGGATGCTAATGCTTCTCAATTATTCAAACTACTCTTGACACACAAAGCAAATTACCCTGAAGATGGATAGATAAGTATGCTTCCTAACATTGGTAACTAAAAATGCATTAGGCATTTTATCCAAAAGAGCTCCGACAAATAGGCATGCAGTGGGGAAACCTCAAATTTCTTAGGCCTGTGACATTCTTCAAAGTACTACAATGGCTTCTGGATAGAAAAGCAGGGTAGAAAGCTATTCACACACTGAAGACACACAAGGAATATAGTAACATGCACAAAAAATATACAGTACCATACACACAAAATATATGCAAATCTGATACAAACAAATACAAACAAAAAAAATACAGTAACATACACACAAAATATATGCAAATCTGCATCAAAGAACCATAAAAGCATTAGTTTTTATGTTATTTTTGCTGCTGAAGTGTCTGCATCCATTTGGGGACAGCCCAAACAGGCAGGGACATTTCCTGCCATATCCTGCTCTCTGGCCTGTTTTGAGGACAGCAAGGGGACATCCCCTTTGCGCCTCCCCATCCCGAGGACAGTAGGGGACGGGAACAATTCATTTTGGGGCAGAGGCGCATCCCCATGTAACACAGCACTTTTCTATTTTGAAGAGGCTAACACTTTGAAGTAGTGATGGATGTAGTAGACAATAGGTAGATGCTCAATAGTCTAAGGCGTTTGTGGATTGGAAAAACTATACCTCATTGAGGTTATGAGACATACATGTGAGGATTGATGTCCAATAGATCAGGGAAGATCTGAGATCTAAAAGTTCAGCATCATACTTTTATGAGGGTGATGAGACGCTTCATGTGCAAATGGTGTCCAATGATATTGGGAACTTGGATTACAGCTAGATGACTATACCTGGGAGCAGCTTGAAGAATTCTTACTGATCCGAGAACTGATTCCAAAGAATAGCTTCTACATAATGTATTTTCTACTGTTTTGTTTTATGTTGTTAGTCAGTTTAGTGTTGTAGCATTAAGAGGGGGTGTTGGAGTAAATGCTCCAACATAAATGAATGTCCTAATGGAGTGTTGTGTAAATGTCAATAACAACTGTTGAGAGTCCCAGTTTGTTGTCACTACATCCAGTTTGCTGTCAAAGTTCACTGTCAACAATCTATAGTTAGCTTTCATATTAGTTAGCAGATTTGTAGGATGCAGTTGAAGTTATTAGTAGCTATAAATATGTAATCTGTTGTTGAATAAACTTGTTGCTGCTGTTCATTATGTTTCTGCACCTGCTGTTATATTTTTAATTGTGCAATAAATCCAAAATGGTATGCGAAAGAGCTGGATAGAGTAGTTGGGCTGAATAGAGTTATCCCCATCAATGTTGACAAGGTGAAAAAGGACCTCATGAAGACCATCAAGAAAGTGTACAAACTTGATGAAACATTACAGATTAGAACAAATTTGCTGAATTAGATGGCTAAAAGAGTTCAATACAAAGGGATGGGGCCACTTTAGCACCAGGAAGTCCAGATAGCTAGTAGCAACTATATAGGCATCCAAGATTGTTGAGTCCACTTGTCATTCCCCTCCTTTTTCTGGTTTCTAGTTCCTATTTTGCCGAGAGGAGTTGATAGGCCTATAGCTTCATGCACTCTGTTATAGAAACAAACTTACCTCTACAAGAATGGAGAAGCTTATAGTACATAGTGACTTATGCCTCATTGATTGCAAGACACCTCATATACAGAGAGCCCAATAGCAAGTTGGGATGTAAAGCCCACGGAACCAATACATATTGATGAGAACTACAACATGCATCCATTTGGGCTCCCATTGCAAGAGACTGTTGAGTTGAACAATTCTAGCGATGACAAGCAGTATCTAATATATTCATCAGATAATAACTCCAAATTTGAGCTTGTTGCTAAATGTACCCACTACCTATGTACTGGGCGTGATACAACAATATTTTGGGAGCATTTGTCACTATGAATTTATAAAATAATAAAATATAGATCATGCTTCGTATTTATTAATTTATTTCTATGATTATCACCATCAATGTAATAATAGATCAATATTATGGAATCAACAGATTTTTTTATTTTTTTGTTAGACTGCAGGAATCAGGTAGCACGACCCCCTATAAACTGCAGTGCGCCTGGTAAACTTTTTAACGTGACCGGCGGCGCTGGCGCGACACGCCCTCCGGTACCACGGGGGTGGGGGAGACTAGACCTCGTGACCAACCTCCTGCAACAGGAAAGATTTAGCCAACCGAGCTAGGGCCCCAACCTGGAATCAACAGATTATTATTGTAATTATTTTTATTAATTTATTTTCAGCTTCTTTTGGTTTTTGCTAAGTTCCTTTTAAGTATTTTTAACGTGTAAAAATTAATAATTCTAATATTAATTTGTGTATATACTATTTTAATGGTCATCCTACAATTCCCAAAATCTGGAAAAAAAATGACCAAAATTTGTTCCCTCTTCCCGAATTTCAAAGAAATCACTGAGATTTGGGGAATAGAAGAAAACTTCATTAACATACTGTAAAATAAAATTGAACAAAAAATTTATAAAGAGTCAAGACTAGTAATAGGGAACCTGGATTTGTTTATTTCTTAAATAGCCAGTGGCAAAAAAAATCCACAGTTATACTTTAACTCTGATTAAGGTTATTTCGAAATGAAATTGACAATAAATTACAGGCATTTACTGTTGGAGTAACTGCAGTTCTACATAAAGTAAACAGAACGATTTCCTTAACAGTATTCTGGATATCTCGTAAGGAAAGACAATCCTAAATTCTAAATGCAGATTGAACCCAATTCAATCCCACGACCCAAAATATAACCTAATCAAGTACAAATTGCAAAATGTTCAAAGAAAACTAAGAGGGCCACTAATCAAACACCGCTATGATTTTGAAAATGTATTAACTCAATACTGAAGTGACTGTTTAACTCGATGTACGGAATTCAGACAGTTGTGTTACAATAAACAGTAAAACATTACACATATAGAAGACCCGTCTGAATAAAATCAAGGTGGATTAGGTTACTACCATTCTAGTAAGTGAAACGACAATAATGAGATTTGTTTTCTTTAAATATAGTAATCTGTACAATCTGAAAATTCTCCAAAGTTTGAGAGTAACTGTGCACATTGAAAAACAACCGCGGTAATAACTATTGCTTGAAAAACAGATATTCGGATAAGATATACTTACTGCCATTGTTCTTGGTCTCCATGGTCATCGGGTGGTGCAGAAATGAAAATGAAAAATAAAAAATGAATGCATTGTTGTTATTTATTACTTATATAGCTCTAATGCGTGTTTGTGAAGCAGGGATTAAATACATAATTTAATGGAAGGCAATTGGGTATCGTGTAAGGGCAAGAAGCCATTCCAGAGAATATTTGGATTTGTGGGGACTGCTTCTACGTGGCTGTGGTTGTGTTTGTGGTTGTGATTGTAGATTTATCTTAGGGTTCAATTTTTTATTTATTCACAGATTTGTCGGTGTTGCATATTGTTTGAGAGGTTATAAATAAACAAATAAGTTCTAAGTTGTTGGGCTAAACTATCGATTCTTATTGACCCTCGTTACCTCAGGGTTCAATTCCTAATTTACTTACAGTGTGGATGAGAGTCTACTTCTATACTTGTTTGTTGGTTTATGTACATTGTAACTTAGGAATGAAAGACGGTCCCATCTATAATCTAGGAGTAGAGATTTACTCTATTTTGTTAAGAGATTTTATAGCTTTATAAAGAAATGTATTTTTGTAATGTTAGAAATTTATTTTATTTTATTTTGTATTATTTAAAGAAATATTTTTATATATGTAATGTAGGTAAATAGTATATTTTGATGTAAATTTGGATTTATCTTGGTCTTTATTTATTTTTATGGACATATTTTTATATATTTAGATCTTACCTTATCTTTATATGCGCATACTATGAAACATTCATCTAAATCTTATACTTATCCTTGTATAACTATTATTCATATAGATTTGACCATTTCCCTACTTTAGGTCATTTTGTGGTCATAAGGTTGACCTTGCAATCATAGACTTGATTGTTGGTTTTTTAAAATTTAGATTCAAAATCCCGTTGATTAGGTACCTTTATTTTATTCCCTTGAACCAACAAAGTACATGTTTTTTGTGAAATTGGTGGTATGTGCTAGTATTTAAAGGCATTCAATGCATACATTTTTGACATGTGAGGATTATCTAAATATCAAGTTGCATTCAAGGTGGAAACACTTCAATTGATGCACTAAAAGGAATATAGATTTGTATGAGCACTCTAGGAGCATACATATGTCTAAAGAGTGTTGTTTTTATTATTTACACACATTTTCACAAGTTCACCTAGGAGTGTGTGTCCTCTGGTGATACAAAAGTAGCCCTACTAAGATATTTCTAAATATAAATGATCTCATATATTAGAAAGGAGTAAAGAAAGTGGATCTTTCAAGCATGTAGCAAAGCAAAGTTTTACATTGCACAAGGTTGCATCCAGACATAGAGAATGAACCTATGGCTACAAACTTGACTTGGACTTGTGGATGAGATCTACTACAAAGCAAAATACAAGTGTTAATTCTAAAGAGTTATATAGACAAAGAGGGACCATTTTCTCAAATAAATACTAATATAATTATAGAATTTTCAACACAGACAATCATTATTCAATCATAGGGCACCCTTTCTCTCCATACATACTTTCCCAAAATAGTTTTTATAATTATCTAATTTACCATTCATTATTGTTATCAATTGGTCTAGCTTAGTTATGGTTATGTGTGTGCATCTAATTGGATTAGCCTAGACTAAACTTAAAGAATGTTTATTTCCCTTTATATTTTTTGTAAGCCTATTCAATCTCACATTACCTTGTTTTCTTTCTAGGGTTTTACAATCTATAATTTTGTGAGTTGATATTTTATTTTATTTTTTGCATTTCCTTTTACATCCTTATGTTTCATGTGAGGACTTGCCTAAATATCATCACGGTAGAGGCTACCCACATGTATTAGAAGTTTGTCATACATGTGACATACAAAAAGAATCAAACAAAAATTCTTAAAGTTTAAAGGTGATTGTCTACACCAATATGAGCAATGTAACATGACCACACTACTTAAATTTTGATTAAAAGAAATTAAGTCATTTAAGTGTTAGCCTGCAAGTGTAGACTAAACATTTGAGCCATTAAAAATCACAAATAATGGTTGTAGGTTCAAAACTCAATTTTCCTAATGTATACATTAGGAGCAACATGTACAGCCTAAAGGTTATAGGGGTTTTACCCTATGGTTAGAGTTACCTCATATGGGCTAGCTCTATGTCATTGTGATTCTAGTTCCTATAGTTAAAGAAAAAAAAAAGTATAGTATTTTCCACACAATATGCAAGTTATTGACTACAAGTATAGTAGTACCTTTGACACCCCTATCTTGATAGGGGTGGGCTTGTCAACCAAGTGGCGTCTTTTAAATTTTGTAACCCTACTTTACTTTTTAGGTGACTAGCTTCCTTAATTTAGCCACCATTTCCTCTACTCTAGTCATTGCTCCTCCATTCATCCAACCACCACTAGCACCACCACTGCCAAGGATATGTATCTCCTCTATTGGTTGGTAGCTTGCTTGAGAGCTACCATAAAATGCCTTGGGTGCCACCTTTACAAGCAACTATTCAACCACTACCAAATCTCATATTGGCCACCACCACCTAGCTAAGGCCATCTTAAATATAATTTTTACATTTGATGGTTAACTTTATAGGCTTATAGCTTACTCATTTGGAAGCCTTTCTAACAATTATTATTTTAATTGAGCTATTTTGTTTCAAATTCCTGGTGGTGCAAGTGATTTATATATATGTTGACCCCCCTTTCTCATAAATTATGATTTCTCAAAAAATATTGTCTAACCATTATTTTTGTATTTGAATGCGCATAACCTTCACATGCACATTCATTTTTTAAACCCTTTATTCAAGTACTAGTGAACTTTGTTCATTCTTGTTCCATATCAAGATTGTAATTTCAACCATTATATAAATGTTGGAACTATAAACACTTTGTGCACTTGTGAATTAACTTGTAAATTCTAAGGTGTCACATTGTAATTTCTTGGGGCACCATTTATATTGTCTACTTTAGTGGACAATACAAATAGTTGGTGGCACATTTACAAAATAATGATATAATTGTAAATACACTCAATTATAATGTCATTTTTTATTCTCTAAGGGTTATTAAATTTATTTATAGGGCTCTTGTAATCAAATGAACTAACGTGAAGTTACAAACTCTGGAGATTCTACAAAATCAATAATTGGGATTTCATCCATCTAAGACCCTTTTATAGGTCTTTATTTGAGGTTTTGAAAATAGAAATTTTTAGTGTGCATTACTATTTTTTGGATAAAATGAATCACTCTTCTCCTAAAATACTACTAAATGGAACTAGTTATGCCTCGTGGTGAAGACATATGGAGACTATTTTTAAAAAGCCAGGTCATCTTCCCTATCTTTTAGAATAGGTTCTGCAAACAACCAACTCATCCAAATACTTTGAGTGACTTAATATTCATGGAATTATTCAAAAATATCCCAATTCTTCCTTTCCACGAGTTGTAAACACCATATTGATGATGTTGAGTGTCCTACTAGTTGGCATATCCTTTTGTCGCTAATTGGTAACACCCAACTTGATATTTCCCTACATGTTATTGTGGATGCTAAATCTGTATTTTGGCTCAAAACAAAAAAACATGAGTTGTTAGTTGAATCAAGCAAATAAGATAGAGCATCCCTATGAAATAATTGATCATACTAAAATATGCAAGCTAAATAGAACAAAGATAATTAAATGCAAGCACATAAAATCATGACCAAACCCTATCCCATAGTGGATTGGTGCTTCTGTGATGTTCCCTTTTTTATAAGGCCAAAAAGTGATCTTATTGATTATTTAAATATTAAATTGTCTTTTATTCTTTATAAGACATTTTAATTATTTAATTAATTAATTATGAAATATGACTTTATTAAATATTATTGGGTAACTACTGTGTTTTTTAAAGTCATGAGTTTCATGAAATAGTTAAAGAGCCTTCTAAAGTCCGTAAAAATGAATCAGTTATGAAAACTGAATATGGTGAAGTTATATGGGCTTGAGAGCCGACAGAAGAGGAGGATGGAGAATTGAATATTGTTGGATTTTGGTATTGATATCTGAGAACGAAATCTCTCAGAATCGGTGGACCACATTTGGACGAAAACCCAATTGAGGTCGTTGGATTGATCCTGTTCTGCATTGATTTATTTATGTTCCTGAGGCAGACAAAGCACACCATCTCATCATTTTATCATACTCGTGGGTGTTTCTTTGAGTTTATTATTGTGTTGATGGGCATATGAAGTCATTATTTCTATTGGATCTGCATATCTACTTGCTATTGATCTTTGTCGGGAATTTTAGTCCTGATATTGGCACAAACATATTTCTAAAAGAGGATATTGTTGTTGGATGTCACTACAAGCCATTGTTGTCTGGTGGCCGGGTATTATTGCATCTGAGAGACGTGATTATCATGGGAGAGGACTAAACGTTGAAATTATCTTAGCCGCTTGGAACTATAATAGCCGTGTCTATTCCTGCTATCATCCCTGAAGCCGTGAAGTTCAAACCTGCTCACTGGCGTAGAGTTGGGCATCCTCATGTTTCTGATAACCAAAGTTGTGGCGCCGATAAGTGATTGGAAGAAGGGTTGTATACTGATCTTACATCTAAGTGGGAACCATCAACGGCATCACGTTTATACATGAGAGGTATTGACAACTCTGCATTCCGCTATCGAGTTACTCTCACTGTGGAGCATCGCTGGTGAATTGGTCTTCCGGTTGGTGGTGCAGACTGCTAGAAACGTAAAGGTGTGAGATTCTCCATCGTGGCAAGTATATTTTCCTGTGGTGTGATTACACAGGACTTTCTGACTTATGCATATGTTCTGGTGATATTGATCACTGTTGTCATCGGGTGCCTTGTATGCTTTGTTTGGTGAATTCGTGACATTACCATTGACCGGGTCTCTTCATTGATTGGACGTGATTATTTTGGTCTTTGTCAGAGTTGTGAACTGAGATGAGATTCTCTTCTCGTACCCGGAGATATTAATATACAGGCTCAAAGAGACTATAATGTTGGTCGAAACTATGGGCTTGTATGTTGTTCCAGATTACCAGTGCTATTGTATATTGGAGAATAATCACGGGTTTGGAGTTTACCCAGGTCAGCAATAAACTATTATATATTATTCCTGGATGCTGAAATACTTGTCTTACATGTTCAACTAGGAATACAGTCATATGATTAGTTTGTTGTTAACATTTCATGCCATATCCATAAATAAGAATAACATATTGCAAGCAGATATTGCATTGAACTATGTTAGAGTGCTATGTTTTGAAGTATTAGCATTCATTTTAACTTCTAGAGTATGTTATTCTTCTTGAATCTGCAATTATGTCTCTGGTTGTGAACCCAACTGTTGATGTCTGAAGTATATCATATATGTATTTTCCATGCATTGAATTTATAACAGAGGATTTCAAGATTATATAACAATTTAATATTTGAAACTACATCTGCATTATACCTGAGCATATTTGGACTTAAGTTGCAAACACAGGGATCAAATCATTTTAAAGTCCAACCTTGTCAAAAATAGTTTGGCAAATAACATTGTCAAACTAGGGCAATCGTTTATAAACGTCGATAATCTTGGCCCCAGAGGTTGGGGACATTACAGTGGTATTAGAGCCACCATCCTGCCAACCTGAGGGTTTTCAGCTACAGTTACATCAATGGATAGAATTCAGAGCAGAAGATTGATTCCTACTTTTCTTCCTAACTCACCAGCAAAGGAAAAGAAGCTTAGTTTGGAGAAACATTTGGAAGACCTTGCTCAATTGCAACAAAAGATGGCTTGTGGTTTTGCTCAATCACAATAAAAATTTAATCGGGATTTACAGCGTCTTGCTAATTCGTTGTCAAGAGAATCTCAACATACTAATGACTCTTCCACACCTACAAGTATAGGAACTCATGATTTGTTTGCATAGGGAGAGTATAGGGAGATTTGCAAAAATATTCATGAAGAATTTGAGATACATGCTGAAGTATATGAAGATAAAAGGGAGGGCTCTTGTAATGATGAACACTTGTTTGATCACAACTCCATCTAGTCATTATTGGGTAAAGATTGTAATGCATCCACAAGTGAGATGGTTGAAGGGTGTAATGCATCCTCAAGTGAAAAAGGAAATTCCAATGTTGACAAAATTTCTACACTAGAAGACAGATCAGAAAAGTTAATGCATGGCAGCCTTGAACAAAAACCTCTTGTAGTGGAAGATTTGGAAGGTCAATTTATGAAGGAAGAAAAGATTGTGAAAATGCTATCAAGGATGGATGATACTCATAAGCATGTTGAAGACCTCATTAGGACAACCCAAATTGAGGAAAGGCGAACAAGAAAGATAACTGGTATTTCTCATACACATTTGCGGTCCATCAAAGAAGCGTTGGAATTCATAAAAGGAGATTACTTGCGGTTACTAAGAGATAGAGACATGGTTGTCAAATTGGTGGAGGACAAAGATAGGGAAATTGTTGACCTTCACTTCCAGTTGAGTAAGGCTCATAATTCGGTGTGCACAACAAAAAACCCGTTGTGTGTTACATCCATTTTGCAAGAGCGAGAAGTCATTGCCAAAGATATGGAACGTGAACAATTTGATGAAGATGGTTTGGAACAAGGAAAGAAAGTAGATATGATGGCTACAAGTGAGGTTTGTAAAAATCCTTGTGAAGAATTTGATAAACAGGCAGATTCGGGTCATGAAGGAAAAATGATAGAATCTGGTGTAATCTTACTAGAAAAACCGCATGTGACATCTATTAAAGAATGCAAAAGTTTTACAGTGGGTGGCATAAAGATTTCGATTGATAGATCTTATGAAGGTATGGGGTTTATTGGTGCTCCTTTGGTTGAATAGAACAATGTTCCATCATTCATGGTGGACGATGTGAAGGAAGAGTTTGTAGCCTCAAGCAAAGTGCAAGGTACGACAACCCATGGAGAGACTAGTGATGAACACGATTCTGATTTCCTGAGTTTGGCCGACAAAACTTTGTCATCACATGAACCTTGCAATGAGGACATTCATGAGATGTTTGATGAATATTCAGATTGCTCAGAGTTTGATTTTGTATCAGCAATTGATGAAGAGAATGAGGTTGATTTGGATAGTGATAGTTTGGTCTCCAAGGGCAATGGTATGGATGCATCTTCAAGTGTGATCATTGTCTCTCAAATTGACACCGCTCATTCACATGTTGAAAAATCAGAAGTGGGCAAACAAGACTGGGAAATTGTGGATCTTCATCTTCAATTGAATATGCCTCATCATTCATTGCATAAATTAGAAAATGCATCTTCTATAGCAGCCCCTACCATAATGCAAAGTGACAATGCAAGTTGCATAGACTGTGAACAAGTTGATGGAGGAATCGAGGAGCTTCATGAGGAAACATCTTGCAGCTTGGTGGCATCATTTGATGATGAGTTAGGTGTGACATTACCACCACTCACTTGGAAAGATTAGGAGGAAGATCAAGATTTGGTGGTGTATAGTGACTCCAAAGAAAGCATGGAGGAATCCCAAATGCTGATTTGGGACAACAGCAGTTTACTTTCTCATCTTCATGAGTTTGTTGCTTATGGTCATGAAACGGTTAATAATAATATATATTCAATCTTTGTCGACAACCCTCTTTTTGAGTTGAGTGTTGACTTGACTTTAGATAATCCACTCTTTGAGCTAAATGATATGGAGGCTTTTGGTCTTGATGACGCAAATGATATGTGGGTTTCAGGTGTGGGATGTGATTGTAAAGTTGAGCATACAATTAGTGGACCAACCACTTATATCATGTCTTCATATACACATAATGATTTCCATAGGGCAGATTTGGTTGAGCCTTTGATTTTTCATGATGAGTTTGAGGAGTTTGCTTTTCTAGAGGCTCGCATGGTAGAGCTTACGTCTTCAAGACCAACTTATGGAGTATGCATGAATGGTGGCATTGCTAGTTCAGATTTGTTTGAGCATGCAAACCCCCTTAGAGAGGTAATTGATTCACTACTTCCTTATAATGCATATGGAGCTATTATATCTCTTAGGTATGGGGCATGCATGATTATTGTTCCTTCTGTTGAATGGTATTTTCTTTCAGCAGTTGATTGGAGGAGTCAGATGGATTTGTATCATCCTTTCCATGATGGAGGGAGACATAGTAATGAGCTTCTAACATCTTCTGACATTAGAGGTATTTGTGGCTTCTTCTGGAGTGAGGTTCTCAGTTGGATATATGGTGTTTGGGTTTATAACAACACATGGCAGATCGACATGCTTGGTTATGCACCAAGGATAATTGGGGATCCTGGCCTTGACATGATTGGTGCATTGTTTCTTCTAGATCTTGTTGAGTGGCTTCACAACTTTGGTCATGATGAGATTATTACAGTATGGGATCCAGGGATCTACTGGCTGGAACAAACGCTTCTTAGGCTGTTGCGGCATAATAGGGTGACTGATAACAGATTGATGCAGCAAATTGGCAGAATAGTGTTTTTGAGATTGGTTTAGGATTCGGGTATTATCATGGTTGATTACATCATCCACATGAATCTTGGTGAGTTTCTCTGTATCTTGGGGTTTAATGGCATGCAAGCTAGAATGGTGCAGTGGATTGGTATATGATTGCTTGGGACAAGCAATCTCTGAGAAGGGAGGACTGTGATGTCCCCTTTTTTATAAGGCCAAAAAGTGATCTTATTGATTATTTAAATATTAAATTATCTTTTATTCTTTATAAGACATTTTAATTATTTAATTAATTAATTATGAAATATGACTTTATTAAATATTATTGGGTAACTACTGTGTTTTTTAAAGTCATGAGTTTTATGAAATAGTTAAAGAGCCTTCTAAAGTCCGTAAAAATGAATCAGTTATGAAAATTGAATACAACGAAGTTATATGGGCTTGAGAGCCGATAGAAGAGGAGGATGGAGAATTGAATATTGTTGGATTTTGGTATTGATATCTAAGAATAAAATCTCTCAAAATCAGTTGACCACATTTGGACGAAAACCCAATTGAGGTCGTTGGATTGATCCTGTTTTGCATTGATTTATTTATGTTCTTAAGGTAGACAAAGCATGCCATCTCATCATTTTATCATACTCGTGGGTGTTTCTTTGAGTTTATTATTGTGTTGATGGGCATATGAAGTCGTTATTTCTATTAGATCTACATATATGCTTGCTATTGATCTTTGCCAAGAATTTTAGTCCTGATATTGGCACAAACATATTTCCGAAAGAGGATATTGTTGTTGGACGTCGCTACAGGCCATTGTTGTCTAGTGGTCGGGTAATATTGCATCTGAGAGATGTGATTATCATGGGAGAGGACTAAACGTTGAAATATTTTAGCCGCTTGGAACTATAATAGTCGTGTCTATTCCTGCTATCATCCCTGAAGCCGTGAAGTTCAAACCTACTCACTGGCATAGAGTTGGGCATCCTCATGTTTCTAATAACCAAAGTTGTGGTGCCAATAAGTGATTGGAAGAAGGGTTGTATACTGATCTTGCATCTAAGTGGGAACCATCAATGACATCACATTTACACATGAGAGGTATTGACAACTCTGCATTTCACTATCGGGTTACTCTCACTATGGAGCATCGCTGGTGAATTGGTCTTCCAGTTGGTGGTGCGGACTACTAGAAACGTAAAGGTGCGAGATTCTCCATCATGGCAAGTATATTTTCCTATGGTGTGATTACACAGGACTTTCCAACTTAGGCATATGTTCTAGTGATATTGATCATTGCTGCTATCGGGTGCCTTGTATGCTCTATTTGGTGAATTCGTGACATTACCATTGATCGGGTCTCTTCATTGATTAGACGGGATTATTCTAGTCTTTGTTAGAGTTGTGAACTAAGACGGGATTCTCTTCTCGTACTCGGAGATATTAATATGGCAAGCTCAAAGAGACTATAATGTTGGTCGAAACTATGGGCTTGTATGTTGTTCCAGATTACCAGTGCTATTGTATATTGGAGAACAATCACTGGTTTGGAGTTTACCCATGTCAGCAATAAACTATTATATATTATTCCTGAATGTTGAAATACTTGTATTACATGTTCAACTAGGAAGACCGGTCATATGATTAGTTTATTGTTAATATTTCATGCCATATCCATAAATAAGAATAACATATTGCAAGCAGATATTGCATTGAACTGTGTTAGAGTGCTATGTTTTGAAGTATTAGCATTCATTTTAACTTCTGGAGTGTGTTATTCTTCTTGAATCTGCAATTATGTCTCTGGTTGTGAACCCAACTGTTGATGTCTGAAGTATATCATATATGTATTTGCCATGCATTGAATTTATAACAGAGGATTTCAAGATTATATAACAGTTTAATATTTGAAACTACATCTACATTGTACCTGAGCATATTTGGACTTAAGTTGCAAACACAGGGATCAAATCATTTTAAAGTCCAACCTTGTCAAAAATAGTTTGGCAAATAACATTGTCAAACTAGGGCAATCGTTTATAAACGTCGATAATCTTGGCCCCAGAGGTCAGGGACATTACAACTTCTATGGAAAGAAGCCCTTTCCCAATCCTTGCTATGATAAGCTAAATGATAAAATGCTTTGAAGATGGAGTAAGATGGGAAAATCAGTTCTCAAGTGAAGAGAGTGACTTTACATGAATGATTGTGGAGTTGTGGAGGATTTGATGAAGAATGATGCCTCTATTTAAAGATTATTTTGATGAGAGAAATAGCCAAATGGATGAATGTGGGACAAAGATTTAGCCAATGAAAAGAGGCCACTTGTCAACTTGTGAGTGGTTGAGGATTGTGCAAGTTTTGGCCAATGGGCCCAAGAGAGGGAGATTCAAATTTGAATTTGAGAGATAAATGTTGAGTTTGACTTTGGCAAGGGACATGTAAGACCTATTAAATGCCTTGTTGGATGTACATGCCAAATTGAGGGGAGATTCAAACTTGGAGAATATTCTCCCTTTATGCCAAGTTGAAAGTAAATAAAGATTTTGATAAATCAATTAAATGCAATTTCATGTGCAAGTGGCAAAATCTAGAGAATACAAGTGATTAGGATTAGCATTTAATCATGGATTAGATTAATTAAGATGATGTTAGATTTTTTTAACCCATTTGACTTAGATTTAGGGATTTAAATCAAATCAAAGGGAGATGAAAGGCGATAAAGATTTAGTTAAATAAATATTTGATTTATTTAGCTAAGGGGGATAGTGATATGATCAAATTAAATAAAGTTAATTTATTTAATTTTAGATGGATGATCCTTAGAGATTAATCAATTAAACTTGGTTTATTTAATTGACGAGTGAATATGATTAGTTAAATATTCACGATGTCAATTTGGCGTGTCTACATTTTTCCCCTCTTTGAAGCAATGTACTTGTTGCGTTGGTTCAAAGAATAATCTTACCGCGATCAAATTTTTTTAAAATTCTAATTTTTTGGATGCCCCAGCAGAAAGAAGTACACTGGTACATTTCCCCCTTGAGAGATCGAGCGAAAAGATTCCATTTGAAGGTCGATCTCGCGATAAAGAGGTTCAAAATGGATTGTTATGGATGATGATGCAAATGAGATGTTTTTAAGATGCTTAGAATAACATATCTATATTATTTTAAACAACTTAAATGATGATATGATGTGATGATGAATGAGATGGATGATGTGATATGCTATGATTATGAAAATGTATGATTTTATGAGATGCTTAGACTAACAGATCTATATTATTATGATGAACATGCATGTGGGATGATATGCAAAATGCTGATGGTTTCTGGATGCAAAATGGATGCAAGATGGATGCATGATGGATGCATTGGTGATGATGATTAACTGATCATGACGTGATGTTAGTGCAGAAAAAGAAGAAATTAGGAATGATATGATGACAAGAGGATCTAACAAGTCCACGATCTGATGAGACTTTATTAGAGATGATGATGATGATTTGCTTATCAAGGATTGGGATTTTAAAAGGGCTACTTACCTTATGTTTGATAACACACGTAGGTACGATGCATCAAGGTATAAAGAACCAGGATGGTGTTGTAACTAGTGTGATGGACTTTGACTCAACAAACAGATAGGAGTATTCTTGTTCACATTTGACATACAGACACCTTGCTAGGACGTACCTAACAAAGCAAGTATTCACCAAGTTATTTTACAAGAACGTCCAACAAGCACAATAGAAAAAAGGATAATGATCATTGCCCCATTCCTATCTCTCTAAATCCTTCATTCGGATATCATTGAGAGGTCCTTGGGATGAGCACAATAAGATAAATCAAAAGAAAAGATCAAGTATGCAAACAAGCCAATGTTCTTCATATCTCTAGCCAAAGGGATTTGTTTTGATAGGATAAGAATCCAAAGTGATATCCAAAATGATGTCCATTGTCGAAATGATATATCCTAGGACATGCATTGTATAGGATGATGATGGGTTGATAATTTGATTGATAGGCTATTGATATAAGCTTGATTGACATGTCTGGAAATGATCAAGAGTTTGATTTTGCATTTAACGGTTTGTTGTTTGCTTTTGATTTTATGATTGAAGCTTGCTTTTACTGATTGTTGTGATTATTTCTATTTGTTTTGCCAAAGGATGAAGGTGATGATTAGTTTATTATGGATGATTGATTATTACGGGTGAAAGCGAGATGAGGCAAATGGATTTTTTCAAATATTTGGATGTTTTTGGAGTTTTGCAATGTTTTGAGGTTGTTTTTGGTATTTTTCGAGATTTTCAAATGTTTTGATTTTTGAATTTTGTGATGTTTTGGGGTTTTCTGAGATTTTATGAGTTTTTTGGATTTTGATGTTTTTTTGAATGTTTTCAGATTTTGGATTTTGGTGTTTTTTGAATGTTTTTGGATTTTTGATGTGATTTTGGATGTTTTTGGATTTTGATATGTTTTTTGAATGTTTTTGGATTTTCTATCTCAGGGGCTGATCGAAGTTTAGCCTTGCCTACGTTTAAGCTCAGAGACGGTGTAGTTCGGATTCCAATGTTTTTGATGTTTTCTAAATTTTTGAGTGTTTTTGGATTTTTGATATGTGTTGAATGTTTTTGGATTTTCGCATGATTTTGACATTTTGGATATGGACATATGTGATGATATCAGTGTTCTGTTTGGGATTTTGCTAAAAACCAAGCTAAGGTTGATTGATCCAATCGATGGATTGATGATGATGATAACATTGTTGAGGATACACAACAATGCAAGGATAGGATTGATGACGATAACATTGTTGAGGATGCACAACAATGCAAGAATTGATTGATTAGGATTTGATGAAGCTTTATTTGGAACAAAATTTGTTTGAATGATTTGATGTGACGTTTGAAGGGTGCGTTAGATGGGACTGATAGTGATTATTTGGATTGATGTTCAACAAAAGATGAAGACTGATAAGGAATGTCTTCTCGTCAAAATATGCCATGGGCTAGTGATTTGGTTTTGGATCGCAAATGCTTGACCAATTTGATTTCACGTTTTCCAATGTTTGGATCACCACATAAGTTGGAGGACATAGAACAAGATTTATTCTCGAAGCAAGATGTAAATATCTGCCCCTAGTGTCTAGCAATGTATGGAATGTCGTGGATGGATGCTTGGATAAGTGTATGGACGGATGGATATGGTAAGAATGCAAAGGATGCCAAGGATTATCTTGCAATAAGATAAGGTGTTCAGATAAAGAAAGCTCATTTGGATAATGCTTCAAGGCTCAGATAATGCTGCATAGTATAGGATCAATGAAAACAGGCCTTGTCAAGATGTTTACCATAAGAAAGTGTAAAGCGTACACCAAAATTTCGTCAAGATCAAGATAATTTGGATGATGGATGCAAATGGATGCAAATGGATTGGATAAATGGTTAATGAATGAATGGATTTATTATGGCTGAGATGGATGGAATGCTAGATTTATTACAGATGGGATGAGATGCTTTCACGTGAAATAGTGAACACAGATGCTCGATTCTATACATGATGCTTGTTTTCTAGGTTTTCATCATGGTACCTACCCAAAGCGCCGCACATGCGGTTTTCACTAGAGGACGATTTTTTCTCTTTACTATTTTCAATCCTTTTTCTGATTTTTTGGATTTTCATATTTTTTTATTTTGTTTATTTTTTCAAAAGATTTTAAGCTCATGTTGAATCACAAGGTGTTTCTATCATAATGTGTCATTGGTATCCTTCCTGAAGAAGTTGCTTTGCTAAGATATGTGCACTTGAATGCAACTTTTGAGATTCATGATTTGCTTCATTGATATCAGGATTAACTCTATCTTTATGCACACATCACGATAGAGTGCCTTCAGAATCCTTATGATGAAGGGTTGTTGCCAATACATAGTCGATGTGAGAACTGGATATTATGCGTGGAGGCATGGATGTAGTGTGTTTAGGGATAGGAGATGGATTGGTTAACAGCTTGGAATCTTTGACTCTCCAAACTTGGGAAGATGAGAAATGATGGGTGGATACAAAAGTGTGCATGGAATTAGGACCAACTGCTTGATACACTTTGTACGTCGCTTGAAAAGCCTGCTTTTTCTTTTGTGGACATCTTTAATGGATACTTTTCCCTTTTTTATTTTGCCCCATAGTTTTTTTGACTAATGGAGTTTGATAGGGATGATCTTTCTTTGTATTCTTTGGTATCCATGTGTATTTGATTTGTCCATTATGTTTCTCAGTTTCTTTTGCTTTGAGAATGTTCTTCATACTTTGATTCAAATCTTCCTTTTGACGTTGGTCCCAATTCGTGGATGGGGTGATGGGTGGATGAAGATTCATGGCATGGCTAGTTGTAGTATTGGCAATGGTTTCACCATAAAGATTCTTCGTGCTCCCTATGTTGATGCTTGCATTAGATAAAGTTTCCCCCAATATGGTGGTAGTAGTACCTTCATGCTTTGATTCCGCTTGTTCTGAGAGCTTTTGTTTAGAATGCATTCTCTGATAACTGACCATTGTAGATGATGTTATTGGAATTTGTTGTTCTGCTAACTTCAAAATTTCCTGTTCTATCTAACCTATTTCCTTGAGTGGATAATGTTGGATATCTTTATTCATGATTTCCTCTGTTTGAATTTGGGATATATCGGATCTTGATGTTGAAGACTCAACTTGACTATAGGAGTCAATAACTTGCTCTTATTCTGAATGAAGATCATCTACGTGTCCATCCAAAGAAAGCATCTCATGGGTAGATGGAGGATTATGTGCTTCATGGATATGATCATCTTGCATAGATAGGAGAGTGTCCATTAGATTATTGTAGTAACTTGAAGATACAAATTCTCGATCTTGAATAATTTTGGAATCACCTTTGACATGCTTTGGATCAAGTTCTTGACATGGGTCAATTTCAAAGGATGGATTGCTTATAAGGGGTTCTTGGATGTCATCATTAGACATGGTAAGTGGTTCAATATTTTTAAAGTGTCGATTTCATATTTTCTTCAGTATCTATAACCATGAGGTCAAAGGGGGTCAACATGTCTTGGAAAGGACCACTACTAGACTTTAGTGAAAGATGTTGATCATGCTTTGGAATGAATTCTTGAGATATGTCCTCTAACTCGTAAGGAGATGTAGAGACATTTTCAACATGATCATAGGTCAACAGATCTTGCATTATGTCAATAGGATCAAATAATCCTAACACTCCTTGAAATAGATCACTAAAAAGTGGCTCTTGATGTATGGTGAGTTGATCATCGGATGGGGTGGAAACATCTTCAAGGTGCTCATCGATGGAGAGATATTGATCATTGTTTTCAACAATTGTGATGGATAGATTGTCAATGTCTTCAACCATAAGTGATGTTGACATTTCTTGAATTGGATCATTGTTGGGTATCGTTGGCGGATTTTGATCATGATTGAAAAGTGACTCTTGACCTATGTTGATTTGATCTTCGGGTGAGATAGAAACATCTTCAATGTGCTCTTTGATGGATAGATCTTGATCATTGCTTTTAGCAATTGTGGTAAAGAGATTGTCAATGCTATCATCAATGGTTGAATGTTCATCATTATCCCCAATAGTTGTCATTTTTCATGTTTGTGCTTGTGTTTGTTGGGTAGTTTGAGAGGCTTGGGTAACTTGAGAGGCTTGTTGCACTCGTTGAGCCTATGCTGCTTATTGTGTGGCTACATATTGTTGGATGGCCTTTTGATAGGCATGGTGAGCTTTTAGCGCAATGTCATATTGTCTTGCTGCGTTTGGTTTTGGTGGTAGTGGTGGTGGATTTGGAATTGTGTTGGATGTAGTAACAAGTGGTTGAGATACGCTTGGAGCGATCATGGTAGTGAGGGGTTGAGATATGATGGGTGTGATAGGGGTGGTCGGATTGATCGAGGTGATAGGTCTTTGGGAGACCATATTTTGATTTGTCAGGATTGATGTTGTCATTTGATTGGATACCATTTGATGGTGCGATGTCGATGGTATATTCAAAGGATTTGATGTGATGGCTTGATTGGTGTTAGGTGGATTGATTTGGATGGAGTGATTGGTGCTAGGTAGAGGGGGAAGCCCTAAACCAAGGAATGATGTTGATATGGGTAATGGTGGTGGAGATGTCTCTTGGCGCAATGACTCAACTATTTTGGTAAGTGTAGCAATTTGATCTCGCCAATTTTGTTCTTGATTTCAATCTTGACTCCCTTGATATTGTTGATTTGGTTTTTGTTCAAGTAGATTTGGGATGCATACTTATGGTTGATTTTGGACAATGTTCTGATTTGGGATGATGTTCAAATTTGGAATTATGGTTTGATATTGAACATTGTTGATGTTGGGAATCACATTACCTTGTTTTAGGTAACTCTGATTTTGCATGGTGTTACCTTGACTTGGAGTTGTTAACATCTTGTTTGGATTTTGAACAATATTCGTATGATTTGCAAACATATTTATCCCAAAAAAATTTGGATTCATGTTTGGAAAACTTGTACTCGGTACATTCTCATTTGGCATGTAGGTATTTGGTGGGATGACGTTGTTCATTTGAAGGCTCATGCATTGATTGTTCGATTGATAGACTTGTAGGTTTGGATTTAGATCTACCATCGAGAAATGTGTTCCAATCTTTGATTTGGGCATAATCACACTTGTTGCACGCCATTGACATTTGTAGAAGGTAATGATCCCATGTACGAATTGTATAGATGTGAGTGTTGATAATCAATCGGCGTTGTAAGGCTTTGATGGCTTAGTTGTCTTGGATTACTCATGATGTATGGATCAAGTTTATATTCCATGTTCCTCTTGTGTTTTGACCTTGTTGCAAAAGTGACCTCTAAGGTGTTTAGGACCAATGGCGAGATGAAGGATGAAAGGGGTGAATGATATGAGTGTTGAACGTTTAGGGACTTTGGATCAATGCTAGACTTAGGGTTTTGATTTTGATTGGTTGATTTGGATAATAAAATTGTAAACCCTAAGATGTTAGATGTGATCTTAGGATGAACTTGTTTAAAGGGGTGCTAATTTAACTAGAGGCATGAGAAAGGATGCATTCCCATACTCCTAATTAAACAAGGTGATTTTGATTTTGATGATTTACCAAAGTCTAGAATGATGTTTCCAAAGCTCTAAAGTTTCTTGGTGGGATGGGTTTTGATAGATGTTTGGATGAATGAGGTGTTTGATTTTGATCCTAAATGAACCTAAGAAGGACTTGTTTACTAGACCAAGATAGTGAAGATCATGATTTTTTTGAAATCAAAAGATCAATGTTTGCATGAAAACCATACGACCAAAAGTTTCCAAGCACATGTGTGGGGTCCAATTGTTTCAATATTTGATTAATGGATTCTTTTTATCACAAAAACTTCTTGATTAGGTTTTCAATTGAATGTCCAATGTCCTAATTTTCTTTCATCCCACAAAATGCATTTATGCGGAAATCGAGGAAATCAAGGCAAAGGTTTCCTAATGTTGACTTTAGTAGGAGCAAATTGATATGAAATCCAAATTTTTAGAAGCTTCTAAGGATACAAATCCCAAGGGCAAGCAATAACATGTGAATTTTTTCAAGGATATTTACTTCTCCTAAAGGGTTTGAGATTTGATGCTCATGTTGAATGTTGGTTTTCAAATGTTTTTGATAAAAGCACTGTGTTTTCAAACTGACTCTCAAGCAATATAACCTCCTAGCTCGATTGGTACGTTTTTCTTGGTGGGCTTGCCTCATGCCCTTCATAGAAGAGATGATTTTACATGAAACCAAGGAAAGAGTATAAAGGTATGTTAAGAATGAAGTCTTAACCTCTATAATTTAACCAAGATCGAACATGGCAGGTAACTTCTTGGAATCTAAGTTCCAATGCACCACTTTGATAAACTCACTCAATGGATCAATTGGTCACTACAAAACAAGGGTTCTATTATAGACTTTCCATTCGTGGAGATTGACCCATACGACAAGAGTCCCCTTTCGGATCCATCTTGTCGGAATCAACTGCGTGATATTGGTGTTTACTACAATACCCACATTTATATCCCGATTGGAAATAATCTTGGCTTTAGAGTGTTAGTGGTTGAGTCATTCCCTTGGGTGAGTACTTTTTCTCCAAGGTAGGCCCTCTAGGATAAACAAAAGCAAGCAAAGACAAAATCTGTAACTCGATCAATCTTTGACGACACAAAGAAAGAGAATATACGCGATGATGCTCTACTCACACTCGCACAAGATTTTGTCCAATTTTAAACCCAAATCGAAGTGTGGAGGTGATTGCTTTATCTCACCCTAAATTCATGAAAGAGGCCTTTTGATTCTCAAGATCGTTATAAAGCGCGAGAGAAGCACATACATCCTTTTTCAATGCCTTTAGTTTAAGTAAGCCTTCACGAAAAAAAAAAAGTTTGCACTTTTTCTTTTTAAATCCACAAAGCAAAATGCGAGTTCTTTTTAAGCACCAAAAGATGAGTGAGAGATACTTTGTTCAATTGTTAATCCAAGAAACAAAATCTAGTAAGTGGTATCCCTAATGTTCGTTTTAGCCTTTGCAATAAGAAATTGAAAGATTCTTTTTAAACCCAAATGACATTAGTGTTCCAAAAAAGAGAAGATAACAATTTATTTGAAGAATTGTTTAAACAAACACTTAAAGTGTTTAAAAACACTTTAATATTTCAATATATCATCCTCATGTTTCTCCTCCTTTTGTTTTCCCTTTTCCTTCTTTGTCCTCCTTCTTCGCTTTCCTTGTACCTTTGTTTTCCTTTTTCGCTTTCCTTTTGTTTTTCCTTAAACCTATTCCATCACCAATAAAAGTTATGCATGTATTGTAAAATGATAAATACATATACAAAACTTATCATCTATTGGAGAAATCCCTTTAAAGAGTGGAATAAAGTACAATTGAATTGACATTTATCATTGATTTAATGATAAATGTCAATACATTTTTAATTTACACATGATTTCCTTTGAATAAATGATAAAATGTTGAGACACTTTTCTTTATGCTTGCTTTATAAAAAAAGAATGGATTTCAAAACAAAATCAAATCATGTATTAAGTCAAGCATAAAAAAAAAGTATCATATAATGATATCCTTGGTAAAAAGAAAACTAGAACATGACCAACCTCTTGATTTACGTCAACAAGGATATATTTTAGCAAGCTTACTAAAGGACAACTAACAAAGATCCTCAAAGATTTTTCAAAAAAAAAGCTTTTGACATTTGACTCTAGGACTACTACCTCAGAATTTTCAACATAATGTATTTGACTGGTTTAAAACTACGCCCACCAACCTTGTTCAAGAGACATTCAAATTAATGCAGAATGGGATTTTGCCTCAAATTTCAAAATCTTTCCAAATTTGAATATTGATTGGTTTTATCAAAGCATACATTGGAGCCAAAATTGTGTGCAATATCAAGATATCATAATACCAACATACCTATTTGTCCAATAATGCAATCCCATCAGATAGACATATACATATCAAAACAAGCAAAGATAATTTTAATATCACATCTAAATCAATGTTCCATCAATCTCTATGCAATTGGGTAGGTGGCATTAGAAACTTGGAGTTGTTGGGCGCAATTACCTTTCACATGTTCATAAATGAGAGCTTTGAAAAAGGTGTATGGACATCCATTAAAAGTTAACGTAGTTGGAGACAACAAGACTTGTGAGAAATAATGCATAGAAAAGGCACAGGAACCGTTTGACAAGAGCCCTCACAAAAATGTCATCTCATGAAATGCCATTATTACAGGATATGCACTGAATCTGTTTGACAGTATGCTTTAAAGCGGTTTATTCTTATGGAATGCTATAATTGCATTATATGTACAGAATGGATTTGTTGAAAGGATTTAAAGATTTCTAGGCAAATGCAATTGATAGGTGTAAAGCGCATTCCACAACCCTTCACCAGGGATCATTATGATAAGAGCAGGACACTTTTGGGCCCATGCATGCCTCTGTTACGTAGGACCTGTACAGCCTATGCATTGTGAAAATGTATGCCCATGTATGCTTGCTCATACCTGTGTGCGCCTTCGTATGCCTCCATTAACCCATAGTTTATTCTTTCTTTCTGTGTTTATTGGCATATAGTGCACAGGAAACCACCTAGTCTAATGGGCATCACATGTATGTTGATGAACAAAAGGCCAACTGTCACCCACCAGCCAGAGTGGAGGAAACCGCGTGCAATAAATGACTATTGACTCAAAAGAGATAATGCACCGATAAGCATAACACAAATCTTGAAGTACAAATACAATGGTTTATCTCGCATACCGGTGCACACAAAAAAGGACATTCAATTAAGAACTGCAGGTATACCTATGCATTGCTTGGTTAGTGTCGAACAATAGCTAAATAAATGGGGCCAAACATCCATAAATCGATCTCTATTCCTTTATCAAATGGCTACAGAGGCTGCAAATCAACAGTGCTACAAGTTCACCTGCAACAAATTTAAAAGAAATTTATTTCTATTTTAGCCAAAATTAAGATATGATAATCTCCGTAACATAAAAGTCATCTCAGTTAAGCAAATAAATCTCTACAAAAGTAGATCAAAGGAGATAGGAGACACCGAAATATTACAGGTCTGAAGTCAAAGATAACTCATCAAGGTAATCATTCTAAACTTACGTATTAGATCCCTATTACAAGAGTTGTGAAATATTTAAAGATGAGCATAAATAAAATTGAATATGCATGTATACAAAATCTAGAACAAAAGCATCATGTTAAATGGTGAGTTTATTTTTTATTTTTTTACAAACAATTTCATTCTTTAGTATCAGCTTGGCAAACGAAGGCAACAGGAAATTTCCAGAACCAAGACTTACCTTAATGCCCAAGAATAGAGAATAAATGGCGACGCCCAAAGACTTGGCGGTTACTTTGGAAAGAAACAAAAGACTTTGTGTCTCTATTCAAAGTATAAGTCAATATTTCATTTAAATCACTATGAAAAATGTGTGGTTAGTGACAATAGTTGAGCACTGAGTGCCAATCTTGAATTCTATTTGATTAGAAACAATAGACAATAGAACACAATCTTATTGCAACAAGACAATGCCAAGAAACCACAAACCTTTAGCAACCAAATATTATCAGACATAATAGAACACCCATTGGAGTAAACTCAGAAAATGTAGGCAACCACTATCAAAAAGGAAATGTGTTATCTTTGAAGACAAAATGAAATAAAATATAGCAAAAGGATAGAGATCTAGAATCTTTCCCTTTTTCTTTTGCCCTCCTTCTAGCGCCATTATGTGGATGCTAAATCTACATTTTGGCTCAAAAACAAACAAACATGAGTTGTTAGTTGAATCAAGCAAATAAGATAGAGCATCCCTATGAAATAATTGATCATACTAAAATATGCAAGCTAAATAGAACAAAGATAATTAAATGCAAGCACATAAAATCATGACCAAACCCTATCCCATAGTGGATTGGTGCTTCTATGGAAAGAAGCCCTTTCCCAATCCTTGCTAAGATAAGCTAAATGATAAAATGCTTTGAAGATGGAGTAAGATGGGAAAAATCAGTTCTCAAACGAAGAGAGTGACTTTACATGAATGATTGTGGAGTTGTGGAGGATTTGATGAAGAATGATGCCTCTATTTAAAGATTATTTTGATGAGAGAAATAGTCAAATGGATGAATGTGGGACAAAGATTTATCCAATGAAAAGAGCCCACTTGTCAACTTGCATGAGTGGTTGAGAATTGTGCAAGTTTTGGCCAATGTGCCCAAGAGAGGGAGATTCAAATTTGAATTTGAGAGATAAATGTTGAGTTTTACTTTGGCAAGGGACATGTAAGACCTATTAAATGTCTTGTTGGATGTACATGCCAAATTGGGGGGTGATTCAAACTTGGAGAATATTCTCCCTTTATGCCAAGTTGAAAGTAAATAAATATTTTGATAAATCAATTAAATGCAATTTCATGTGCAAGTGGCAAAATCTAGAGAATACAAGTGATTAGGATTAGCATTTAATCATGGATTAGATTAATTAAGATGATGTTAGATGTTTTTGACCCATTTGACTTAGATTTAGGGATTTAAATCAAATCAAAGGGAGATGAAAGGTGATAAAGATTTAATTAAATAAATATTTGATTTATTTAGCTAAGGGGGATAGTGATAGGATCAAATTAAATAAAGTTAATTTATTTAATTTTAGATGGACGATCCTTAGAGATTAATCAATTAAACTTGGTTTATTTAATTGACGAGCGAATATGATTAGTTAAATATGAACTATGTCAATTTGGTGTGTCTATAGTTATATTTTTATATGATGTTGTTGATGCAAGGGGAACAACTACCCTCTCTCACAAACTTTCAACCATAAACAATTCAACTCAAAAAATTCTAAAAATTCAATCCACTCCTTTCTCAAGAGTCAAGCTCCTGCAACCTGCAATCTTCAATGGAAAACACTGTTGCAATAAACATCAGACTCATAAATCCAATTGTTGTTGCATAAAAATCTTCAAACCTACAAAAATCGTGGATTCTTGGACTTTTCCACCAAGAACTATGCCCAAAACCTCTCTTCCAAATTCTGGAAAGTGATAATTTAAAAATTGTCAAGTCTCAACCTTCCACAAAAGCAACCACACCCTCCTCTGTTGTAACTCCTGTCTACTACACCCAACATGGAAAAATCATCATAAATGTATTAAAAGAACATATTAAATGCTCAAAAGGCATCTTCCTATCCACTTCCAATAAATTTCCAAAATAATGTGACAACTCAAGGATTCCCACTCCTCACAAACAAGGACCCAAATTAGAAAAAGACATTCAACTCAATATGGGCACCCAAATTCTCCATTGCCATAATTTAGGAGCATTAATGAGTTGTCACAAGTTGTAACTCCCAAAAATCCATGCCACCTACTTTTTGAATTTCAAGTTTCAAAATTACCATTGTTACACCCTATTTCTCAATTACCATGTTACTTTTACCTTCATGAGGAAATATGATGATAAACGTAAATCATGACCTTAATATGTTTAATAGGTGAATGAAATACTGAAATATGCATTAAGATGTTGCTTTTAAAGGAATGATTATGTTTAATACTAATGGAAAATGCGATGAATGAATATGTATTGCAATATGAGTACTTTAATGCTTTGATGATGCAAATTTATTTCATGTGAATGGCTAACTACCTTTGTGATGCACTAAGTTAGATGCAAGGAGTCAAGCCCCCCAGGTACGAGAGGGGGAGTATCACTCAGGAGAAGAGCTTGGTTTGGTAACCCTTAATATGCCTAACTGAGCTATCACACACTCACAACCTAGTTGGTCAAATTGAGTCAGATTAGTTGAGAAATGGTAATTAATCCTCGATCATTGAATGGGAATGTTTCGTAATGGTTTTGGGCTTATTCTTTGATTGTTCTTGATTTGGAATTCAAGGTTATTCCTTTGTGTTCAGTGTAATTACATTTTCATGAGTTTATATTTATATATTGATCAATGGAGATATACATACAAATGTATATATGTGTATATGTGGTTACAATACACCCATACATATGAGTATATATAAATATATACTCATAGTGTGCATGCATATACGTAAGTCAGCATACTTATGCATACCCATGTTGGGATATACCAAGTGCATGAGAACATTGATAAGTAAACACGCCATATATATATATATGTATATGTATATGTGTATATGTATGTGTATATGTAGATGTTGAGATATCGATATATATGTATATAATATATAAATATATTAATATATGTATGAATATATATTAAATATATACATATTAATATATGTATATATATAAATGACTTTATATATATGTGATTGGCAAATATTGATTTAATAAACGTACAAATATATATATATATATATATATATATATATATATATATATATATATATATATATATATATATATAGAAGTTATATTACATATATATATATTTTAATTTATATGAAATGTTTGCAAAAATAAATAAGTGCACATATGTGGCGCAACCCATAATAGATAATGTAGCTTAAGTTAAGTGCATATATGTATGTATGTATATATATTGTTTATAAATATATCCATTAATCAATACGTAAATATATGTGTATATATGGATGTTGAGATATTGATATATGTATATACTATATAAATATATTAATGTGTATATATATAAATGGTATTATATATATGTGATTGGAAAATAATGATTTAATAAACTTATAAATAAATATATATATAGAAGTTATATTATATATATATACATATGTACATATATATATATACACACACACATATATATATATATGTACATATATATATATTGTGATATAAGAGGGATTAACTACACATAGGTCTCTCCTTTCTCGAGAGATCCCTAGGGAACAAATTGCTCTTATACACCTCAGAGTAGTAAAATGATAAAGAACCAAAACCTAGTTACACTTTGAAGGAAATAGTCAGAGCTCCTGAGAGAGCTGGATCAAAGGTTTTCTATCCCTGAAGAGAGAGCTCTCGAACAAAATATTTCAGCGTAGTTCTAGGACACTAGCGCAACGCGCTATCATCTGGAAGAAGCACTGTCATCCCAAGCAACAAAGAACTCAGGAACTCAACAAATAGAAAGAAATATTACTTACAAACTCAGGGGTGATCTATACCAGATTGTTAACTAACCAGAAAATCAAATATTGAAGGAAATACCATGATGCTTGGAGAAAGCTTACCCTTTTCTCGGACACTCGAGTCTTCACTCCAAGCTCCTTTTTGTGACCTGCACACAAGAGATCAAGGAGAGATTTGTTGGGTGGTTGTATATGGGCCTGCCTCAATCATACCCCGCTTTGGTGTTCTGCCTCCACTGATAGCCAAATTAGAAAGGAATGCGAAAGGAGTAAACAATGCATGTGGTGAAAGCAATACCCGCTCGGGGGTAGAACTCGCACCACGATAAGTGTGTGGTGAAATCAATACCCGCTTGAGAGTAGAACCCGCACCACAAAGGAGTATATAAATGCATGTAAAAGGAAAATGAGAGAGGGAGAGAGAGCATTACCCATGGGCGAAGGACCTCTTTGGAGCACATGGACGCACCATTGAGTGCTTGCTTGAGAGCTGGGGGGACCTTAGTCTAGCATGGCTTCGTCTGTGAATGTCCTGCTATCAAAGGAGAAGTCTCAAAGTTTTAGCAAAACATAATGAGAGCTAGTATGTTGTCTTCCAATCTTCCAACCTTCAAATGAGAGGCAGAAAGAGATTTTTATGCTTGCAAGGGCAACAAAGAGTCGTTACCTTTAGAATGTAACCGCCAGGACACGTGTCTCAAGGGTTAACCTTCCAGATTCCATGTTTTTAACTCAGGAAACACTTAGGACACTAGCACGCCGCGCATTCATCCAAGGCTTGTATTCTCAAAAAATGCATCAGCAGGCTTCTGTTGCTCAGCCACTTGTCCTCATGGAGTCAGAACCATGAAATTTTGATCCATGGGATTTTGTCATTAATGTCTCAGGGTGTCATAAATGCTAGGCATAAATGTGAAAATATGGAATTTCCCCTAGGTGCAATTTTGCGATATGTACATATATATATTATTTACTTTATATGAAATGTTTGCAAAAGTAAAAAAGTGCACATATGTGGTGCATCCGATAATAGATAATGTAGCTTAAGTTAAAGCCAACAAGTATGAAGCATGTGTTGCGCTAAACTAAGTGCTTGAGAGGTAATATAACTCAAGGTGCATAAAGTATAAAGTATTAAGTGTAGGTAGATTTAAATGTTATAAAGTAAAGTGTTGGCCTACATTAGAATAAAGGCATTCATCTCATTTAAACATTGTAGAAAAAATAAAAAACAATGCATAGTATAAGGAACGGAAAAGTTCAACACTAGAATAAGAAATAGAAAGCAAATAGAAGCCTTCAAAACCAACATACAACATGGAGATTTGGTCAAATAAGAGATGGTTGTATTATGTGAAGGTAGTTGAATTTTTTACCAAATAGAAAACTTGTAGATGTGTTTTGTTGAGCTTTGACTTAGTAAGAGAGTCATTGTAGTCACTTGGATTGGGGCGCTTCATCCACTTTGAGAATCTAAAAACATATGGATTGTTTATGTTTACATATTTGATGTTTGAGCAGCCACATACCACTCTTTTGGCTGAGTCAATCCACTTTAGAAGGGAAAATTGGTTTGTTGTTATAGTGGTGGCATAAAAGAAAGAAAAGGTGGCAGATTTAGTTAAGATGCTTAGATTTTTGTATAAATAGGAGCATTCTCTCTATCTTTGGTTACACTTTTCCATTCAAATTTCTTCATTTTTATTCTACTATAGTTTTTTGTGCAAGCATTATTTTGAGAGAGGGAGTTGCTTTGTGGATTTGCAATTGTGGAGAGTATTTGTGAGAGGCTATATTTTGGAGATAGGTTGCAAGCAGAATTGTGGAAGTTGAGCTAGGAAAGAAGTAATATCAGTTGGGGCTTTATTTATAGGCATGTTGATTTCTATTCCTTATTATTTTATGTTTGAAAGGTTATTTTCTTATGAATTCCTTTGTTTGGAAAGGATTTTTTTTAAATGCATGATAAGCTTGTTTTTGTGAACGTGGTTTATTTCCTAGTTTGGGATAATCTTGTGTGATTCTTTGTAGAGTCTTGAATTGGTGAAACCCTTTTATTTAGGAATATTTATATATACACTATTTTGGAATCTAAGTGGTTATGTTGCTATTGGAACTATACTTAGTTTGTTAAGACTATACATATGTTGCATGAATTGAGAAGTATGGGAAATAAAATTACATTGAAGTGTTATCTTGAAATTGTTAGCTTATGATGCTACGTAAACCTTTGTGGATAATGTCGAGGTTAGTAATACAATGAGAATGATAGGATGATAGACATGTCATCATTGATAGGTTGTTATTCAAACCATGTTGATAGTCTATACTTGATTGGTTACTCGTATCTCCTTGAAGTAGGATGATAATATTTTCCCTACAGTTAGGGTGTAAACTTGATTGTTATAACAATACTCAACATTAAGGTTGAAAAATGTATTTTATGATTATGTTATTTTCTTATTTTTTGGATAAGAGTCTATTCCTATTCACATAATTCTAGAAGAGGAATCACATTCTGACAACCCAAAGTCATATTGAGAAGAGGACTTGTAGGTGCAGAAGCACAAACTCTTCTCAAGCTAATGTCCTCCAGGTTATATACAAAATGTAGTGAGCATTGTCAACATGTAAATATTTGAGGCATATTAAAAGAGAGGTTTAATGATTTGTTTATGATCACTTGATTGTTACATCACTTTTGATTGAAAACCTAGGTTAGGATCAACCTATCAAGCTGGATTGTTTACTTGATTATTGCATTGAATTTTAATTGAAGCATATAGGTTGGGATTAACCTATATGATCCGATTGATCATTTGATTGTTGATTATACTTATGGAGCCAATTTTTGATGAGATTATACTTTTGGATTGGAGTCATTTATTGTTGAGATTCTACCTTTGATTAAAGTCATTTATTGTTGATGATCTTACTTTTGAATTAAATGCATTTATTATTGAGATTGTACTTTTGAAATAGAGTCATTTAATGTTGTGACATTATGTTTATCCATGTGATTAATTTGGTTATTCTTGGGGTTAGAATAATTCATGGGAAAGGGTATAACCTAGTTAGTCAAGTTATTATATCATCACTTCAATTTTAAACGGAATGTATGTAAAGAGTATGACTGGTCAAAAAAAAAATTGAGCTATAAAGGTGGGTGAGTGTGTGACCTCCAACTAAATTCTAGGTGATAAATACTTTGACCAAAGTAGTGTAAGTAGCCACTATTTACACTATTAGTTCACTGTGATCCAGGTTTACATACTAGGAAGGGAATGCCATACATGTAGGTTGTATCGACTATATGGAAGCTCTAGTTATGTGGGACACAACACCATGCTTTGGGAAGGATACTATTATGAGGTTACTAAACCAATATCTTCGTCGAAGGTAGGGCCATCTTACCAGTTAGGTAGATGTGCAGGGTACCGCAGTAGGTTTGTAGTTGGTGGAAAAGTGCTTGAGTGATGCTCGCCCTCATGCAGTTGGAAACCAAGATTTGAGGAAGGACATCTAGATGAATTGTATCTCTATTTAAGTAAGCTCATAGAAGCTATGTATGTATTCATGTATCCATCTCTATGGAAATTGTAAATGTGAAATGTTATCATGAAATTATGTAATTTGGAATAATTACTTGGGTTTTTGTAACGTTTCATTGTAATGTAATGGGAAATCTTGGAATAAGTTTATTTAAAATGTGCATATTGTTTTGATTATAAGGGAAAAATAGGTTTTCAAGGAACCAAAAACCCTTTACAATTGAACTTACAAAATTTTGCTTAAAGATGAAATATTAAACCATCAACAACAACCATCAACAAAACAACAGGAAACAAAAAAAGACCCAACAACAAGGAAGACAACAAAGTAAGACACAAAACAAGACATTATTTCATGCTCCTTAAGGTATTGGCCACCTCAAGTTCCTGGTTCCTATGAAGCCCAATCATGTCCAACAACTCTTTTTTCTCGTCCTCAAAGGACTTCCTTAGGTTACCCTTCCCACTAGTAGTAGGGCCTTTTCCATCATCTTTTCCAACCTTTTTTCCTTTTCCTCTAGTCACCTGGTCCTTCTCCATTAGCTCAGTAAAGTATATTTGGTCTTCTCTTAACTCACTAATCTTGTAGAACAGGACCTCCAAGGAATCAACACTATTCTTAATAGAAGTGGCAAGCTTGCAACAATTTCTTGATGTCCACGTTAGTATCTAGAACCTTGGCCTCCAACTCAGATAGACGTTGCTCACATAAGGACTTGAAGTCAGAAAAGGAACACTCAAGATCCATAATTCTATCAATCAAAATATCTGAGGTAGAGCCCTTTGGAATATTTTGCACATTTCCTTTAATGCCCCTGATCTTGATATTCACCTTGTTGAATTCTTGAAGAGTCCACTTTTCCAACTTGAAAGTACTAGTGGTCCCTGCATGCGCCATGTCAAGGAGTTTGAACATTGAGGTGGTATCTTCATTTAAGTACGTGAAATCCTTGGACAACGGGTTAACCTTAAGAGGTTCTGGCTTGCCATGCCTTAGATTAATTCCCTCCTCCTGCATAGATTTCTCACCAGAGGGTTCCACACTTGTTGTGTTTCAAACTAGGGAATCGTCAATTTCAACCATCTTGTCCTCTAAACCCTTCTCCTTGCAATGCTCCATGGTATCCTTAACAACAGCTTTTGGCGCCTAATTCTTCAACTTGGCAATACACTTGGAAGCCCTTATAGGCTTATCCTTGGCCTCCACTACCACCACATTCTCCTACAAACCCTCCTCCTTACCACCCACCTCAACATCCGCTTGCCCAATAACCACAACATTGTCCTTACACCTGGAATCCCCATAACTAACCTCCGTATTGTTGCCAAACTAGGACTCCAACTTCTAAAGAATAATACTCTTGGTAACCCATTTTCCTTTAGGGTTTCCCTTCTTTCTCTTCTTAGAAGGGGTGGCCACAGGGGAAGAAGACCCATCCTTGCCCTCTTCATTCCACTCTTCCTCCCTAGCAGCACTAGTATCCGAATCAACCGAGAAAGAACCATCACTTAAAGCCTTTTCCTTTCCCTTAATTGATTTAGCAGGAATGAGGGCTTTCACATGCTCCATTATAAGCAAGATGGGGCCCTCGTGCAGAATCAGTGCCCTCATATATTTCAAATGTGCATACACAGAGACCTCCAATGAGGACAAGAGGAAGAAAGGAAACAAAATAAGTATCCCATGTCTAAAATGATTTAACAGAGTGAGGCCTAAGATTATAGTAAACCTGCCTTCAAGGGTCACATACCTCATGATAATCTCCATAATATCCGCCTAGATTTTCTTGAGAGATGTCCATTCATAGCCCCAAGATGACAACTTGATAATCTTTTTCCATTCATCATCCTTACAGAATTGAGCCATAGCCTCCTCATTTCTCTTCTTATCTTTGAAGAAATTGCGACCAACCATAGGAAACCCAATAACAACAGATAGAAACTCCTCATTGATCTCGAAAACCATTCCCTTAACCTAAAGCTTATGATTATACCAAATGAAACAAATTATACCAAAGCCTTGGGATCGTGGCCATGTAGCCTTTCCAAGAAAGGCATGAAATTACCATGCTCGAGGATTCTCCAAATTTTCTTATTCTTCCTCAAACTAGCACAGGAATGGGGATCAATTCTACTTTGGTCACCCCCCATATTCACAATGAATAATAGTAGAAACCTTTAGATAGAAACATTCGAATGAGAGCCAACAAGAAAAGTGATACCCACAAAACATGCAACTATAATGCAGATACTAATGGTAAAATAAAGCCAAAAAATAAGCTTAGCCATATCCATCATTTCACATTAAAATCTTAGCACCCTCGGGAAGGAGGGAATACTCCTCCCGTGCCTTATACTCATTATTTATGACAACCTCATTAGCAAAAAAATTGCCAATGAGTTTCCCTCTCGATAGATGTGAGAAAAATGAGTTTCCTCACAAGATCTCAACATCATAATAGTATCCTTAATCAACTAATCAATAGTCAAGCTAGACTTTTGGATTCCACATAGGCAGTTGATGATGTTTAAAGAGTTTCCCTCCACCCAAAGTTTAGAGTATCCTTTTTCCAAGGAAAATTTAATACTTATGAATGTAGCCTCGACTTCTGCACAATGATTAGTTCAATTTACCAATGGGAGTGCCACTGCGCCCAAGAACCTACCAATATCATTCCTCAACACCCCACAACTTGCAGTCCCAGGGTTATCCTTGGTTGCTCCATCAAAATTAATCTTAACCCACCATAAAGGTGGGGGCTTCCACTTAGTACTCAATCTAGCATTTATACTGAACTTAACAACCTCAGATGGTATGAGGGGAATCTTCCAATTAGCAATCACCAATAATTCATACCTAGCTAGACAAGAGGATGAAGCACGATGTGGAGCTTCAGAGCCAACAAGAGCAAAGTTTTCCATAATTTCCTGACGAATCTTGATGTAGAGACTATTTAACTTAAATTTAAAATCACATAAAATTTTATAATTATGTTCTTTCCAAATAGCCCAAGCAATATGCAGGGCCATGAGATCCCATAGTCTTTGAAGAATGGGGGAATACGAGGGGCACTTCCACTGTTATGCAAAGCTGCAAAGAGAGCCTAGGAAAGCCCAATCCAAATTCCAAAGGGCAAGAAGTTTACTCGATATGAGAGAAGAAAAACTACAACCAAGGAGAAGGTGAAAGGAACTCTCTGCATCAGATTCACAAATCACACATCTATTAGGAATTGAAAATCCCCTTTTGCAAAGATTGTCCTGAGTTAACACTTTACTTTGCATAAGTAGCTAGAAAAAAAAATTCACCTTAGGGATCAAAAAATTATTCCATAGCTTCCCCTAGAACAAAAAAGAGTCAGGCTTCTCCAATGAATTGACAAAGGTCGAGGCCAAAAAAAACTTACCATTCACACAAGGAGCCCAAATCACACGATCTAGTCTTGGAAAAAGAGGAACCCTAACATTACACAGGAACTCCTAAAGGACAAGAAAAGAAGGGTCACAATCCTGAAAAGCCTTCCACACCCCATTCTAGATATAATTTGCCACCAAGATACCAAAAAGGAATTTACTCACCGTGATAATAGGAGGGGCCCAAGGATGATTGATCAGAGGCTCAAAATCACACTAGGCATCTTCCCAAAATAGAATTTTGGAACCATCACCCAACATACACCTAACACCATTAGCAATCAGGTCCCTACAGGGGGTAATATCTCTCCAAAAACAAGAGCCCACGGGGATATCTCAGAAACCAGCATGTTCCAAGGTCTCCCCATACCAAAAAAATATGTGTTTCTGACTAGAGAGGCCCAACCCGCCTCCCCACTAAGAAGCCTCCAAATATTTTTTGAAAGTAAAGCCTTATTAAAAGCTCTTATATTTTCAATTCCTAGACCACCCCACGTCTTTGGCTTGTAGGCCAGGTCCCATGCCACAAGAGGAATTATAGCTTTAGCTTCAACCCCTTACCACAAAATCTTCTCATGATTTGCTCCATTTTTTCCTCAAAATTATCAAGAATTCTAAATATACTCATGGTATACAGGGGGAGATTTTGAAGAGTAGATGAAATGAATTACACTTTCCCCGCCTAGATGAGAAGCACACCCTTCCAACCAGCTAGCTTCCTATTGAATTTATTTAGGAGTCCAAGCTATAAGGAGTCTGAAGTCTTTGAAATACACAAGGGAAGCCCCAAATAAGTCAAGGGAAAATCACCCTGATTGCAAGAAAGACTCCTAGCTAGATTCAATTAGAGAAACTTAGGGGTATTAAGGAAGAAAATATGACTCTTAGGAAGATTAATACGCTACCCAACATCCTTCTCATAAGCCTCCATCAACATCTTAACAACCCTGACTTCACGAGCAGAAGATTCACCCATCAAGATAGTATCATCAACAAATTGTTGATGAGTAACAACTCACATCTGGAAGAAGGGGAGAGACCCCTCAAGGAGCTTGTAGATAAATCCTTTTGAATATTCTGACCGAGAGCTTCTGCCATCAAAATGAAAAGCAATAGAGAGATATGGTCTCCCTACCTCAAACCACACAAGCTCTAGAAAAAAGGAGAACCATTCACAATAACAACAAAAGGAGTCAAAATAAGTTGTTCGACGAGTTGTAGAAACTTGTAGAAAAAAAAAATGAGCCAAAACAAACAAAAAGAACTTCCAACTAACCCTATTATAAGCCTTGAGAAGGTCCAAATTTAGAAAAAAAACACGACTTCTTGTTAGAATTAAGAGAGTGGGCAAGTCCATGGACCTTAATGATAGAATCTAGGATTTGTTAGCCCCTAACAAAATTACTTTGATGCTTAGAAATCAACTTAGGAAGAATCCTTTGGAGCCTAGTGGCCAACACCTTAGAGAAGATCTTATAAATAGAATTATAGAGGCTGATTGGTTGGAAATATCCAATGCCATTGGCATCAGTAGTCTTGGGAATCAAAACAATGAACGTCGCATTCAACTCTCTAAGCAATCTTCTGGAGCCAAAAAAATCCTTGGTAGCATTAATCACATCCTCCGCCATAATATCCCAACAATATTGAAAAAATAGAAAAGGGAAGCCATCAAGCCTAGGGGCCTAATTTCCCTCAAAGGAGAACACCACCTCCTTAATCTCCAGTGAAGAAGGAATAATAGTCAGATCCTTATTAAGATGCTCCAAGACAAGCTAAGGGATGACATCTAGAGAAGCATCCACACAATGTTGATCCAAAACTAAGTCATTTATGAGCAGATGCTCAAAAAAATTTGTAGCAGCGCTCCTAATAGCATCCTCATCAGTCAATAGCAAACCATCAGCCATGATGGAGGAGATCTTGTTCGATGATTTGTGCTTGAGGGCAATAAGATGAATGAAATTGGAATTCTGGTCCCCAAACTTAAGCCAAATAGCACAAGATATCTGCCTCTAGAAATCTTCCTCCTTAGCAACAATATCATGAAGCTGAGCCAAAAGAGAGTCCTCCTGCAACTGAAGCTCCTCCAGTAGGCCCTTAGCTTATATTTCCTCTTGAACAAGATCCAACCACTGAATAAGAGACTTATTAGAGTCAAATATGTGACCAAAAGACTCTTTGTTCCACTTCTTGAGATTTCTCTTCACAAAAGCTAATTTCTTAGCCACTCTGAACATCACATAATCTTATTGAGTTTGAAAAGAAAAAAATTATTCCCATAAAGTTAGTAGTATGAACTGTTCACTTGTGGGTAAAACATAGTCAAAACAATGGGTAGAACAATGGGCATGTTAGTCTGGGAATAAAAAAACCTTCATGTAAAAGGAGACTCTAAGGTTTTCATTAACTCCATTAATCACAATTATTGCCAAGGGTGGAGTATCAAGGATATCTTAATTGACATTAAATTCTTGCTCAAAAAATTGGAAAGAAAGAAATCAACCCACACTTTTCATGAGGGAAACAAACTGGTTGACTCAATGGCCAACGTGCACTCCTCCTGGGATGTTTCCAAATGTTGGAGAAGTATGTTGGCTCTTCCTGTGAATATCAAAGGAATAATCCTTGAAGAGCAAAAGAACACTAGCATTTATGATGAGGTCTAACATCTCCATAGTGGAACAGTACACCTGTCTTCTCATCACAGGTCTCATAATGATGTGGATATCTTGCGATAATGTGGAGGAGTGCGGGCAAGTGCTTGGACTTAGGTGGGGGTTTCTTGTGTTACCTAGTCGGTTTCCCCATGAGCTTCATGTGTTGCCTTATCATTGGTACTAACCTCTTGATTTGAAACTTGTTATTAGGAACATGTTAGCGGCCAAAATCTCTATCAAACCTTTAATTCATAATGTGCCAATAAATGTAATGATGACATTTATCTATGCCTCAAAGTACTTAATCAATATTTAAAATGGCCTCGATACCCTATGCATATTAGAAATTCCTGTTGGTACATGTGAAAATCTTAATGTCTTAACTAGGCAAGATTTTCATTTCTTTTATGATAGAGGTGATAAATGTATTGTGTACACTAGCTATTTGCATTTCAAAAAAATTATTTGTTTTCTCTAGTGAATGGATACTATCTGAGAGGGAAAATAGGAGGAAACTAGGTTAGAACAGAGCCAGTATCATGTGAAGAATTCTTTTGAGACCCTTCGATCTGGCATATTTTTGTCAAAGGAGGGATTGCTCTGTTAATGGAGTGCCTCAAGGGGCATGATGAGAAGATCTATGCATAGTTCACGAGCTCATGGTGTGACAAGAGGGTCATAGTGGGTGGAATATCATTTCAAATCAATGAGGAGGTCATAACTAAGGCTACATGACTGTCATGCTCAGGTCAAAAACTCAGAAATCACACGAAGGTTTAGGGTATGGAGAGCCTACAAACTATTTTTTTTTTTGAAAATGAAAATTCTACCAAGCTACATGTTGGGTTTGAGAGGAGCAAGCTTTTGATTCCTTGGTACTAGGCGTGTTTGGTTTTAATGAAGTATATTATGCTTGAGGGAAGGTTTAAAGTTTTTTACTTCTACCACTTTACATTACTAAACCACCTTTGCCACAGAATGCTCATAAGCTTCCCCTTCTTGCTTTCATCTTTGGAAAGTTTTGTTAGGGAAGCTATAGATCTTGTAGCTAGGAATCCTGACAAACCCTTCCCATTACCCCTGCATCAAGGTCTCATTCTTCGTCTCTACCACTTCCACCTTATCCTCTTTTGACCTAGACCCATCTCTGTCATTCAAATTGAGGAACTTGAGACAATTGAGCTATCCCCTACCAAATCCTCTTTGACTAATTCAATCAGCCCTAAAAGAAAAAAACCCTCTTGTGGCTAGCCCTCCCAAGGATTCCAAACTTAAACCCCATACCAGAAAGAAAGAAGGTGGCATGGAGTTGGCTCATTCTAAATTTGTTGAAGGGTTGTGTGAGTTGAAAAATACACCCACTAAGAAGGATGGTAAATTTCCCACCAAAACCAATACAAAACATAAAAAGGGAAAGAAGGACACTAGTTGCCATGTGGAGGAACTGCTCGCGGATGAAGAAGATGAAGACTTTGCTGATAGAGATTCTCAAGGGGACACGGTGGTGGCTACAAGTATTGACACTAGGGTTGAGTAGATGAGTGTTCACAAGTCTAATAGATTGGCACAACACAAAAAGGAGGTTCGGGTTGATGAGATTTCCAACAGTTCAAACTAGGATAATGGCTGAGAGGAGAGCAAGTAGGACACCGTGGAGGAGACCAAAGAGCATGTTGAAGGACTAAGTCTCTTCCTTGAGTTAAATAGGATGATCAAGGAGGAATCCATTATGGATTCCTCTAATCATCGGACTTAGGTGGAGGAGACTACTGGGGTGGAATATGCCAAAGACGAAGAACCCAACAACTTGGTTGCCCGTGTTGCTAAAATAGAAAGAAAGTTCATAAGGCTGACTCATTTCATGATCAAAATCATCCATTGATATGATGTTACTCTATTAGCAGTGCTTAAAGAGGAGGTCAAAAAGAAAGTTGTTGAGATAGGTGCTAGCAACAATTGGGTTGGGGATGGTGTGTTGAATCTCCTCATGGAGGAGTGGGAGGGAATAGCTAGGAGATGGGGGGTGTGTGGTTTGCTACTGGGTGGGCTATCTTTTTATTGTTGTTCGGTTGTATTTGTTCTAGATATTCTGTTGTTACTAGTTTATGTTTTTGATCTGAACTTTGGCCCTCATGGCCCCTCATGTTAAAGGTATTGCAACCTGTAAATGCAGCTTATATTATCAAAAACAATGGGCATGTTACAACCATCTAGACTATCTCCCACTCCAAAACTTGCAACATTAAAATAGAGATCAATTATTTAATATAATATTTTTGCCTAATATTACAATTTATTCTCCAACTACATAATTATCAGACCTTCGAAAATAATAAAAATTAAAATACTTTCTTTTTGGTTGATGTTGGATATCTTGTCCACCATGGATGCTCTTGCATTAGACACCCAAGGTAGGAATTTTTTTGTGAATATGGATTCATAAAATGGAGTTGAGTGGTAGTACCACCCTTTCATATTGCAAGCAATCCTCAACAAACTCCTACACTAAATTTGGTTTCTCCAATTGATTCTTCTTTCTCCTCTTCCAAAACCATTAGAACAAGCATCATCCTCCTCCTCTAACAACCCTACTCTTTAATCCTCTTCCTCGATGTGGAATTGGCTCCCCCATAACTTGACCACCTCCTCCAACTGTATCTCACATTCTCCTCTAATCTTGTGGGATCCAAACCACCATAGTCCATCTACCTCCACCAAATTACACCTTCACTTAACTCTTCAACACCATACAAAACCTCTTTGCATACCAATCATATCTAACAAACTTTAACTGAACCATCTCATCTGCATTCACTAACTCATCTATATCAACGTGAAAATCATATTTCTTAAATTCAATAAGAAAATATTTTACCTTCTCATCGCCTGTTGCAACTTTAATTTTGTTCTCTTCTTTCATGCCTTTAATAAGACATGCAACTATATCACTTCCTTGTCTTATAACCAGTGCATCACACTCTACTTCCACTATTGCAATCTACATCAATAAATCCTCTCTTTTTCTTTTGTGTCCTCCAAAGGACTCTCTTCAGCTACAACTTCATTATACTCACATCCATCTTCATAGCAATATTTAGTAAAATTAAAATTTATCCGAGTTACATCCACTACTGTGACTCTTTCACTTTCCTCGTTTATTATCATCTCCTTCAAGTCTTCACAAAGACTTTACTTTGTTGTAATTTCTGAAATCTCATTCTCCATGTCTTCCAATAGACATTCCTTGGTTTCAAATTCATTAACTTCTTCATTGTCATCCTCTTCTCCTTCTTTTGTGCTACATGCATGACACTATGTTGCATCTTCTTTCTTTCCTGCAATCAAAACATCATTATAAAGATAATCAAAATTACCTTCAACTCTTCTCTTTTCTTGTTTTCCCCTTTTAATCTCCTCTCTTATTTCATCCACCTTCTACTGCAACTTTATCATTTTATCTCTTATTTCTTCTTGCTCTCTCTCTCTGATTTTTTGAAGTCCAAGAATCCTCAGAATCCATCCAATGACAAAAATCATTTTATTCTTCCTCTTTTTGATCCTTAAGGCCTCACAAATCCTTAACAATTTTTTTTAAAACCCTTAGGTTCTACACATGTAAAATGCCTCACGACAATCTGTTTATAGATCCTCAACACCCTTAGATTTTGTTACAAACTTCCTCACTTTTGGCGATATGTTCATACACTCAAGAACCTCTACTCTATAAATCTTTTTTGTAGTTTCTCTTGCAAGTTGCACATACACATGCAACAAAAAACACACACACTCCACCCTTAGGTCCTAGTGCAAACTGTCTCACATCAGTGCTTCTGCCTACACACTTAGAAACTCCTACTATGATACCACTAATACAAGTCAACCATAAACAATTCAACTTAGAAATTCTAGAAATTAACTCAAAATCTACAAGAAATGTTTCATGTTCCTCATTCAAAAAATCTTGAATTGATACAATAACAAAGCATAATTGAAATTACATTATTTTACAGTCATGTGGGCTGATGAAAACTATTACAAAACTGATATAAATCATATATATAATAGCAAAGATCAAATACAAAATTATCTCCTTCAATCCACTCCTTTCTCAAGATTCAAGCTCTTGTAACCTACAATCTTCAATAGAAAACACTGCTGCAATAAATATCAAACTCACAAATCCAATTGTTGCTGCATAAACATCTTCAAACCTACAAAAACCATGGAGACTTGGAATTCTCCACCAAGAACTATGCCCATAACCTCTCTTCCAAATTTTGGAAAATGACAATCTAAAATTTGTAAGTCTCAACCTTCCACAAAAGCAACCACACCCTCCTTTGTTGTAATTCCTCTTTGCTACACCCAACATGGAAAAAAAACCATAAATGTATTAAAGAATATATTAAATTCTCAAAAAGCATCTTCCTATCCAATTCCAATAAATTTCCAAAATAATGTAACAACTTGGATTCCCACTCCTCACAAATAGGGACCTAAATTAGAAAAAGATGGTCAACTCAATACGGGAGCCTAAATTCTCCATTACTACAATTTAGGAACATTAATGAGTTGTCACAAGTTGTCACTCCCAAAAATCCACGCCAAGATTAGCTTTTTGAATTTCAAGTTTCAAAATTATCATCTAGACTATCTCCCACTCCAAAATTTGCAACATTAAAATAAAGACCAATTATTTAATATAACATTTTGGCATAATATTGTATTTTATTCTCCAACTACATAATTACTAAACTTTAGGAAACAATAAAAATTAAAATACTTTCTTTTTGGTTGATGTTGGATAGTTTTTCCACCATGGATGATCCTGCATCAGATGCTTATGATTCTAGAGATGATGGCACAAAGGTTAAGGACTCACATTAATGCATTAACATTATTAGCTTGTAATGCATATTTTGGAGTTATTTTCATATAGGATATTTCACTCATTAGAGAGTCACTTCTTTTAGGTTATATTTTAAGCAACATTGGTTTCCTCTTTGTTAAGAAAAAAATTATCAATTATCATCCCTTCTTAGAATGTAGGACATTGTGATAACCATCTCCTAAATGAAGATTGTTCGTGGCCCCTACTAATCAAATAACTCAACAACAAGAGCTCCCAAAGGATAAAGTAAAACCATGATCTCCAAACCAAGAAGATAAAACACCACCAAAATATCAATGTCAGAAGCTCCCATAAAACCATGTGAGCAATCTATCCATGACATCATGAGAACCATGAAAGGAAGCAAGGTATGCAGAAACACTTCCTAACACTGACCTAAGAGGAGAGATGCACAATTTTAATTATTTTTTAGTTACAATGTGAGATGAACAATAGGAAGATTATTAAAATAACATCATATGCAAGTATAGAAAGCTCACAACACAAGATATACATGGGGAAAACCCTTTCGGGAGAAGAACTCCACACTCTAAAACTTGCATAATATGTTATCAAACTAATGCTAATTACAACACACTTGCAATGCAAGTTTTTCCAGGAGTATGCAAATGTTGATTTTTAGTGTTATTTTGATAACATAACAATACCTACAAAATACAACTTACTTAACCCACTCCAAGACATTCAATATATAGATAATACAAGTATGAAGGTAGCTTCTAGAGTAAGCTACACGAGATGGGCATCTAAATCTAGTTGGCTCATTCTTCCACCACCTCCAAGCATGTAAATGAAACTTGTATAATATTATTTGACTCCTCATTCATACCTACAAACTTGGGAACCCCATTTTTACTCAAAATAGGTATGGAAAATGCTCTTACACACCTTATAGTCATCATAGAATCTGTCATATATGACAACCCTTACAGATGTAAGAGAATTTTTCATAACTAACTAATAATAAATTATTATCTTACAACTTTTCATAGTAAAAATTGGATGCCTAGATCCCCCATGCAAATAGTCCTTTCAACACTTGTCTAACCTGTCATATAATTTGTCTCTTACGCGTCATAAGATCATCATAGGAATCTGTCATAAATCCATCATAAAATCATCATAGAATCCCTCAAAGATATCAACACATGTCAATAGAATCTCTTCCCAAAGTGGGATGCTTATGTTGCCTTGTGGGGATCACAACATCCTTTCCACCTTCCATGTCACCTTCCAACATTTTGACAACTCATTGTACCAAGTCATATAATATGAGCAAGAAATTACAACATAAGCATAATTATTTGTTAATATTTCAATGCTAGGAATTTGCAAAGATTGAGACACCTTAATTCCCAAAAAACCATCTCATAAATGAAGATCAACCATGGACCCAACCAATCAAATAACTCATCTACAACAATAGGAGCTCCCAAAGGGCAAAGGAAAATCATAATCTCCAAACTTACAAGATACAATAATACCAAAACATCACTATCAAAATCTCCCACTTGATCATGTAAGTAAGTTATCCATGACATCATGATAGCCATATCCTAAATGGAGATGATACACGACCTCAACCAATCAAAAAACTCAAGTGTAACACTAGGAGATCCCAAAGGGAAAAGTAAAATCATGATCTCCAAACCAAGAATACACACCACCACCTATAATCAAGAACCAATTTTACACCACCGAAAATATATTTATATGAACAAAAATATCATGCCAAAGTCTCAAATGTACAAAGAAATTCCATGACACCATGATCACCACCAAATGTGCCTACATCAAGCTCCCACCGAGTCTCACATGACTACACCATATAGTCAACAAGTCTAACTCCCAAAACAAAATTGTATCAAGTAACACCATCTCTCTACCTCATAATGACAACCAATTCAATGAAAAAAGTGACTAAGCTAGGCCACCAAACAAAATAAACATCCACACATAAATATCTATATGATCCAAATTCAAGTTATATATACAACCTATAAGTATAGATATCTTGTAATTGTTACCTATTTTTCACTACCAACTCAAACAGGTAGAGCTAAATTACAAATTCAAATCAAAAGGTACACAAGTTGTTAAAAAGTTTATGCTAAGTACTCATTATTGTGCAATGTTTCGTTACAGTGTAAATTTCAGTAATATTATGCAAAAAACATCTCAAAATGATATCATAAGTTTGCATAATTTTTGCTATTTTATTCATAATGTACAAACCAGAATCCCACACAAGCCGTGGGAGTAACTCAATTTGATTTTCATAATCAAATAAGGGGTGCATGAAGTAAAGTAGACTATACAACTAAGAATAAAGAAGGCATAGGGTAGAAAGTGATTCGTCATTGCCTGGAATGACGAATCATTGACAAGTTGGGGTCTTAAGTTCCAGCTCTAGCTCTAGCTCCAACTCCAAGCTTCAATGCACCTACAAGGTTGATAGAAGTGTGGTTAGAGCAATGCGAATAAAATCCTATCATATGCCTATGCTACCAACAAAAATATAGTATACATTTGATCAGACATCCATTAGATGATTTCGATTTCAAAGGCATAAAACTCAAGAGGAAAGCTTTCAACTTCTTTTATTTTGCTAACACGTTTGTTCACTGTGTAGGAACAAGTTTATTATTGTTCACGATCATTTTCCTCAAATAAGTGGAGCAAAAAAGGCTCCCACAAGGGTTGAGCTCGACATATCAGGAAAGTATCCTCTCATTCAACATTCATACATGAGAGTTATCAAATAATCAGATATTCAATTACAGTCATCAAGAAAGGACTGCTGTAATAAGAGAAATCACAAAACTCCTATCAAGACAGAGAAGGTTTTGCAATACACTACAAGAGATAAAGGTGTATCATTGCATTAGCTGGAAAACATAGATTCTATAATCAAGAATATTGTTTTTTTTTTATCAAAGCAATATCAAGATAAGGTATCAATGCTTAATGGGGACTTAGCCTGTACAATTCAAGATAATTTAATGGCATTAAATCAAGAAGCAATGATTAAACAATAGAGAGCAGCCATATTACTTACGATATGGAGTTGATATCAGAGTATCTGTTTAAACTAGCACCAATAGAAAAGAGGTAAAGTTGGGACTGTCATTCCAATTAAGGAAGTTTCATACTTAAAGGTATGAGATTGTGAGTCAAGATAACCATAAAAATCCACATATCAGATGCAAAATACTGTGATGATGATTTAAGGTGAATAGAAAACACATGTATTGGAAAGACATTTGTGCAGGCACACTCACATTGGCAACCATTATAATGTCCAGAACAACAACATCAACATAGTTGCAATCTTATGATAAATTGGGTTAGAACTTATTAAGTTAGGACTGAACTTGAGAAAGTCATATAACAACAAAATCATCATTCACCATTCAAGTCTTAAGGAATAATATTGTATTATGACTTTATATACATGATATAACTGTGTCAATGATGCGTCATGAAGGGGTATGGCTTCCATTACTATTTGCCATTCCCAATTGCTTTTGCTGGAAAAATTAAAAGAACAAAAAAGAACCGTACTTTATGCCTATCAAGGAAAGCATCAAACATCAAGCTGCTGCAGGAAGCTTATGCCCATGAACAAAGATGACATAGTAGTTTAAGATAGTACAATAGCATCAAGGGCAACATACAAAGTCACGAATCTAAAAATGGCAAGCATTCAACTACTACTAGTAGAGCTAAGAGATTTAATGATATCCACGATGTGGATTTAATATCAAATGACAATTGTAGCTATACTAAAACATTGACAGGATGTCATTTATGATTATTTCAATAACATGTGGATAGTAAATGCAAAGGAGTGATCTAAATATGCAACACTTGTAGGTGTTTTTCCATGACATTTCATTCATCATATTGCTACAGGAGGTTCTATTTTGCATGTATGGAGCTATATCATTTGTATGGAGCTATATCATTTATGTCATCTGTTGAGAAAGGGTTTGCATTGGTGATTGAAGGTGCTGACATTTCCACAACCATATTTGGTTCATCTTCAAATTCTGGTTATAAATTCTCCAAGGATCTTTGTTGGGATACAAAATCTAAGGTTACAAATGATAGTCTTGATCTTGATACAAAAAACATGCTTAGTGATCAATGTAAAGGTGTGTCATACCACAAAAGAGGAGAAATCTGAAGTTGGTTAAAAATAAAAAATGAGTGAAGCTCGTGGCTAGATGAAGGAAATCTCATGGTAGCCATGTTTCACAGACCGAGGCCTAGTAAAGGAAGATCAAAGCATACAGAAATGATCGAGGGTTATACACAGAGAATAAGTAAAATATACTAGAGACTTTAGAAAAAAATGAACCCATCTCATGGTGGCCAAAATGAATGCACAAAAAACTAGAGAAGATGCTTATACCAGCCGCGGCCTTATGGCCATTTTTTCCTTACAAAACATAGTGAAAAAGCCATAATGATGATAAAAACTGGCTTAACTTTGTCTTAGAGAGGGGGTCAGCCCAGCTTAAGGAGAGAATCTGAAGAAATCACCAAGTTTCAAGCATCGAACCAGGCTCACACATGGCGGCCCCAAGTGTAAAAGACAACAACAAATTTAAAATAAATCAAAATGTAGGTGAGCCACAGCCTAAAAACCCAATAAATGCTTAAAAAATGGACAAGAGTGTTCAAATTTATGTAAGAGGGGCTTACCACACATTTCTTTGTAGTTTCCTTTAGGAAGGTCACCAAAAGACAGCAAAAGGATGGTGCAGTTCAAGCCAAGTTTTTCCACATGGCGGCCAGGTCCAGAGAGCTTCCAGAAGAATCAAGGTTTCAAAGTGAATGTTTAGGGTTCGACGGGTTTGTCTGCCCTAAGTCGACTTGAGATGATTTTTGCAAATGATTTTTAAATAATCATTGTGTTTTATTTGTTTCCCATGGTTTACAATTTCCTAAGTCAAAAGACCTAATGATCACAAGAACCCGTGGCTTGCAAAAGTCCAACTTCAAATCATTGAAGTTTTGAAGAAAAAGTATGACTCCACTTTATTTAATGTCCTTATATAATAAAATTTGCAATTAAGGATTTTGGTAAATTTTCTTTACATTAGTCCATCATATCATGCAAAAAAAAGAATAATAAATAAAGGAGACATAACTCATATTTTGAGAAATACTTCACTTTCAGTCAACTATACATGCAAATCAAAGTGAAGAGATAACTTAAGTGCTTCCAAGGTCCTTGAATTCATGCAAAGGATGTAGATGGAACTAGAGAATCAGAGATTATTAAACTAAAGATTAATCATGCACAATATAGAGACGGAGTTCCAGTCGTCATGGGCGGATTGACAAAAACAAGATGATTTTTGCATGCTTGGGCCCAGTTTTTGTGGGATTTTCAGTGCAATTTGAGTGCTCTATAGTTCATTTATGAGTTAAAATTGAGTTTGGATCATCATACACTCATTTTCACATGAGATTGAGATTTCTTTTCATGGATTTTTTCTTCTACTCGGATTTCACTTTGGAGTTACCGATTTGGCACTCAAGGATGACTTTCAATTTCATCTTCATGCCTTCCAGAGGCTTATTCTATAAAGTGAAATGACTTAGTCATTTTTCACTAGTTCTTATTTTTCATCTTCTCTGACATACCTTTTTGCAAAGATAAATATTTGTAACTCAACTTTTTACATTAATACAGTTTTACAACTTTACAAGTTATCATTTTTGCAGAGTTTCCTTCTTTTCATTATCGTGATTCAATATTAGCCTTCTCAGATTAAGGAGTTTTGTATTTATTGAATGTTTAAGATGCAAATTTAATGTGGTTTGATTTCAAGCCTTTAAATACCTGTCACATTCATGAATGCATGTACACAAAAAAAGCAATTTTATTTACAGATCATAAGTTGTGCTGTTAATTTATCCTCTCCTTTAGGTTGTGAAAATATCATTTTCCTTCATTAAGAATGGATTATCAGGACTTCTGACGAAACTCTTATGTAATTAGATTTCACAATTTGAGTTGTGAAAATAGTTTCCGTAATAATCATTTGTGAATCAATTTGCTCATAAATATCAATTAGGTGCATCACCAAAGTTTTAGTTTTTGTTCATGCATTCAATTCAGTCCTTCTTACCCTTTTCTAAAAAAAAAACATTCAAGTACCTAATTGATCATCATATAGGAATCGACCTAGAATATGGAGGTCTATATTTGCCATAGGAATACCCATAGCTTGAAGATAGTTCCCATGTTTCAACAGATTGCTGAATTTAACCATTCAAGCATTCAGGTGCAATTTGATTAACATTAGTAATTTTTAGGATTTGCATGCCATCTACCTTGTAAATCCTATGGCATGGTTCCAACATCCTTTGAAAGTGTCCCTAGGCACTTAGGGTGTATTGAGAAAAATATTTTTAATATTTATTCTCACCATTGTTTGTAATACATTGATAAGGGATGATGGGTTCCACTAGCAATGATAATGGCAACTTATGGACATAAATATTTAATATTATTTTCTCCACATATGGACACCTAGAATGGTATGGTAAAAGATAAGAAAGAGGACAAATGAGTGACTATTGGGCCTCTACAAGTGGACAATTGGAAAGAGGCAATTGGTGTCTCTTGGTATTCCATCTTTTGTTCCATTTAATGTAATGTTTAATTTCCAATTTTGGACACCCAAGTTGGAGGGAAAGTATTAGAGCCAAAATTGGTTTCCTTCCACATTCTAAGGAGAGAATCCAAGGGTTGGTATGTTTGGAATGAAGATTCATATTTGGGCACCATGTTTGGTGCTTAGACCTCTTTACAAGTCTATAAAATCAACTCCTTGGATGTAGAAATAAAGAGGAATAGTTGAATGTATAGTTACTCTATAGGAACAAGGATAGGTTGAGGCATAAAGGGGTTGTTCACAAGTACATAGGTGTTGCCTTGTTAGAGGAAAAAAATGAAAATGAAAGTGAATGTATCATAATCTCATTTATTTGGAGATAAAGCATACGTGGTCTCTCTTCTTGGTGGAGAATTTTACCCAAAAGGTTTTCTCCATGTAAATCTTGTGTTATGTGATGTCTTTTATGTTGTTGATTTGTACTTCTTTGCTGCTATCTTATGGTGATGTTATGATTTATTTATTTTTGTTATATGTTCACATAAGGTGGTGTTATTAATCATGTTATGTTGGTTGATTTTTAGCATCATAAATAAGATGGACCTAATCTTGGTAATTTCATATTAAGATCACTTAATTTCAGATTTGCATATAAGTTTTAGATTTTTATATTGTAGTAGTACGAGTTGTGTATCTCATCCACTTGATTCGCAACTTGAGTATTTGTACAGGGATTGAAATTTACCAACATTCGGTATCAAAGTTGAAGGTTCACTTAGTTTTTTAGTATTCCACTAATTTTTAATTCTCAACCTAGCAAGCTTGTTGGGATATATTATAAGGAATTAAAGGTTGTTGGAGGCTTGTGGGATGCAGTGAATATTATGTGAGTTAATTTTTTTTTGCATATCTATGAGATTGGAAGCCATGGATATTGTCAATGTGATCTATGTTGGGCATTGGAACCTCATGATTGTGGATCTTCATGGAGTTGGTTATGTTTTAGTAACTTGGATCTCTTGTTTGACAATATTTTTATATCCTCTTGTTTGGTGGTTTTGTTCTTTTAACTTTTGGTCATGTGCAGTGAGAAGGTGTTCATGTTGGATAGGTACTTTTGACATCTTGGTCATATGGGGAAACACCCGATATTTGGACTATGAAATGGAGTGTTTATGTTAGCTTCATGGTTTTAGCCCTTGGTTACATGAAAGCATTGGAAGATAAGCCACTGACCTCTTTGTGAGTTGTTGAGATGATATGTTTCATATATGTTATAAGCTTCTAGAAAACTTAGTTTTCCTATTGAGTTGTAGTTTTCTCTTGTTTTTCAGCTATGGGTTTGTAGATATATGTTTATTCCATTGTTCAAATTACATGTTTGATGTGAATGTCTAAATTTTTAAATAGACTTCAGATTTACAAAGATGGTTTTGCAGGTTTTACATGTTAACAAAAATCTATGGTATGTAGATCTATGATAAAAATATATTCAGGGTGTTTTGGACGAAGACAATTATAGGTTTGTGTGGCTACTTGGAGGGTTCTTGTTCATCTATGGTTACTTTTATGTGGGTTTTTTTGGAAAATTAGCTATAACATTGACCTTAGTGTTTGAGTTTTGGAATTCTACATGTTATACCTAATTCTATATTTTGCATGTTATTGATGTGATATTGAATCTATTTTTTAGTTATTTGATATTAGAGCATTGATAATGTATTTATCCTTTGAATGTTTCATATTGTCAGTGTGAATAAGGTTTGCTACCTAACTAGTTCACATAGTAGGTCATATTCACATGTTAAATTTACTTAGGTCCTAGGAATATTTCTAGAAGTCTTAGGTGTCATGTGATCTTATCATGTCATTTAATATTTTTTCCTAGTCCATTTAATATTTGATGAGTTAGTTGTCACATGACATATAATTAAGACACTTTTCATGATCATGTCTAATCTTATGTCTCATCTTGGCTATATGACCAAGGGTCTTATACATTTTATATCAATTCTATTTTGCATTGCTTGATAGGAATACAATTTATTCTTGTCATATTGATCTTCTCTCTCTGTGCTTTCCATTTTGCCTCTAGATCTTGCCTGGCTATCTCCATAGCCAACTCTTACATGGTATCAGAGCAAGTTGGGTGCCTCTGGTTAGTCCTTTTTTGAGAGATATTGATAGATATTGAAAAGTTGAGTATGCTCTTCTCTTGCATCATATGATGATACAAAGAATAAAAAACTTAGTGAGAGAAATACTAGATTTTGGGGTAGTTCCTCTTTGTGTCTTTGTATTGCAGGTTCATTTTGGAGCTTATTGGTGTAAATCTGAGTTCACCATTAAGTTTAAGGTGTTCAAGAAAGTCAGGTTTTCCTTTTGTTTTGTCCAAATCAAACATATTAGGCCAAATCTATGAGGGTTTAAAGTTGAAAATTGGTTGCCATATCCAAGAGGTAGCTACAATTTTGGAGCATTTTGGGTTAAATATAACCCTACCATCACATCCAAAAGGTCCAAAAACCTCAAGATCAACTATTAATTCATCAAAATCAGACAACTTTTCCTGGGGCCATTAGAGAAAAAATCTCCCTAGTTTAGTCATTTGTACGACTGGATACTATCATAGTGCAGGCACAAGGTATGGTTGATTTTTTTTTATTCGGTTATTGTTTAAAAAATTCAAAATTTTTAAAAAATATATATTCAAAATAGTTTTTTTTAAACATTAAAAAATTCAAAAGAATTATAATATGTTCACAGTCTGCAGACTTTACAATCTACAAAATTGTACTTAGTACCCACAGGGGTATATGAGCGGCCATAGGACACCCAATGGGCACTATGTGCCATGGGTGACCCTACCACTACCCTCCATCAACATGCAATCAATTAAAATAACTAGTGACTTAAAAAAACTAACAAGTTAAAATCGTGAATATTATGAACTTGTAGAAGATTTTGTTGACCTACAACCCAAAGAATATTTTAGAGGCATATACCAATGAAAAGAATATCTCGTGTAGGTAGAGAATATTCCAATGAATCTTCAAGCCATCAAGTTTAAGCTAGAAGACTGCTGGATTTAGCATTGTGTCAACAGTGACGTCAACAAGCCCTTTTAAAATTTACCTCCCTCTCCAATGGAGTTTTCTTTTTGACAAATTTTCTTCAAACATTCATAATTTGAGCTCAGAACCTCCATTTTTTGAGCAATTTTTTATTTGAGGCAAAATTTTATGCTTTTCACAGTGGTGTAGATGTTATTTCATTTAGGTTTTTGGATTTTTTAGAATTTACAGATTCTCACAAGTGTTGCTAAGCCATTCTCATTTTGGAAACTTTTGAGGCTTTGTTCTCACTCCTACGATAATATTTTTTGGGTCTATTTTCTTTGAATATGCATATTTTTCATTTACTTGCAGTGGTGTGATCAAATTGATCTCATTTTGTCAAAAAAACTACTTTGATTCAGTGGCCAAATTTGGTATTTGCATGTACCAAGATCAAGACCAATTTGTTGTTTTTGGCAAGTGGCATCTATAAATACACTAATCATAAAGTACCAAGCTCATATATTGTTGGGGGGTTATTTGATTGAGTGAATTTGGTGGGGATTATTCTTGTAGTTGTGGTTGCATTCCCCTTTATTTGTGTTCTTTCCTTCTTGTTTCATCATGGAGCACTCTTCAATTCCACTTCTAACACCTTTTAACTATCCTAAATGAAAATCTGAAATGAAAAAATTGCTAAGAGTTAAGAGGTTGCATAGGATATTTCATGGGCTTGATGATGAACCAAAAGATGATGAAGCTAAAAAGAACAAGTGGTTGAATAGTTGTGAAGAAGCCATTGGCTATTTGTACTTATATGTCTCTCCTGAATTGTTATTTCATGTTGAGCACTTGGATACACCCATGGCTATGTGAAGTACATTGTCAAAATTGTTTGGAAAAATAGATGAAATTCAAGGGAATTTGTTGGAGAATGAATTAATAAGTCTCAATCCATGTAATTTTGAAAAAATACTAGACTTCATCACCAAATTCAAGTCACTAAGAACACAATTGAAGGATTTTAAAATTGAAAAATTAGATACATAATTAGTGTTAAGTGTTCTTTCAAAGCTAGGACCTGAATATTCAATGTTTGTGTCTACTTTTTTATGCTACAAAGAATGCCTTTGGGAGTGAGTTTAAGATGCCTTCCTTTGAGGATTTTGCTATGAAACTCACTAGGGAGCAAGATGAGCTTATTCAAACGGGTTCTTTGAATTCTTCAAAATCCCATGCCTTGATTGCAAAGGATGGGAAGTCTTCAAGAGGCAAAGAAAAGAAAAAGAAAATATTAAAAAAAAAATGATGTGGATTTTGTTTGGTAGGCCATATTCTTGGTCACCATTATTACATTGGTATTTCTTATTTCTTTGAGAAAAGGGTTATTAGGACTGCCTAATATAGTTGTTCATTTGAATCTATAACAGTATATTATGGTGCATGAGAAGCTCTGTTCACTTTTAGTAGAGTGTTGGCAATGATATTGGTCATGTTGCATTTATCTTGTAATTTTTTTTATGTGGATTATGTTTGATAGGCCATATTCTTGGTCATGATTATTACATTGGTATGTTTATTGTAGTGAGAAAAGGTTATTAGGAGTACTTGGTATAGTTGCTCATTTGAATCGATAGCAGTATTTTATGGTGCATGAGAAGCTTTGTTCACTTTTAGTAGAGTGTTAGTAATAATATTGGCCATGATACCATGCATAATTTGGTATTAATTTTAGTGGGAGCTTTATGCAGTTATATAATGTGGGATTTTCTTCTTTATTTCAAGGTTTTGGTTCTAAGTTATTGTTGTAGTGTGTAGTGAGCCATAGATAATATTTAATTAAAAGATGTGTGGTCTTTTGCAATCGTTGTTGGTGTCATAACCCGATTTCTTGGATTATGTATTCATATTGCACTGAGAGTTTAATGACATCTTTGGTTCTATTGAAAAAAGATGTCTGGCAATTATATCTTCTTGTCTTGGAGATCGTGATTTAATTTTACCTTTTGGGATCTCATGGTGTTGATTTCTTTGATTGTGTTGGGGCTATAGAGGATCTTCAGTTAGGAGAAGGTTATAATGATTCCTAGAGAGCTTGGTTACATGATTTAGTGGGAGCTTTAGTAGTAATGTGGACTCATCATTTGATGATGGATGGTTACCTTTATGTGATTGGAGATGTTGACATCTTGGTTTTCCATGAAGGACTCTTGAGTCTTTGGTGAGGTGCCAATTTATGATATGTTAATTTGGAGAATTTGATCTCCTAAGAGGAGATGATAGATCATGATGTCATTCTTGTATCCTTGATTTTGTAGTTGGAACTTTAACAATGGTATTGTTGGTTCTCTTTGGTTTTGAGTATTAATCATTTTATTGAAGCTTCATGATTTTACAATGTTGCATTTGAAATTGGCATAGACGATTGGTGAATTCTCATGGATATTAGGAAAACTTGGGTGAGCCTAAGAGATATCTTATTTTTTTAATGGATTGTGTGTTGAGATGTTTACTCTTTTATGAGGTTTCAACAAAAAGACCAAGGAGCCTACACCTGGTTATGGATGTGAATCCATTATGGAACTAAAGAGAATATTGCCCTTTACTATAAGCTCTTATTTCTTGGTTTTGTGTGCACAAGATGATTTTTTTTCACACTCTTGGTTTACTTGATAGTCGAATGATCTAAGAGGTATTATCTACATGAAGATTAGATGCATTCTTTATTTTGTGTCTTTTCTTCTCATATGAATTAGTCTTGAATACAATTTAAGTTATGAAGACTTGTTTAGAAGAAGATGTATAGTTATATGGATTTTGTTTTTTCTCCTTGTTTTGATCTTGAGCTATGGATCTAGTTCTGAGGACTTATTACAAAGGGACATGAAATGGTTTGTGGGTTTGGGCATATTCTCTTTTTTGTGGGAATGATTGGTTTGTTTGATCTACCTTTGGTATGAGATATTTACATCTATTTTTGTCATGTTTTCATTTGATTTGAATGTTAGACATTGATATCCTTTTAATTTTGGAATGGTGAAGGAGATCTTACTTTTCATAGCTTGGTACATGTTAGTGTGTAATAAGGATATGATTTGATTTGCAAGATCTCTCTTTGGTCTTGTTCTTCTTCTTGGATGTTTGTATTCACATGGTTGTGTGTGAAGAACTTCTAGGAGAGATATGGAGACTCATTTTGAGAGAGGTATTACAACATATATGTTTGTAGAATTTGCATAGATCATTGTATGATTCCTTCACACTATGTGAAATAATATAGGTAGACATGGTATGCCTTGATCTATTTTTAGATTTTGCATTACTCATGTAGTGGGATTTTTTGGATATATGTCTAGTTATCCTCTTTGATATCTTGTTTTGTTGATTATTTATGTGAAAATTAATTTGTATTGGATTTGGATCTATGAGTTATGTAGGTTGTGGATTAGTTGTAGACCCATTTTCTTGTAGTGGGATGACTCAGATGTGGATTTCCTATATTTGCAAGATTGTTTTACTGTCAATATAAATTTTATTAGTTGGTCTTGTTTGTGGTTATTTGTACATTGGTATGCTGTATTTGAGATAAGAGTATGGAAATACAAAGACTTGATTACAAATTCTAGGTTGGCATATTGATGGAATGAAGTTCTATTTATGATTTTTATACCTTGCTTTGAGGTATAGTTAGCTTGGACGAGTTACAATTTGTTGGGGTTGCTATTCTAGCTGGTTTGAGTAAGGAAACTACTTAGAGAATTTTTTATCATTTGAATTTGATGTTTGTGTTCATCTAAAGATTGGTGCAAGTTACAATGATAGTTGGTGCACAATTCACTTTGGTATATTCCTTTTTCTTCCATAGAATGTTAGAGGATGTGAGGATTTTCTTGCTTGATGGTGGTTATCATGGTTGCTTTTGCAGGTAGCTTGTTGGAGCATAAGAGCATGGTGAAGATTCAGGTGTTACATAATGTGAATTATGTAAAATAGGAATATAATGTAATGAAATTTCCAAATTTACACTCAACAATCACTCAATAAAGCTTATGATCAATGAATGAATCAAATAATGAACAATTATACCATAGTAAAGACCATGCAATTTTTTTCTTAAATAAAAGTGGCAATTCCATTGTAAACTTTGTATTGATATTCCTATGGGTGTATTTGAAATGTATGACGTCAAGTGGGAGAGTGTTAGGATTAAGGTGTCATCTACCTTGTAAATCCTATGTCATGGTTCCAAAATCCTTGGAAAGTGTCCCTAGGCACTTAGGGTGTATTGGGAAAATATTTTTTAATAAATTTATTCTCACCATTGTTTGTAATACATTCAGAAGGGATGATGGGTTCCACTAGTAGTGGTAAAGGTGGCTTATGGGCATTAATATTTAATATTGTTTTCCCCACATGTGGATGCTTAGAATGGGATGCTAATAGATAAGGAAGAGGAAAAATGAGTGATTGGTGTGATTCTCCAAGTGGGAACTTGGAAAGAGGCAACATGTGTCTCTCGGTATTCCATATTTTGTTGCATTTAATGTAATGTTTAATATCCAAGTTTGGGTGCCCAAGTTGGAGGGAGAGTATTGGATCCAAAATCGGTCTCCTTTCACATTTTGAGGAGGCAATCCAAGGGTTGATATGTTTGGAATGAAGATTCATATTTGGGCACCATGTTTGGTGCTAAAGACCTCTTTACAATTTTATAAAATCAACTCCTTGAATGTAGAAATAAAGATGAATAGTTTAATGTAGAGTTGCTCTACAAATTGAGGCATAAAGAAGTTGTTCAAAGGTACAAAGGTGTTTCCTTGTTGGAGGAAAATATGAGAATGGAAATGAATGTATTGTAATCTCATTTATTTGGAGATAATGCATGCTTGGCCTCTCTTATTGGTGGAGTTTTTTCTCGCAATGTTTTTTCGATGTAAATCCTATGTTATATGATGTCTTTATGTTTTTTATTTGTTCCTTTTTGTTGCTATCTTATGGTGATGTTATGCTTTATTTATTGATGTTATAAGTTCGTATAAGGTGGTTTTATTAAGCATGTTATGTTGCGGATTTTCAACATCATAAAGAAGATATATCTAATTATGGTAATTCCATATTAAGGTCACTTAATTTTAGATTTACATATAATAGTTTAGATTTTCATAGTGCAGTAGTCCAAGCCTTGTATCTCATCCATTGAAGTCATAACTTGATTATTTGGATAGAGATTAAAATTTTCCAACAACAATACTACACAACACATAGATATCACAACACTTGACATAAAAGTTCAAAAATACATCAATAACCATGTCAAATAAGGATGATGAAAGACAAATGTATAAGTTTACATGACTCAAACAACAAATCATTACTAGTTTTAATTTTCTAGAAACTAACAAATTACTACAGTCAAAGGAACCAAGAAATAAATCAAACATAAATGTAAGTGAATAAGTAACATAACAACATATCTAAAAATGATCCACAATATATTGCTTAGTAAGGTCTTTTTATTGGTTGTTACAATTAAAAAGTTAAAAATTTGACATTGTATGCACAAGATATGGTATATCCAAGTAAAGAAAGCAAAACTAGCTTTCAAATAGCAATTTATATTCAAAATGGTAAAATTTAGAAAAACTGTTGATACCACAACATAGTGCTTGGAAATATATTTTTATTTTGTTGACTATAATAAGTCAAAAATTGATTCAAAGTGTAAAATTTATAACCTTTAGAAGAAAATCCTATTCTTTAGACATCTCAAATTGATCATAGGTGACATGTTGGTGGTGAAAATAGGGAATATCACTTTCTTGGTGGTGTTGGGTGCAACCCTCGCCTTCTGGATGCAACCAAGGGTTATGTCCCAAGCAATTTTCCACCATAAGACTAGGGGATAACACCTATCAAACCCCTTGTGCATGCTCTCCCTAATGATATTCATCTACCATCCTTTTAATTTTTTGTAAAACTATACTTTTTTGATTATTATTACGATTCAATTTATTTATCAACTACGTAGATCTAACAAGATTGACACCATAAGATACAACCATATAAAATATACAAATGTACATGTATCCATATGGAATTTGTGGCATCAATTTTCTCCATGACCCAAAAAATGAGCCAAAATTTTCTATTACCAAAATATGGACCATGTCATATATGAAATTATAGACTTTTAGGCAATCTAGACTAGATGATGAGGATTATTTTTGTCAAGGAGGTTTCCAATGAAAGACCACTCTCAAAAACATAAATCTCTATATACCTCAAAAACATAAATCTCTATATATACTATATGTGAACAAGAAAATAAGAATCATGTAACCACACATTCCAAGCCATGCTTCCTATCCTTGCATATACAACCTACAAGAAATGCTCAATCATCATTAGCCAACAAGATAAAGGTTATAATAACCAACCTCAACAACTAATTATATGCTTGATTTCATAGAAATAATATTGCACAACCCACCAAGTGGTATTACATAAAAAATGTATCTAATACCATGAGATTACAAAAATATATTTCCCTCATTTACTTTGTGGTACTAATTTTTCTCAATATTAAATATTTTCCCAATGTGTAAACCCACATTAAATATTTATCACAAAGTTATATATAACATACAAATTTATATAACATATAACATTAAATATTTTTTGGGGATGCTTGGTTGCTGCTTGTTTCCTTGCAACTATGGTGTTTTGTTTCATTTTTGGGGCTTGGTCCTTGTCGGTTTGGTGGGTGGTTTGAGCTGCTCTGGGTTATTGGAGTTTCTGGTTATTGGGTGCTTTGCCACCTTTAACCTCTGATGCTACCTCTATTTTGGCAAGCCTCTGGATGGCTGTGCACAAAGGTCTTTTTGTTGTGGTGGCTGGTTTGGAGTGTTTTTTTACTAGGCTCCTTGTTGCAGTTGCTTGTGCTCGCCAAGATTCTGGTGTTTCCTCTTTCTTTTATAGTTTGAGGAGTGTGGGCTCTTTCAGTAAGATCTCTTGGGGGTTATGGAGACCTTACCCTGTCTCGTTATGGGGAGGTTGGTGCAGCAGAATGGCTTCCTGGTTGGTGGAAGTGTTTGATTTTGAGCTTGTGTTTGGATGGGGGAGATGGCTATGCCCCATGTTGGTGTTTCTTGTCTCTCTCTCTCTACTATTGGCTACCATGACATGGCTTGGTGGAGCCTTGTTCCCTTTGGGGGCTTGCTTCCTTTTTACTTGGAAGGTGTTTCTTGGTGGTTTGTTGTGGGTTTTTTGTTGATGAAGGTTTCCCTTGTTGGTTGGCTACCCCTTGTGGTGGATGGTGCTTCTCTTATGGAAGGTGCGAAGGATCTTATGGTGTTTTAGGCTGATTATGTTGTTGGCTTGGAGCTTGTTTTGTTTCTTCCTGTTGCTTCTTCTCTTTGGATGCCTCGGGAAGGGGTGTTTTCTTGTGCTACTAGAGTTCTTGCTTGCTACCATGTTAAAAAATCATTGTATTCTATTGAGGTGAATATTGCTCCTATTAAGGTGGATCTGGGGGTTACTGATATGGTGGGAAGTGATTCTCTCCTTTTCTAGTCCCTATTGAGGTGGTGTGCGCTTTCTCTAGAGGGAGGGTTCTTTGGTAGTTCCGGTCTCCACCTCTTCCTCTCCTATCAAGGGGAACCCCCTCCTTTTGAGGTGGTGTTAGGGTTGGCATCTGTTTGGATGGAGCATTTCAAAGATTGTTTCTCTGTAGCTTCTCATGATTCTCACCCCTATTTTGGTCAGAATTCAATAGGCTCAAATTTAGTTTATTTGAGCGGAAGGTCTGTTGCAGCCTAGTTGCTATAGGTGTTGTGTGGCCTGGTTGTTCTAGGAAGTTTTTTGGGCATGTAGTATTGTCAAATGTTTCTTGGTTCTATTGGAATAGTTTTAGTCCTAAGTGTTAAGTTGCTAATGGTTATGGGGCATGGGTCTAGTTGATCGTATGTCTTTGTCTCAGGATTGATGTCGATTCTGAGTGTTTTGTCACTCCTGGTTTTGCTATCTAAGAGCGGTCTGTGTTCTACTATGCTTCTGTGGTTTATCCACTGATACAGTTTTGTTAATCCTTTTTGGCCCATGTAGCCCATTGTGTTAAGGGTACAACACCTTGTAAATGCTACTTATCTTATCAAAAACATATAAAGTGGCCCCAAAAATATCTAATCCATGTGATTCTTGCATCCCTAGATCTCCCATGTGCACCACAAATAATATTAATTTTTACACTATAATATTATACAAGGTAAGAGATACACCTTTTTCTAACAATCTTGATCCAAATTGTCTTGTGGGTCCTCTATAGGAAAAATTGAGGGTGCTTCTTAACACCCCTCCTATTGTAGTGACCATTCCTCTTATGAACAATTCATCTCTTCTACTAGCTCTCCTTATATGATGACTTGTTTCTAGGATCTCCTCATCACCACCTATAGTGAACATTGATCCAATACCAAATTATTTTGTGTTGCTTCTTATATATCCTATTTTTAAGTTGGAAGACTTTCAATGTGCACCTATTTTCATATATCTTCCTAAGTCAAGACACGTAGTTTGATGAAATTGAACCTTATTTGGCCTTTTATGCAAACCCACCTTCAAGTTGTCATTTTTTGATTGTTTTGTCCTATCCCTTATTTTTTATGTCAGGCAACAAGATTTATTTTTGGAATCTTTTGTAGGGGAGTTCTAAGTCTTCTCTTCTTTCTTGCTCTCCTCTTTGGGGTAGCTTAATTATTCTGTTCATGGGGGAACTCACTCCCCTCTATTCATTTGGGGGAGAGATTCTACTATTATACATGATCAAGATTTGTTTCCAAGACTCATATTGGAGGTTTTTACTCATTTATTATTCATAATTTCTCCTTAATATGCACTTAAGAGGGTTCTTAGAGTGCTCAAACAAATATTGCTATTCATGTCATTTCATCCTAAACTAGTATTATTATCATTTATATTTATTTATTCACTCTATTTACTCAAGCACAACTATGCACTGTGTCATTCAATTATGTCCATGTCTTATGCAACTGATTGGCATTTGGGTAGTTTAGGTCAAACCATCTTCCATCTATCATGTAGTTCAAATTTGGTTAGGTTATACTTATCATGATATAAATAATCTTTAGTTAACTTCCACCTATTACATGATAGTTCAACTTTAGTTATCTTCATGCATTTATTAGCTTCACCCTTAATCTATATAATCATAGGCTTATTTATACTATGTAACTGATCAATCAATAAATTAATTATTTCTACATGTTACCATTTGCTTGTTCTAACTAGTAGATTGCATCAATTAAACCATTTATTGGACATTATAATATTTTATCATTCATATAATTATCATTTAGTATTTATCTATGTTCCTATTTTGTTTGGTCAAATACTTGGGGGTATGTAAGGACTAACTTGAATAACATCACAATAGAGGTTCACACAAGTATTTGAGGTTTGTTCATACTTCAAGTAAATACTCCATCTCTAGATAGTTATCTTTTTACTTTATCTACCCAATCACTCATAGAAGATTTTAACATGCCTACAATCAGTGGTACATGCGATATAAAGATGGACCCAAATGGCAAAGAAAAGATCTTGAAGTGAAGTGATTATATAGGCCCATATGATCAAAATAGCATGGCTATGCCACTTAAATAAGTTAGATATTTGCACATTCATAATATTGTTGAATGGATTTGTACTTGTCAAGTATATAAGATTTATTGCGTAAACATTGATCGTCAAGCTAGTGAAGCCACCTTTATTGAAAGTAAAAAATGTAAATAATACAAAGATTGTACACTTTACAAGATAATCTTATTTTGTTGGGGTTTGAATTAATATTTAAAAAAGAACATTTGCAAGAATAATGGATGTGTACATACTTTGTCAAATAGAAAATAAAGTTTAACAAACCCATACAAAGGTAATTAATTTGAAATAGATGAATAATTTTATGATCAAATATTTAGGTCAACTGTGAATAAGAATTATGAGAAACAATAATTATATCCAACATAAGAAAATATTAAATACAACCACAAATAAAAAAATAATTTTTTTATTTATAATTATTATTTCCCCAAAATTCAAAAATTCAAAGTCATTTGTTCTCCCATACAACTTTACAAAAAATTATTTATGTTCAGTCCCTTTTACAATGACAATACTTCACATTTATAAAATATATTCTATACTTTCTAGACCTAGTAATGAGAAATAAAAATAATATCTCAAAATGTTACATACATGTAATGTCACATTTCTCCAATACTTATTTAAGTAATAGCAATGGATTTAATATAATAAAGATTAGAATTAAGATAATTTTGAGTTATGTAATGTTATCAATATAAATGTGAATAATCAATGTAAACTATAAACATGTGATAATTAAATAATTAATGTAATAAATGGAACAACACCTCCATATAGATTAATCATATTAACATCAAGATCATATAGAAAATATTTCCAATATTGTTGAATCAATATTTTTTAATACTTATCTAAAAATCACAGAGAGACTACTATCTAACACTCAGATGAATAGTTATAGGTCCAAGCTTTTCATGACATAAATACCCCCAAAGGAAACTAATTCCTACACAAAACCCAACCTGCCTTCATTGTATTAACATAGCCCTAGCTAGGACACTCCCACGTGTATGTTGTACCTTGAGTTGTACACACCCCTGTGTGCTCCTTCTCCAAATGTTTCAATGCCAACCAATGACCCCAAATCTTCACTCCTTTGTGCCCTTTGAATTTCCCTTTCCTTTTTCTCTTATCTCCTTGAATGTTCTCCATGTCTCACATAAATTCTTATATAAGCCTTAAGGGGTGGTTTCCAAACCATTGAATCCTTTCACAAAGGTTGCATTTAATAATTATTTAAATAAATAATTATTCTTCCACCTTTTAAATGTTTTTTTATACATATTCTTTATTAATATCTCTTTTAACCAAAGGATCATAATATCCTTTATTTTTCTTATCTCCCTTTTAATTCTAAAGGGTTATCTCATAGTTTTCCTTTCTCCCCTTGTAAACTATTTGTTGTCCTCAATAGTATTAGATGCATTTGCATCACAACTCATAAAACACATTATCAATAATTGAAGAAATTGATATTGAATATATCTATTCTTCATAATGTTTCTATATATATATATACTTCATCTACATCTTTTTCTTATTTTAATCATTTTTTGCAATGACAATAACTATACATACATACATATCAAGAATTTATACTCGAAAGAACTAATGTTATTCTCTATCTTCAATCACATATATTTCAAATTTATCATATTTCTCTCATGTAACCCATTATCTTTAATATATATGCTTTAATCACTTACGTGAATCTTCAACAGTAAATTTACAAAATTATTATCATGTATTGACATAACATTTACGTAGTGCATATCCCATATGATATAGTCACTCATTATCGAACTATATATATTCTATATACTCAAAATATATTCTAAGATGATAATCATGCATTTCAGACTACATGAGTATCCTTTTTTCCTATATAACACTTTATAAGACACATGTACAAAGTTATTGGGTTGATCAAGTACAATAACAAAGTACAATAGAATAAAACATGGTAATGTTTTTAGGCATCTTAACATGAACAAAACAATAGTAAATTATTAACATGCATAGAGCACTTCATAGAAAAACACTAGAACTAATCCTTTATTTAATTTAACTAGAAGGCACCCAGTATCTAAAGCTAATTCATCCCTTATTATTTCTTAATCTTGCTGACACCTCAAGGCCCATGTTCCATGAGATTAGACTAAAAACCAAATCTTTATTTATATATTTCTTCATATAAGGAGGTTTATGACAGGAAAGTTCTATAGTGGTGATCCTAAGGGACCATACAAATTATTTTGTTGCTTGCTTCCCATTTTCATTTACAAACGTAGTCCAATATTTATCAATTTGACTATGACACCTTTATCTAGACCAAAATGTGATTAGGCTTGAGATCTCTATAAATGAATTCTAACTTATGAAGATAAGTTAAGGCCTTCAATATGTCTTTTAATATTGTTACAACTATAGACTCTTTAATTGGACATCATTAAATGAAAATTTTAATATATTTGGCCAATATAACCCACATATATGACATAACTATACATAACCATTTTCACACCATGACTGAAAATTTGGAGGTAGTTTCCCCCCTTGTAAAAAAATGACATTTCCACATGTCTAAAGCTAAGAGAAACATTGTATTATTTTAACTTAATACAAAATAATTATAATAATCGTAAAACATTGTAAAGAATTCCTTATCTTGTAAAATATCATATTATTTTAACCAATTTATTCTAATAACTCAAGAAATATTTGATCACCAAATTCCTATATCAAAGATAAGAGAGTGTGTATCTAAGTAAACAAAATAATCATTAATCATTTTATTGGTCCAATTTTCCTCCAACATCATATATATATTTATAATTTCATCCGAAAAGCATAACATCCTTTCTCCTTCTTCAATTCTTTCAAGAATTGTTTCCCAATCACCAAACAAACTTTGGGATTCTTCTCTACCTCCTCCTCCATGTCTTTCTTGAGATTTTGGGTGTACTCCTTTCCACCTTTATGTTATAAAAAAAATCCATCATGAATGGCTTGTCTATCGCATTTCCAAGTTATTCCTGACAAAATATGGTATGCATCCATTGGAATAATATTACACAGTGTATCATCCTTATAACTACCTATATGAAAATTCACAAGGAATTTTTCTCTTACCAATAATTGGTGTTCCTTTTGCATCCAAGACACTTTGTAGGGATTGTGATGCTTCATCTTCTTCAGCTATAACTTCTCCACTATCTCTTCTTACACTAAATTTTCAATGCTACAGTTTTTGATAATGACCTTACATCATTTACCTCCATATGTACAACTAGTCTAGAACGAATTTATCCTTTATGTTGGTTCTTCTATTTCTTTTCAGGTCTTAACAAGATTATTCTTATCATCAAACACTCTTCATTTTCTAGATATTCTCCATGCTTGGGTGAAGCCACACTTTCCTCTTCATCTTGGTCTACATGAATTCCAACCTCTTTTCCTTTACTATTGCTCTATTCTATCTGTAGGCACTCAAATTCCCTATGCCCTGCTTCTCTATATTGGTAACACATCCCAGTGAAACCTTTACCTCTTCCTCTTCCTCATGAATAATCACCCCTGTCTCTAGAATAACTTCCTCATCATCCATTTCTTGATAATATGAACTCGTATGAGAGGTTCTAGCCTCTTCCTGTTTCATGGAATAACCTCTCCCACTACTATATTATCCTCTACCACATGAATTTCTTCCCCATCCTCTTGTATTTATTTTTTGTTTTCTATTCAATTTTTCCTCTGAATTCAAGGTATATTGATATGCTTCTTCTATAGTTTGTAACCTAACTAGACTTATTTAATATTTTATGGATAAACATAGACCGTTTACATACCTTAAAACTTGCTCAACATCATATTTTATGTGTCTTGAACTCTTATACTCAATCAATACAATTCTTTATGTAACCTTTAAAATTAGATTATCTTTGTTTAAAATTTTATAATTTTTGGAATATAATGATGTGATAATCTACTAGCAATAATTTAGATTTCATTTTGATCAACATTTTATCCCACAATTTGATCTTTTCATTTCCCCTTCTTTTTTGATTGAACAACAAGTGATCCCACTATAGGGATGCACATCCTTTTAGTTTTTTACAAGCATATTTCAACTTTCTCTCATATTTAGTTCCCTCAAAATCAAAATATATCTCCATTTCATATATCCAATCAATAATCTCTTCAAGATTAGGACTTCCATTATAATTGGTAGGATCAATCTTTGGTATTTTGTAGATTCCACTTATAGCCTTCAAAAATCAATCTTCTCCTTGATCTAATGTGCCTTCATCAACTCCATCTACCCCTCTACCTCTTCTTCTTCCTCATCTATGTTGACATCCTAAACATGTATCCCTCTTCTCTATGCTACTTATATTGTAACTATTCTAGTCGTTATCCCTCTCAACATTTCCACAATTGCTACATCACCAAATTGTTGTTCTCCTCCTTTGCAACCACATCCTCTTCATGTCATTTCTTCTTCAATTTCTCTACAATCTTGGGTCTACATTCACTCTTCTCTCACCCATAAAAAATATAGAACCCCATATTAACACATCTATAGTCCTCACAAGTACTTGCTTTGATACCACTTAATGCATTTGTGGTTAGGTAGCTTCAATATCTCATGATTACAACAAATGTTCAAACACAATAACAATTTAAATGATGTTATTGTTTACAACAAGAACTTACTAAAATATAATTCTTCATTCCATGCCTTTCAACCTTTTTCACTCGCTCTCTGCTCTAATTTGATCTTTCTTCTACTGGGCCAAAAGAATTCCTCAAATGTTATTTGTCTTCCCCTTATATTCTCAATCTCCAAGTTATTCAATAATTTTCTCAACAATTCAACTTTCACCCAAATATCCACCATTTCACTTTCCATTAGGTTGTTGCTCATCTCTAATCTTCATCAAAAAATTTCAACCCAGTGGAAACCTAGTACTAGTAACCTTCATCAATAGTTCCTACTTTCCTAAGAACCTTCCCTTTTTCACTTTTCCTTTTTGGAATTTTGATCAAGGGTTTTGACCCCGTTAGGAACTAGCACCTGGGTAAACCCGCAAAACTAGTTTACAATTCTAGTGAGGAAGGAAATTTGCAAAAAAACCCCCATGGAGAAAATTTTGGTTTTTGGGGGTTCAAACGAACTTTTGGTTCAAGAGAACCCAAAGGGGGTTCACTCAAACCCGGGCCCTTCGATCAAACCTATTTAATGCTAGGTCCTACCATATTCCACATTTCTTAGAATGAAAAAGAAAAGGGAAACTTAGTGGAAAGGGGGGTTCGCTCGAATCTAGGTTCATTCGAACCCCCTTCTCCCCCTTTGGCTCCAAATTTCTTCAAAATTTTGTCCTTTGAAGCTCGAGTTGAGGATGAAAATGAAGGAGACTTCACAGACCCAAATGGATGATGGTAGTCCTCAAAACGAGCTATCCAATGAATATAATTTTAATATTTTTTGGTTTTATTATGTATTTGTTTTTTTAGTTTGATTAAACATAGGTTTTTCATCAAAAATTAAGCTCTCTATTCTGCACATGTGGAAAAATAGCAGATTATCAATTTTTTTTTTGAAAAATATCAATGCACTAGATATTGAAGTCCTTGATCTAGCAACAAAAATTGAATTTCGATACATACAAAAAAAGTTATGTTGTATATGGTCTGCCTATGTCTGAATTGTAATTGGTTTGACTTCAAAACTTGATTAAGGAAAAAATATTGAATAAAACACTATGAAGCCAAATGAAAGTGTTAGATATCATAGTTACAAATCTAAATTTTAAAAAAATACAATTTTATCCTTCATGAAAATATAGTTTTGTTGTATACGGTGAGCATCACTCCTTAAAAATGGTGTTTACTGAAAAAAACTAGTTTTTGAAGGAGATGGAAAAAAAAGTGCAATTTGATTCCAAAATTTTTGAAAAAATTATATTTAGAATCTACAGACAAAATGTCACAAATCACTACTTTGCATCATCTTCAAATTCCTTATGGTTTAGCCGCTATAGGTGCCTGAAAGTGAAGATTTAGTTAGAAAAAATTAGTTAAGTGTCTAGTTTGGACAAAAATTATAAACAAGTATTATGGGATCACCCACCTTTAGCTTCCTTTGGTTATATGTCATGGCTTCATTTTGATTGAGAACCAACAACAAACACCTTTGAAATTTTTCTTGTTGGAGGATTTGACCCAATTGAGAACCAATACCAACCACTCTATCATAATTTCCCTGTCGTAGGTTCCAACTCGTTTGGGAACTAGCACCAAGAACTCTTTGGTAAGTTCTTGGTTGAAGGTTCATATCCTATTGGGAACCTGGGTACCAAGTACTTTTCCAGGGTTCCTATCTCCTTGGTGACTCTTGAAAAATTAAACCTATTTCTTATCAGAGCTTTAAGAATGACCCAAAAGAACTATCAAAGTAAAATAAAGAACCAAGAGCCATGCACCTTGGTTCATGATGGAGGTAAAACCTCCAATCAACCATAAATCCTTCATGGTGTGCCCAAATTCCTCCAACTTTGACATGGATGCACCCTTTAGACTCCTCTACTAGATGAATTCTTGACAACCAAAACTACAACTTGAATTTTTCCTTTGAAATTTTCATCCTGCAACAACTCACCAAAACTACAACACAACAAAATTAAGGCAAACTGGAAATAAAAATAACATTTTTTTTTGGTTGACATAGGATTGGTTGTGAAGTGTGCTCCTACATCACTCTCACTTGGGTATTACATTTGTCTACTTCATGATCTTAAGTTATAAACTCTAACACAATTAACCATCTACAAACCATTAAGTTATATTAGACTTTAGTATATGCAGTGTGACTAACACACCTAATCAATATTCTTTATTCTACTTTTCACATGAAATAAAAATTAACATGCAAGTGCATGCAATGCAAAATTACTTTAAATTTTTATATTCATGTGTTTAGTGTGGATTCTACTAGAAGTTTTTTGTGTTTGTGTGTGTAATTTTGGAGATGCAACCTCAATAAGAGCATGGAAAAGTAAGGGGCATCATCCAAATTTTATTCTTTTTGGAATATGCTTAATATTTTATTTACTGGTGTTCTTTAATATGCATAATTCACACATTTCACGTCATACATATTTTTCCAGTGGGGGAAGGGTGTACAAAGGAGAAAAAAATATATTTTACATAGTAACCCACTCATTTTATGCCTATTTTAGACTTTTCATTAATGAATATCATTTTAGTGCTTAATTCAATATATTTTTATGAATAAGCTAACTTAACTTAGCCACTTCCTCCATCTTGAAAGTTACTAGTTCAACTATAGTGGTCTAGAATCAACATGAGTCTTATGTCTCCTATCATAGATTGAATCATAGTTATGATTCTAGCTCCTCAAAAAGATGGGCATGCAACTGCATTCACATTAGCTAAACTTAGCTTCCATCTTGAGTTAATTCCTTTTCATAATTATATTGTTGCACATTGACTTGTATGTGAAAACATTTGAATTAGATGCCTAGGAGTCAAGTTTAAAGACAAGTCCTCTAAGGTCAATAAATAGATCATTCTAGATCATCCCATCACTCATTATATCAAGAATTATTTGAGCATCAAATAACATATGATCATATAGATTTATCTCCATTTGTACTAGTTGATATTACACAAGGCATAATGCATCTTGTTTCTCTTTGATACTTTCCGACCATTGTGGAAAGAAACAAAATGGTTTTGACCAAGGTTCAAGAGATAGTTCAAAAATTCAATCCTAACATATAAAAATAATCCTAATCATGCTCATTAAAACCACCTTAGTTGGAAAGCATATATCAAATTAGGAGCACACATTCTAGATGCAAGTGATGGTCACAAACATAATCAAGTAATATTAGAAAAGAATAACATGCAATCCCATTTGATAAAAACTATAGAGATACCAAAATTTGAGTATAAAAAACCTAACTCTAAAGTAAATAAAATATCTCTACAGTAAATTAAAGTAAAGATACCAAAATTTTTAAATATATAGAAATTAAAATAGTTTTATGTTTAAATTGGATAAAAATGGCAATTTTTTTAAATATGTAGTTTAAAAAAAACTCTAAAATAATTCTTAAATGAATTAAAATATAGTTATATGTCTTTTTTAATCTTAAATATACCACATAAATTATATAAAACTTTTATCTATCTTAAATAATAAATTTAATGCAAATATCTCAAAATATCTTGTGTATCTTTCAAATAAATATATATAAGATATCATACTAATATTTATTTAATATACCTAAAAATATTTAAGAGTGTATAAAACTTAATGATTCACTTATTTCCCTACAATTATAATGTTATATATGAATTATCTAAACTTTAAAAAATAAATAGAAGTTTAAATAAGTATTGTTTATGTTGAAAACTGAAGAAGCTAAATGATTTAATCTATAAATTCAAATCAAAATTTTAGCATATCATCAATAAAGCCTTTCCAAATGAATACAAATGCAAAATGCAAACTAAACTATGCAAAACTAAAATAAATGCATTCAAAGGAAAATCAGCTCCATTGTTTTCCTATTTCACCATGATTCTTGATTTATGCATTTGATGCTCTCAAATTTTTATGAGAACAAGTGCAACAAGAAACTGTGATGAGTGGAAGAGAGATTGAAATTGAATTTTTAAATAAAAATGTGTATCCCCAAAAAGTGAGAAGGAGGAGGTTTTTATAGATGAATGCATAATGTGAAAATGAGAAATGAGAAATGAGTGGAGTGATTTATGCCATGATTCATTTTTTGAAGCTGAAATTGTGCAATTTTGAGCTAATTCCATAGAAATTGATTTATGAATTTAATGTGCAATTTTAAGCTAATTCCATGGAATTTGGTTTATGAAATTAATGTGCAATTTTAAGCTAATTTCATGGAATTTGATTTATGAATTTTAAATTATTTAATGAAATATATGAATTCATTTTAATGATTAATGCAAATGAATAATCATGCCAATAGTCAAAGTGAAATGATTTATGTAAATGGATAAATTATTTAATGAAATATATGAATGCATTTTAATGATTAATGCAAATGAATAATCATGCAAATAGTCAAAGTGAAATGATTTATGTAAATGGATGATGAAGAAGCATGAGACGGTTTAATGATTTGATGAAATGCATGAATAGAAGAAAGTATTGAATGAATTGATTAAGTACATAATAATATCTATTTAATCAATAGATGAATATCGTTACAATTGTGAGGACAAATTTGAGTGTCTACAAGTATTTTAAATGATCTAATAGTTAATTTTTTTTTTTAAATTGTGCAGGATATTCTTTAATTTGAAATTTCAATTATGGTATTACTTTAAAAATAGTTGTTAAAATTAATTGTATATTAAATTAAAAATAATATTATATTTAACATTTGTAGTGTATTAAGTTAAATGGAATGATTAAATTAATTTATAGTTTAGAATTATAAGTTGAGATAGTAAATTGAAATTAATAAATTATGTTTTTAATTTGTTTGAGGGGTTAAGAATTATTTAGCTTTAGGTGTGGATTGTTATTGTTAAACTATAAATTGTTATTTTGTTATCTAAAATTATCTTTTGTTACTAGATCTAGTTTTGTAATTTTTTAACAAATAATGAATCAATTTTTGTTTTGATTTAGGAAAAAACCATAGTGTGAAATTAATTTGGCACAATTTTATAGCTTGAAATTGAACTTTGTGCCTGAAATCCAAGCTTTGTTGTGCAAAATTGATTCAGAAGATCTTGCAATTTAAAAATGGTTTGCTCACCTTTAGGTGTCCATAATTTCTTAAGAAATTGATAGTTATCAATAAATATAGATTTGAGGAGCTTGACAAGTGAGGAGCTTGATAAGTGAGGATCATGTTCTCTTCAATCAAAACTCTTGGCAAACCAATTCAACAACTTGTAAGCAAAAATTAAACAACCATGTGATATATCTATTTATCACAAGTATGCAAATGATGGTGTAACAATGAATAATTAGATATATTCCTTGAATGATGGTGCAAGTTATTGAAGATCTCCCAATATCTATGTGTTGATAATGAATCAAAGTTTGTATATTTTATACATCCTAGAATACAATTTTACAAATTTTCTATTTCAAGTTGATATATAATGACTAATTGAAACGCAAACCCAACTTAAATTTTAAATTTTGAAAAACAATAATCAATTTTATACTATATAATTAAATTATATTTAATTTCATATTATAATTTTAAACTAGATAAACTAAAAATTAACATTGAATTAAGAATATATAAATACATAATACTATCTATCTTTATGAATACAAATAATTATTAAATAATATCTTACACAAACTCCATGTTTTGTTGTTTCCGTGCGTTCTAATGATGACATGTTTAGCACCGTTGCCTTCTGTTTCTGTTTTCTCGCTGATGTAATCTGATTTATTTTTTTTCCAATTAAAAAAACACAAGATATACGATTTTCACCATTATACATTTACATAATTAATTGGTGCCGTTGAAACTTGAAACGAAGTTCAATCATACTGAAGATATGGACTCGCTGCACTTTAATTCCAAGATAAAAAGAAAGTGTTCTTGGAAATTGTTCAACCAGACAGAAATTCCCTTAACAATACTATTAAGTGACAAATTTCAATGCCCTCAGACAAATAATTCTTGCGGGCGACGTTCAAAAACACGTAACAGGTTTACGTGTCCACATGGTAGCGTCATGTTACTTCGACCACATGAATATACTACGTGTATCCATAACAAGATGGCACTTGGCAATGGAGAAAACAAGCTCAAAGTATCTCGAATCCACCATTTCTATATACATAAAAGTAAACAACCTGACCTGCTTTCAACTGGTTCTTTCCCTTCTGTATTTGTAGATTCAAAACCAATAAATTCTATTCACCCACTTCAAAAAACCTCAAATCTCTGCATTCAGAAAACTTGCTGAAACTTGGTTGCATCTTCCATTAATTCAAACTTTTACAATGATGAAAGAAAACGAAAATGGACTAGAAGAGAAAGAGGAGGAGCCTCTGCAATTGTTGGCCCTCAATCATATCTCTCTTCTATGCAGATCTGTGGCTGACTCAATGGAATTCTATCAGAAAGTTATGGGATTTGTGCCCATGAAAAGACCAGGGTTCAGCTTTGATGGAGCTTGGTAAAATCCATTTCTTCATTACAATTGTCTGTCTTTCTGAATCGTAATATCTTCAATAAATATAGTTTTCTTTGGTAGTATAGTTCAGGTATATTTGTCCATATCTCCTAGAGCTCACTTCTCTCTTGGGCATTATACTTAATGGGTATTATTGTCCATATCTTCTAGAGCTCACTAGTTTTGGGGGGTAGTATGTGTAATGGATAGAATCTTTGACAGTGCTTTTAATATATGTTTTTATAGGCATCCAATGTTTTCTTTGAAAGGATAGTTAATGAAATATGTTATCCAAAAATGATCTATACTCTAGAGACAATAATTATTTTTAGATACCATCCATATTTTCTATAAATAGAGGTAAAAATGTTTTAGATAACATCTATATTGAATATATGTACATATATCTATGAGACCGTCCATTTCTTGTGCACTATACTCAATGAATATATACATATCTTCTAGAGCCCACCCATTTCTTTGATTCTACAAATGAATTAATATAGACCACCCATTCCTTGGTGCATAATTCTTCATGACTATATGTACATGTATGTTTTATCTATGCTCACATGTTCTAAGACATTTTTTCCTCTTTCTTGCCTACAATTTTGTAGGCTATTCAACTATGGTGTGGGTATTCATTTGGTAGAATGTGAAAAATCTAAGCTCTCTCCAAAGGAGCTGAATCCCATTGACAATCACATATCATTTCAGGTATTTTATTCATCACTTTGCTTTGAATTCTTACATGATTCTCTTCTACTGTAATGGGTATTTGTATATACTTTCGTCTCAAGTGCAACAAATAAATGGTTTTATGTATATTTACTGAATTATATATATATACTGCCATGGATTACATGTGTCTAGATCTATATGTACATATAGCCCTCTGAACTACTGGATATATGTACAGTTACTTCCCTTGGGACCTCATCCCTCTCCACTTATGGAACTGAGCACAGCAATAGAATCAAAGTTTGTATACATGAATACAAAATTGTTTCTTACCAGTGCTTAGATCTTTAATAAATTCTGCAACTACTCCTCTATAATTACCCAAAACAAGGAATTATATTTCATCTTTTACTTTACATCAAACTCATTTCATTTCTTTCCATCAAAATTATAGCAGATTCTCTGTTCCTAGGGTGTCTTCTCTACAAGAACATTGATGTGGTTGTTTATACATTCTTAATGTGTGTGTAATGATTTGTCCGTATGTTATTGCAGTGTGAAGACATGAGCATTGTAGAGAGAAAACTGCAAAAGAAGAACATAAAATATATCAAGAGAACCTTAGAGGAAGGAGGAGCCACAATAGAGCAGATGTTTTTCCATGACCCAGATGGCTTCATGATAGAGATTTGCAACTGTGAAAGGCTAACTCTGGTACCTCTCTGCAATTGTAGTAAAATCAGACTTCCTTCTGGTTTGCACAATCCTCCAATCGATATAGAGAGTGCAGAATGTATTACTTGAATCCATACAAAATATACATATATATAAAGAGAGTTCTCATTTTAGGGGGTGATTTAAGGAGCTCTTTCGTTTCTTTTGATATGGGTAAGGCTCAATGTGGGTACAATGCTTAGCTACTTTGGGCATTTCACTTTCATTCTCCACTTGGGGTGAAGATTGTAAGCTGATGTCTTGAGGCCAATGCACCAAAAACAATGTATTTGAGCACTTTGGATCTATGCAATGAATGTTAGGTGGTGTACAAAATTATATCTTAAATTTCTGTAAGATGAGTTGGCAGATGATCTAAATCCAAGATATACAACACACGTCGAACGTGATGCATTGCATTTGGTATGGATGAGGTGCAGAAATTTTGTTGTGTTAAGTATTTTGATAGTGGGTTTCGAGCATGCTTGACTAACTTGATTTGAATGTCTTTATTTTTAAATTATTACACATTGAACATGTGTGGGTTTCTTGCAATTTCTTTTTGGCATATTTTAAATGATCTCGACTGTCCATATTGATCTTCCACTCTTCTCGTAATAAACGTGTCAATAATGGATTCTTGCAAGCTTTTTTAATCCTTTCCCAGGCATTTTCTACATTGACGATGTTTTTAAGTGATCTTTTTTGTTTCTTTGGGCCGTGCTTTCAAAATGTTTGACAAAATTGTATTTGTAATGCTTGAAAGTTGTATAATTTTTTTCTCTCTTGTGCTTTGACTCGTCATTTGACTAAATTGTATTTGTAATGCTGAAAATTGTATACCTTCTTTTCTCTCTTGTATTTTGACTCATTTTTAAAGCAATGCTCAGAGTAAATTTGGCTTGATTCTATTTCTAGATCAGTTCTGAATTTCAATTTAATTATATTGAATCAAAATTTTGGGTGTGAAAATGATTTTAGAAATTTTAAGTCATATGAGCTAGAGATTGATCTAAGAGAGACATTTATCAATATCAGTGTATATCAAAATTTTGGGAAGGAAAATCATTTTAGAAATTTTAATTCATATGAACTAGAGATTGATCTAAAAGACATTTATCAAATATCAGTGTATATCATTTTTATGGAACTCTTAGAATCGATGATTTGTTTGATTAAAGTTAGATATTCTTTGTTTAATTTTTTTATGATATTTATTGACACCATCAATTTCTAATTTGAAAAATAGATTTCAATTCACTTCTTTTTTTTCAATTGGAACTCTTATAATTGATGATTTGTTTGATTAAAGTTAGATATTCTTTGTTTAATTTTTTTATGATATTTATTGACACCATCAATTTCTAATTTGAAAAATAGATTTCAATTCACTTCTTTTTTTTCAATTAGAGATGCCCCTCTATTTCACTACATTTTTTTTCTCCTCCCAAAAATTCACTTCCATTTTTTAATTAGGGATATCCCTCTCTACTTCCAACAATTCACTCCTCTTTTTTTATTAGAGATGCCCCTCTCTACTTGAAAATGCAGGTCCAAGTTTCTCAACTCCCTATGATCAATGTGTGAGAATCTTCGACAATCTTCAACAATTCAATTTTCTTTCTCCTCAACTCCCTATGATCAATGTGTGAGAATCTTCGACAATCTTCAACAATTCAATTTTCTTTCTCCTTACTGAGAAAATTTGGATTTATGTGGCCAAACATTAGCATTCCTTGCATTCCCTTCTCTCAAGACTTTTTATTTATGCCATTTATATTTATGGTTGATCAATAATGGTTTGGTCTCACAAACCTTTGTCCCATCACACTACAGGTCTTTTCTAATGCCCTTTAGGTCTCTTTTTGTACCTTTGGAAACCTTTATTTGATCTTTACAAGGTAGTTTTCTTTAAAATGTGTTTTTTGCCCAATTTTTATAACCATCATCTACTTTGCAACTTGTAAGACATGTTACATCTTTTAGCAAATGATATTTTTTCTTTTGTCTACATATAAATGGATCTTTGGGTTGCTTTGTTAAGGTTTGTTTGTAATTTGGTCTCTTTCAACTAGTTATTGGTAGATTTTGTTTACATATTTTAGAAAATCACATTAGTTCTTTTGTGTAGATATGAATGGATATTTGAGTTGTTCTGCTAGGGTTTGTTTGTAAATTGGTCTCTCTCAATTAGTTTCTTATTGTGTATATTTTATTTCTCTATTTTCTTATTGTGTATATTTTATTTCTCTATTGGTTTGTGGTAACAATATGTGAATTTTGAAGGGATATTCAGATGCTTTTTATTAAACCATATTGGACATTAATGGGAATGTATAATGAGGAAAAGAGGTTTGGAACAAAATCTATTTGTATGTGATTGTAATATGTGAGTTTTGAATGGATTACATTAGATGCTTTTGATGTAACTATCTTGGGTTCATTAAAGAGAACACACAACCTAACCTTTATTTGCTTTGTAGATTGGAAGACATGTTTCAATTTTAGTAAATCATATTTGTTGTTTTCTCAAGTTAGGTTTGGATAAGAATGGCTCTTTGGGTGAGTTTACTAGGTTAGATTAGAGATTGACCTCTTCCAACTAGTTATTCATTTTATGTATATTTCATCCTCTCTATGTTTATGTCTGCAATATGTGGATTTTAAAGGGATTCTATTTATATGCTTTCAATATAACCGCCTTGGAAAACATCAAATGGAAATGCACAATGAGGAAAAGGAGCTTGGAACATAATCCTCACTGGGTTCCCAAGCTAAGTAAATCTCTTCCCTCTCAAGCTACAAAGGATCAAATTATTGAGGAGAAAATGTAGCAAGATCTTGACAACTAGTCACCAAAGTTAGCAAGTGGTTCTATTCCACAATTAAAAAGAATTAGTTTCAAACCCCATTTTAGGAGATATAGTCGGTGTTTGGAGGAATAAATTTAGTTCACCCCTAATCTCAAGAGAAATTGAATAAGTGTTGAGGTTGGAAAATAGAGGCACAAAGTTTTAGATGGCTACCCTAGATGTGATCGGTAAAGATTCACATTAGATGATGGAGGGTATCCTCTCTCATTGTAACAAAAGATTGGTTTTAGGACATGTGCCTAATTTGGGTTGTACCAATGTTCAATTTTTTTTAAAAAAATATACCTATAATATTGGCTTCCCTATTAGTTCTTGTATCTCTAGATTTAACTATGTTTAATATGTTCCATCTAGTCTAGTCTTATGTCTATTATCAACTTGATTTGGCTCTTTTCATAACTTAGTTTGGGAAACATAACCTATCTCACTTAATAAATCTAAAAATAAATTAGAGGGGGCATATAATGTCACTAACCTTCCTTTTCTGAGTATGGTTGTGTAGTGACTAGTTCATGATCACTTCCATTTCAAATGGAATCACACTGTTTCTTATACACCAAGAAGAATTATATTACTTCTTATGTTCTAGAAAAAGTCGTATTTTATTTTAGGTATAATTCCTTTTTTTACTTAAATAATTTTTGATTGTTGACATTTTGAGTATTTATAAATTTCTATTTTAAACTCTTGGCAAATGCTACTCATAAAAATTTCATGTTTTACAATTTTTAAAATGGAGCATTCATTGCAACTTGGAGAATATATCGAGTTTCTATGATCCATAGTTTTAACCTCTTTTATTTAGAGTCTAGATATTTATTTTTAGGTCAAATTTGTGTACATATGCATCTTCACATTACTTCACATGCAAGCCAAAGTAGGGGACACATGCAATTATGTAAATTGCATAACTTGCACGTGTTTTCCTTTTATTTTGGGATCACTTTGACTAGATTGCTCCTAATGTAATGACTAGCATCCAAGTTCAACATGTTTTAGTGTAAAAATATTCAACTAACATAAACTTAAACCTAACCTAATTCCATCTCCATAAAAATTTAAGGACCAATAATTATTATTACTTTATTCATTCATTATTCTAATTCTAATTCATAGGTTTACCCATTCATATAGTTACACATGCATAGAAATGACATCAAAAAATTTAAATTTAAATTTAAAGGGTCCAAGTTGGCTCCGTCTAAATAGTTGTTACAAGTTGAATATAGTGAGAATTGTTGACTTATGTTCAATGGTGATGTATATAAAGACAAATCCTAATTCACTTATAATCCATTGAATCTAAACATCCTTATACACCAAAGCATCATATTCATAGAGCACCAATATCATGTCACTAACTTACATTAGCATTCTAAGTACATCACTACATGTTTTCTTGTTGTATTCGATCATATGGAATCATTAAATCAGAAATAGGGATTTGACCAAAGGAGACTAGGGTAAAAGTACAAACCTATGTCACACTTTTATAAAGGAATCAACAAACAAAAATAAAAATTCTCAACTTCGACTGCATACAAGTGGTCTTTATGTTTTGAATTTCAAAATGATGTAAACTAATGAAAAGTAGAATTCTTGAAGAAGTTTATTTTTGTAATTTTTCAGAAAAAAAAAATTGTTTTGATATTTTTTTTATAAATTTAAGATCAAATTTTGAATTCTTGAAAAATTTCAAGAAAAAGTGATGTTGAGTTGACAACAAGAAAAAAAATAGAAAACAATTTTATTTCCCCCTAATTTTTTTTCCCAAATAGATACCTTCAATATCTAGTGCATCGAAAAATAATTAAAATTTTTGATGTATATTTTCCTTGTAATAATGTGTCAAAGTCAAACATACTAAAATTTGATAGTTTTCATTTGATGTCAACTATTGTCTTTTTTTTTTTCATTTTCATAAAATAGATTATACCCTTTTGGATAAAATTCTCTCCTCTAGTGCACCATATATGTTTTTAAAAAAATATATATGTTTTAAGTATTTTTTTAATTTCTAATCAATCTCATGTTTTAATTTAACAACCTACTTGAATTATTTAAAAAAACATATTAAAACTAATCAAAATATCAAAAAATATATATATATGGATTTTTGAATCCAAACTCTCTAAAGGGTATATTTAGTTTTTTTTAAAAATTCATTCTAACTAAGGAAATATCATGTTCAGGTTGAAAGTTTTAGAAATTTTTGAAAAAGGATGAGGTGGCTACCAACAAGGATGCCACATAGATAGTTTCGAGCAAAAGGGTTTTGATCGAAACTCTTTTAGTCGAAAACATACATGCAAATTGAGTCATATTTTAAATCAACAACTTGTGAAAAAAAATGTTGTTTCAAGAAATAGTGGTCCACCCAAAAAATTATGTGCTATGTATAGGCCACGTAGTTTCAGGTGAAATTGTTTCACTTGAAACTATTTAGGGAAAAATTGTTTCTCTCAGAACTATTTAGTTGGTCAAAAGTGTAACACAAATTTGTGCTTTTACCCAACATTCCTTGTTTATAGAACTCCTAAATGGTCTTCATTGACACCACCCCTTTTTATGTGTAATTACTTATTTTTGCGGTTACTTTTTTATCGTTAAATTTTTTAACAATCGTATTTACTACCCATTTTAGATTTTTGATAGACGCTAATCATTGAAATTTCTTGTTTTGCAAGTTTCAAGATGAAGCACTCATTGTGAAGAGAATGCATTAAGTTGGCATTCATATATATATGCTTTTTAGGGGCATAAATATTTTACTTTCATATTGACCGTTAGTGTTTGTTTAAATTTAACATGCATCTTCATAAGTTCACATGCAATTCAAAGTGGGAAAAATATAATGGTGAAAATTGCATGACTTGCACATTTCCCCTTTATTTTGGGCTCACTTTGACTAGGTTGTCATTAATGCATGACTTTAGTGTACAATTGACATGTTTAGGCATAAAAATTGGCAAATAATCTAAACCTAATGTAATTCCATTTGCACACATATTCAAGGATTGGTCCTAATTTTCAATTAATCTATATCCATTATCTTAGGTCAAATATGTAGGCGCAAAATTGACCCAATCAATCATTCGAGTACAAAAATGAATCCATCCAACTAGCCACTATAATTTGACTAGAATATAAAAATTACTAACTTTGACCATGCTATGTGTTGTATTTAATGAAAAATCCTAATTCATTTCGTATCCATAAAAGAAACATCTTAGAGCATTGCAGTGCCATAGCATCGTAGAGTATCAACATTGTTGCACCAACTTACATCAACAAATTACTTATGACTAAATGTTTTCATACATTATGTTCAACCATTTGGATCAAACCATTAAATTGGAAACAATATTTTGACCCAAGGAAAGCAATCATTGTCTAGAAAAATTATTATATAGTGTCTACTGACATGACCTCTTCTCAAACACCAGATCTAAACATCAAGGTAAATATATTCCTATCATAAAATAAGTCAAACAAAGTTCATATATATATGTGGTGTTTAAATATACAAATCTCAATATGATTTTTGTAGGCATAATAGTGAATCATATCAATAAAGAAAGAAACCTTGATATAAATGTGTTTATTTGATCATTTAGAAAGCATTGATGAATTGACAATTCAACTAGTGACATGTCATGAAGGATATTCACCTTACTTCAAGTAACTATTTCACTCTAATATTATTAATCCTAAATCTTAAAATCTAAGATTAATTACTTATTTATATTAAGTATATTTTATGTACATGAAATTTTGAGTATAAGAAAACAAGCTAAATACTATAACCTAATCTACTCGAAACAAATACAAAAGTATTTAGTCCTAAATCTTAAAATCTAAGATTAATTACTTATTTATATTAAGTATATTTTATGTACATGAAATTTTGAGTATAAGAAAACAAGCTAAATAATATAACCTATTCTACTCAAAACAAATACAAAAGTATTTAGATTAAGCATAAAGGTTAGTCAAGATTGATAAGAAAAATATTAGATATCATCCAACAAACTCTTGTTGTGCACCATAGTTGGTGATTGTTCTCCAAAGTTGATATGTGATTGCCCTTCTCAATAGCTTCAAGATGCATTTCATGATTCCTAAAAAATAACAGATATCATCCAACTAACTCTTGTTGCACCATAGTTGGTGATTGTTCTCCAAAGTTGATATGTGATTGCCCTTCTCAATAGCTTCAAGATGCATTTCATGATTCCTAAAAAATAACATAGATAGTACTATTGGGACTCAAATCTATTGTTCGACTTTGTGTGCCTTTGTTATCTGTGACCCATTGATAGAGATTTGCAACTATGAAAGGATAACTCTGGTACCTCTCTACCATTGTAGTAAAATCAGACCTCATGATAGAGATTTGCAACTGTGAAAGGTTAGTTAACTCCAGTATCTCTCTGCCATTGTAGTAAAATCAGACTTCCTTCTGAGTTGCACAATCCTCCAATCGATATAGAGAGTACAGGATATAATACTTGAATCCATACAAAATATACAGAGAGTTCACATTAAGGGGTGATTTAAGGAGCTCTTTCGTTTCTTTTGATATGGGTAGGACTCAATGCTTAGCTGCTTTGGGCATTTCACTTTCATTCTCCACTTGGGGTGAAGATTGTAAGCTGGTGTCTTGAGGCCAATGCATCAAAAACAATGTATTTGAGCACTTTGGATCTATGCTATAAATGTTAGGTGGTGTACAGAATTATATCTTAAATTTTGTAAGATGAGTTGGCAGATGATCTAAATCCAAGATATACCACACACGTCGAACGTGATTCATCTGATGAAGTCCCGAAATTTTGTTGTGTTAAGTATTTTGACAGTGGATTTCGAATATGCTTGATTAGCTCGATTTGAATATATATATTTTTAAATTATCAGTTTCTTGCAATTTCTTATTGGCATGTTTTAAATGATCTCCACTGTCTATGTGGATCTTCCACTGTTCTCGTAATAAACGTGTTAGCCTAATAATTGATTCTTGCAAGCTTTTTTAATCCTCCCCAAGCTTTTTCTACATTGACGATCTTTTAAGTGATCTTTTTGGTTTCTTGTGCTGAAAAAAGGACAAAATTGTATTTGTAATGTAGAAAATTGTATTTATATATATTTTCCTTTGATTCATTTTTAAAGTAACGTTGAATGTAAATTTGACAAATCTCAATTTGATTCTATCTTTATGTATAACCACAGATCAGACCTAATCTTCAATTTAATTATATTGAATCAAAATTTTGGATGTGGAAGTGCTTTTAGAAATTTTGTATTGTCAATGTATATCAATATTGTAAACATCATTTTATGTTTCCTTCTTGTTTTCAATCATTCTTTACTAAAATTTCTCCTTATTTTTAATCATTTTTATGAAACTCTTAAATCGACAAGGTGTGTTTTATTAAAGTTAGATATTCTTTACTTATTTTTAAATGATGTTACGATCAATTTTTATCTTAAAAAATATATTTCAAAAATTCACTTCCCTTTTTTAATTGGGAATGTCTCTCTCTACCTCACTTTAGATCTTTTTCTCAACTCCTTATAAAAAAATATATTTCAAAAATTCACTTCCTTTTTTTTTAATTAGGGATGTCCCTCTCTACTTCACTACATATCCTTTTCTCAACCCCCAATTCTCACAATTCAAGTTTATCTCCTTTTTTTGAACAAATTTGTGGGAAAACTAGATTTAAAGATAAAGTAGCCAAACATTAACATTCCTTACATTCCCTTCACTCAAAAACTTTCTTTATGCAATTTATTTTCATGGTTGATTAGTAATGGGTTTGGTCTCACAAGCTTTGGTCCCATGACACTACATGTCCCTTTTTATGCCCTTTAGGTCTCTTTCTATGCCTTTTGGAAACCTTTCATTTTTGTCCTTTATGCCTTTGGGAATCTTTCTTTGATCTTTAAAAGGTATTTTTCTTAAAAAACATTTTTGGGCTTATTTTAAGCCAACCTTTCTTTTATCTTTAAGAGGTAGTTTTCTTTAAAATGTTTTTTGACTTTATTTTTATAACTGTCATCTACTTTGCAAATTGTAAGACAAGCTACATCTCTTAGGCATAGAGAGAAGTAGATAGGGAAGGAGGGAGAGAGAAAGATAGAGTGAGGGAGGGAGAGGTAGATAGAGCTCGGGAGAGGAGAGATAGAGAGAAGTGGAGAGTGAAGGAGGGAGGGAGAGAGAAGTGAGATTGAGAGAATTTGAGAGGAAAAGAGAGAGGGGGGGCGAAGAGGTAAAGAGGGATAGGTGAGATAGAGTAGAGAGGGAAAGAGGGAGAGAGAGCAATATGTCTTGAGCTTAGGGGAGAGATAGAGATAGAGATAAAAAGAGGTAGAGAAAGGGATGGAGAGAGAGATAGAAAAAGAGAGAGGGAGAGAGAGATAGGTCTAAAGATTAGGGGAGAGAGAGAGAGAGCACAAGATAATAGAAGCCTACTGATTAATGAAATTTGAATAAGTCAAAAAAATTATAAGATCTTCCAAAATCTAGAATCTACATTAGAACTTCCAGAGATCCAAAATCATTTTCAAACATCCTTAAACTATATACATGAAATATAAGAAAATAAATGCTCATATATAAATGTCACTTATACTTAAATGTTTATTTGAACATGTATATAGTATAAGGAAGAGGGAGATTGTGACATATATAAGGAGGTAGAGAGAGATGGGAAGAGAAAGAGAGAAGTATTTTTCCTTCTTTGAAATGTGTGTGTTGCATTATAGCATGCTCTAATTTGTCTTTTATGGGACTAAAACGTGGTGTGGCTACTTTTTGGTCCCCCATGTTTCTGCACTTACCCCAATATGAGACATTCATTTTAGGTGGGACCGATTGCTAGATCATGGCTTTTATTATAGCTACAATGTTGCATCGTAGGGTTTTTCTTTTTGTGGTTATAGGGGGATTTTATTTTCATTTTGAGAATTGGTCTTGATGAAAAATTTGAATAGACAAAGTGGGTGTTATATTTTTTCATAGTTTCAATCATTGAAGTTCAATTACAAGAAGGCAATGGATTCTATTGAAGTGTCAGAAGATAGTACATTGCAGGGTGTCATGGATTTCATGTCTCTAATGTTGTAAGTATATCTTCAAGAAATATTTTTGAATGTAACAAGATTTCCTCTTAGCACATTTGCTACTATGAGTTTAAAGTTAATTTGATAAATGTGGCAACATTTTGAAAATATTGTAGTCTCTGTAATAATCATTTTATTTTACACATGATTTGTGTAGTTTAATAATGGACAACTAAGTATGTCTTATCTATGATGCTTTAATCTTAATGCATAATGCTTTGGTCAAGTATTCTATATTTTATCTTTCACTACATCCTCTTCTTGTCAATCTAACTCTATAACCCATTGATAGGCACCAATCTAGGAATGTATTAACTTTATCACCAAACTAAAAGAAAAATAATTAAACAACTATTTCAATTTCAGTTATAGTTCCATCATGGTTCATGATTTCACAATGCACATGGAATAACAATCATAAGCTTCACATTTAATAAGTTATATGAGTCACATATCCTACCCCCACCTTTCACTCATTGCAATGGTGTCTAATCATATATATTTTGGTACTAAGATAGCTAGTTGCTCTTAACTCAGTGAAAATATTTGGAGTTTAATCAATAATCTAGGTTTAGTTATCATCATTTTCATTTGTTTTATTTTTTTAATCTAACCTCTAGAAACACCCTCCTAAGTTTAAGTTGAGCTCAAAGAGTAGGAAAGAAAAATCACTCGCATAGTGTTGGTCTTTAACCAGGCTCCATGTTTTATGGATGAGAAAGTTTCACTTTCATGATGATAACCCTAGCCTTGAATATGAAATTTTATTTTAAGAAGTAGAGCAATGGTTTTGGGACCCAACAGGTGCAGTCAAGAAAATTTGTTCCTCTACTCCTACTCAACCTTTCAATCATCTAAATTCATTGAAATGTGTAATACCATGAGATTTATGCCCTCATTTGTGTGGGAAGCATGCCATGATGCAAAATTGACTAGTTGTCAATCCAATTAGTTGAGGCCTTGTACCTCCTAGTTGATCCATATTTTTGTAGGTTTTCCCTTGTCTTTGGATGTTATCTTGTGTCATATTGGAATGGACATAAAGAAGGTGTCACTCTAACTCTACTCCATCTATTTGTGAGAGAATAAGTTTGTGGACTAGTTCAACCTCATGGAGGAAGCTGCATCTTCTCATATGTTTGAATTTGTGACTTTGTCTCACAAGTAGTGAAGTCTTCTGCTTTGTGCCATCATGCGTAATGCATTGGTAATACTACCTAGTGTGTCATTGTACTTGTCAAAACACCTTGTGTGTATGAGTGTGCAATACAACATGCAAATTTCAAACTTGAAAATGTAACCAAATCATTTGTAGATAGTTTTTGTTAATTAATGTATCAATTGTATGTTAAGATTACTTCTAAGTATAACCAATTTGCATTTGTTTATTCAAAATTTTCTAAACCCACATGTATATATCACTTTCATAATTGAATTGCAGACATTCTATATTCTGTGATATTAATATGATGAGATATTTTTTAGATTTGATCATGTTTTGGATCAAAATCTATGATTTATCATTAGAAAATAGAAAATAAAAGAAGAGTTGTTGATCAACGTTTTAGATCAAACTCCATGATCAACACTAATAGAATCTTTCTATTTTCTAAAAATATAGGTGAAATGTAAATTCATAGTGATTATGTCAAACCTCAAATTTTATTTATACAATTGATAATGATTATGTCAACCTCCTAAAACTCCAGGTTTATTTAAAGTTTCCACTGTAAGGAAAACTAGATTTGGAATCTTGTACCATATTGTGCATATCTAACCACCGCCTTCCTTTTTCCAAATATACTTTGTGTAAATCATATTTTATTCATTTGACGTCCCATAATAATTGAGAAGCATCTAAACAATTTGCTATTGTTTGTTGTATCTTTTCAGTTGCACTGTGCATATCGGCATCCATCGATCGTTACAGAGAAAAATAAATAAAAGTATTTTATTAAATGCTGTGTTGAGCTTATTATCAGATATATCTTCTCATGATTGCAATGTTTTCTTTGGTTGTGCAAATAGGGAAACTCGCTAGCATACTATAAATTAAGGTTGATAGTTTCTAAAACTATTAATAAAGTATTGATAAAACTCAAAACTGAATAGGTATATGAGCTGAGAATTGAAACATGTATTTTAAATAATAATTAGAAATACAAATGGGAAAAGATATGTTTAGTTATTTTAATGTAGTTTTGCTGATTATGTTTATGAATTGATTAATGTTATAATTGAAACAATTGAGTTTCGAGCTAGTATTAGAATATTGTGAAAGAGAGAAAAATAGATTGATGTTGGGATTTCTGACAACATGAATGAAATTATGTTTATGATCTTGTCCAACTAACGAGATTCTATTGTGTGCACATGATTATATCTTTTGTAGGTGTGGATCTCTAAAACTACTTTGTACTCTCATTTATACTTGCTTGATAAACAAATTTGGTGCTAACAAGAACCTTGGGGATTTGTTGTGAGTGGCTAGAAGTATAAAACTCCCTTGATTAGGTAAAATCCTTTGTCCTTGTGCAAAAGATTGAAGACATACAATACAAGTTTGCAAAATGCATACAAGGATGATGCAACTTATTTATCAATTTAATGATTCAACTGTGAAATATCTATTTAATAATGTGTTTAAGGGAGTCTATTTGATGATAACTTGTCTCAATATTCAATTATGACTAATGACCTAGGGCTTGCCATGAAATACAAGATCCTTGGGGCTTAATTTTAATTTTTTTGGTGTGCAAACCGATAGGCAACAATCAATTTCTAGAATTGTTGGCTTTGAGAGCAGTAAATTTGAAATTTCAAAAGGTGGAAAAGTAGCATGTGCAAATCTGCCCAAGAGATTGTGTTGTGTCTATGAGTTGAAAAAACCTTAATATCTAGAGCAATCCAATTATATGAATAAGATAATGGCATTTAGGATGATAAATTTTGGGTTATGATTAGCTTGTGTAAAAAATAGGATAAATTGAGCATTGGGATAGTGTATTTAAGATAGGTTCAAAAATGAATGTAGAATGAAAGGGTAAGTGGGGGAAATATACATTTTTCTCTCTTATATTTTGGCATGTATATGATCTACATGTGAATCATGCATGCCAAAGTAACAAATATATAAATTAAAATAATTAGTCATGAAAGGGATAGACAACAAGGTGTTGTTTCTTATCTTCTTCATGTTTCTAGTAGTATTGTATATCTTTATACCCTACACACAATCATTAGTGGTAATTGCAAGGAAAGCATTAGAAGAATCAAATCATAATTATCTCTTTTTGTATATTTTTATGAGCACAAGTTTAATCAAGTACAAAAAGAAAAATAATGTAGAGTTTGAATCCAAAATATGAATTTTGAGGATTTGATCAAGTTTGCCCCCATAAAACCATGTAAAATTTTGAGAGAAGAGAAAAGAAGTCATGTTGTCTAGGGTTGTTGAGAGCTTGGAAGAAAAGTGGGCCCCTCAATCTATACAAGCATAAGCCAACAAATAATGAAATATCATTTCATGTTACTACAATTATAAAATTATATTTTATTGTTTATCATATATTTATAATTTAAATGATATTTTTCTAGATTTTAATGTTTACAATTTTGCCTATGTATTTATTAGTCATTTTAATGTGACCTTTGTGAGTATAGTCGTTATATTATTAACATATTTCATTTATATCTTCATAATAATTACAAAGAAATGGGACATACTTAGCACCTAAGAACTTTTAGGACTTTTTAGTATGAGGAAGGAATGGTGAATATTGTGTGTAAGAAAATATGTGAATTATACCAACAAATAACACACAATTAGATGCAATGTATTATAGTAAAGAAATCTAAATTAAGAAAGCATAATTTGATAATATGATTCCTTAAAAACATTCCATCTTCCTCTATTGTTAAATGTCCTAGTAATTGTGCTCTCAGATCTTAATTGTGCACTAATTCATTGGGATGCCACTTAAGAAATGGGTAGCCTCTAAACTAGAATGCAAAATCTAAGTCTACATCTACATGATTAGAGGATTCGGCTGGATGATATGATTAAATGACATGATGAATGAGCTGATGTGTACAAAATGGTATGGAAATGATACAAAGCAAAATTAAACTAATGACAATGACATGGAAACGATTATAAATGCTGAATAAACTAAGAAACATCTAAAGGAGCCATGATTCTAATCTAATTGCTAATCTATTCTAGATGCTGAATTTAAAATGCAAACTAAGCCTTCAAGTGCTAAAATGAATTATGCAGAGTAATGTTATGCAAATGCTCCTTATGAAAAAACTATAAATGGGCCTCAATTTATAGATTTCACCAAGGCATCAGGTGAGGTGGCAGTGATGAATGATCAAGATTCGATCTGGAGAAATCAATGGTGAGAAATGAAGATGGAGAAAACAAGGTGTAAGTGTGGAATAATTAAATAAGTAAAACAACTAAAAACACTTCTTAATGAAACATTATATCAATATTTAACAGTGATTAACAAATTTAAAGCACATAAAGCTTGAAAGTGTCTCATTGTCTCCTATCTCCAAAGATTTATCAAGTCATGGAAGGGCTCTCAGATTTGATAAGTACTATGACTATTAAAATGCCTATCTAGAGAATGGAATGATGCTAAATGTAGTGATTGCGATGATTGATAATGAAACTAAATGATATGATGCTACTGTAAATGAAACCTAATGGATGAAAGCTACAATAAAACTATGATGTTGTCGTGATCTAAATTCTACTGATGCTTATGGTTGCTCTAATGCTAAGATTCTATTGTTATTGATATGATTGTTGCAGAGTAATTGTGCACAAAGATTTGGGATCCTAGATCCATTTCCTATTTCAAAAGGTTGTATTTATAGATTTACAATAGTAGTTTTGTGACAGGGTAGCACAATAGAGGCCTGGATTCAATCCTAAGATTTGAAGGGTGAGAGATGAAGAAGTTGGAGCTAATGAAGGGAATGGTTTCTCCCCATGAAAACATTAGGTAGGCTGATAGGAAGGATTAGAGGAAGAAGATTTGAGAGATTGATTCAAATTTGTCTCCAATTTGTCTCCACAGCTTTCCCGTGAATGCCAATTGAATTAAATTGGATTTTTGATATCAAATTTGGTAGGTGAGTGAATAGAGGAATTTGCTTTATGCTTTTATTTAAATATTTTGATTTATTTAAATTAGCAAAAGGGAATAAATAATTTAACAAAAAAAACTATAGGAGTTGTTTATTAAATTAAAATATAAGGAATATGATAATTAAACAATAAAGTATAAAACTTTGTTTATTTAATTGAGATTGAAATGATGTAATAATTAAATAACACCAACTATAGAAGTTGTATATTTAATTAAATATGAAGAATAGAAGAAATGAACTATAAATAAATATTTCTATTCATTTAATAGTAGAAGAAATTAAGATAATTAATTAAATAAAGCGTATTTAATTAATTTGATTATCTAGACCATTTTTAGGTGTATAAATTTTGCCCCTCTTTGAAGTGATGTGTTTATGCATTGCTTCAAAGAAAATTTTGTGATGCTGCTGCTAGTATCGACAGAAAATTCCAGTATGCCCCAGACATGTTTTTCAAGTGATTTATGGATATATGCCCCCTTGAGAGATAAATTGATGAATTTTTTTTTTTGAATGTTTTGGATTTTTTCAATTTTTTTATGATTTTTCAATGATTTTGATGTAGATTCGATGAATATTCAGTGATGAAATAATTTATCTCCCAATAATTGATGTAGAAAGTGCCTCAAGATGATATTGAATTAATTTTTTCTAAAAAAAATTAAATAATCCCACCAACATCCCACCTTCAATAACCTATAAAAGGTCAAAATGTCCTTTTCAAACTCATTTGTGCATTTTGACTTTTGAAAACTTTGTGAGAGAGCTATTTGAGCCATTTGGAGCAAGATGTTGATTCCTTATCACACCCACTGGTTTGAGCGTGTATGATGTCACCAGCGCCCGACCACCTATAGACCTTCGGTACGTACCTTTTATCCTCTTGTTTTTTCGTGCATTTCCTTGTTTTTAGCACTTTTTTTGGATTTTAAGTTTTTCATTCTTTTAGCGCTTTTACTTTCCGTTGTAGCACTTAGATTACTTGTTTTAGCACTTAGGACCACTGTTTTAGCGCTTTGATAGGATAAATTAGTGCTTTCAAAAATTTAGTGCTTAGGATAGATTCTTTAGCACTCTAAACTTCTGTTTTAGTGCTTTGATTAGTTTAGCACTTCGACTCGAAGTTTTAGCACATTGACTTATTAGAATGGCACTTTTGGTAAAATGGCACTTTGACCATCTATAATAGCGCTTTTGACTAATGAAATGGCACATGTCATGATTTAGTGCTTTTAATGCCCATTTTAGTGCATTCAAATCAAATTGATGAAGTTTGTCAAATTTGTCCTTGATTGTGTCAAATTTTTATCATGTCAGCCATTGGTTTGATTCGATTGATAATCCTGATCAAGTAAATGATGTTTAGCCTCATGATAGGCGAGGTCTGATGTTTGATTTATGGTAATTATCCTCATGATAGGTGAGGAATAATTATAGTTTGATTGATGTATAGGTTATGATAAGCGAGGTTGATTTGATGCATTGATGATTGATCTCATGATAGGTGAGGTTCAATGATACTTGATGATTTGAACTCATGATAGGTGAGGTTCAATGATGTTCGCTCATGAGATTTGATCAAAAGTATCACCAAGAGTTGATTAGTTTTGATAGGATATTTGATGTTTGATGATTCGACAAAGAGTACTAACTTTGAATATTTCCTGATAATAGGAGTCGTTGGAGAACCTTCAGGTTCGAGAGTGATTCCCCTAGAAATTTGATTTGATACCTTAGTTAGGGTAGCCTGACACAATAGTCATTTCACGATGTGTTTTGTCTTCTTTACTACTCATGCCCCAGATTAGGATTAATCGAGGTCTGTTGACAATGCTAGCCAAGAGATGGCATAGCAAACATAACACCTTCCGCCTTCCTACTAGTGAGGTGACAGTCACTCCAGAGGATGTCTAGAGGAACCTGCGGATACCAATTGTGGGTGACATTGTTGTATATGATTCATCAGAGCAGGGTGGTACTGATGCTCTTCGGAGGGTGTTTGAGGATGAGAAAATTGTTGGAGAGTGGATTCCATGGTGGGAGATGGTAGTTGATTACACCACTTTTCCTACAGTGCTTGTTGGATTCATCAGAGGATTCCTTTGTCCTAATCGTAGGTCAAAGGGATCTCTGTTGGTTGGGGCCGATTTTTGGAGAATATGGTCATTCATGGGACCAAAAATGCTTGGGTCATGTGTGTATTCTCATCCATTTGTATCATGATTTGCATTCGACAATCTATCTTGGAGGTTGCAGTTTGTTAGCCGGAGCTACATTACTATAGGTATGGGTGTGGGAGCACATAACTGTCACGCGTCTAGTGCCAGTGAGATAAAGACCAACTATGAGACCATATGCACGTATAGATATGCAGGCCGCCTTACTCAGTCCAGACTGGGTAATTTAGAGCACTAGAGGAGAGTGATTGATGATATAGAGTTCATGACATGGCATCCCTACCTAGATTGTGGGTGCTAGGATGAGGATGATATTTAGGTGCCTTTTCTTTGTCATTTAATGCTACTGATTGGTTAGAATCGTTGGGTGTTAGAGATATTTTTTTATCAGACGAGTGTATAGACAGTATGGTTTGGTTCAGGGTATGCCCCAGGGTGTTTCTCATTACGCCCATCGTCAGTCAAATACTATAGATTGGGGGCCTATTTTGTCATATGATGTAGTTTTTTAAGAGTATCATTCTTTGCAACCATTTGAGTGGGACATCCGTTTGAATATTGTTGAGCCACCAGTTATAGCAGACTATGTCGAGTATCTGGCTTTGCATCCTTTTCCATGCCTTACTATTCTTGATTAGCCTGCCCCATTACCTGTAGAGGAGGATGTTGTTGTTGCACATGGTCATAGGCAGAGGAGAGAGGAGGTCGAGGTGGAGGATGTCAGTGAGGAGGAGGATGTCGACGAGGAGGAGGATAGTGGGGATGAGAGGGATAGTGGAGATGAGAGGGATAATGAATATGAGAGCAGTGGAATGATTATAGATTTGACAGTGGAGATGTTGCAGGTGGGTCGGGCCCTGCCTTAGATTTTCCTGAGGATGCAGTGCCTCGTAAGAGGCAAGCAATGAGAGATGTTTCAGATCAGTTGTAGATAGCGAGTCTTCAGGTGTAGTTAGAGACTATTTAGGAGAAAATTTTGTAGGCTCAGGGTTTATTAGAGTAGACTCAAGCTCAGATGCAGGCTCAAGCCTAGTCACATGTAGAGGCTTTAGCATTAGTGTAGGCTCAGTTGGACACTACATAGACACAGATTGCAACATTAACAGTCAAGAGAGATGTTGCTAGGTAGAATGGAGAGGGTGCTTAGGCTCAGATCGCATCCTTGACAGCCAAGAGGGATGCCACTAGGTTTACAGTAGAGGGTGCTCAGGCTACAGTCGAGAGATTATAGAGACTGGCAGATGGTACTTCCCTAGCGTATTATATGCGAGAGGTTTCCCATATTGGTAGAGAGGTGGAGTACTATAGAGGGAGATATTATGATTTCATCCCTAGTAAGTAGAGAGTGAGCTACAAGCAATCCCGATCTAGCATGACTCATTCTAGGACTGTCAATGCGGGTGTGACACAGCCTCTCCAGAGAGATCCCAGAGATCTTGGTACATCTGGTGGTGGTGGAGGGACTAGTCCTACTATGCCTGCACCTTCTAGAGCCAGCAGTACTTAGTTTTAGATGTGATTTCCCCTTTTGTATTTGAGATGATGATGTACATTCTGATTACAACCATTTTTTGATGATATATCTCTTTTCATTTTAGACATCATTGTATACTTGACATTAATATTCCGATCTATATGATATGCAACAGATTCCTCGATCTATGATGTTTTCTACATGATTCTCTGATGGATGCATTTACTTTCATGTTCTATATGCTATGTGATTATCCTTTTATTATGTTTTTACGAATGCAGTTTATATCATGATGATATGCTATGATGTATGATGTTCTATTATGATGATGCATAATGATGATGTATGGATGATGTATGGATGCATGATGTATATGTATGATGATGTAATTACATACATGGTTATGGATATGATGTGTTAAGATGATATATGATATGCGATGTAAATGGGATGTGTGTATTTTTATTTTTGTGTAAATGCATTTATATGAGGTAATAAATGAATAAAAATGATGTATGATATATGATGTAATTAATGGATAGATTAATGATATGTGATATGATGTAATAAATGGATGGATTAATGATATGTGATATATGATGTGATAAATGAAAAAAATGTGATGATAGAGATTTATATGTTTGAGATTTTCTTTATGCAATTTTATGTGATATGGAAAATATGATATGATGAATGCAAAATGATTTGATTCAAATGTGTGAATGATGATTAAATGTTTTCTAATGTATGAAAATGAATTTGATGATGCAATTATATGATCATGATGATGTTTTTTGTCAAGTATACTCAGTCTATATATGAGAAAAGATAATCGTTAAAATTTGAATCCTTCATGAGCTTTAGTAACAAACACTCTCTAGATGTAAAAACTATTATGAACACAATATAATTTAACCATGCAAATATATATGCAAATATTGGCATTCTAACAGTACTTTTGTGCTTTGTATCATCATAGAGCTTTTTAAAATGTTGAAAGTGAGTACAAGCACCAATGGTATAGTTTAGACCATGATGACCTGAGTATTACTTCCATGATTTTTGATATTACAAGCGAACACAAGGATCTAGGTATAATTAAACCAAGATGACCTAAGCATTTCTTTTGTAAAATAGACAAGAATTTACCATTTTCCTATGTGAATTGGAATGTCATCCATGATACTTCATAGAGCACTTCCCATGACAATTCACATAGTAATTATGATTAATTCACAGACAATAGATAAAGAAAATACTATTCTCCTTCCTTGCTTCTCTAGTTCAATACATCATTGAGTTTCTCTAAAGAAATGATAAAATTGATCAAAGTACAACATATCCAACTTTTGCTTAAAGTATTTCAATCATTATTTAGATTAGATCATCCATCTTGATTTTATGATGCTTTTGTGATTTTTGAGATTTTGACCAAAGACCTAACCTAAAGACCTATCCTAGGGGCCTTGGGGTCTAATCAAAGATTAACCTTTCCTATGTTATACACGTAGAGACCACATAGTTCGACTGACTAGACTCATGTTTTTTGGATTTTTTATATGGAATTTTTGACTTGTTTTTTCAATTTTCTGATGTGATATGGATGTTTGATGTGTTTCTAATGGTGATTGATGTTCTATGTTGGGTTGTGTTTTGATCATTGTTTTTGTCGTGTTTGTCTTACCACTATTTTTCCATTTGATTAAGTGCAATGTTTATTTCCCCCAATGAGGTTCAGATGTTGCCCCCAAGCTAGGGTGAGACATGACCACATGATATGATATGATAATGGATGTAAAAAATGATGGTCAAAGTAAGGACCATGACATGCGTCGAAATAGATGGGAAAGCTAGTTCAAATCACAAATAGCGCCTATTTCCAAGTTTTCACTACATGTTTTTTTTGCACTTTTTTAGTCTTTTTGATTTTTTGTATTTTTCCCTTTTTTGATTTTTTTAGTATTTTTTTGTCACCAGGATGCCTATTTTCCAAGTTTTCATCAAGGTAACCATTTTGAGAAACTAATTCATGCACCAAGTGATTTAGGTATAGAACTTTCTGAGATGGATATTGTTGATAGGTTCATCAAAAAAATTCCCTTTTGGTGTAGACAATTGATATTCTCTTGATCCATACACTGATATGATTACAAAGGGACCTAGCCAGTTAGGTTCAAACTTCCCTTTCTTTTCTCTATCCTACTGATTCCTAGGGTTTTCCTTTAGGACCAAGTCTCCAACTTGAAATACTCTAGGTTTTACCCTGTGATTGTAGCTCCTTGACATTCTTTGTCGGTAGGCCTTCAAATGATTGACAACTTGCTGACAATGTTCATCCAGTAATTCCAGTTCTTATAGCTGAGAGACTCTGTAATCCTTATCTATAATGATATCCTTTAGTGAGACACAATGTGATGGTATTTCTATCTCAATGGGTAGGATGGACTCTGATCCATACACCAAGGCATATTGTGTAGCTCCTATTGGTGTTCTGATATTGGTTCTGTAGGCCCATAGTGTAGGATTTAGCTAAACTAATCATGTCCAACATCATTTACCATTTTCTTTAGTATTTTTAGATTTTTTTTGTTTGAGGCCTTTGCTTGGCTATTTTCCTGTGGATAGTATGATGTTGAGAAACGATGTTGGATATGGAATTGTTCACATAATTCCTAGACGTCTTGGTTTTTAAAAGGCCTGCTATTGTTTGTGACAATGGATTGGGGTACCCCATACCAACAAATGAGGTAGTTGAGTATGAAAGATGAGATCTGCATTCCAGTGATAGTTATTAAAGGAACCGCTTCTATCCATTTTGTGAAATACTTTGTTGCTATGATGATAAAGTTGTGTCCATTAGATGAAGATGGATTTATTTTTCATACTAGGTCCAATCCCCATTGACAAAAGGGCCATGTTGATGTGAAGGGTTGTAACTCTTGTGCGGGCGCATGAATTAGATTACCATGAATCTGGCATTTTTGACACTTTTTAACGTATTGATAAGACTCCTCCATGTTTGGCCAGTAATACCTTAAACAAAGGAGTTTCCTGGCTAAGGTTAGCCCACTTTAATGGGTTCCACAAATACCTTCATTACCGCTCGTAAGGATATTTCAGATTCGTGATGTTCCAAACACCAAAGAAGAGTACCATCTAGACCTCAATGGTAAAGGGTGTCAGCAATCAATGTATGTTGGGTGGATTGACGGATAAAGTTACACTTTTGGTTTCTAGAGAGATCAAGAGGAAGGATATTATCCTTGAGGTAAGTATAGATTTCTCCATATTGTGAGGTGTGAGTGTCGGTTATTTGGCATATGGTCTGTGAATCAGGATTGTCGTATGTAGGGTTAGATATTTGTTCCACCATAAACTCATAATGAACTTTCTTTTCTAGTAATTGCAAAAGGGAAGCAATTATCACCATGGAATCTGTAGCCTTGCTCTCTGCCCTTGGTATTTGTTCGAACTTGATATCCATGAAGTACTTTTTAAGATCATCTATTATTTTCTTGTATGACATGATCTTTTCATCCTTTGTCTGATACTTGTCATTTACTTGATAGATAACAAGCTATGAATCCCCATACACTTGCATTTCTATGATTTTCCATTCAATAGCTACTTTGATGTCGATAATCAATGCTTCGTACTTAGCTATATTGTTGGTACATGAAAACATTAGCCTATAAGATCTTGGGATGGTGTGGCCTTGAGGTGTGACAAATAGAATTCCGGCACCAGACCCTCTTTGTGTGTACGATCCATCAAAATAAATCCTCCATTGTTGTGTTGTAATATTTAAGATGTCTGCATCTAGAAATTCAATTTTCATTGGATGATCTGATCTTGTAATGGAGCTTTAACTAGTTGATCCGCTATTACCTGTCCCTTGCTGGCCCTCCTGTCAACATATTGGATGTCAAACTCGTTCAAGATCATGAACCATTTTTCCAGTCTCCTTGTTAGAGTAGCTTTACTGAGTAGATATTTCAATGGGTCTATTTTTGCTATGAGCCTGACTATATGAATCAACATGTAGTGTCACAACTGCTGAGTTGAAAAGACTACTGCCAAACAATATTTCTCTATAAATGTGTAGTTTATTGCATATCCATTGAGTGTCCTGCTGATGTAGTAAATAACTTGTTCTTTTCCTTCAGAATCCTCCTGTACTAATAGAACTCCTAAAGATATGTCAGTTGTTGTGATGTATAGTAACAATGGTCTCTCTGCTATAGGTCGCATAAGTATTGGAGGCGACATCAAGTATTGTTTTATCTAGTTAAAATCTGTTTCATAGTCATGATCCCACTTGAATAAAACATTCTTATGAAGTAGATGATTAAATGGGTGACTCTTGTCTGCTAGCTAGGAGATAAATCTCCTGATGGATTGCAACCTGCCTTGTAGGGACCGTAATTGACTGATATTTTTAGGTGGTGGCATCTCCATTATTTCTTTAACCTTAGCTAGATCCACTTCAATACCTTTCTCTGATACTATGTAACCAAGGAGTTTTACTGATGTCCTTCCCTGGTGTGTGATTTTGCTAAGATGTCATCCACATAATCTTCCATCAAAGTATGCATCATGTCATGGAAAATAGTGGTCATCGTCCACTGATATGTCGCACTTGCATTTTTCAACCCAAAGGGCATAACATTCCAACATAATGTACCCCAAGGACAAGTGAATGCCATCTTTTCTTGATCTTCAAGTGCTATTTTTATTTGATTATACCCTGAGAAGCCATCCATTAAAGATAACATGGCATGTCTTGTTGTTAGATCGACAATTATATTAATGCTAGGTAAAGGAAAATCATCCTTTGGGCATTCCTTGTTTAAATCGCTGAAATATATGCATATTTTGATGCTATTATCAAGTTTGGATACATGCACAATGTTTGAGATCCATTCTGCATAATCTACAGACCTAATAAATCCTGCATCCAACAATTTATTTATCTCAGCTTTAACCATCAGGGTGATGTGGGGATGCATATTTCTTAATTTTTGTTTGACTATTTTGATTCCATTTGGTAGCGACAAATGATGCATTAGGAGATCTGGATCCAATCCTGGCATGTTAGAATAAGACCATGCAAAATTGATGTGCTGCTCCTCAAAGAATTTGGTGAATGCAGGTTTCTCCTGTTTTGTCATGGATGTTGCTAGATGTAGTATCTTTTCCTTTTTAGTTGTTCCCAGATTTATAGACTGTGTCAGTTCTACCAGTACTAATGATCTATCATGGTAATGCTCTAGGAGAGTGTCAAATCTTCCATCCTTCAGTGCCTCAAAAAGGTTTTCACTATTGGATATGTTCTTTATTTTTTCTTTTTCAAAATCTAATGTTTCCTTAAAAAGGTTTTCACCATTAGATTTATTTTTTCTGTTGTCATTTTTGCAACTGGAAGATTTGGTACCATCCCATTGTGAAGTGTCATTATGAGTGTTATGGATAGAAATTGTATCAGTTTTGTCACTACAAAGATAGTTTATGATGGCATCATCATTTGAAAAGACTAATGAATAGGTTTGGTGGGTTCCCAGTCAATAAGTTCGGGATGCCTCAGGGGTAATAAGTCATCAGTTGAGTAAGGTTGAAAGTTGTAAGTGTTCTGATAGCTAGGTGGTCAAAGTTGTCGATAGGAAGTTCAAGGTCTATGATAGTACTCACCTCCAAGTCATCTGTCTCACTCGATGTCTGATCGTCCTCGCTTGAGTCATCAATATTTGTTGATCCCTTTACAAATGGTCTATTTCCTGAGCTTTGTCCCTCCTCTCATAAGGGTGTATATGTTTGAATGACATCAATTTGTTTGTCAGTGTACAATGTAGCATATAAATGATCCCATTCATACTCATTGGAATCTATGTCAGAACTATCTCTCATTTGTAGAATCCTTTCTACCACTTTCTAAGTTTCTTCCTCTTTTGCTTCACTTGTGTAGCCTAATCCTATTTTTTCTTTAGGCTATAGTGTTAGGGGTTGAATAGGTTCTATAATACCATCCTTTCTCTTTCCAATTGGTCCTTGGATTTCATAGCTCATTTTCTCTAAGATAGCCTTCCCTTTTCCATACTGATTTGTTTTGATGCTGATATTTGTTGATGTTGAGGCTTCTTCATCCTTGTATAGCCAATTAAGAATGGCTTTGTCTTCTGACTCATCTTCGAGGGTACCTGCTTTAAAAAATATTTCATTAAGAGTTGTGATTGGTTGTGATGAACATGGTGTGTTTGATATGGGTTGTGAATATGATTTTGGTGACGATAGAAATTGTGATAGACACAAAGATTGCACAAGGGAATATTCTCCTAAGCCTTTGTCCTTCAACTGGACCTTGTCTGAAAATTGTTGTGATAGATTATTCATAGGACCTTCAGTGTTTGATAAAGTTGAGTTAGCAACAATTGTTTCCTTCACTTGATCCTTCTTCTCAACCCATTTAGATATGAAATTGGGTTGTCTTTCACCACTGGATGAAGTGGAAGTGTTGACTTCTCTGTTGTGGGGTACCAATGTGTCTTGATTTTCTTTTAACATGTTACAAGTTTGTGGCTTATTGTGGTCATCTGATATGGTGACCTCCTATCCGTTGACTGGAAATTTCAAACATTGATGGTATGTTGAAGGTACCGCTTTCATTTCATGGATCCATGGATGACTCAATAGTATGTTATATGTTAGGTCCTTGTCTAACACTCGAAAAACAATGTTTTTGACAATCGGCCCTACTTGAATTGGAAGTACAATCAACCCTTTGGAAGACCTTTCCTCTTCATCATATTCCTTTATTGTTATCTTTCTTCTAGCATCAATGGAATTGTTTGAATAGCCTACTGCATGAATTAGTTTCAAAGTACAAATATTTAACCTAGCTCTGCCATCTATTAAGACACGCTTGACACAGTGTTTATGGATTAGAACCTCTATATGTAAGGCTGCATTATGTGGGTGATTTAGCTACACATCATCTTGTTCAAAGAATGAAAGATAATGAGGTGTGGTTAGATGTCCCACCATGGCTTGGAATTGACAAACATCCAAATTACTGGGCACCATTGTAACTAATAGAGCCTATTCCAGAACATCTTTGTGTGATGGTGAGATTTTGAGAAGTTCTAGAATAGATATTTGTGTGGGTATCTTTTGTAATTGGTCCATGATGTTGTATTGATGCGATGGGGGAGTAGTTTTTTTGGAGGAAACTCCTTTTAATATCAATTTGGACTGCCCTCTTGTCGTTACATTGACTGGTTGATGTTCTTGTGTTTCCCTGATCTTTAGGACATTGATTTGGTTATTAGAGGTGTTTGTGCTTGGTATCATGTTCAAGGATTCAATGTCATTGATGTTTGTTTCATCTGTTTGATTATCAATGTCATTTTTCTCCACCTCAGAAAGGCAAAGAATGGTGGTGTCATAGACATAGTTTATAATTTTTCCTTTACCACTTGAAGAAGACTCTCCCTTTTTGTAGTTGGGTAATGGATTCGTAAATGCACTATGATCATTGTTTGTTTGATGCCCTTCAACAAACACCTTCTTTGCTTCAATCAAGTCTTGTATCAAATGTTTTAATTGCATACAGTCATTTGTTTTATGTCCCTTATTCTTATGAAATTTGCAATAATCAACATCGTTCCACAAGGATGGTTTTACCTTTGGCCCCCAATTTTTTTGCTTCTGGTAGAGTAATAAATTTGTTTGCAATGAGCTCTCTCATTGTTGATTCCAAAGTTTTTCCTAATGGGGTAAATCTCTGTCGATTGGATTTTATTTGATATGATGGTCGAGATTCTCCATTGTTTGTGTTATTATTTTGAGTAGTGCTTTGATTGTTGTTTTAGTTTTCATTTTGATTTTTTTTTACAGTTGTTGTTATCAAATTGAACACTAGTTTTGTATTGTCAGTTGTAGTGTCATTGCTTCCAATATTTCTATTTTTTTGCCAAAATTTTGGCTTGTCATTGTTTCCATAGTGATTTGTGTTGTTGGATGTTTCATTGTAGTGCTTAATCACTCCTCGTTTGACTAGGGCTTCTTCGATTTTAAGCCCATTCTCAATTACCTTTTCGAATGTCAAGGGACATTGTAGTTTGATTCTATAACTCATGTCATCATTTAAATTGTTGATAAATAATTCAATCTTCTCCTCTTTAGGTATAGATCAAGGATATCTAGCGAATAAATTTCTCCAACGTTGTAAGAATGATAGGAATGTCTCCCCCTTTTTTTTTAGGTTATACAAATCTTTTATGGTTACGTCATGTTGTATGTTCAAGGAGAATTGAGAAATGAATCTGTTGACAAGTTGTTTGAAGGATTGAATCCCTGGTTGTAATTTGGAGAACCATTCCATACAATGGCTCCCAAACTCCTAGGAAATAACCTCATGAGGTATGTATCTTCTTGTGCAAACTCGAGGCTCATTGTTCTGAACTCCCTTACATGGTCAATTGGGTTTGATTTTCCATTTGTATTTTTCATATTTAGGAAACTCACAGTGTCTATAGAAAGGAATCATGTCCACACTCAGATGAAATGGATAAGGAAAAATGTCTTGGAATAAATATCTCTTTGTGGTTCCTGTTTGCATATTTTGAATCTGTTGTTGCAAGGTTTGCATTTCAGCTATTAAAGCAACCACTTGATCTATGTCCTAGGTGTGGTGTGGTTCTGTTTCATTTGTCCTAGGCATTTCCTTCAATCGATTGATGTTGAAGTCTTTCAGAAGTTTGGCACCTAACTCTACTAACATCAAGAGATATTTCTCCATGTCTTGTTCTAAGACCTTTTCCATAAATTTATGAAAATTTGGGACCTGTTGGGCATGTTGTATATCTTGTGTTATTTCGTTGGTATCATGTTGTTGGAATCAGTAAAAGGGGTTTTCTTCAGTTATGTTTGGATTTTCAATTTCTTTCTCTAATTTTTTGTCTTTGCAACCTTGTCAAGATTTGCATACAAGTTTTGGTTGTTTTCACTAAACTTGGATCTTCTGTGTTGGGTTTAGTGTCTATTTGATTTTAACAAATCCAAATAGAATGATGTATTCTATTGATGAGGCTAAGTTGAAAATCTGATTACTGAGTTTTGTTTTGTGATGGTAGGATGTCATAATCCTGATGAGGAAACTTTGAATCAATAATCTAGATTTGTTTTGATAATGGAAACTTCGTATTTTGCAAGATCTGGGTTTATGTTTGAAAGCAGTTTGACTTGTAAAAACCTACTTTGTTTCATGTTTTTAGGACACTGTTTGAATTGTGAAATATTTTTCACTGGTAAAAACCTGAGTTTCTGATGGCAACAAATCTGACAGACATTTCTGAAAGGTCTCTAATTTTGTTTTGTTTTGTGGAAGCACTAATACAGAGGGTATACGTGTTGAAATAGAATGTAGAAGCGCTAAAAGTATGGTAAAAGTGTTGTCAAACAGAGCAGAAGTGCAAAAAAAGACCTTTGATGCACTGAAAGACTAGTGAATTCTTGACACTGGTAATGTTTGACAATGACAAAAGTGCTATAAAATTAATCAGAAGTGTTGAAACAGATTGCAAAAGCATTGTTTTGACTGCATATGCACTAAAAGACATTGCAGAAGCGCTAGAACAAACTATAGAAGCGCTATGACACTGGTATTTTCTGATACTAACAAAGTTGGGTTTACTGTTGATAGAAGCACTATAATATTTTGTAAAAGCACTGAAACAGACGACAGAAGCACTGTTTTGACTGTGGAAGTGCTAAAATAATGCACAAAAGCACTACAACAGATGGTAGAAGCATTTTTTTGGGTCCACAGTGTTGTTCATTTTTTCTCCTCATGAAAAGTTTGACTTTTTGTGGTGTAATTTTCTAGATTTTGGTGATTTTGGCAGAATATTTTTGCTGATAACTCCCTAATTTTGGATGAAAAACCTAATTTTTCTAAGTTTTTTCTACTGTAAGAACTGATCTACTCTATTGGAGTATTCTATGGTGGGTTGTGGGATGGAAGATTGATGAATAGGTTGACTATGGTTAGGTTCTTATGAAAGAGATCTTCTATAAAAATAGGCTTGTGAATACAAGGGCTCTAAAGCATAAACATCAGTGTAACCCCTAGCGAAATTGTGAAACCTATGGATGAAAGTTCTATGATGAAGCAAAATCTTCCTACTCTGATACAAGAAATGTCTTCTTTTCAAAAGGTTTTGTAACTAAGTGGTTTCTTTGGTTTTTTTATTCTCTTGGCAAGGGATTTCTTGACAAAATTTGTGGTTTTCCAATCCCTAATCATATATTTCTCAGTTTGATTTTTTCCAAGTTGTATTTTTCAAGATGATCTTTTATCTGGATTTTAATGATTTTGAATACACAACAATCAAATGTAGATAGTTGTTTTTATAAAAAAATATTGTGTTCCCCTATTGGACATATATTAATTCTATTTTTTCTCTTTAATATTGAGTTCAATAATGCTAGGCCCTTTCATTGACATGCAAACCATCCTTTAAATCAACACTTGCAAATTTACCTATAGTGTAAATTCTTGGTTGAGAACAACAATTTTGTGAAGTTTGATAAATTATTTTTCTACAACAAAAGGAATTCATCTATGGTGTAAGTTGTATTTATAAAATCTCCTCAACCATCCTCTTACTATGCACTTTAACACTATATTTTTTCCTACCATATAAAATTATAATGATAAATATCCTAATATTTGATGCACATTATCCTTATTACATCAAAAAAGTCATCATTTTCTCATAAATTTTTTGGCCTACTAATATTTTGTATACTTCAAACCTCTTACAAGATCCTCCTCAACGTGACACAATTAATATAGATTGAATCAAACTTGATGGGACTTCAAAATATTTCCCTAAAAAGTTTACCCTGTATTTCTATAGAAACTTCATGGACATCTTATTCTCTATTAAAGGTCTTGGAAAATAGTCTTTCATGTAATATAACATACCTTTTATATATTTTTTTTTGTAATTCAAGATTTGTTGACAGTTGAAATGGCACAACAACAGTTAAACAAAATATTGTTATTTTTTTTCTTCTGAAGGAGAAAGATAACACATGGATATCTTACATCCCAAGGTCTTTATAGTTGGTTCTCAACTGTGCTGATGTCCCTCAGTGGTCGATGTAGCAGTAATGTTCAAGGGGCCTGCTAGTGTGAGCTTTTGGATTATTCTAAGATCAAACATGAATTTAAACCTACTCTAACCGGGGGTTTTTAAAGAAACATAAAAAGATGGGTCAGAGCTTTGGGACATAAAGAATGATAATTCACCTATCTTAACCAGACTTTCTCTCCTTCAAGGAATTGTAAACTAAAACTAGAGAAAAAAATTAACTTGTGATTAACACACAGTTGCATTCATTCACAGTGTTGATTTCTACAACAGAGTACTAGTTACCATTTTAAATAAAACACCAAAATAACATTCCACTCCTTGAAGGCTTCACAAATCAATTGATTAACTTAAGACAAACACCATTCTGAAACACAATCTGAAATAGATTAAGAAAACTTGAAGGATACATTACAAGCTTCTACTGAATCTAATTCCTTACTAAGAAGACAAAAGAAGCTCCTATTACAAGGAATCAGGATGCAGTTCTGTCTCCTCTATCTTTCCTCTATTTCCCTATGTATTCTAAAACTTCTTCTAACTTTTTCTAACCCTAGAAGTTCTAACCTTAGAAAATCTAACCTTTACAAAGAGGTAAGAATACCATATATATATAGAGTATACGAAAAAGAATGCGTTGTCCCCCTTCATTAGGGTTTACAAAATATCTGCTTCCAGGAGAGTCGGCTCTCAGATCTTTATGAAGAGAGTCAAAGCCGCATTCAATGTGAATCCTTTCACCCCAAGCTGGATATTCTTCTACTTTAGAGAGACCTCTTCAAGTCGATGGGATGTCACGATGAGGCATCAAAATCCTTTGTCGAGCCCATTCCTTTATGTCGGGGAGACCTCTGCCAGTCGGGAAGACATTGTTGCGATATCACTTTGTTTCGGTGAATTCATTGATTCTCCCCGACCTCTTTTCATTTCGATGAGACCCTACCGGGTCGGTGAGACTTCATGGCAAGTTCTCTCTCTTTGGCTTGGAGCCCTATCAGCAAGATTCCACCCTATCGGTGAGACCTCATGTCAATCTCCTCCTTTCTCGCTGAGCTCATTCTTCTTCTCTGGGCTCGAGCTCTTTTTCCTTTCTCTAAGACTCCATCATAATCGCCCAGACCTTGCAACAATATTTTTATTTTGGCAAGGGCCTATGCCGAATTCACTCCGTGTCACCAAGACTCCCTTTGGTCGGTGAGACTTCATACCGACTGAAGCTTCCTTTTTTCGAATCGAGAGCACTTCGGGGAGACCTTAACATATCGGTCAGACCTCATGGTGAGGGAATAACCCTTTGGTGATCCTTTCATTTCGGGGAGACAAGGTCCCTTCGCTGAGACCCTACTCCAAATTCTCATTGCTTTATGTCGGCGAGACTAAGTCCCCTCGCCAAGACATCTTGGCGAGCCTTCTTTTCTCCGACGAGCACACCCATGTCGGGGAGACCTCCTTCATTTTGGGGAGACATTACCCTGAACTTCACATCTTGTTGCTGAGAGATCCTCGGGTCGCTGAGACCTTTCATCAAATTCCCTTTATTCTCGTTGGGCTCACTTTGCCTCAGCAAGACTCCTCGCTATCGGCCAGACGTTATGCCGAGCACCCTTAGTCCTTCGGGGAGCTCCCTCCAAGCTCAAATTTCTTTCGGTGAGACATTTCGGAGTTGCTCAGAAACCATGCCAAATGCATCCAGTCTCCCTGAACGCACATCTTATTGATGAGACATAAAGATCTCACCGAGACCTTATGGCAATGGAATCCCCTTTTGCCGAGGCCTTCATTTCATGTCGGTGAGACAATCCCACATTGGGGAGACCTTTCCCCGAGCCCTACTTGTCATATTGAAGATTGACCCTTTGGAAAGACTTTTTCATTTCTGCCAGACCTCTCGGTGAAGGAAAAATTATTGCCGGGCTCAGACCTTTGGTGGGACCTCCTCCTGTGCTTTGTCAGCGAGACCTGATGCACTCACCAAGACATCTTTCTGCTGCAAAAAGTCTCTCACCGAGATGTACAACCTCATCGGTGGTCAGCAAGACACAAGGCATTCAACAAGACCACACACCGAAGGAACAACTCTCGCCAAAGTGTTTGCTCCTTACATGGTAGTCGGTGAGACATGAAAAAGTCATCGAGACTTCTTCCTAAAGGAAAATCTCTGGCCGATATGTGCATCCCTCTGTTGCCGGTCGGTGAGACACAAAGATCTCACCAAGACCTTTCTCCAAAGGAGACTTTCATGCCAATGGGAAACTCTTAGTCACTGGTACAATGATTGATGTCTTACCGATAAGTATCTGCATGTGAATTTCAATTGTTGTGACATCCCTGAGGTCTTGCCGATAGGCAACACAAATTCCTATTAACCAAATGCATTGGTAGTCAGCAACACACCTACAAGGTCTTGCTGACTTTCTTCTTAGAGGAAAATTATGACCAACTAGATTGAGGAATACATTCCAACTGATCTCCCTTGGAAAATATCATCATGTGTGTGATTTGATCCTAAAAAACAAAGTCCCCATCAGTCGTCAGAAGCACATAAGATATATTATCCTAAGATACAGTATTGTCTATGATAATGTCATTCAACTCTCAGCAGGAAGGAAACTAACTCAAGCTAAAACAAAACTAGCAGACAACTCAGGAAGAAAACAAAAGAACCCCAAGAGCAAAAGAAAATAACAAAGGCAAAGAAACCAAAAAAAGGGGGACCCATTTTGTTCTAGAATTAAATCGAGTGGTTATGCAAGGCATAACAAATGGCGACTTGGCTGGGAAAATGGTTTAACCATTTTCATGAAACTGAAGGATTCAACTACCCAGAACTCCTGGTTCATGAACATCACAACTCCAGTTGGGTCAGTTATAACAACCAAGGTTGAGCTATCTAATCCCAAATGTAAATCATCACTGGCTACCCCTGAAATCCATGTGTGTGCTTGATTGTGCATCACTCTTTTGTAAAGTTTTCTTCACCTTTCGAACAACAATGTGCAAGATTTGAGCTACATGAGTTGATTCCCTTTAACTGTTGTGCAATGATATCCTGGGCATTGCTCCGCTTCGAGTCAGGCATCCATAGCCCCGATGGAGATACCTCTAGTTTTCTCACCGTATTGCTCTACTGCCAGTTAGACGTCCATAGCCCCGATAGAGATACTAGAATCACCCATTCATATTGAGTCTTGTTTTCTCTTTAAATAGTTCTCTTTTCTTTTCTTTTTCTCATAGAGTTTCAGATATTTCATTCAATATTTTTTTTTCAATATGTCAGATGTTTAACATCTATTCTAGGTTGAAAACTACCACAGACCTCATAACAACAATTAGGAGATCAAATTTTTCACTCAAATCTTACAACACTATCATCCTAGGACAAATATACCATTACAAGAGGAGATGATCTTAATGATTTGTGATAGATTTAGGGGAGCTAATGAAGGTCATTTACTTTGCACCTTGTTTTCAAAACTTTCCACAACTCTTACTGACAATGGGCATAAGGCAAAAGTTTAGGACAAAATCACCCAATCAGTAAACATGAAAATACCTAAACCATTTCTCTCCTAACAACCAAAGTATGCATCAGATAACAACCTACCATTTCAAGATGGAAAGAAATAGATAAAACCCAAAGAACAAACAAAAACAAAAACCAAAAGAACAAAGGAAATAGAAAGACAGAAAGAAAGGAAAAATAGATAAACAAAAAATTATTTACAAAGAAAGGAGCAAATTACTTACATAAAGAATAGAAGATTATTCACATACAAGGACAAAATTATTCACATACAAAAATTATTTACAAGTAGAAGCTATTTACACATATGAATCACCCAACAAAAGTACCAACTTCATGACTCAAAATAGTGTTTTAGAAACTATCCATTGACAGGCAAGGAAACAGGTTCTCCAGTTAAACTACTCAGTCTAAAAGCATTTTCTCCTAGGATCTCAACAATCTGATAAGGACCTAGCCAAAGCTTATCGAATTTCTGGTGACTGCCCTTCTTTTCACTAGCTTTATCCCATAACAACACAAGGTCTGATATCCTAAAAGCTTTGATTTTGGCTCTTTTATCAAACCAACATTTGACAACAGCCTGGTGCCTAAAGAATTGTTGCAAGGCGATATCTCTCTATTCTTCTAATTTCAACAAAGCAACTAATATTAATTCTATCCTATTGTCACTAATGTAGAACTTCTACATGAACTCAAGGATAGGTATTTACAGATGGATGGGGAACACAGGCTCTTGGCCATATACTAGCTTGAATGGTGAAGTATTTAAAGCGGCCTTAATCCTAGTTCTATCTGCCCATAATGCAAGTATCAGCTGGGTATGCCAGTCTCTAGGATTATTTTCTAATAGTTTCTTAATTACCCCTAAGAGATTCTTGTTGGTTGATTCTACAACTCCATTGCCTTGTGGGTAATAATTTGCAGAATACTTCAAGACAATTTTGTGATCATATGCCCAGGAAATAAACTCAGTAGAAGAAAAGGAAGAGCCATTGTCACATACTAGAGTGAAGGGCATCCCAAACCTAGTGGTGAGGCATTTAGTGAGGAACTTGATCACTACCTCTATTGTGTTGTTCTTGTAGGGTATAGTCTCTGTCCACCTCACACAGTAATCAGTAGCAGTTAAAATAAACTTGTGCCCTGCAAAATAGTTTGGGTTAATTACCCCAATAAAATCCAACACCCATTGGGCAAATGGCCTTACCTCATAGACAGGCTGCAATGGCATGGCTGCATGACATTCTTTTGATGCAGAAATATGACATATGTGGCATGTTCTCACATGTTGATGGGAATCTTTGAACACAAATGACCAGTAATAACTAGATCTGAGGATCTGGTGTGCCAATGACTCTACAAACCCATGACCTGTGCCATGTTTCCCATGAAACTCAGAGATCACGTGTTTAGCCTCTTGCTGATCAAGGCATCATAGGTACACTCCTTTGAAATTCTTCCTGTATGGCAACCCTCCTTTGAGCATATAATGAGAAATCTTCATTCTTAGTGCTCTCCTTTGAGTTGCATTCATTCCCTCTGGACACCGGTTATTGAGCATAAAGCAAATGGTATCAGCATACCAAGGGTCATTAGAGAAAGACTGGGTTTTGTATTGCTGATATACAATGTTGATGCCAGTGTTCACCATGGACTGAGACAAGCCTGTACCCCTGACTAGTTTCATAGGGTGTATCTCCAGATCAAATTCTTGCAATATGGCCATCCATTTCCCTCTTCTTTCTCCTAGCTTGTTCTACTTAAGTAAAGACCTCACAACAGTTTCAGGAACTATAGCGATGATTTGGCTTCAGAGAATTTAATGTCAGAACTTCTTGATAGCTCGAACTAGTGCAAAAGCTTGCTTCTCAAGAGGCAGGTACTTAACTTCAACATTTTTGAATGGAGAGCTCATGAAAGCAATCAGTCTTTCCTCTGCCTCCTCTTGTTGTTGAGTTAATACAGCTGCGCAGGAATGTTTAGAAGCAAAGGAATAGATATAAAATGGTCTCAAGTAGTCAAGGCTAGTGAGAATGGGCGCTTCTCAAATGGATTGCTTGATTTGTAAAAACACGGCCTTTGCTTCATCAGTCCACTCTATCTTGGCGTCTTTCTTCATCATCTCATTTAGTGGTTTTACAATCTCTGCAAAGCCCATAATAAAATTTCTCACGAAATTGATCCTCTAAAAGAAAGACCTCATTTCTTTCTTGCTTCCTGGCCTGGTGATCTTCAGGATGGACTCAACTCGATCTGGGTCAATTGATATTCCCCTTTCAGAAATTACATGTCCCAAAAGCTTCCCTTCAGAAACTCCAAACACACATTTTTTAGGATTCAAGGAGACGCCATACTAGATACATTATTCCAGAACCTTAGCCAAGTCTGCAGCATGGTTCAGTCGATCTTTGGAGAATACCGTCAAGTCGTCCATGTAGACAATGATGCATTTTCCAATCAGATCCTTGAATGCCATGTCCATGGTGCGTTGAAAGGTCACTCCCACATTTATTAGATCGAATGGCATCCTCCTGTATGCAAACGTTCCCCACTTTGTAGTGAAGGTTGTCTTCATTCTGTCTTCATAGTTAACCATTACCTGGTTATATCCAGAGTAACCATCCAGGAATGATATCATTTGAGATCCATTGACAGTTTGCAAGACTTTATCAAGAGAAGGGAGTGGGTAATTGTCCTTTTCTGATGATCTGTTCAGATTTTTGAAGTCTACACACAACCTGATCTCTCCATTTTTCTTATGGACTGGGACCAAATTAGCCACCCAAGTTGAATGGCGCACAGGGAAGATTATCCTTGCATAAAGCAATTTTTGAACTTCCTTAAGGATCAATGGCTCAATCAAGGCATTGACAGGGCACTGTTTTTGTCGAAATGGCTTGGCTTCGGGCTTCAGGGGAATAGTATGAGTCATTATAGTAGTATCAAATGTCTTTAGGTCTTCATATCCCCAAGCTATTGCAACAATATCTTTCTTGAGTGCCTTCAATATGTCTTTTCTGATTGCTTCAAGGCAGGCTTTCCCTATGTAGACATTCCTTTTAGGATGAAAATTAGCTAAGTTAACAATTTCGTATTCACATCCTTTATCTTCAGCTGATACCTTCTCTCTAGCCCTCCGGTCTGAATCAAATTTATTTTCTAAAGAAACCATTCCCTTGAGAATGTTATTATTCTTTAAATTGAGGACCCCTTCTGTGTCACATTCCTCAGGGTTCCAATCCCCTTGATCTCTGTTGGAATCATCAATAATTTTCCCCTCAAACACATCTGTGCTTGCTAAGAAAGCAAGAATATGTCGATCATCATCAAAGACTTGAAAGTTCTTGATATTATCAAGAACTGCAGGGGTGGAAATTAATTCCACTGAGAATTTCTTAAGCTTGGAGACTTGCATAGGATCTAGAGTGCTTGTAGCAATAGCCAATGAATCAGCTACCTGATTTTCTTCTCTAGGGATTAAGCTAATCCCAAAGGCATCAAAGTCCTCAATTAGGTTCCATACCCGATTTCTATAAGTTGCCAGCCTTTTGTTGTGACATGTGTATTGGTTGTGCACCTGCTTGATAACAAATTCTGAATCTCCCTTGACCATCAGGGCTATGACTTTCTTCTTATGTGAAAACATTAGTCCCCATGCCAAAGCTTCATATTCTGCTACGTTGTTAATACATCCAAATTGCAACCTATAAGAAGCAAAAAAGGTTTTCCCTTTTAGGTTGGTTAGCTCAATCCCAACACCACAATCTGTTTTAGATTTAGATCCATCAAATGTGAGGGTCCACAGTTGATCATGAGCTAGAGTTAATCCTTTTGAGGTCATTATGGGTACTTGGACAGAATGAGCTAGGGGTGGGGCTGCTTGGTCTTTTGAATCACATATAGGGAACGAGTGTTCAATAGGTTCCTCAGGAGTAATTCCCAATCCCTGCACAGATGTATTATGTGACCCAAGGTTATCCTTCTGACATTTACTTGCATCTTTGATGGATCCATCAGGTTTGGGCATACTTGTGAGTGCAGGGGTGTCAGACAAATCTTGGGGTTGCTCCGCATCAATATGCTAATTTGGACATGTGTCTGGGGTAGGTTCAATTTGAGAAGGAACCCCCTTTGAAGGTATCCTATCTCTGGTTAACATTATTGCTTCCTTGGCTTCAAATGAGAAGCGGTCTGCAATGGTCTTAGGGTGACTTGTGCTAGCTTCCTTAACTTTAGAAACATGGTTTAAAATGTCAATGCAGGGTTGGCAAGTCAATTCAGAGTGGTTTTGGTAATGTACCCTACACCAATTAGGGAGTAGAAGACTTTCCAAGTTGGTATCTTCTCACAAGACTAGCTGATCCTATTGTAGCTTGTTGGCCAATGCCTGTTGGTTTTCATTAATCACAAAATCAGGGAACTTCCGTATTGGAGGTTCTTTAGGATCAAGAATAGAAAAGGTTAAGATTTCCTCTCTTTTATAAACCCCTATCCCAGTTTCGAAATAGGCTACCTCATTGGGGCAATCATATTCAGTGATAATATGCTTGAGGCAAGGTTCACTTTCAATCATAATCTGAGTAGGAATCCCTCTCCATGGTAGCCACATATGTGAAAAGTCAAGGGAAAGATATCCCCCTAGAATTTTCATCAAATCTCTACTCAACGACATACCATAGGTCTCAGGAATGTCTGCTACTTGAATATCTATGTTGGTTAGGATCCTAGGGTCTGACCCTACTTGCACATGTATGTTTCTTAATTCCCCCACCACATTAACCTTTGTCTTTTCAAGTTGAATGACCTTCTTATTCATTTGTATAGGGTTCAATCCCAACTTCTTGCATATGGAAAATGGCATAACATTGCTTAAAGCCCCTGAATCTAACAGACAATTATGTAAGTTCTTCCCACAAATTCTTAAACTCAAAAGAAATGGTGGAGTACCTACCTTGTTTCTATACAAAGCTACATTCATGTCTGCAGGTGGGGCAACCTTGTTTTTCCCTTTTGATTTGTCAGCTTGTTCTAAAGCTTTCAGCACTATCTCCCTTTGAGCAGGGCACCACTTTAAGATGTCAAAATATGACAAAGAAGTTTTCTGTTTTTGTATCTCAGAAACCATATCAAGTTTTCTATCATAACTTGCATTAATTTTGACAACAACAGAGGAATTACCCTTGTTATGGAAGTCAGGCAGGCTTTTTGGTGGAGGAGGATTATTATCAGCACTTTGATTTGGAGGAACCATGTGATTAGGGGGTGTTGATGTAGTGAATGGACCCTTACTTTGATTTCTCAGGAAGTGTCCTTTTGTTTGAAAGGCTTGGGTGTCATATGAATCTTCCTCTGGCTCATTCTCCTCTTTCCTTGGGAATGAAGGTTCCTCCTCAAAGAGGTCATAAGTCATTGCTGTATCTACTGAGCCACCTTCTTTGTGAGGATTCCCTTGGAACATTTGGGCATCTGTCTATGCCATCTTGACAACTTTCTCCATTTCAGGGTAGTTCACCTCTGAATGGGTTGTAGTATCATGCAACCTGCACCAATTGGTCATGAAGTTGAGGTCAGCCATGTTTGCAGTATGTGATCTCTCCTCATTTGTTTGATAGTTATGAGAAACCCTACCATTATTGGGATCTGTATTCCATTGTCTATTGTTATTTGGCCTTTGGTTATATCCTCTATTCTGATTTGGATAATTCTGGTTAGAGGAATTTTGGCCCTAATAACCCCTTTGGTTGTAATGGTTGTTATTTTGATAAGTACCCTGATTGTTGTTGTTTTGATTAGGGTAGTTACCTTGGTTTTGGGAAGGGTTCAATCGAAGCTAAGCCATGTCATTTGTGACTTGGGACAACGTTTTCTTCAAGGTCTCTACCTCATTCATAAGATGAACTATATTTTCACTTTCTACATTCTTAGCAATAGGTGGCTGACCACCATGATTTGGTGTTCCAACTTGGTTGGGATGACCATGGGAACTTTGAGGAACCTGTGATTGTTGAAAGAGATCAGGAGTTCCAGTAGAAAAGAATGGAACATGTGGTTGGGTTTTTCAATTTAGACATAGATCCATAATGGAAAGGAGACATTCCTCAGACAATATTGAATAGAGGGGTTGGGCTATGCATCTGATATCCTATTGAAGGGAAACCTCCTCTAAGGCTTCCTTGTTGAGAACTAATTTGTTGCTCAAGCTTGATAGTTAGATGATAGACTTTCGATAGAGAATCAATATTAGCTGGTCGATAAGTCCTTTGCAAGAACAAGCCAACCAAGGGGTCTATAACTCTAAAGTAAGCTTGAATGGCACCGTTCTCAGTGACTAGATAGGGATTTTGCAATCTCCTATACATTCATTGGAACCTGGTATTGAACAAGGGAAAGGACTCACATGGCTCTTTCTTGATAGTAGCAAATTGGTGGTATAAAAGAGTTGGATCCACATAAACCCTAAACTGATTGATGAAAGCATTTTCCAAGTGTGTCCAAGTCAGAATGGAACCTTGAGGAAGATTAAGGTACCAATTGTATGCCATGTCCCCTAAGGAGTAAGGGAACAACCTACAAACTAAATCATGGTGAGCTATCTAAGCTCTGGTACAAGCATCCTTGAAAGCTTGTATGTGCTCTTCAACACTCCTTGATTCACCATGGATGTACTTGGGGTATAATTTCTCAGGGTTCTTAGGCATATCGTGAAAACCTCCAGGAATAGTCCCCAATGGAGAGGGATTATTCTGAAAGAATTCCATTGGTGGGTGTGGTGGTGGTTGAGCCAGCTATTGTATGGGTTGAACTAGCTGTGATGACAATTGAGATGGATTTGATGATGGATTAATACGTACCCACTGGGGTATTGTTGAAAAGCTTGGTGTAGTGAGCAGAGCTGATAAGGGTGGTATGATAGTTGATCCAATCTTATGACTCTTGTGTCCTATTGGAGTCTTAAGTTATATCAAAGGTAGTGGATTCTCAGCTGATCGAAGAACTCTACTAGACCTTTCTGGTGAGAAGAACCCAATTTTATCTAGCTTGCCCTTCTAGGCCCTCCTTCTAGTGCCAACTTCTATTGACAGTCGAAATGGCACATCAACAGTTAAACATAATACTGTTATTATTTTTCTCCTGAAAGAGAAAGATAACACATGGATATCTTAGCTCCCAAGGTCTTTATAGTTGGTTCTCAACTGTGCTGATGTCCCTCAGTGGTCGATGTAGAAGTGATGTTCAAGGGGCCTGCTGGTGTGAGCTTCTGGATTATTCTAAGATCAAACATGAATTTAAACCTACTCTAACTAGAGGTTTTTAAAGAAACATAAAAAGATGGGTCAGAGCTTTGGGACATAAAGAATGATAATTCACCTATTATAACCAGACTTTCTCTCCTTCAAGGAATTGTAAACTAAAACTGGAGAAAAAAATTAACTTGTGATTAACACACAGTTGCATTCATTCACAGTGTTGATTTCTACAACAGAGTACTAGTTACCATTTTAAATAAAACACCAAAATAACATTCCACTCCTTGAAGGCTTCACAAATCAAATGATTAATTTAAGACAAACAACATTTTGAAACACAATCTGAAGTAGATTAAGATGTGGTTGCTTCTACTGTTAGTGAAATAGATAAGCAACAATTACAAAGCTGGCACAATCACCAGTGTACAGAAAATCTATGACTCCAAATTATTTCTATTTATATTAAGAAAACTTGAAAGATACATTTCAGGCTTCTACTAAATCTAATTCCTAACTAAGAAGACAAAAGAAGCTCCTATTACAAAGAATCAGGATGTAGTTCTGTCTCCTCTATCTTTCCTTTATTTCCCTATGTATTCTAAAACTTCTTCTAACTTTTTCTAACCCTAGAAGTTATAACCTTAGAAAATCTAACCTTTACAAAGAGGCAAGAATTCCATATATATACAGAGTGTACCAAAAATAATGCGTTGTCCCCCTGCATTAGGGTTTACAAAATATCTACTTCCAGGAGAGTCAGCTCTCAGATCTTTCTGAAGAGAGTCAAAGCCGCATTCAATGTGAATCCCTATTATCCATGTTGATGAGAGATTGTTCCGGGATTCCTCTTAGATCTTTTGGAACTTCCACATTTACTTTGGCCATTTGTGTCCATCCTTGAACTCCATCGGGGCTGCCTTGAATGCTCTAAAAGAATTTTGTCATTAATACTAATCTGCCTCTCACTAGTGGTCACTACAGTTGTCCCTGCGAGTCATAGTTTCTTCATTCTTCTGGCCTTCTTCATGTTCTAGACTTCTGTTGCATGTTGACCTTCTTCTGAAGCATCATCAGGCCTCCCTTCAGATTTGAACATTATCAACTGAGCTGATCCATCACCCTTTGATATCAGAAGGAATCCTTCTGGTTTGGGTTCTGTCGGTCTCCTTCAAGGTGGTAGTCAATCGGTCAATGACTAATAGGTCATTCCTTTAGCTTCTTCTGATTGGTTAGGCATACACCACGCAAGATTATCAGGTGGTCAAAGGTGGTGCACATTGAATAAGATGTTAGTGAGACACTAATCGTGTCTCCCCGATGCAATTTTACCTCTTAAAAACTATCAACATAGCAGGGTGTCAGTCAATGAGACCTTACATCAAGCCACGTAAGTCATATCAATATCCTTTTTTTATCGTTGAGACTTCACTTCGTCAGCGGGACATCATAGCGAGGGCAGACCTTTCACCCCGAGCTCAAGCTTCTTCTACTTTAGAGAGACCTCTTCAAGTTGGTGGGATGTCATGGTGAGGCATCAGAATCCTTTGTCGAGCCCATTCATTTATGTCAGGGAGACCTCTACCATTTGAGAAGACATTATGGCGATATCACTTTGTTTCGAAAAATTCATTAATTCTCCCCGAGCTCTTTTCATTTCAATGAGACCCTACCAGGTCGGTGAGACTTCATGGTGAGTTCTCTCTCTTTGGCTCAGAGCTCCTATCGACAAGAGTCCACCCTATTAGTGATACCTCATGTCGATCTACTCCTTTCTCGCCAAGCTCATTCTTCTTCTCCGGGCTCGAGCTCTTTTTCCTTTCTCTAAGACTCTGTCATAATCGCCCAGACCTCACAGCGATATCTTTATTTTGGCGAGGGCCTATGCCAAATTCACTCCATGTCGCTGAGACTCCCTTCAGTCGGTGAGACTTCATACCGATTGAAGCTTCCTTTTGCTGAATCAAGAGCACTTTCGGGAGACCTTAACATATCGGTCAGACCTCATGGCGAGGGAATAACCCTTTGGTGATCCTTTCATTTCAGGGAGACAAGCTCCCTTCGCTGAGACACTACTCTGAATTCCTGTTGCTTTATGTCAGCGAGACTAAGTCCCCTTACTAAGAAATCTTGGCGAGCCTTCCTTTCTCTAGCAAGCACACCCATGTCAGGGAGACCTCCTTCATTTCGGGGAGACATTACCCCGAACTTCACATCTTGTCGCCGAGAGATCCCTGGGTCACTGAGACCTTTCATCGAATTCCCTTTTTTCTCGTCGGGCTCACTTTGCCTCGACAAGACTCCTCGCTATTGGCCAAATGTTATGCCAAGCCCCCTTAGTCCTTTGGGGAGCTCCCTCTGAGCTCAAATTTCTTTTGGCAAGACATTTCAGAGTCACTCAGACACCACACCAAATGCATCCAGTCTCCCCGAAGGCACATCTTATTGGTGAGACATAAAGATCTCGCTGAGACCTTATGGCAATGGAATCCCCTTCTACGGAGGCCTTCATTTCATGTCGGCGAGACAATCCCACATCGGGGAGACCTTTCCCTAAGCCCTTCTTGTCATATCGAAGACTGACCCTTCGACAAGACTTTTTCATTTCGGCCAGACCTCCTGCCAAGGGCTAAATTATCGCTGGGCTCAAACCTTTGGTGGGACCTCCTCCTGTGCTTTGTCGGTGAGACCGGATGCACTCACCAAGACATCTTTCTGCCGCAAAAAGTCTCTTGCTAAGATGTCCACCCTCATCGGTGGTTGGCAAGACACAAGGTGCTCAACAAGACCACACGCCAAAGGAACAACTCTTGCTGAAGTGTTTGCTCCTTACATGTTAGTCGGTGAGACATGAAGAAGTTGTCGAGACTTCTTCCCGAAGGAAAATCTCCAGCCGATATGTGCATCCCTCTGTCGCCGGTCAGTGAGACACAAAGATCTCTCCAAGACCTTTCTCCGAAGGAGACTTTCATCTCGATGGGAAACTCTTAGTCGCCGGTACAATGATTGATGTCTTGCCGATAGGTATCTGCATGTGAATTTCGATCATTGTGACATCCCTGAGGTCTTTCCAATAGGAAACACAGACGCCTATTAACCAAATGCACTGGTAGTCAACAAGACACCTGCAAGGTCTTGCCAACTTTCTTCTTAGAGGAAAATTATGACCAATTGGATTGATGAATACATTCCAACTGAGCTCCCTTGGAAAATATCATCATGTGTGTGATTTGATCCTGCAAAATAGAGTCCCCATCAGTCGTCAGAAGCACATAAGATATATTATCCTAAGATATAGTATTGTCTATGATAATGCCATTCAACTCTCAGCAAGAAGGAAACTAACTTAAGCTGAAACATAACCATAATTTAACAGAACCAGCAAACAACTCAGGAAGAAAATAGAAGAACCCCAAGAGCAAAAGCAAATAACAGAGGCAAAGAAACCAAGAAAAAGGGGGACCCATTTTGTTCCAGAATTAAATGTGGTGGTTATGCAAGGCATAAAAAATGGCGACTTGGCTGGAAAAATGGTTTAACCATTTTCATGAAACTAATGGATTCAACTACCTAGAACTCCTGGTTCATGAACATCACAACTCCAGTTGGGTTAGTTATAACAACCAAGTTTGAGCTAGAATCCCAAATGTAAATCATCATTGGCTACCCCTAAAATCCATGTGTGTGCTTGATTGCGTATCACTCTTTTGTAAATTTTTCTTCACCTTTCGAACAACAATGTGCAAGATTTGAGCTACATGAGTTGATTCCCTTTAACTGTTGTACAATGATATCCTGGGCATTGCTCCATTGCCAGTCAGGCATCCATGGCCCCGATGGAGATACCCCTAGTTTTCTCATAGCATTGCTCTATTGCCAGTCAGGTGTCCATAGCCCCGGTAGAGATATTGGAATCACCCATTCATATTGAGTCTTCTTTTCTCTTTAAACAATTCTCTTTTCTTTTCTTTTTTTCTCATAGAGTTTCAGATATTTCATGCACTCTAGTTGACAAGTGATCCAAGATTAAAATAGTGGAATGGAAAGAGAATCTTGAAAAGAGAGAACTCAAGAGACAAAATGCAACAAAGTATGAGAAGTGCTCGCATTACTCTTTAGGGCTAAAAAATAAGAGAGGTGAATGTTGTATATATAGCACAAATAGGGGCATATAAATTCAAGAGGTGTTATAACTCCAACTTCCAAAAATAGGTGGGAGTTTTACCTACTTTTTAAAATTCAAAATTACATGGTTGTGCCTACTTAGATAAAGATAAGAAAATGGTTATGAGAAGTGGCATATAAATCCAAAAGAGGTTGAGAGACTCAACTACCCAAGTGTGAACTTAATATTGACACATGTAACTAATGGATTATTCCATGTGTCCTTACAATAGTCATGCCTAAATAACTTAAGAAAGATTAATAATATGTGTAGGAAAAAAATCCCCTAAAATAAGGTAAATATAAAACCTACATTAACACCCCCTTAAGTTTAGCTTAGGTGGGTGAAAGTATGGGTCCCAAGAAATGAAGCCTAATGAGGTACCCATGTAAAAAATAGATCCCCCTAAAAGAACAATCCCCCCAAAGAGGAATAGCCCCAAAAAATATCTAGGGAGAGAGAAAGTGAAGGATTGAGAATCCCCTCCTGAAGTAGAGACCTCTCACACCCCCAACAAAGCTTGCAAATGAAGGAACTTGCTTTTGATGAATTTTTTGGTGAAGATGTCTATGATATAATTATATGCAAGAAAATACTTAATATCATTTTTTTAAATTAGATCTTGAATGTAGTGCATATGAATCTCAATGTGTTTTGTCTATTGGTGAGGGGCTAGATTCCTTCAGATTTGTATCAGACACTGGCTATCACAAAATATTATTGTAGGATTTGTGAATGGAATTTCAAACACAATGAGAATATTTTGAATCCAAATAGATTCATTGGTGGTATTAACTTCCCCTCAATACTCATCCTCTATAGGTGAAAGACCAATTTCACACTACTTGGTTGGACAAAAAATTAGACTGGAACCAAGTGAGAAGAAATACATTAAAGTGGACTTATGATCCTAATAATATCTTACTTAATCTAAATATATGTGTCCCACCAAGTCAATATCCACACCTATTGCATATTGAATCCCATGACTATGAGTATCTTGAATGTAGTGGAGATATGCTTAACTACTTTCTAATGTAACTCATCTAGTTCCTACATGAATCGAGAGACCATGCCCACCAAATATGAAATGTTATGTCTTATATGAGTCGATTATATGAAAATACCAAAAAAAAATCAATATAAAGTTCCATCAAATAAGGGTGAAGAACACTTAGCCTCAAGTTTGATCCCTAATAGAAATGGAGTCATTACAAGCTTACAATCACCCATGTAAAATTTAGAGAGTATATCAAGAGCATACTTGGTTTGTGCAAAGAAGATACCTAAAGATGATTGGGTGACCTTAATACCTAAGAATAAATTCAGAAAGCTTAAGTTTGACATCAAAAATCTATCATGTAAAGTATTTCATTACCATGATGGTGGATGAGTGACTCCATGTGATCAACAAGTCATCAACATAGAGAACTATAAATATTAGTGACATCCTACTAAAAAATATATACTTTTGTATTATAATGATATCAATTGAACCCAAATGTTAGAAGGAGGGATCCAATCTTGATATACCAAGCTTGAGGAGCCTATTTGAGGCCATAAAGAGGCTTCTAAAGATGAAAAACAAGTGAAGGATCCTATATGAACCCCTGTGGCTACTCCATGTATATTTCCTCTTGAATGTCACCATAAAGAAATAACTCTTCACATCTATTATATCAAATTATCAATTGTTGATTCCATAAATAGTAAGGAAAAGTTATGTGAAACTTATTTTCGTAACTGGCATAAAAGTCTCAAAGTAGTCAATGTTAGGAACCTAGGAGAATCTTTCTATGACCAAGTGATTCTTATGCTTGTCAACCAACCCATCTATTGTAAGTTTTTTCTATAGATCTATATTTGAATTGAACAATTACTTGATCCCAAGTATGGTTCTTCTCCAAGGAACTAAACTCTTCTTCCATAGTAACATCCCACTCAGGAATACTAGAAGCTCCCTAAAAGGAATTTATATTAGAATTTGAAGCGATGAAGATATGTAGATCATGTTAAAAATATGACCATATTATTTGAGTATCTAAAGGATCACCAACCCAATCACCTACTATTTGTAATGTTTGACAAGCCCAAAGAGACCTTGAGGCTAGAGTGTGTAAAGAATAATCTTCAATCTTTGAGTTGCGAGTAGAAAAGGAATACAAATCCTCATCATCACCATCATAATCTGAAGTGGAGGAAGAAGATTCATCATAAATATTAGGAGGATTGAGATCCTTTGGAGAATTATCATCATTATGCAATATCTCCAATGTGATGGTGGATGGAGAATTAGTAGGATAAGAACCAGAAGGTCTCTCCTAAAAATAAACACTCCTCTCATGAACAACTCATGAATGGTGGGATGGAGAAGCTTGTAGCTTTTGACACAATCTAGATACCTAAAAAATTATGCAAATATTTCTCTATACATCCATATCCTTGTGTTTATCTACTAGAATATGGGCCCATAGAAGAGAGATAAACACTCAAAAGTGCTTCACTATGGGCTTCCAACCAATCCAATCTTTAAAATGAGTTACCCCTTCAATCTCAACGAGGATCCCAATTCTTAATTTAACATTCATAGTTAATGGCCTCTGCCCGATAATAAGGTTCCAATGATTTGGAGTGTATCATATAATTTTTTATTTATTTTAAGGGCCTATTCATGTTATGTTTCACCATTCTATTGAGGATTGTATGGAACTATGTGCTACAAGTCAATGCCTTATAAAGAAAAAAGTTATTCAAACCAATGGTTAACATATTCACCCCCATTATTTGTACACAAAATCTTGATGGTCTTCCCTAATTATTTCTTTATAAAATATTTGAAGTTTTAAAAAGACTCGAAGACCTCAAACTTTTTTTTTTGAGAAAATAAACACAATTGTATCTAGAAAGATCATTTATAGATTTCAAGACATATTGAGCCTTGCTAAATTATGGATGTGGAAATGGTATTTCCAAGTCACTATGTACTAACTCCAATAGCTATGTGGCCCTAAATGATTTTCATTTATCACATTTCTCTTTAAGATGCTTACCAAGAATGCATCCCTAGAAAAATCCATTATAAATTTGAATAGAAGGCCACTTGAAACCATGTCTTGTTGACTAAGTTGCTATAAGTAGTGGTAATTCAAGACCAAATTACTAATGCCACAAACAACTCACCACATCTGAGTAATATTATCAAATTAAATTCAAGAATATAATGAGAAAAGTGATAAAGTCTAGACCAGTGGTCTACTTTTCCATGATAATTGTAGACCCACCATGTATTTCACTTATTACAAATATATCTAGTGTGAACTCAACTTGCTTTCTAGATCCCATGTGAGTGGTCTGATAAAAATATATGATATTAGTTGATAAAGATGGAACATAAATAATATCCTTAAATGTTCCTTCACCCACATCAAAAAACCCTCTCCTATGCACTTCCATAGGAATGTCATCGCCCATTAATATGGTAGGCATAGAACGTGGATCTAAGGAGGTGAGACCTTCCTTTGATAAAGTCATGTGGTATGAAGTACCTAAGTCAATGATCTATGTATTAGGTTGTGAAATAACTTAAACTAGGGCATCAAGTTTTCTTTCCCTTTACTATTCTTTGTGTCCTTAGAAGACCCTTCTAATGAACCATATTTCATTGAGTCAATAACCTTAATATTAATCTTTTCAAAAAGATGTGTTGGGTGATCAATATATTTCTTTAAAAAATTATGTTCATTATGGCTAGGATTTTTATAATAGAAACACTTGACCTTCTCCTTGTTAGGTTATCCAGCTTTTTATGAAGAGGTTTGATTAGCTACATTTAAAGCAACATGTTTTTTATCTTTCTTCTTCTCTCCCTAGTTCTTTTTTTCTTATCCTATTTTCCAAAACATTTTTGTTCTTTTATGTCCTAATTTATAGCTAAGGCATATGACTTTAAGGGTTTAATTGTACCCATTTGGACCAACATATATTTCTCCCTAGTCAATTAGGAGATAATTCCATCTAGAAGACACTTTTTATATGCAATCTATGACACATTTTGTGGCATAAAATGTAGAGAAAAATACATAATAGTTAGGAGGTCAAGCTTACAAAGAATACTTCAGATTTGTTGTTTATCATTTATCTTAATTCCACATTATTTGAATTACAATCTAATAGACTTTAATTGTGTGAAGAAGTACATTGTATAGTGTCAAAATTGGTGGGACTTAGCCCTATGGTTTCATTCTTTGGTTGATGACCCCTTAATTCATATTTATTACTAATGAGTTTTTCTAATGTGGTCCACACATTATTTGGTGTAGTGGCATATTCAATGTGAAAAATGAAGTTGGGGGACACTAACATACATAGAATACCAAATGCTTTATTGGATTTATTTAACCTTTTTGGATTTCTACACCTTGTGCAAGTTTTAGCTCAAGTACCATCATAACTTTGTGAAACCATTTACTTTTTATATAGATTACCATTTTAGATTTCTATTCAAAATATTGATAAGGAATAGGAACCATTGATTGATTTATTAGTACAAAAAAGTAGATTTTTGTACAAAAAAATACAAAATTAAGGCACACAAGACAATCCTCCCTTTTCATTAGTTTTAGAAATGACCCTCCCATAAATTACAATATTAACACTTTATGATTAGTGTAATATATAATGTAAATATCAAATTTTTAGATTTTTACAAAGCCCAAAATGGCCAAAACACTAAAACTATAAATCAAGTACATTATGAGATCAATTATAGAGTAACATTGTGAAGTACACAAAAAATATGAACTCTAGAAAAAATATGACCCAAAAATATGTATTTTTGCACAAGATGGCTCCTAGAAGGTCTCAAAATGAGAATTATGTAGCAAAATTTGGATCTTAAATTTATAAAGATACTAGAGCATTAAATCAGAAAACCAATCTCACCATAGTGTATGATGTGAAATCCTACCTCAAATAAAAAAATACACCAAAAATGCCTTTGTATGGATAAGAACATGCCTCTCAAATTTGACCTATAAAACTAGAAACTACAATGGAGGGGGTAGAAAATTTAAAATAATCATGTTGATGTCACCAGTAGTTTTAACCAAAAAATGCCAAATTTAGTAGAACTGATAACTTTAGTTATAGAAAGAAATTTATTCATTGACAAAAATGGTGAGAACCCAAATAAATTTAGAGGTATTTATGCTAGAAAAACCATAAAAAAATCCACTAAACTTAGTGGCACCGTAGGTAGGTGGTAGAGGAGTCAAAATTTTGGTGGTGGTGGAGTTGAATCATTGATTAGGTGGTGTCAATGTGGCCTAATGATCATAGAGGGTTTGAGGCAGGAAAAGCCAGGGTTTGGTTGCTCAAGCTGAGGTGTATTGGTCATGAACGTGTCAATAGTGATTGGTGTTGCTATTTTAGTGCAAACTATGTACTTTTATTCATTATTTTTTATGTGCAATTATATTGTAAAACTCATAGAGTAAAACTAATTGCCTCAAAGGTCAACTTATCTAAAATAAAAAAATTGATAGTTAATGTTTATGTTTTTGGGCCTTCTAAGCATGATGGAAATATCTATTTGAACTAAAATTCTATAAAATATTAGCTACTTTCTTCAACCATGCTTCAAACCCCTATTTGCAATTGAATCCTCTGATCTTGATTTTGGTAAAATGAAAGTCAATATCTACTTTCTTGAGCCTCCTTAACTATGGAATAGCTATAAATGCCTCCAAAATTATCAAAAAATTGTAATCACACAAACACATATATGCAAACTAGAGTATATAATTGTTTATTTTTTGTTTAAATTGTTATAATTCTCCATATCATCTAAGGATGCAAGAGAATAGCATAATGGATTTTTGAGAAAATCATTGGCAATGATTAGTCTCAAATATCTTATAAAATAAGACTATAAATTGAACCATACCAAACACAATCACTTTGATATTATTGATACCAAAAATTGGCAAGGTAACAACCCTTTGTGGGAAACTTAGTTTATGGGGGACTTATTGCGCTAAACTGAGTGACCTCTAGATTTTTAAAGAAGTTAGCTTCTTCTATAATTGGGGTTTGGAATGGGAAAAGGAAGCAGATATAAAAGTAAATGGCCTAACTAAGGCGATGCACCAGAATTTAGATAAAAGGCACAATAAACATATCTTTTGAATATGATCTAAGGGCCTGCTCAGCAATTTACCATGTCCTAGAATAAGAAGTATTAAAGATTGCAACATGAACAACTTATTCAATGACATAAAATAGTGTTCACATCCATTTATTGAAGAGAAGAGTCAAAAGTCATGATCTAAACCGAAAAACTTGCATTGAAATTATAGAAGTACGACAAATAAACCATTCAAACAATAATGGCACAGTATAAAGTTTATCAATAGCATAAGAAAATAGAGAGGTCGAACAATGGCACATTCTATGAGTTCTTGCAATAATCTAAACAATAAAAAGGCCTAGTGTCTCTCTAAAATCCTATAATTCTTAAACTAGTGGAACTCAGAACATGTAATATGTAATCTTCAAACCCCTTTTTAGAAGCAAAGAGCAGTATATATAGTTAGCATTCCCACTGCCTAGTGAGCAGCAACTGAAAAGATTCAAAATCTAGAGCAATGATGTAGCAATGATTACCTCGGTCATTGCAATAAAAAAGGTTTGGGCCATAGCATTTGGTCACCTCCCATCTAGGTGCATCGCCTATGAATGATAGTAGTGGTCCCACACAAATAAGTTTCACCACTTAGTATAAGCAGTTAGAACACGTGGCAACATCTCGCAGGCCGTGGTTCGCTTCATCCTCCCTTCATTGAAAGCTTGCATTGTGGTAACATGTAGTAGCAAGGTTCACTGTAGATGTCGCTTGTGGGGCCTGCCAAATATTTATGTGAATGGGAGCTACGTGGCAGGCGTATAGGGACCGATGAGGAAGTGAAGGGATGCAATTAAAATAACCCGCGATGAAGACATGTAGGAGCATAGCGGGGGCTGATAGAAGAGCAAGGAGATAATTCATTCAGAGAGTACTAAGAGGACAAGTGGAAGAAGCCACAATGATTATCAAAAAGGGTCGATGATATTCATTGAAGGCATAGGTCAGCACTTAACAAAAAGCAAAACCCGAAGGGAGCATGGTAAATTTCGTATTCACAGCTTCTGGTGACTATCAGGGGTGTTTCACTTGAGGAATGTAGAACCCAAAATTTTCTTTGGTTTCCAAACCAGAGCGCCATCCATTGGCAACAGAATCGAAGCTTGGAAAGGGCTTCCTGAAGGGGTGGCCAGTTGTCTTCAAATGGTCTTGTTACATTGCACAAATTTTCTTGCAATTTGCCTAGGTCGAGCATTTCTTTATAAGGTAGCACCTTAGGTAAACCAACCCCTACCTCACAATGGAAAAGTAACTGCACAAGAGGATGGATAACACCTTCAATATCGGTTGTGGTAGGAGGCTGGCTGAAAATCTAGAAAGCGGTTGGGTTTTGCTCCTTTTCTTCAATTTTCTCTGCAATTTGCTCGGTAGTGGTGGTCAACCCATCCTCAAGAAATGGGGATGGCAAGCCCATCTTGCTCAGTTGGGAGAAATTTTCCCACATGCCCTCCATAGTCTGGTTCAAAGTAGTTGTGGTGGCTTTAGTTCATAGGACGGTCGAGTAGCAATGGATGAATTTATTTTCTATCTGAGTAGCAATATCCCAATCTTTGATCCCTACCTTGGCCAGGTCTTCATCAGAGACCATGTATAGCTTGCTCAGCAAACTCTTTGCTTCAAGAACCTTCTCTGTGATGAACCATGGGAATTGCTTGATTGTTCCACTAACCTCTTAGTTCAAGTTTGTTTCCTTTGAGATGAATCGAAACATTGGTTACAATGTTAGGCATAAGTTTTTAACCTTTTCCCAATAAGAAATGTATAGCTATTGAGCCAATGGGATGAGGTCCAACTATGCAACATGGGCCTAGAGAGCACTCTTTAGAAGGGAAATCTCTACATCCTTTGAGCCATCATCCTCTATCAATTCAACAGTTTTCTTTTTCATGGATGCAAGCTGCTCCTCAAGGTTACTTAGCTCTTTATATCAGTTCTCCTTAGCTCGAGAGCGGTTTTCCAATTATGTGTCAAGAGAGGACTTTGTCTCTTGGAGCTCTTTTTCTAATTGGTCCTTTTGGCCTTCAAATTTTGTATGATTCTTTTCTAATTTCTAGTCATGTAGAGTGCATTGAGATGCTAGCTCCTCATCCCTCTGTTGCAATTTATATCCCATCAGGGCCAATTGGCTCTGATATTCCTAGCTCTTTTCCCGCAACTCATTGATCAATGAGGGGTCAATGGATTGGGACTTATTGAGTTCCTCTTGGAGTTTTCTTTGCTCCAACTCTTTCATCCACAATTTCTCAAATAAGCACAAAACCTCTACTTCCAGTGATTTCAACTTCGTTTCCAGGAAACTAACCCTTTCCTTCACAAGCTTTACTTGCTCCTATTTTTTCTTCAATTGTCAGCTAAAGCGAAGGAAATCAGTCGTTACCACCCACTGTGTATCCTCCATGAGTTCTACCTTATCTTGCAGTTGTACTACGGCCACATCAATCCCCATGGCATAAATGTCATAATCATCTGACATCTCTCCCTACAGTTTGACAATGTTCGGGTACATGGTGGAAAAATTCAGCATTTTTTGTGCTTCATTGTAAACTGTATACATTTTAGACTCTACCTCCTTTTTGTCATCCTTCACTTTTCACTTTTGGATCTTGAGGGCCCGCACTTCCTCCATAGCATCACCTTGTGCTATGAACTAACCTGGTGATTGAACTAGAACACCTACTATAGATGCACCAGGAGGCAAGGCAAAAGGGAATATAAGTGTGGCAGGCCCCTATGTTTTATTTGGTGGGAGATTAATAGTTTTTGAGGAGAAAAAGTGAACTTTCCATAGTTCGATTTGTGAACTGGCAAAAGGGATCACTAGTTGCTATGGTGATGGGGTAGTCATTATCAAGTTTGTTTGTTGGGCATGTTGGGTTGGACCCAAGGTAGCAATAGAAATGGGGGTACCAATGGTGGCTGAGCCTTCAAAAAGAGAGGCGAGGAGAGATTGAGAAACGACGACTGGTGTTAAGGTTTGCGAAGGTGTTAAGATAGATGGCCTTGTTTGGGTGAATTGAGAGAAACCTCCCAGAAACATTGTGGTAGGGGTAGAGAAGGTAGAGTCGACACTCAAGTAGTAATGGGAATTGCGGGAATGGTAGAGAATACTAAAGATTGAGAAATGAGAAAAGGAGGAGTGAATGTTACCTACTGAATAGACATTGGCAGTGCTTCGCTTGTCACTGTATGCTCACTCACTTTAAACTCTTGGCTCGCTATGATCACTTGGCTTGCAGTGGCTTCTTGTGATCCTTCTCCCACAATAGCATTAGTGTGTTGGCGTTTAGGGGGCAGGGAGTCTTCGATCTCCATAGTTTCTGGCTATTGCGATTGGCACCCCCTTGTTGCTTTTGAGGCCTAGGTAAGTGTCCACGAAGCTCTTGATATCTTTAGTCGCACATTTGAAGCAACATAGGAATATTTTTGTATGGACTTCCTCTTTTGTTGAGCAGAGGATGTTGATGTATTGGATTCCTCCTCCACTTGCTCTTCTTCCTTATCAAAGTCATTGCCTCTGCCAGTGGTTGAGTCGGAAGCAGGATGCTCCTCATCCCATAGCCTATCAAACTCTCCATCATCCGACATGCTTTCATAAGGTGTGTCAAGTTGTTTTGTCTCTTGGAAATATATCCAGAAGGCTCTGATCCTTTCTATACTCTATTCTTCTTCTTTCCTCAACTTATTGAACATGGCTTTTCCCATTTTGGTGTTCTCATCATAATCTGCCTTGGTGAAATAGAACTTATGCCATGGTGGCCTATTGTCCTATGTAGGAATATGAATCAAGTCAACCAATAGTTCATCCTCATCATCCAGTGGGTTGTGCCTCTTCTCCCAGTAATGCCGAGGACTATGAGTCACCTTGAGATGCTCATATGGCAGATCATTGAGAGGGTTATAATTTTATTTATCACATATCATCACCAACCCTAGATGGGCTAGCTTATCCTACAACAGCGGGTTTGTTTGCTTCTTTTTCATGGCCCTTTTGAAACTTTGCGGACAGGTGAAGAATTCCTTCATCTTGGCCTTTCTACTGCAAAAAGTAATATCAATAATGCATATCTACCAAAACAACTCAAGGGATAGCACTCGATTTGTAACACACATCAGAAGGCAGAATGGTTCATCGATGAAGCCTCACATCTGGATGAATGTGAAATATTCTCTCAAAAACTAGTCACATCGGGGAATGAAGTTCTGCATATACTCTATCTGCGTTAGAGTGAGCCGATTAATACTATCATCTCCTTGCAAATCTTGCAAAATCGGAGTCAAGAAATAATCCAAAAATGCACAGTAATCAAAAGTGGAAGAGAGGAGAGGAGTATAGAAATAAACTAGTTTTCTTCTATTTCTTTCATAAAAAATAGACAATTTCACCCATTTATCAAAGAAATACAGGTTCTGATGCAAGAATATATGAGCAAGATAGGAAGGAAATCTGAACTTCCATTCAACTTGGTATTTGTTAATTTTCTCTATCATTTTCTTTGCAAGGTATTCTACAAAATCATACCAAAAATAAAATTGTTTCCTATGAAACTGGAAACCTAGGCTTAATTGAAATGTGTACACCTTATCAGTGTCTAGACCGAAAACAAATGCCACAATTGAAAAGGCATCCTGTAGGTCTTTTGGGAAAGTGTTGTGTTGTGCCGAAATTCTTGGTGGCTTCCGTCGCTCTGCTTCGATCCTTTGGGTTTCTTTATTATAAAACTCCACAACCTTATTCCTAGTGCTCCATATATGATCCCCCTGTTTAGGAGTGAATGCCTCCATAGGTATCCCTCTTTGCTTATGATTAGGAATACATAGCATATTTTGGATGGCTACTAAAGTGATGTTAACTGACAGAGTCCAGCCCTCAATGGTATTGGTGCTTGAGTTGAAATGATTAATGGCCGCATCGACCAATTCTAGGGAGTAGTGCACAAATGGGACCATATATTGAGGAATTTCACTAGTTCATACTTTATTTACCATAGACATTGCCTTTTTGGAAACCTTCATTCTTTCATAGGCTGCTTCTCTCAATCCCTTAGAGTTATTTTCAAGAAAGGGATCATGAATATTATCCTAGTCTTCATGAATTAAGCTCTGGTCTCTGTAGATTTTGGGCATGTCTAGCCCTTTTGTTTTTTCCCACCTTGGATTGTCAGGAATACCTATTGTGGCATAAGAAATATTTTCAAAAATATCAACAACTAGTGCCAATCGCATGGCTCTAAATAAGCTTTTTGTTGCCCCTCCCTATAATTCTTGGCTTGAACATTCCACCATTTTTTATTTGTGGGAAGCTTTTTCTATCTTGAATTTCTCTGCAATTTTTCTCGGCTTTGGCTCTGCACTTAGAAATCATTTTTTCTCTAGGAAGGGTATTTGAAAAGACCTTTTAAGTACTTAATGACTTTGCCTGCAATAATTAGCTATTTTTCCTCAAGGTGGTAGATAGGAGTTACCTTTTGCATTTAATTCGACATGTACCACCAACCCTTGGCTTGTGCGAGATGAATCACTTTCCATTTTGATGTGACAAGAATTCATAATTGCAATTAGCAACCATATTGTACACCGTTATTTTCTTGGAACTTGAGTCAACGCTTTGCTAATAGCTTAAGAATTCATATGTGTTAGCAATTAATATCCCAAAAGGAATGATTAAGCCAAAGATGCAATCAAAATTTGAAAAGATATGAGCTCTGCCTTGGAATAAGCAAAATACTTGGAGAATGACACCTCAGTCCCTAGTCATGCATAACACCACTGATTACTGCCACTAGCTTAGGATAATTAATTAGCCTTCATTAGTTTTTCACACAACAAGTCATACTCAGCAAACGCAACTGGGTGAGAAACTCGAGCTAAGCTCAGACACAACTTTCAAGTTGGTAGTCGATTAGCATCACGTTTATGGTAAGCATATTACCACACATTTCCTCGCTTTTTCTATAAATAGGCATTTGAGCAGTAGCGAAATCACACTTAGCGATTAGATAAAATTTGGTAGTAGGTAATTCGTTTAGCATTGGTAGTGCGTAGCATTTTCATAGGCTAGGCGTAGGCACTTTGCAAAGATAATTTCAAGCTAGATGCAAAGTGATTGCTAGTATGAACACCCCAATTAGACCTTAGTGTATCACAAGTCTCAAACTTCCTTCTTAGGTGAAATTTCCACTAAGCGTTCGAAAAGGATGATAAAGAACAAGCATTCACTAGCTATTAGAGCCATGAAATGGGTTCTGGGAAGGGATTGCCTCAAATATGAGGATAAGTAGCAAGTTAAAACTGATGTGTACTCACATTTTGTCACCTCCATGCTAGATATCCAAATTCCCAAGCCCCTGATTCTTCACCTTGTTAAGGAAATATTTCCCAAGAAGTACCTAAATGGCCTCAGAGAGGTAGTGGCCAATGTTGCATTTGGTGGAGGCATACTGACTGCGAGTGATCTATGGAGGTTCATAGAAGAGGATGCAGTTGTGCCATGGCTACCATTTCTGAGTGGCTTCCACCTCTAGTCGTAAGATGAGCATCGCCAGAGGGTCACTCGAGCCTGCCATTTCTTGTTTTGCATCTACAACGTGGTGTTGTTTTATGACATTGAGTTGTACACGAACTTCAGGAACCTTGTGTTCCCTCCACCTCTAGCCATTGCTCCTGCTAATGACACTACTATTGATGATGATTCCCTTGTGGACAAAGATGTTGTGGATGATTTTGTTGATGTGTCCCTTGCTGCTTCCCATGCTATGGACCAAAAACTTCCATGCCTTCCTTTCTCTTTTAAAAAAAAAAAATCGTAGCAATTAGCCTATTTTTTGTATACATGCCTGTAAAGGCTTTTCATAAAATATATGAAAGAAACATAACATAACAATATACTTTTTAGAAGTGTGGCTTTAAGCCATTTTGAAAATTTAAATATCAAAGCATATATAATCAAAATATATTTTAAATAATCATCTTGTTGTCTATTTTTGAATTCTACAACTAGGTCATTTTTTTTCCTTTCTAGCATGTATGTGTCAATTTTGCATATGGGTGTTTAATAATTTTTCGTTCTTTTCAGCTATGAGTTTATTTTCCTACTTTTCTTCAATAATGGGTTACTTGCTCTTTTCTGCCTTGAACCATAGGATAAATAAAAGAGACCGGCCAATAAAACAAAAAGGAAAGAAGGGAAAAACAATATAGACATATTTACAATGGTAGGATAAGCAAGCTTAATTAAACAATTTAAGGTGAATTTCATTGACCAGAATTCCCAGTGCTTCTTTTTCCATAGTTTCTAACTCATATGCATTATGTTCCTTGCATTGAGTTATTCGGAACGGGCCTTCCCAAAAGCTATCAAACTTTCCATGCTGACCTTGCTTCGTAGCCGTTTCATTAAACTTTAGGACTAGATCACCGCACTTTAGACCTTGGTCAAATGCTTTCTTGTCAAACCACCTTTTAATCACTTGTTGGTGATTAGTGATGGTTGTTAGGGAATTTTCCCTTTTTTCTTGTACTTCTAGCAACTCAGCTAACCGCACCTCCATTGCACCATTTTGTTCTACCTTGAGGGATTTTAGCAATTGCAGTGCCAGAATCTCCATGGAGATAGGAAGTAGCACCTCTTTTCTATATACTAGTTCATATGGCGAAGTCTTGAGGACCTACTTAGGAGTTATGTGATCTTCCCAGAGCATTGTTCAGAGGTTTTTATGCCACTCCTTTTGGTATTCATACCCAATTCTTTTGAGTCAGACCAAATTTTTGTTTGTAGACTCAGCTAATCCATTCCCCTATGGGTAGTAGTTTGATGATGTCTTAAGGAATATACCATGTGTAAGTGTGAATTGACTTACCTTAGAGCCCAAGAAATCTTTAGCATTGTCAGAGATGATAGTTTTGGTCAAGTTGAATCTCATCACCAGTTCCTCTAGGAAATATACTATCTCTGCCTCTATCACATTTTTCAGTGGCATGGCTTCAGTCCACCTAGTGAAGTAGTCAGTGGCCACCAAGATCCATTTATGTCTTGTGTTGGAGGCTGAGTTGATCATTCCAATGAATTCCAAACCCCATTGCACAAATGGATCATCAACCACTATCAGATTGAGGGGAATTGCATAATTCTTTCTTCTTCCTGCGAAGAACTGGCATTCCTTGCAAGTTTTCACCAAGGAGTAGGAATCATTGAATAGCGTTGGCCAAAAGTATCATGCGTACATGATTTTTATGGTAGTTGTCTTTGCAAAAAAATGTCCGTCAGCTGAACTATTGTGGTAAGTGTCGAGGATTCTTTTTGCTTGCTTTGTGGTAACACACCGCAATAGAACACCATTAAAATTTATTTTGAATAGGATCCCTTCAATGAGCACATATATATTATTTTGCAATCAGTAGAATCTCCTCTTCTAAGAAGGAAGGCCTAGTGGATAATTTCTTGTGTGAATAAATCTTACTCTATCCACTACCCAACAACCTTTGGAATTCGGTTTGTTTGTTAGCACTAACTCCAGTTTCTCTTCTTCAGTGGCCATTTCTTCATCATTCACAAGATATTCGCACAGTCCTCTTCCTTGAATAGTCTTTGTAGGCTTGACCTTAATGTCATATTTGAGGATCTTGGTGATCCAATTGGCTCTTTTCTTGGTGATTTATCCTTCCATAATGTATTTGCACACGCTAAAATGCGTAACATAGATAATCACCTTATTGAAAGATATTAAGTGTTGGAACTTCTTGAGCCCCTTAACTATTGCAAATGGTTTCCTATCTAAAAAGTTATAGTTTTTTTCATATTCTTTTCGGGTCCGGGAGTGAAATTCTATCGGATGTTCTCCCTTTCCCTCATCATCTTTCTGAATCAAAACAATAGAAATGTTGGACTTGCTACTGAATACATACATTATGAAGTCCTTTGATAAGTCTAGATTAACTAGAATAGGAGCGGAGGAAATAACATCCTTGACTCTTTCAAAGTATTCTTTGGCTTCTTTTGTCCATTTAAATATTTGATCCTTTTTCAGCATCAGGGTGATTGGCCTATTTATTCTTGCAAAATCATAAATAAATTTGCTAACAAAATTTACCTTTCACAAGAAGGACTAGATGCCTTTCTTATTGACCAAAAGGAGAAGCTGTTTGATTGTTTTCACCTGCTCGAGATCAATTGAAATTCCTTCTTTGGACACTACATGCCCTAATAGCTTGCCTTGCAGTACTTTGAAGACATATTTTTTTGGGTTTAGGGATATCCCAAACTCCTAAAATTTCTTGAACACCATCTCAAGGTGATAAAAATGATCATCCTTGGACTTGGAGAACATCATCAAATCATCCAAATAGATTAGGATAATCTTGTTGATTAGTTCGCTAAAAGTGATATCCATTGCCCGCTGAAAAGTGGCTCCTACATTGGAGAGGTTGAATGACATCTTAGCGTATGCAAACATTCCCCACTTGGTAGTGAATGTTGTCTTATGTTGATCCTCCTCTTTGACCCAGATCTAATTGTAACAGGAGAAGTCATCTAATAAGGAAAACATCTCTGATCTTGCCACCATTTGCAGGATTGACTCCATCGAAGGTAGCGGGTGATGATCCTTCAAGGATGCTCTATTCAGGTCTCGAAAGTCCACACATAGATGAATATCGCCATTCTTCTTTCAGACTAAGACTAGATTGGATACCCATGTGTTGTGCTTGATTGAGAAAACAATCTGGGACTAGATTAGCTTTGTTAATTCTTGCACCATTAGCACTTCAATCTTAGGATTCACTGGTCTTTGTTTTTGACGGACCGGTTTTGCTCCTTCCACCAACTCTATTGTATGCTAGATGATTTCAAGATCATATCCCTAAGGTCATTGTATGACCAGGCCACCACTCCATATTTTTGATAAAATTTGATAATCCTTTCTTTATCATGATGTGAGACATCCTTCCCGACTTTGAGCTTTCTTCCATCTCCAACCTGGATATCCGCATAGTCACCTTTGTGTGCTACGAAATTTTGTTTGTCATTTCTTGCATCATCACAATTGAAAAGATTCTTGAGAGTGACCAAACCCTTCAGAAGCTTGTTAGATTTCAGCTGAATGATTTGTCCCTTATAAACTTAAGAAACCTTTGGTTGGAGCTGATCGGTGAATTCTCTTGACTGCTGGATGAATGATGCAATGTGTTCATCATTGTCAAAACACTTGCCAACTTTGGTCATTATCTATAATGGCTAGTCAGACTATCACTCGTACAAAGTGCTTGTTGTGAAGGAGGTCGGAGGTAGGATCAAACTGGGATCTAATTGATGCCATGTGGTCTATATTTGTATTGTATTCTTGAGGCACTATATGTATGTTGAAGGCTTCAAAACCCTTAATTAGGTCCCAAACTTGATATCTATAAGATTGCATGCAAACATTATTGGCCACGAAAATTCCTTGAACTTGATTGACGACTACCTCAAAATCTTTGAACACCATTAATTGCTTAATTCCCATCCGTTCCACAAGGCTGATACCTTGCACAAGTCCTTCATATTTAGCTTCATTGTTCAAGCAAGAAAACTGGAAGTGAAAAGACCTTAGTGTCTTTTCATTATGTGGGGAATTTAAACATATCCCAACTCCTACTCCATTTTTGTATCTCACTCTGTCAAAGTGCAACATCCATAACTCTGAGGCTTGACCGCTCTCTGGTTCTTTGATGACCTTTGGGAGCACTAGATTTTCAACGTAGAGGACATAGGTTCCCAACCCAGTGGCATGGTAGTTTCCAAAAGGATTAGTATCCATACATTCGCTCAATAGAACATCTTCTTGATCGATGTGATCTCTGGTTACCCTTTCATCATCCAATAGCTCAACACAATACATTTCTTGATTAGTGATAGAAGTATGACCAGCCTCAAAGTTGATCATGGCTTCATTGGCCACATGCTCCAAATGCAGAGTTTTAGATTCTATCTTCATTTTCACACCACGCTTGGTCTTGAGGATCATGTGTGACCAATCTAGGGACAAGTATCCGCCCACCTTTGAAGTAAATTCTCAAGATAGACAGAGGCCAAACATGGGGGGGGACATCTATGATCATAGTATTTTGTGATACCATGATACTAGGGTAGGAAAATAGAGTCAAGGGAAGATCCTTGATGAGACCGATAGTCTCGACTCTATTTCCATAAAACTGCATCACTCCCTTTTTTAAAGGTATATAACTGAGCCCTAAAGCATCAGCTATCTATTTTGGCATAACTGTGGTGCTAGCACCAGAGTCAATCATAGCATTGTGTAATAAATTCTCTCCCATGATAAGTGTTAAGAAGAATGGTTTGGGTTTTAGGTTATCTCTTACCTCAGTGGGGGATTTCACTGCACTATTTTGAGAACTTTGGCCAAAGGTGATTGGTCAATATCCTTTCCTTTGAGAAATTTCTCCTTTGATTCAATGATTGGATCATCCTAGAGTTCCTTTTGCAGTAATTTCTACTTTGGGATAGCTAATATATCCTGAAGAGACACATTAGCGAATGATTCCTTTAACTATTCCACCACATTGAAGGGTGGCAGATTAGGATATTTCTGCTCTTTTGCTCTTATTATAACAATTTACATTCGTGGAAAACATTGTGGAACCATTGCAGAGGTAATAGGAATTTGGTTGGGAGTACTTTTAGGTTGTGGACTGATTAGTTGTGGGACAACTGGTTTTCCCGTGAACCTTCTCTTCGAGCGGGTGTTGTAATCAAATTGTACTTGTGGTGTTTTAGATGCAGATGCATCATTGGAAAATACCACTTCTTCCTCTTCCATCCATGAGAAGAGTTCATGATATGGAGTGATGTTCACTTCTTTCTCTAGTGACATCCCTTGCATTTGTGTGGTGAGCACCGCATTGTCTATTTGTGAAGAATCATACACATAGCTTCTAGGATTTGACGTTGCACCTTGGTTGCGCTGCTCCACCACCTTTTGTTGTAGGTTGTCATGCAGACAATTTCAATGTATGTGTGAATCACCACATGGGAAGCACCAAGGGTTGGTGTCATCCACTAAATTGTTCTACCCAATGGTCAACTCTCTGCTTGAGCTTAGGTTGGGGCTTTGCAATGGAGTGGGTACCGATACTATCTAATTCATCGTTTGTGCTTCCGGATTGATGCGGGTGTCTCCCTAGAACTAGTTTTTTTGGTAAGAGGACCTCCCTCCTTGATAATTATGGTAGCTCAGCCTTAGAGGTACTACCTGGTTGTGCTTGATAACAGTTATCTCATTGGCCTATGTCACAACATTTCCTTGACATCACTCATATCCTCCTTGGGAGAACCAAATGTAGAAGCAACATTCTGCGGCACACTCAGATATGTGTACATAGATTGAGGAGGATCCGATGCGCTGGTAGAAGGCATCTCCTGAGTGAGAACTGATCAATATTTCTAGAAATATGGGAATGATGGGTTGAGGTGGCAACTTTTCAGCGTCTATAAAATTGTTCTCCACCTTGACAGTAACACTATATGGACTCGGTAGTGTAGTTCCACTGAGAGACTGGATCATCATGGAAATTTCAAGGTTGATAGACTTTAAATAGAACATAAATTCTAGATCAGGTGGTGGGCAGATATCAACTTGAATTCTCTACGAGCTTGTATGGAATTGGCCATTATAGTCAACCATGGCTTCATGTGGGGCCTACTTTATAACTGATAGATGATAATATAGTGAAGATTGATCTCCTTCGTTTGAGAATCTCTGGTAAAAAGGATCTTCGAGCTCATCCCAAGTATTGATAGTGTTTTCTTGCAATGTGTGGTACCAATCTAATGCCTTGCCTCAAAAAGAGGCTATGAGAAAACTTAGCACTATATTTTGGTTTGTAACATCATGTACCAGACATACATCTGCAACATCTTGCAGATGTTTGAAGGGTATTCTTGAGCCATCTCTAGTGAATTTAGGTATAGCTTTTAGAGTAGAAACTAGGATAGCGACCCAAACAGAAATTGCTATTGGTGCAACAAGAGGAATTTTGGCATCCCATGCCACATAATTTATTTTAGCGGCAGGAAACATGGCTAGCAAAAAGGGTGGAGGAAGTGAAACGTTCACTAATTGGGTTGCGAGTTGTACTATCCCTAATGGTGGTACTAATAAAGCAAGATTATATGTTGTTTGGGACCTAGTAACAGACCGATGGCTCATACACCCTTCTGAAAATTAAATTCATTTAATCATAGTCCCACCGAGCATGCTAGGAGAAAGAAAAACTATTGATGCCAAAAATTAGCAAGGTAACAGCCCTTTGTAGGAAACTTAGTTTATGGGGGACTTATTGCACTAAACTGAGTGACCTCTAGATTTTTAAAGAAGTCAACTTCTTTTGTAATTAGGGTTTGGAATGGGAAAAGGAAGTAGATATAAAAATAAATGGCCTAACTAAGGCGATGCGTCAAAATTTAGATAAAAGACACAATAAACATATCTTTTGAATATTATCTAAGGGACCACTCAACAATTTACCATGTCCTAGAATAATAGGAATTAAATATTGCAGCATGAACAACTTATTCAATGACATAAAATAATTTTCACATCCATTTACTGAAGAGAAGATTCAAAAGGCATGATCTAAACTAGCAAAATTGCATTCAAATTATAGAAGTACAACAAATAAACCATTCAAACAATAATGGCATAGTATAAAGTTTATCAATAGCATAAGAACATGTAATTCTTAAACTAGTGGAACTCAGAACATGTAACATGTAATCTTTGAACCCTTCTTCAAAAGAAAAGAGAAGTATATATAGTTAGCATTCCCATTGCCTGATGAGCACCAACTGAAAAGATTTAGAATTTGAAGCAATTATGTTGCAGCAATGATTACCTCAGCCATTGCAACCAAAAAGGTTTGGGCCATAGCATTTGGTCACCTCCCATCCAGGTGCATCCCCTACGAATGATAACAGTGGTCCTATGCAAACAAGTGTCACCACTTAGTATAAGCGATTAGAACACATGGCAACATCTTGCAGGTCGTGGTTCACTTCATCCTCCCTTTGTTGAAAGCTTGCACTATGGTAACATGTAGTAGCAAGGTTCATTGTAGACGTCGCTTGTGAGGTCCACCAAATCTTTATGTGAATGGGAGCTATGTGGAAGACGTGAAGGGACCGATGAGGAAGTGAAGGCAAGCAATTAAAATAACCCACGGTGAAGACATGTGGGAGAATAGCGCGGGCCGATAGAAGAGCAAGGAGAGAATTCCTTCAGTGAGAGCTGAGCAGACAAGTGGTAGAGGCCACGGTGATTATCAAAATGGGTTGATGATATTCATTGAAGGCATAGGCCAATACTTAACAAAAATAAAACCCAAAGGGAGCATGGTGAATTTTGTATTCACATATACCATGTTAGATTCTATAAGATTCAAAGCCATGATCTAATTCCAAACTTAGATTACATGCAAGTTCTATTTGATATATGATCAAATATCAAAAGAACGTAATGGAGAGAAAATCTTGAAAAGAGAGAAATTGAGAGACAAAATTCAATAGAGTATAAGCACTACTCGAATTACTCTTTCTGACTAACAAAGAAGAGAGGTGAATGTTGTATATATAACACAAATATGGGCATATACATCCAAGGTGTAATAACTCCAACTACCCAAAGTAGGTAAGATTTTTACCTACTTATAAAATATCAAATTACATGGTTGCACCTACTCAAATAAAGATAAACAATTAGTTATGAGATGTGCTATATAAATCCAAAAGGGGGTGTGAGACCCAACTACTCAAGTGTAAGTGAGATCAACACATGGAACTAATGGATTATGTCGTGCATCTTCATAATAACCATTCCTAAATAACCTAAGAAAGATTAATGTGCAGAAAAATATCCCCTAACATAATGAAATAAAAAAATACACTAACTTTAGTGTATCTATATTTTTTAGAGGGTTTCTTTATGGTCTACTCATCCACTTACATATGCATTAAATCATAATTAATTCTCTAAAAGGATTGAAATGTTGAAGATCTATTTCTTACCTATATGTCATTTTAATTCTATCTTATGCTCTTTCTTTTCATATGGCTGTGTTATCTTTTCTTACATATATTACATTGTTGGTAATTACATTGTTAGCTATTATATTGTTGATGGCTATTACTAGTAGTCAACCATTATAATAATACGGTATTGAACATTAACATGGTGTTAGAAGTTATCTTTTAACTTTATTTCTATGACAATGTTGACTTGGGCTATTACTCGTGAAACCACATGATCTAAAATCCACTAATGACCTTGATAATATACACCTTTGCCCACCTTTCCCATTGTAACAATACCCAATCCATCTATCCTTTGAGTTCATGGGATTCATCATTCCCCATATCAATAATCATCATTTCCATCTCACCAAACACTTTGGAAAAAGATAATACCGATGAATGTAAGTTGACTATTACTATTGGATCTTTGTTTATTTATTGTTGCCTTATATAGCCCCCCTTCAAGGTTTCCATAATCACTCATATCATGGTAGGTGTTTTTTTTTTACATTGGGGCATGTTCTTATTATATTTATGTGTCGTGTTTTCTTGGTTGTCTTATCATAGTGATGCAAGAGCATCCTTGGTTATAAAAGCAATCCTATATCAACCAAAAATAGTTCTTTTCTTGCATTGCATCTAGTAGCAATTTCAGTAGCTCATTCCATATTTTACCACATCATTATTTATTAGCTTATGGAGTAGTATATAACACCTATACATTGACATCTATCACATATCCAAATTTTGCATCATTTGCAGTTGTCTATTGAAAGTTACTGCTCTCAAAATTTTACTATGTTACCAGCCAGAGCATTTGGCGATGACCTAGTCCAAATTTATTGGTGTGCACCTATTCTATATCATGCAAAGCCTAATTGGAAATCATACAAGCATCTTGGGTTCATTTGGATCTATCTTGAAGATTCACAAGTTAATTCATTATGCGTGGAGCTAATTCTTCATATCTTGAGGCTGACATTCATATTTGATCATCCATCAGTTTATTGACCCTTGTGGCTGACATGGACCTATATTGGAGCTTGAGAAGAATATTTATAAGCATTTATAATCCTTATAGATCATTCATCAATCATAAGTTCTAAGTTAGATGTCTTAGGATCATTATAGTTTTGCATAGACCCTTTTGGGGCATGTAAAAAGGCCTTTTGGCCAATTGTATTATTGAGAGCCCTTGTGGTAGGGTGGTGAGCCCATGTAATTCACCCTTGTGGCCAATGATGCATGTAAGTATTCTATATTAATGAAGATTCATGTTTTCATATCAGCTTTTTGTGTTATTTCCACTATGTTGACTCATTGTTGCACGGTTCAGACTGTTCCTTCTGGAACCCCCCTACTGTGACTGCACCAAGTGGTATCAAAGCAATATTTTGATTCTTGAAGGCATTCCTTGAGGTGAATAAATCGCTGACCTAAGATAGACTGCATTTTTTTTCAACCAATCATCAATTTTGAGGCAGTTGAAACCCTTATTACTAGATCGCCAAATTGAGGTAGTTCTATCAATTCGAGGGAAGATATACCACCAAGGAGAGTGCTTGCCATGGTGAATGTTGCTGGAAGAATGGATGAAATGTTAGAGATGATGTGCAAGATGTGAGATAGGTTAGATGTTGTTGAAGAAGATAGAAGGAGAGGCCTAAACCCTAGGAAGAATGATGAAAGTGATGATGAAGAAGAAAATGCAAATCAAATTGCAAAAACCCTAGGTGAAGAAGAAGAAGAATCTGATCAAGTAAATATGTTGAAAATGATTTAAAAGATTGGAAAGTGACCTAAAGTCAAAATTCAAAATTACGTGAGAAATTTGAATCTTGAAGAATTGATTAATTGGATAAATGAGATGGAAGAATAATTCAAATATGAAGAAATTGGAGATTCGAAAAGATCAAATTTGCAAAAATAAAGAGGACGTGCTACATTATGGTGGAAAGAAGTTCAATTAGATTGAAATAGAAGAGGCAAAGAAAGAATCATCAACTGGGACAAAATGGTGACAAAATTGAAGAATAAATTCATACCAGTAGAATATGAACTTGAATTGTTGAAGGGATTGTAGAACCTGAGGCAAAAAGAAAGATCTTTGAAGGGGCACATTGAAGAGTTCTACAAGATGATCATTAGAATTGGTCATAGTGAAGCGATCAAAGAAAAGGTTGTCAGATATATCAATGGAATGAGATCAAACATCCAAGAAGAATTGAGTTTGGTAAAGATGACATATGTTGAAGAGGCATATCAATTTGCATTGAAGGTAGAAGAGAAGCTGAGCAAGAAGTTTGAACAAAGGAAAATAATTGCAAGAGGAAGATTTCAAAAGAGTGGAACCCAATCCAGAGAAAGGAGACCATATGTGGAATAGAACAAAGATATGAAACCCTACCAAAGAGAAGAAAAGGATGCTAAATCATATCACATAGGAAGAGATGGAAATTTCTACCACAATAACAAAAGAGGTCATAATTCTTACTGTAATGATGGATACTAGAGGGATGAAGGAAGATCTAAAAAAATACCATTCAAATGAACCTATTTCAAGTGTGGAGGTGAAGGAAATACATCATTTGAGTGTCCTCAAGGAAGCACTGGAAAGAAACCTAAACATACTAGAAGAACATCTTATTTGGAGGAAGAACATGTTGGATCCCCTAATTCCATTGGGAAATTGAAGAATAGTGAATCGTTGGTGATGAGAAGAGCATCGATGCATGAAGAAGTTACTAAAAAACCATCACAAAGGAAGAATCTATTCAAAACCAGATGTAAGTATGAAGGAAAGGTATGTAAATTAATCATTGATAGTGGTAGCACTGATAATCTAGTTTTAGAGGAGATAGTAAACAAGTTGAACTTAAAGAGATTGAAACATCCAAACCCCTAAAGGATAGCATGGATTCAAGATGAACATAGGATATTGGTGAATGAACAATATTTGGTGAAATTTCATATTGGATCATATAGGGATGAAGAATTATGTGATGTTATGCCTATGGATGCATGTCATTTACTATTAGGAAGACCATGTCAATATTATAAGAAAGCAATCCATGATGGAAGAAGGAATACTTATAGTGTGACATCAAATGGAAAGAGAATCAAGTTGATACCTTTGGAGGAAGAGGAGAAGACCAAATTTTGTGGCATTTCCAGACCATGTTTGGTAGATGGAAGGAAATTTTTGGATGGATTGAGGCATGAAAACATGTTTTTTGCATTAATTCCAAAGAAGGGTGGTAAACAAGAGTTGGAGAACCCTACCGTAGAGAGTGAAGAAGTTGCATAATTGTTGGCAGAATATGAAGACATCATGCCAAAGAATGTGCTAGAGGGATTTTTTTCAATCTGGAGTATCAATCATCACATAGATCTCATATCAGGAGTAAGTTTGTTGAAAAAAGCACCACATAGAATGACACTGGAAGAGAATGCAAAATTGAACTGACAAATAAAAGATTTGTTGAGGAAAGGATTTATTAGAGAAATTTTGAGCCCATGTGTGGTACCTATTGTACTTGCACAAAAGAAAGATGGAGAATGGAGAATGTGTACAGTTTGAAGAGCAATCAATAAGATCACTATCAAGTATAGATTTCCATGGCCAAAGATGGATGACATTATGGATTGTTTGAGTGGAGCAAAATATTTTACAAAGATTGATCTCAAGAGTGGATATCATCAGATCAAAATCAGAGAAGAAGATGAATGGAAGACTGCATTTAAGAAAAATGAGGGATTGTATGAGTGGTTAGTGATGCCTTTTAGATTGACCAATGCATCGAGCACTTTCATGAGATTGATGGATGAAGTATTGAAAAAATTCTTGGGTAAGTTTGTCATTGTTTACTTGGATGATATTCTAATTTTTAGTAAGACTAGAGAAGAACATTTATGGCACATCTAACAAGTATTACAAAGGTTGAGAGAAGAGAATGTGTTGATTAAGGTTAATAAATGTAGTTTCATGAATACAGAGTTGGTATACCTTGGATTTGTTATTTTTGTTGAAGGATGTCACGTCCCCTTCTAGTTGACATCTCTCAGAGCATATGATTAGCCTATTATGTGACCCTCGTAGGCTGATAGGATGGATAGAGGGTGTTGATGGAGCTTGGATTGGCTTCAGTTGTCAGATTGTTATCAGTTGGCTTTTGTTCGGGCTTGTTCGGACACCATTTGCTCGAATTGCTATTTTTAGCAGTTTTTGGCACTCAGCGGTGCACCCCTGCTATTTTTAGCAGTATGGTTTGGTCACGTGCAGAATCACTTCCTTATTCGTCAGCTTCAGACGGTTCATGCATCGGGCATATATTGAGAGAGATATTAATATTTAATTGATTTAATTAAATATTAATTATTGGAGCTTATATTATAAAGTTATAATATTTAAAATATTATAACTTAAGTGATTTTGCTGAAGGGGTCGCCCATCATGGAAGGGGGCCATTTTAATTATATTTTATAATTAAAATGTGATTTAAAACTATTGAAAAATTAAATGAAGAAGTTTGAATTTATTTTAATGATCCCTAATTGAGGAAAATTGCACTTTTGAAGAATATATGGGTTTTCATTGGAATTTGAGCAAGTCTTCTTCTAGAGAATGAGGCCTAGGGTTTTTGTTGTCTACAGACATTGGAGAACGAGCCATCTTCAGTGTTGTGATTCAGAGGCTGTGAGATACCAGCTGATCTATTGCATTTCAGAGAGATTTCTTCACTTAGGAGAGATCACAGAACATTCACAGTTGATTCATCTTCAGGGTTTTTCAATGTGCAACACATCCATTAGGGATTCTTCAGTAGAGGTGCCTATTTCATTTAGATCTAGAGATTTGATAGAGGGTCATACTTTATTTAATAGCTTGCTGTTGTGTTAAGGCCGTACCACATTTATTACAGGCTGTACCATCTGTGAAAGGGCTGTACTTTTTATCCAAAGCAAATCGCCTTCATTCTTGGCAGTCAGACTTCATAACTAGGGGCGCATATATCACTGGTAGTTGATTCTTCCTCTTGGTGCAAGGGAAAGTGCTCATTCATCTCAGCCATACTATTTCATGAGGATCATTTATTGCTGCAAATACCAGGTTTTTTCATTAAAATAATGTTGCTTTTTGATTGCATGTTATTGGATCTCCTTTGTAATAAATCCAGAAGATAAATGAATAGTTTGGCAATAGTATTTTCGATAGATTCTATCACTTTCAGAATTGTATGATTTTATTTGCATTTATATTGAATTCTTGCAAAAATTCGCATTATATTATTTATGCTCAAAAATCACAAAAAAACAAAAACCTTCAAAAACAATAAAAATAGTCAGATTTCAGAGATAGCGGAAACAAGGGTTTCTACAGTGTATCAGGCTAAATCCTGCCATCCTGAGGGTTTAGCAATCTTATGCAGCCACAAGAGTTTGGGTCACATAGGTATTATACTCGCAGGAGAGCCTTGATTGACAGGCAATAGGGTTCGATCCGGCAGCCGGGAAACATGGCTGACAAGACAGATATTCCTAGAATAGAGATTCCTCATAACCCTAGAGATCAAGATGATGCAGAGGTGTTAGACACTCTCAGAGACTTACAAGCAGGTCAATGGTAGTCTAACGATGTGCTACAACAGTTGACAGTGGCAATCTAGAGGTTAGGTACACAGAGGAGGCTGTCACCACAACGTGATGATAATAGGAGTGATGCAGGATCTCAGAGAGCACCTAGGACTATTTCACGGATAGCAGATAGGCCCACTAGGCCTACTTTTGTGAGACAGGAGCCCGATGAGGCTATTGTAGGTGAAGAGCATGAGGAGTTGTTCGCAGACACACTTATGGCAGCAAATGAGGAGTGGGAGTTAGTACCACCAGATGTCAGAGAGAGGATTACCTTTGACAGATTTGTTACATAGAGGAGAGATTATCATAGAGGTCGACAGGATTGGAGACCTAGATATCAGAACAATGATCTGAAACATGCTACAAATAGGCTCAATCTAGCGATGTTCGATGGTAGTGGTAAGGTCAAAGCTCAGGCCTGGATCAATAAGCTAGACACATTCCTCACATTGCATCTAATGGCTAAGAGAGATGCTATCAGGTATGCGACATTAAATTTGGAGGGAGTAGCTTACGACTGGTGGCACCACGGGATGGTGACACTCGAGCATGATCGGATCACTTCGTATCAGGAGTTTGTTGATAGGTTGGTGGAGCGGTTTGACAGGAAGGATCTGGAATCCTATTTTAGAGACTTGGCTCAGCTGAGATAGAGTGGCAGCTTGGAGTCTTATATTGGTGACTTTCAGAAGTTATCAGTTATGGTTCCTAATATTTCAGAGAGGTGACTTGTAGTGCTCTTCATGGAGGGATTGATAGAGCCATTGAGAGGTTGGATCAAAGCCTTTGATCCTCCTTCGTTACAGGAAGTGATGAAGAAAGCACGTAGTATGGAGTTGGCAACACCATCCAGTAGATTCAACTCTAGAAACAATTCTTCTTTCAGGGATAATAAGGGCTTCAACAGAAACAGAGAGAAGTCTGATTTTAATAAAGAAAAATCAGATTTTAAGAATGATTCAAAGGGTAAATCAGTAGCACCACCTTTGGATCGAGAGGCTCTTAACGATCTATGCAGGAAGAAGCTTTGCTTCTATTGCAAAGGTCCCTATGACGCTAATCACGATTGTCCTTTGAGGCCTAAGGGCAAGGCAAATCGAGTGATGTGGGCTTACTACGAGGATTCAGAATCAGAAAATTTTGAACAGTAGGAGAGTTCTGAGGAGTCAGAGTTAGAGGCTTCAGAGCCTAAGGCAGAGGCATAGTCAGAGCTACAGATTCAAGAGGCATGCCTATCTAGCATTCAGCAGGAGGGTTCATTCAGGCTTCGTGGAGTGTTGGCAGGACAGAGGGTCATCACCCTTCTTGATATAGGAGCCACTCACAATTTTATTGATGCTAGATTCGTTGAGAAACGCGGACTCATTACTGAGGAGTTCGAAGGCATTAGGGTTAAGGTGGTAGACAGTTACACTCTCAGGTGTGAACGCATGATTAAGAATCTCCCCTTGCACTTAAACAACTATGAGTTCAAGGCTGATTATTATGTGGTAAACATGGGGGATATCAATTTAGTCTTGGGCATGAAGTGGCTTCATTCACTTGAAGAAGTCACTCTTCATCTCAAGGACATGGAGATACATTTTGATGTGGATGGGAAGACACATATTCTGAAGGCAATACAGGATAGCAACATCAAAACTATTTCCTTTTGTCTGATGGAGAGACTCATTTGACATGACATGGTAGAGTGGGCTGCCAAGTGCACATTAGCACCTATACAGGAGGGACAACAGAAGACTGAGTATCATCCTGACATACAATAGTTGAGAGTCAAGCACGAGAAGGTATTCAGTGATATTCCACCAGGGAGACCTCTAGACAGGGGCATTGAGCATATTATTGAGCTTGAGGAGGGGGCTAAGCCCGTTATGATTACTCCTTATAGACATCCCAAGTGGTTGAAAGATGAGATTGAGAAAACGATCAAGGAGTTGTTGGATATGGGTCACATTCGACCTAGCAAATCACCATTCGCTTCTTCAGTTTTCTTGGTGAAGAAGAAGGATGGCACCCTTCGCATGTGCATAGACTACAGAGTCCTGAATAAGAGGAATATCAAAAATAGGTATCCAATACCTCATATAGATGAGCTTATTGATGAGCTCCATGGTGCATGCTACTTCACGAAGATAGACTTAAGGTCAGGATATCATCAAATCAAGGTTCGTGAACAGGACATTGAGAAGACTGCATTTCGTTGTCATTCTGGACACTTTGAGTTTGTGGTGATGCCATTTGGGCTCACTAATGCGCCAACGACATTTGAGTCCACCATGAACAGAGTCTTCCATTCACTACTAAGGAGATTTGTACTTGTCTTCTTCGATGACATTCTTATATATAGCAGGACTTGGCAGGAGCATTTGGCTCATCTTGAGATGGTGCTCAGTATTTTAAAGAGGGAGTCCTTGTACGCCAAGGAGTCCAAATGTGATTTGGGAATGACCGAATTGTTATACTTAGGTCATATTATCAATGCAGAGGGAGTGTAGATGGATCCTGAGAAGATCTGTGCTATTATAGACTGGCCTACACTGGAAAACCTTACTCAATTGCGAGGATTTCTAGGTTTCTGTGGGTTCTATCATAGATTCATGAATGGTTATTCACGTCATGCAGCCCCTATGACAGATTTTTTGAAAAAGGGTGCATTTTGTTGGACTCCTCAGGCACAGGAGTGTTTTGTGAGATTTAAGGAGTTGATGACTACATGCCCAGTGTTGGCACTACCTAACTTTTCGAAACCTTTCGAGCTTTAGTGCGATGCATCAGGTGAGGGTATTGGAGCAGTGCTTATGCAGGACAAGCACCCTATTGTGTATGAGAGCCATAAACTCAGAGGGCCAGAGAGACTCTACAACATTTACGATAAGGAGATGCTCGCTATAATGCATGCCTTGGCAAAATTTAGGCAATATCTTGTTGGCAGCAAATTTTGCATGAAAACTGACCACAACAATTTGAGACACTTCCTAGGGCAGCAAGATCTCAATGATCGTTAGTAGAAGTGGGTGAGAAAATTGCAGGCATACGACTTTGATATCTCTTATATCAAAGGTACCCAGAATGTAGTAGCTAATGCTCTTTCACGCAGGCCATATCTAAGCTCTATGGTTCACATTACAGAGGATTGGAGGCATATGATTGTGGCAGAGTACGCCAAGGACACTTGGGTCTCCAACATTGTTGAGGGATCGACGATTGATACCAGATATACGCTTGTGAATGACTTGATCATTTACAAGAACAGGGTTTATTTGATCCCAGGATCAGAGGTGAAGAACATTATCATGTGATCATTTCATGATGTACCTACAGCAGGACATCCCGGGTATTTCAAAACCTACAAAAAAATTTAGGAGAGATTCACATGGAAAGGACTTAAGGTAGATGTTCTTCAGTACGTGCGTGAGTGCCCTGTTTGTCAGCAGAACAAACAGGAGAAAACATACCCGGCAGGATTGTTGTAGCCACTTTCGATTCCTGACAGGAAGTGGGAATGCCTGTCGATGGATTTCATTACGGGCTTGCCTAAAGCCCAAGGATGAGATTGCATATATGTAGTTGTGGATCGGTTAATGAAGTATGCCCACTTCTTTCCTATTACACCACTTACACAGCTACACAGGTAGTAGAGGTCTTTTTCCGTGAGGTATTCAGGCTACATGGTTTGCCTTGGAGCATAGTGAGCGACAAGGATAGTCAGTTCTTGAGTCACTTCTGGTAGGAGGTGTTCAGACTCTGTGGAACAGAGCTTACACCGAGCACCAGTTACCACCCGCAGGCTGATGGGCAGATGAAGATAGTGAATAAGTGGGTGGAGGTTTACCTCAAAAATTATATTGCAGGGCAGCAGAAGGCATGGGTCAAGTGGATTCATTTGTGCGAGTATTGCTACAACACGACATTCCACATGACCATTCAGATGTCCCCTTTTATGGCGTTGTACGGGTATGAGGCGCCGAGTTTTCTAGATTTGCTACTGAGTGACAGTAGAGTGCCAAGTGCTGGAGACTTGTTGCAGGAGAGTCAAGATACTATGAGGGCTCTCAAGGAGAATATTGCCAAGGCACATAATCAACAAAAAAAGTATGCAGATCAGAAGAGGACAGAGAGGTCTTTTGATGTGGGTGACATGGTTTATCTTATGTTGCAGCCCTACCGTCAGTCTACTCTTAGGAAGAGTGGGTCAAAGAAGCTTAAGCCATGATATTACGGTCCTTTCAGGATCCTGAGGCATGTTGGAGAGGTGGCTTATGAGCTAGAGCTTCTGGCAGAGAGTAGGGTACACAATTTTTTTCATGTGTCACATCTCAAGAAAGTGTTGGGACACCGTGTGGTACCTTCTGCAGTTTTACCTCCCTTAGATGACGAGGGAAAGTTGATTCTCATACCTGAGTCTATCCTAGAGTACAAAGAGAGATAGTTGCATAGGAGGACTATCAAGGAATATTTAGTGAAATGGAGAGATTTTCCAGTGGAGGATGCTACATGGGAGAGCGAGGATATTTTGCAGCATCCTGAGTTGAGATTGCTTGAGGACAAGCAATTTCAGGAGGGGCAAACTGTCATGTCCCCTTCTAGTTGACATCTCTCAGAGCATATGATTAGCCTATTATGTGACCCTCATAGGCTGATAGGATGGATAGAGGGTCTTGATGGAGCTTGGCTTGGCTTCAGTTGTCAGATTGTTATCAGTTGGCTTTCGTTCGGGCTCGTTCGGACACCATTTGCTCAAATTGCTATTTTTAGCAGTTTTTGGCACTCAGCAGTGCACCCCTGCTATTTTTAGTAGTATGGTTTGGTCACGTGCAAAATCACTTCCTTATTAGTCAGCTTCAGATGGTTCATGCATTGAGCATATATTGAGAGAGATATTAATATTTAATTAGCTTATATTATAAAGTTATAATATTTAAAATATTATAACTTAAGTGATTTTGCTGAAGGGGTCGCCCATCATGGAAGGGGGCCATTTTAATTATATTTTATAATTAAAATGTGATTTAAAACTATTGAAAAATTAAATGAAGAAGTTTGAATTTATTTTAATGATCCCTAATTGAGGAAAATCACACTTTTGAAGAATATATGGGTTTTCATTGGAATTCGAGCTCATTATGATATGGATTATTGAAATTTGAGCAAGTCTTCTTCCGGAGAACGAAGCCTAGGATTTCTGTTGTCTACAAACATTGGAGAATGAGCCATCTTCAGTGTTGCGATTCAGAGGCTGTGAGATACCAGCTGATCTATTGCATTTCAGAGAGATTTCTTCATTTAGGAGAGATCACAAAACATTCACAGTTGATTCATCTTCAGGGTTTTTCAGTGTGCAACACATCCATCAGGGATTCGTCAGTAGAGGCACCTATTTCATTTAGATCTGGAGATTTGGTAGAGGGCCGTACTTTATTTAATAGCTTGCTATTGTGTTCAGGCTGTACCACATTTATTATGGGCCATACCATCTGTGAAAGGGTTGTACTTTTTATCCAAAGCAAATCGCCTTCATTCTTGGCAGTTAGACTTCATAACTAGGGGTGCATATATCACCAGCAGTTGATTCTTCCTCTTGGTGCAAGGGAAAGTGCTCATTCATCTCAGCCGTACTATTTCATGAGGATCATTTATTGCTGCAAATACCAGGTTTTTTCATTAAAATAATGTTGCTTTTTGATTGCATGTTATTGGATCTCCTTTGTAATAAATCCAGAAGATAAATGAATAGTTTGGCAATAGTATTTTCGATAGATTCTATCACTTTCAGAATTGTATGATTTTATTTGCATTTATATTGAATTCTTGCAAAAATTCGCATTATATTATTTATGCTCAAAAATCACAAAAGAACCAAAAACCTTCAAAAACAATAAAAACAGTCAGCTTTCAGAGATAGCGGAAACAAGGGTTTCTACAAAGGATTGAAGACATGGATATGGAGAAAGTGAAAGCAATTTTAGATTGGCCTACACTGCTAAACATTGGAGAAGTTAGATAATTTCATGGATTAGCTAGTTTCTATTAGAAGTTTATAAGGAGTTTCAATAGTGTTTGTAACCCTATGACAAAGATAATGAGAAGATATAGGAAAAACTTTAAATGGATGTCCAGATCACAAAGGAGTTTTGAACTATTGAAACAAAATGTAACAGAGCAGCCAATGTTAGCATTACTGAATTTTGAAAAATTATTTCAAGTTGATTTTGATGCAAGTGGAAATGCAATTAGATCAGTACTGAGTCAAGAAGGAAGACTTGTAGCTTATTTAGTGAAAATTTGAATGATTCCAAAAGAAGATACTTAGTTTATGATCAGGAATTCTATGCCATAATTTAAGCCTTGAAGAAGTGGAGACATTACCTGTTGCCTAAGGAATTATACAAATCATCAAGCCTTGCAGTATTTGAATAGTTAAGGAAAGTTGAATCAAAGAAATATGAGATGGTTTGAGTTCTTGCAAAGTTACACATTTGTGTTGAAGCATAGGAGTGGCAAGTCAAAAAAAGTTGTAGATGCATTGAGCAGAAGAAGGAATTTGCTGACAGAGATGAGAGTGGAAGTACTGGGATTTGAAGAATTGAAACATATGTATGAAGATGATGCAGATTTTGGTGAAGCATGGAGAGCATGTGAGGAACCAATAGTGATAGACAAGAGCCAATGGTTGGATTATTTCATTCAATAAGGTATGTTATTCAAAGGAAATATTTTTTTGCATACCGAGGACTTCAATGAGGGAGAATTTGATCAAGGAAAAGCATAGTGGAGGTTAAGCACGACATTTTGGAGTGGATAAGACTGTAGCTTTGGTGAGTGAACATTATCTTTGGCCACAGATATATAAGGATGTGAGGAAGTATTTTCAAAGTTTTTGAATTTTTCAAGTTGCAAAAGGAAGCAATCAAAACACTAGATTGTACAAACCTTTGATAGTATTGGAGAGACCCTAGAAAGATTTAAGCATGGATTTCATTTTGGGATTACCAAGAACACAAAGAGGTTATGATTCTATTATGGTAGTAGTGGACTGATTTTCTAAAATGGCACATTTTATTCCTTGTAAGAATACTAATGACGTTGTGCATGTTGTTGGCTTATTTTTCAAGGAGATTGTGATATTGCATGGGTTACCTAAGAGTATTGTTTCAAATAGAGACACCAAATTCATTGGATATTTTTGGAGGACATTGTCGAAGAAAATGAAGAAATATTTGAAGTTCAGTTCAACATATCACCCACAAATAGATGGAAAAATAGAGGCAGTGAATAGAAGTTTGGGTAACTTGTTGAGATGCTTGGTTGGAGATAAGAAAAGAAAGTGGGATATAGTTTTACCATAGGCATAGTTTGCATACAATAATTCAGTAAACTAGAGCATAGGAAAGACACCATTTCAAATTGTTACTAGAGTTAATCCTAGAGGAGTTGCAAAGTTAAGAGACATCAATATGGAGAATAGGAGTGAAGAGGCCCAATATTTTGCTAATTTTATGGAGACATTGCATAATTAGGTACGAAAGCATTTGGAAGACATGAATGATAAGTACAAGGAGAAGGAAAATGAGCACCAAAGACAAAGGAATTTGTTGTTGGAAATGAAGTATTGGTATGTTTGAGGAAGGATATATTTCTAGTTGGTACGTACAATAAGTTGAGGTTGAGAAAGTTTGGACCGTGTAAGATACTTAGGAATTTTGATTCTGGAAATGCATATGAAGTGGAGTTACCAAAGATATTGGGTATATCACCTATTTTCAATGTTGCAGACATATATGAATTTATTGAGGGACAATCAAGTGTTAGTAGTGATGAAGTGGGTTTGAAGGAGCAGTTACCACATCAAGAGTCAGAGGAGATTGAGCAGATTTTGGATACCAGAACCGAAAGAAGCACAAGGAACAAGTAGTACAAAGAATATCTTATAAAGTGGAAAGGTAGACCAATAGAATATTCATCATGGATATCTTAGGCTGAGGTGGATCATCTTGGTTTTCCTCTTATCCCTAGAAAGTCAGGGACTAGTTTTTCTTCCAACCTCAGGTATCTAATGCAGGAGCATCCCTAGTTGTAAAGCAATCCTGTATCAACCAAAAATAGTTATTTTCTTGCATTACATTTAGTAGAAGTTTTAGTATCTCATTCTGCATTTTACCACATCATTGTTTCTCAACTCACGAAGTAGGATATATCACCTACACATCAACATCTATCACATATCAAAATTTCACATCATTTGTAGTTGTCTATTGAAAGTTATCACTCTTAGAATTTCACTATCTTACCAACCAAATCATTTTGAGCCAACCTATCCAGATTTCTTGGTGTGGACCTATTCTAGATTATGTGAAGCCTAATTGGACATCATACAAGCATATTGGGTTCATTGGGACCTAACTTGAAGATTCACATGTTAATTCATTGCGTGTGGAGCTAATTCTTTATATCTTGAGGCTAACATTCATATTTGATCATCCATTAGGTTATTGACCCTTGTGACTAATGCAAACCTATATATTTGAGCTTGAGAAGCATATTTATAAGAATTTGTAATCCTTGTAGATCATTCATCAATCATAAGTTATAAGTTAGATATTTTAGGATCATTACAGTTTCACATAAACCCTTCGGGGGCATGTAATAAGGAATGTTGGCCAGTTGCATTGTTGAGGGCCCTTGTGGCCAATTATGCATGTAAGAATTTCATATTAATGAAGATTCATGTTTTCATATCAGTTTTATGTGTTATTTCTGCTATGTTGACTCATTTATGCATGGCTTGGTCCATTCCTTTTGGAACCTTCCTACCATGACTACACCACATAGCACCCATCAAGGATATCAAAATAATTGTGATATGTTGGGGCATCCTTCTACCTATTGGTTGTTTCATTGAAATATCCACTAAGGTCATCCATTTCCTTGTGATGTGATAAATTATCCTTTTCTATGTTTGTATAATTAGTCCTATGCATGAGATACATCATCACGTTGGTCTTTATACCCTAGTGCATACTCTCTTGTGCTATATCAAAATAAGTTCTCACTACATTTCAAGATAACACCTACATTCAAGAACACTCTAATACTTTCCATATCATTATCCATTATCCACTATCCCATCTTAAGGTTTCTCCCCTTGACTAATTGTTATTATACATGTGTAAATCATTAAACTGATTAATTTTTCTTTATTTGGTAGATTATGATCATTTATTCATCCATTTATTCTATTTTCTATCATCATTTATTCTTTCCTACAATTGTACCATAAAATATAAATTCACCTATAATCATGTTACCATACATGTTATCATAATATTAACATCGATACATACATCATTCACATAATCATAACAATAAAAATAACCAACACATCATGTCCATTATAAATACCTACATTTCTAGCATCTCATCGTTATAATCATAATAAATCCATAATATATATTTATTTATCTAAGAATATATATCATCCATCATAATTATAGTAAATCCATCATTACATAATGTCATATATACATCTCATTATAGATAATCATCCATAAACGCACCATCTATCCATAACATCATAAACATAAGAAAAATAAACATATCATGATCATCATATAATATACATCATCATAAATCACATTCACAATCCATAACATCTCACATATCAACTATAATGTACAAAGACCACGGTATAATTATAATATCACAAATATCTCATAAAATGGAGTAATGTACAATATGGCTACATAGAGCATTAAAAGAATGTATAAAGATCATGCCTCTTAGGCATATATAAAAATGCATGAGTAGTAAAAAATAAATCTAACCAGCACTATCTCTTGTAGACCTTGTTAGTGCATCAAAGTAAAAAAAACATATAGATGATGGGAGGAGATTATACCATGGACCAACAAGTGCCAAAGATATATATGTACAATCGACAATGCATACATAGGTATAGGGGTAGGGTGGGTAGGCTAGGAAATACTAGGAGGTACTAGAAGAGATAATCTATAGTTGGAGAGGGATAATCTCTAAGTAGAGAGGGTAGCCTCTAAGTCATAGGGAAATATACGATAGTGGTAGCACAAGATGCGTTGAAATCTTAGCTTGCTAGAGCTAAGGTGGATGTGTAGAGATTGAGGCAAGAGAGGGACTAGGTGAGGGAGCTATCAGGGCCTAGTGGTTCATTGTAGGCATGGGTGGAGATGGGGAGATACCATAGGGAGACAATGTAGGCTTTGTGAGAGGCAACCTACTATAGGTCACTTTGAGAGTAGGGCATGTTAGTAGGCCAAAGGATACCCAATTTTGTTGAGAATTAGCTTCAAGGGGGACAAGGTTGACATAGTTATGTGGAGCATTAGTGGACATGGTGCCATCTTGGGGGCCTCCCTCAGCTAGAGCTAATCCTCTTATTGCTATCCTCCATGTTACCCCCTTCCTCCTCCATCACTTGATCTCTCCCCTCCTTTACATCCACCTTCACCTCCTATAAATCCTCCCACTCCTCCTCTCCCCTCTCCTCCTCATCCCTTCACTTTCCATATATGGCATTACACATATTGTATTAGAATCCTCTCTCCCCACCATTTATGTTATCACCCTCCTTACTCTCCCTCTTACCTCCCTTTCCCACACCTTCATGTGTGCCTCCCCTATATTTGTCCTTAGCCACTCCTACACCGATGATTGTGGTAATATTATAATACATATTATTCTTCACTCACTCCACCATGTTGCATATGCAGGTGTCACTCTTGTGTCTACCATTACAGAGGTATCATCCTACATTGCCTTTACTATATCCCTCTAAATCTCCTTAGCTACCTCTAGCTCTATCTATGACCCCCATAATCCCACCTCCCTCATCACTTGAGCAAAAAAACATGATCATATCAACACACCCTTTTGTAGCATGAATCATCATTATACTATGTAGGGATACTGCACCACCAAATAAATTTTCGTTATCATGAACTATAGGTAGTGGTCATCCTCCTCCCAACCCTCACACTATTTCCATGGTCACTAAATCACATCTATCGAATATAGACCATTGAGAACCCATTGCTAATGGTGCTCATCAAATATATTCTTATATCTTAAGATCCTCTTCCATCCAAACACATGAGGCTCCTTGAAGTCCATGGTCACCTTTTTTACATTGAGATAAAGCAATAAAATTTACTCCCATTGCCCAAATCCATCATAGTGTAGAGGAGTTAATGCTTGTGCCCCCTACACATCACTAAATGTAAGTCCTTGTATATGTATGCAAGCACCCCATGCAAACTATCATTACTTGTATACCATGTTAGCCACACAATCTACTAATCCAATAGAGAAGTATTTCCAACTTCTTTCATGTAACATTATGTAGTAAGAGCTACCATCACTAGAGGCAGTGTTAGTATTAGCCCCCTGTATGCATCTATATCCAACTCCATACCCTACCATAGCAAGTTAGATCTCCCAAATTTTCTCATTAATGCAACATCAAGATATCTTGTTGATGTGTATACAAATGTCATACAGATTGACACCCATAGTATATACCACATGTCCTTGAAAGTTACTATCATCTCCTCTATAAGGAGATGGAAGGTGCTAGTCTCTGATTGCCATTGTTGTACTAGTGCTATTAAAACATCACCTGGTGTAGCATCATAAATTTTTGACCCTAACAATTTCACACTATGTTTGGCTCCCCCTTATGTGATTGAACCTAATCATGCTTAGTATTTGTCCATCTTATTATTGTCTTCAAAAATCAAGATAAAATTGGGAGTTAAAATTAATTATTTATTTAATGACAACTTAAAATTCAAAATAGGCCTGCTCAAGGGCGTATTCACTGTTGACCACCCTATTTTGGCCCAATTTTTAATATTTTATTGTCGACATAACATATTTGCAAATTTAAATTCAATTGTTAATTATTACGAGAAATGACAAAATGCATATAAATATATCTTTTTCACCATTTTAAACTAGAAGAAAATTTAAATTCCAATTGAGCATCCTAAAAAGAATTCAAGGAAATTCAAGAGTAGAATAAGCATCATTTTATAACATTTTCATCAATCAAGATTCATGTTAGTGATGCATCATCAAGTCATGTTAGATCATAAGTAAGATTGTTTCACATTTTATGTCCATTCTCCTTTGAGTACTAATGCTTGCAAGATCTGCTATCAATAATCAAATTCTCCTTGTATGAGATGTGCAACATGACTTCAGTCCATCAAATAAAGTAGAGCTCAGTGGTAAGTTGCAACATTTATGATTGCAAGCACTCTTTATCCAAAATCATCATAGCCATTATAGAGGTAGAAACACCAAAATGGGGTTTGACTTAGGCAAGCCCCTATACAATGCAACCCTTTCCTCTCTTTCTTGCAGGTGAGAGATCTGAAGTGGATTTGGAGAAGATTGAAGAAATAACATCAAGATCAAGAATTCAAGCCCATTCATTCATCAAATTGGGAAAGATCAATTATTCATTAGTAGACAAAGTTCTGAAGTTGAGTCTAACAGAGAAGCACCTAAAAAATGTAACATGCATGTACTTGTTAAGATATTCTAGAAACACTAATTCTTATTCTAGGGCACCCACGTCCTTAACTAGTCAATTTGAGCTTAGATTTGAATGTCGGATTCCTCTATCTCTGTCCTCTTCTTTTTAATTTTTAGTTTTTGTTAGACATTTATATGCTATTCTAAGTTTTCATTAATTTGTTGCAATTTCATAGTTAACCTAATTTCCATTTACCAAATCACACAAATAATATCCATTCATATCAATTCAACTCTCAAAACCCCCCAAATAAGACTAAAACCCTGATCATCCATTTTGGCTCTTCCACAAGGATAGTAGCCAAGTGTTCTTTTATGGTCATTTTTTTGTTCCCTAATATTGTAGGTTGAAATTTGTGATTTAGACCCTAGATCCATTTTTTCTACATCATACCCAGTGAGTGTGAATAGTGAGCATCTTCACTATATATTGTAAGACCACTATAATCATCACCTCCTAGTTCACATTAGTGAATACATTTATTAGATTCAACATAACTAGGTGTCACTATTGAGTCACTAACACCTTTAAGCACAACTACATTTCATCCAAACCACATGTTAGATTCCTTATAAATATTCCCCACATGCATGTGCAACATCATTAGTGCATTCATTGATTCATATGCTACACATACCAAAACATGAGAAAATTCCCTCATTTTGTGCATCCACCACATTACTAGAAAATGCACTACTTTGTATCACATATACGTTGATTTGCGTAAAGTCTTCATTATCTTCCCTCCCCCTCATGCATCTATTACATTACTAGTGCATGTACCACTTTGTACCACATATACACTAACATGCTTAAATGATTTATTATCATCCACCCTCTTGCACATACATTTCATTTTTTTATGTGTGATACTTTGTAATGCATCTACCCCTTGTAGATACATTGTAGTTCTCCAAATCTATTGCAACTAATAATGTACCTACTACAAGTAGGTGCACATTTGTCAAATTGATTTTTTAACATTTTAGTGGATTTACCTTTCCCCAAACTTCTCCCTCACATTTATGACTATTGTGTAATAAATGACTAATTTTTTTGTATATACTGTCAACCCACTATCTAGTGGATGCTTGTACTACCTCACTTGCTCCACATGATGCCCATCAATAAATATACACTCTATTTTCTCTTTGCTACTCTACTAATTCTCAATTGTGATCGTTGTAGGTTTAAGGTAAAAATATTATTTTGACCCTCATCCTTATATTCACCCTTACCACAATTTTACACCCCTAATCACCAATTTTGCTCCTATTTTGAAATTTCTATGCTATTTTCCTCCTTTGTCCATTTTCCCATCCATTTAATCTTTTGAAAACTCATCCACACTCTTTTTTTCCCACTTGATCTCTCAAGGGGGCATCATCCTACCATCATAATTCTTCCTTTTTTTTACTAGATGGGGCATGTTTCCACCCTTTCTCATCCAAAAATACTATTTTATTTTTGTTTGAATTATAATTATTTTAACACCATTTCAAAGAGGGGAAAAATTTAGATACCTCAAATTAACACATCATCATTTTAACTCATAAGTTGTCATTTTCTCTATAATTGATTGAATAAATTTTTATTTCTTTGATTAATTATCTATTTTTTACCCCCTTAATAATTAAATAATATTTTATTATTTAATTAATAAAATCACTATTCATCACTATTAACCCAACCCTATTTCTAACACTAATTATCCTACCACCCCTTCTATAATTCAACCTCATCCAATAATTAAATAAATTCCAATATTCATTTACTTGTCATCTTTTGTGCAATTTTCATTAGCCAACTAAACTAAATAAAAAAATATCCCTTAATCATTTGCCTAATAATGATTAATCACAACATTATGTGTTAAGTCCTAATTTGGTACACATGCCATTCAACATGTACACTTAGATTACTTGGGAGCATCAGAAAAGGTCTTCATATCCTTCCAAAAAGTTACTTTTTAATCTCCATCATCCACTTCCTCCAAGGCGAATCTCCACCCTTGATTCCCCGTAAATCTTGGAAGCCCCTTTGAAAACCTCTCTAGAAATTCCACTTGAAGGCTTCTCATCCCTCCAACTATCTCAAACAATGAAATCCTTTGATCTCTCTATGGACAAAGATTTTGGCACCCTGAGACTCCCTAACACTTCTATGGTTTTTCACCTAAAAGGAGAGAGATGGGCCAAAATAGGTTATGCCACTAAAAACTAATGCAAATATGGATGAAATATTCCTAAATGCAATAAAATGATAAAGGAAACGAATTATTAATGCAAAATCTAAGAAATGCAAGTTGTTTGAAAACACGGTGGTGTATGCAAAATAACCTAAGAATGCAAACAAACTATAACAGAAATGAAAGAGACTGGAGAGGTGCACCTGGAAATTGGAATGTGATGCAAAGAGGCTCTGGAATCCTATATAATTTTCTGTTGAGGCCAACTAGGATACTTATGCCAAGCTGGGCGATTTAGTTCTATTTCGGGGAGATTCTATCGAAACAAGTTTCAGCCAAATGGGTATCTAGAAATGCAAAAATCACTTTTCAGGCCTAGCAATGGGACTAATTCACCACTGATGGCAACTTAGTCCACCTTCAGCTTTTGGGAATTTTGGGACAAGAATTTTTAGCTCTCGTTCTGCACTTCTCTTCTTGACGGGTGTCTAATTCTGAATCTACAGAAATCAGGTTGTAAGAGGTCTCCAAGCTTCACTTAGGGATTTTGTTGGCTTGAATGACTTTGATGGAATGAAAACACTTTTTAACACCTTTCTCTTTGAAAAATCTACATATAAAACCTGCAAAACACACATGCAAAGAGGGGGAAAAGGGTTAAAGTTAGTGAATAGGGGTTTGCCTTGGTCAAACCCCGATTTGGTAATCAAACCCTTGAAAATGAAATGAAATAGAAAGAGAATGATGAATGAAAAACATGCAATGCTACAACTCACCAAACCCTTGATGTAGAAATCTGAAAATATGCAAGTAGATGCTCCAATGAAGACTTGATAATGCTTAGAATGCTTGAGAATTATGAATGTATGTATGCTAATGTATGAATGAATGTATTAGATGAATGGGGGTGAAAATGAGAGGAAAACCTTTTATTTATACTTGATTTTACAAAATTTCCCGAAAATCACACATCATAGGCCAACCTTAAGGTTAAGAGAATAATATCCCATCAAAAATTTAAAATAATTTTTTATTTTTGTGCCTAGTGAGACTAAGTCACCCCAAGTGGCGACTTGGTCCCTCCAGGGAAATTTTACTGGGTGTTGGGAATTAAAGTGTATTTAATGATGTTTAATGGGATTATTCTCCAAAACACACTTAAGTAAGGTCGAAAAGTGCATTAAGGGGTCATTTAAACATAAGAAAGGGTCAAATTATTGATGACAAGCCTAGAAAAGCGTGAGAGTTTGTTACAACTCTTTACAACACTTTGAAATAATGCTTGGTAAGTGATAAAAAGAGGTTATTTAAGTGAATTATAATGAAAAGGTCCTAGAAAAGTGTGAAAGTGGGTTACATCACTTCACAACACTTTTACAAGACATCATAGAATTCTTAATGATTCTTAAGGACCCAAGACCTAATGTGAATATGTTGACCACATTACAACATTAAATCAAGCCAAAATCAAGCCAAAATCACCAAGAGGTCTTGAACATGAGAAATAGTAGAAGGGTTACTTTTTCCGCATCCACACTCTCTAATCCATCTTAACCCTCCATTAATCATCCCAAAAATATATAAATTGAGGCCTCCATAAGTGACTTGACATCCAACTCTTGAATTTATTGTTATGTTGATAGTGTGAGCACTTGACATGCTACTCTATCCAACATTGATCCTTGGACACACCCACTATGTACTTAGTACATCAAGGAGACTTGGGTGATGGTATTTTATAATGCTTTTTCATTATGTTTTGTTTCCTTTTTTCTTAACTTAAGTGTTTCGTATTTGTGAGTTGAATTGGTTAATTTATTGTTTTAATTGGATAATGTATGCTCACATTTATATGTACATAATTAGTATAGCTAGTAGAAGAGTCCTCAATTTTTTTAGAGCACCACATGATTTAATTTATTGATTTTTAATTGGTTTCTCCTCCATGTAAATTCCTTGTAGTCATGCACCATATAACCATTTAGAGCACCTATAGCCAATCCTTATGCCCTAGATATGCCTTTATCCCAATGTGATTATTTTTTATTCATTCCTCTAACAAGTGGTTCATCATCTTGTTCAAATATTATAGGGAAATCATCAACTAAACATTTATCCCATGTTTTACATATACTGTAAAGCAGCTTACTATTCTTCCAAGGGTTTTCTAAAATTCTACCCCATTGTGGTGGCTTATTTTATACCTTATATAATTGAAAATTAATTTCTTAGGTGTCCTTCATTGCCAAAATAGGTACACCAAATATTATTCCTTCTTAGTGAGGGGGAGGACCTCTTTTCTCCCACTCTTTGTTGGAATCTCCTATTATGTTTTTTTATTTTTCTAATTCTAACTTTAATTTTTCCACTTTTTAACTTTCATTGAATTATTCTCTCCAACATTGAGATTCTATTTTGGTCATTGGCTCCACTCTTCATTATAAGTAGTAAATTATTTTCCATCTATCGTTACTCTAATTTTTGGTTTCTAACCACATGTAAACCATTCTATTATCTATTTCTTAGATAGTGTTTCTAATTTTTGGACTACACTTTTCAATCTATGATCATATTATTTCACTATATCTATCTTCTCTTGTATCATGTCCCTCATTTTATTGGCACTTTCTATAGGAGAATCGGGAGAACAATTTTTTTCCCAAAATAATTCCATTTCTTGTTATATTTTGGGCATAATTTAATATACCATTTGATTGTTGCATATCTTAATGTCTTTGTAAATTCATATAGTCTAGTCCAACCTCATTTATAATAGCTCTATTCCAATTATATTCCTAGATTTAAATATATTCTCACTTACATATTTGATGTATTTACCATTGAACACGTGGATTTTAATCACATTTTCAACCATTCTTATAGGTTTGAAAGGTGTATTTGATTTACCTCTTTAATATTTATGGTTTTTCTTTCCACCTGAATGATTTTTTTTCTTGGCTCTCTTTATCTTCTCCTCGTATCTTCTTTGCTTGGTTTTACTCTATTGTTTCTCTAGTCTTTCTCTTTTTCCTTTGTCTCTAGGAAATTGAATTTAAAAGTCTTTGTTGCCTAATATCTAGATTCAAAATTTTGTACATACTCTTTTCTTGCTCCCACTCTCTTCATGCAAGTCCATTATTTCTAGTCTAACCATGGATTCAATAATTATTTCTTCTTTGTAAACCATTTTTGTCTTATTTGGCATGAGGGTTGATTCTTGGTATGGGGGTTTCACCTCTTCAAGGTGTCTTTTCATCTTTAGGGATATAAATTTGGGTAATTTATCATTTGTTACTGACATATATTTTTTTGATACGTGATTCTTCCATCCTTCTTGTAAGGTTTATATTGTATCCATAGCTAACTCCTTGCACATTTCCCTTATATCATCTTCTTCCAAATTGTTTTATTTATCTTGAGATTTTAACCTTCTCAACATCCATTTTAATGAATGTACATTTCCACTTACTACTTTTTCTAAGCAGTCTTTGCTCAAATTCAAAGATTTAACTTTTGAAATTAGAGTTAGCAAACCCTGGAATCCTTTATTAATTATGACCCTTAGTTAAAAAAAATCTAGTTCAAAATATTGTCCTTGAGTAAAAATTCTAATAGCAAAGCACCCTTGCTTCTATGCTTCAACCTAGCACTACTAATTATAAACCCTTTCCTAATTGAATCTATAAATTCATCAAATTCCTTTATTTTATATGTTAATTTGGTCATATTTTATTCCACTTTTCTTATGTGGATTTTTTTTAAATAAAATGAGGGTGAAATTTTTTATTGAGAATAAGCATAAAATTATAGCAGAAGGGACAAAAAGCCCCAACACAACATCTAAGAAAATCCAAATTGGGCCCTAAGGAGAAATCACAAGTATCTAAAAGGCCCCCACACCATTCATCCTCCCAGCACCAATGAGCACACAACCAAACTACCTCAACACATCTAGCCTTTCTAATCCTCATGAATAAATTGTTCAAGTTTTTGGTGTTTATGTTGATCAAGTTGACCCCAACTCCAAACAGACTACACTCCCATCTCATTAGAAGCCCATTTAGCCATAAAATTTTCCACTTTGTTCCATTCCCTAGGAATATGCACAAAGGAAATAGAGTCAAAATTGGAGGCCAGGTTGAGAATTTGTCTAGCTAACACGCCTAACCTCCATGAAGAATTCTTGAAATCTTGTTTGTTTAGTAGAGAAACAAGAATCATTGAATCCATCTCACAAATCACCTTCCTCCACCCCAACTCACAAGCTTTCTCCAAAGTGCGGAGAATTTCCAAAGCCTCCATTTGATTATTGGAATATACTCCCATATAAATGGAGAAGATAAACTTAACACAACACTTACTATCCTGTCTCACACCACCAATACTTGTAGCACCAGGATTACCATGAGCAGACCCATCTATGTTAATTTTAAAAAATCTAATGGAGGTGGGCTCCACTTGCCCACCTGATTCACCTTCTTGAACCCCTTCATCCTAGAACCAAGCAGAGACTAGACTGTTGAGGTTCTAAAAAGCCCCAAAAGAGAAAAGAAACTAGAATCATTTAAGGACAAAGGCTCCCTTAGGTCAAACTTAGCCTCGATAGTTTCCTTCAACATACTTTTAACCTTGAGCCAAATCTAGAGGGAAACCTGCTTGCGATCCTAAAAAATTTGCCTATTTCTCTCCAACCAAATCTGCCAGATAATTAAAGGACCTGAATTCCAAGCCGCTACTAGGAAAGAAGTAGAAATTGGAGGGTCCAAATTCACCCAAAGATCATGCAAGGATGAAAAATGAACAAGAGGTCACTTCCATAAATTCCACCACATCCTCCAAATTTCAGATGAGAATGGACATTAAAAGAAGAGGTGACTAGAGTTTTCCTCATTATTTCCACACAAAAAGCATAGAAAGGGGCTAAAAAATCCCCTTCTCTTGATATTCTCCCAAGTGGGGAATTTATTAAGACTCAAAAGCCACACGAACAAATTACACTTGGGCCATCCATTCTTATTCCAATTTTTTTCCACTAGGGACTCTCCTCCAAATCCCCATGTTTCCCACATAGACCAACATAACCATGAGACATTGTGTTCTTCCCCTTAGGATCATTACCCTAGGTCAGCACATCCCTCCCCTCCAAAGAACATCATGGGTGTTCTATAAGGAGTGTAGCCAAAGAACTTCTCGCCTCCATGAAACCCCCACTAGGCCAAGTAGCAGGGTGTCTCCACTGATACACCGAGGTCCCCACAAGGGACGCGATCTTAAAGTTGTTAACATTAGACCATCTAGCTGCCACAAAATTTTTGCTTAAAGCATAAAGATGAGGGTGAAACAAAAGGATGGGCGGGTTACCATCCCAAGAATCAGACCAAAAGTGAGTAGAATTTCCTTTATTAATAATCCAAAAGAGACTCGCCTTAATAAGTGTGGACCCTCTTTTTAAAGTATTCCAAATCATGGAGCCTTTTCAAATTAATTCCATCCATGGAATTTCCTCATCAACCACACCACCTAGATATTTCTAATTCAAAATACGAACCCATGGCTGATCAGAAAGAGTACACCATCTCCAGAATAATTCAGCTACAATAATCAGGCAATTATGCTCGGACTTCCTAAGACCCAAACCACCACACTCCTTGGGTTTACACACCTAGTCCCAACTCACCGAGCTCCACTTTTGATGATCCAAATTTTTGGCCCATAAGAATTTTTTAGAAAAGGAGTCAAATTCTTTGAGAAATCCCTTGGGAGTTGACAAAGCCATGAATTTGTAAAGAGGGAGAGACTATAAGACAGATTTAAGGAGATTCAATCTGTCAACAAAAGATAACCACCGAAAATTCCAGTGATTGACCTTTGAGAAAAATTTATCCAAGATCACCTATCAATACCTCTTGTTCATGTTTCCCATACAAAGGGGAATCCCCAATTAATCTAAGGAGGGCTACCAATATGAAAATGGAGAATGTGGGCAATCCTGTTTTGAATCAATCTGGAAGTATTAAAGAAAATGATGCTAGATTTTCCTTCATTAATATTTTGACTAGAAGCAGCCATATAAATATCAAGATCCCTTCTAAAATTAACTGCTTCATCAATTTTTTCCAACCACATTAGTGTAGTATCATCAACAAACTAGAGATGAGTAAGGGAATCAAGTTCTTGGTTCTAGCTCTAGCCCTTAATTAAGCTAGTATCTGTGTATCATCTCAACAGTCTCCCCAAACCCATGGCCAAAGGAATAAAGAGGTATAGAGAGAGAGGATCTCCTTGCCTAAGACCCCTCGAAGCTGAAAAGATAGAAGATGGAAATCCATTAATCAACATTGAGAAGGATGTCGATGACACACAACCCATGACCTAGGAAATCCAGTCTAGATGAAATCTGAAGGATGCAAGCATATGCTAGAGAAAAGACCACCTGACTTTATCATAAGCTTTGGACATATCCAATTTAATAAACATTGCTTTCTCCTTATAAGAGGACATGGAATGCACTGCTTCCATTGCCACCACAATCTCATCAACAATCTATCGACCTTTGACAAATCCCCCTTGTTAAAAAGATATCAAAGAAGCCAAAGAAGTTTTCAACCTTTTTTGCCATTAGCTTACTCATAATCTTAAAAACCACATTACATATAGCAATAGGTCTAAAACCATCAAAGGAATTGGCCCCCTCTTTTTTAGGAATAAGAGCCTGGAACGTTGAGTTAAAAGCACAAAGCATTTGCATATTATCTTGAGACTCTCTAACCACTTCTAACAAATCAAATTTTAGAATATCCCAAAACTCATGGAAAAAATCAATCAAAAAGCCATCAGGGCCAGGTGCCTTACCTTTCTTCATTTGGAAAACTGTGCTCTCAACCTCCTCCAAATAAATAGGCTTTAGAAGAAAATTATTCATCTCCCTAGAAACCATTAAAGGAATTCACTCAAGGACATAATCCTCTTTTGCCACCACCATCGAAGAATCCTCAATGAAAAGGGAAAAGAAGAAACTAATAGCCTCCTCTGAGATAGCCTAACAATAAGAGAGAATATCCCCATGACCAAAAATAATAGAAGTAATTAAGTTGTCATACCTCCATTCTTTAACAGAATTATGGAAAAAATTTGTGTTCTTATCCCCTTCTTGAAGCCAATCAATACAGGATTTTTGTTTCCAAAAAATCTCCTCCTGCAATTCCCATTCAACAAGAACCCTGGAGAGTATAGTTTCTTCCTTGAGAAAATCCATTGTCATTCCCTCTTCCTTAATTTTGAAAGTGATGTTATCCAAATGAGCCTGAATCTATTTTTTCTCCTGGAAAACATTTCCAAAAGAAACTCTATTCCATTTTTGAGCCTATATTTAACATACCGAAGTCTCTTAAAAAAGGAAAACATGGCAGTGCCAAAGGCAGGCTTCCCTTCAGACCACCATCTCACAACCAACTAGTATAAACTAGGATCATGAAGCCACATGAGATGGAATCTAAAAGGAGGGTTCTTGGGCATAGCAAACTGACTAGAAGAGAACTTGATTGGACAATGATCTAAACCCTTCAATCCCAAGATTTTAGAAGAAGAAGACCAACAATCTCCAACCCAATGATCTGAAACTAGGAATCTATCAAACCTCTTAGAGATGGATCACTCCCCACATCTTTTGTTGTGCCAAGTAAAAAACCCATTCACAAGCTTCACATCCACCAAATTAAGGGTAGAAATATTCCCACACATCAAGGTCAAATCAAGGCCCAAATGATCCACCCCCCCAGATTTTTCCTCAAGGCAACAAATAGAATTGAAATCTCCAAAAGGAATCCAAGGACAAAAAGGTGCCAAAGATTGAGTGAATCCAATATGATACCACAACATGACCTTCCCAGGCAAATCATTTGGTGCATAAACATTGGTGAAGAGAGAAACAAGACCTAAATCAAAGCAAGATGCAAGCACCGATAGAGAATTCTTGCTAGCAACCCACCAAAGGGGGACAATCTTCCACAGGTTCCAAAGATAGGCAACACCTCCAGCCAATCCTTGGGAACCAACACTTTGAAAAAGACCTCTCTTCCAAACCTTGGAAGAAATGTTCCTCATATCATCCACAAAAGGTTTAGTTTCCTGGATAAAAATAATATCAAGATTGTGATCACAAATCAAGTCATGGGGAGCCTTTTATCTAGGGATGCTACCCAAACCCATTACATTCCACAAAATCACAATCATTTATGGGATGAAGCAAAGTGAGAATCCAACATCTTGAAAACACTTGATTCCACTAAATATTCACCCATAATCTTCATCTTTTCCAAATCCTTTTTCCTACCCACCTTTGTCAACTTATTTGTTGTCCCTTTCTTTAGGATCTTGTGATAAATTCCCAAATGAGACATATTTTTATTTTTACCATATTCCTTAGGCCCAAAGTCCAAATCCAAATCATTAATTAGCTCATTATTAGCATGTTCTAGATGTTGGTATGTGGCGACTGATCATGCTATACTGTATAGCCCATGGTATATTGTACACCCTGGCCCCCTGACTTGCCGGGGTCACCAAAAAAGGGAAAAATCAATGAAAAAAGGAAAAATCCGATTTTGTAGAACCCAAAAATCTGGAAGCTTCCAAGCTTGGTAAAAAGGGGTTCGGATGGGGATTACTGTATGATGAAAAATGCGATTATTCGCAAGATTGTAACAGGTTTTACACTGGATAATAAAAGTATTGGATGGCTGGGGTTTGGTGGATGTAGCCCAGATTGGGTGAACCACATTAAATTCTATGTATGTTTTAGTTTCTCTATTTATTAATTAAAATCTGCATTTAATTGTTAGATCTGCCATCTCTAACCCTAACAAGTGGTATCAGAGTGGGTTGTGTTTCAATTATCGTCTGTAGGAAAGATCTCACAGTTGAGTGGGAGTCTCACGGTTGAGTGGGAGCAATGGCAGACGAGGGTAAGAAGGTTGAGAAGTTTAACAGGAAGAACTATCAGTTATGGAAGATGCAGATGGAGGACTATCTCTATTAGAAGGATTTATGGCGGCCATTGGAAGGGAAAACCAAGAAACCTGCAACAATGTCAGATGAGGACTGGGAGATCTTGGATAGAAAGGCTCTTGGCAGTATTCGTTTGTGCCTAGCACAAACAGTGGCGTTCAATATTACAAAGAAAAAGACAACTCAAGAGTTGATGGAAACCTGGAAAAGTTATATGAAAAGCCGAATAAGGTATTTCTTATGAAGTGTTTATTTAATATGAAAATGGTAGAAGGTGGGTCAATTAATGATCATTTAAATGAGTTTAATACAATCACCAGTCAATTAAATGTAAAGTAAATTTGATGAAGAAGTTAGGGCTCTTTTGATTCTGTGTTCTTTTCCTGAAAGCTGGAATAGCTTGGTAATGGTTGTTAGCAATTCTGTTTCCTGGTTGAATACATTAAAATTTGATGATGTTGTTGGTGTTATTTTGAGTGAGGAAATCCATAGGAAAAGCTCGTGGAACATCCACATCAGGCGGTGTTTTGAATCTGCGAAAGAGGCGAACAAAGGAGAGAGAAACAATTATGGAAATCATGGGAAGTCACAAGGAAAATCAAAGGACAAAAAGGTCTCAATCTAGAGACAAGAGGGATTGTTGGTACTATGGTAAGCGGGTCATCTAAAGAAAGATTGTTGGTCTCAAAAAATAAAGGAGACAGAAAGGAAGGAAGTAAAGAGGCAAATATGGTAAGTAATAAATCTGATGAGGATGCTTTGATTCTTTCCCTTGATAATGCTGATGATTCTTGGGTGTTAGATTCAGGGGCTTCATTTCATGCTACCCCCCATAGAAGTTATTTTCTTGATTATGTCCAAAGGGGATTTTGGGCTGGTTTATTTAGGAGATAACGAACCTGTCAGATTGTTGGAAAGGGAAGAATCAAGATTAAGTTGTAAATGGGAATCATTGGCTACTACGTGAGGTAAGGCATGTTCCAAAGTTAAGCAATTTAATTTCCGAGGGCACTAGATGATGAAGGTTGTGTTGTTACTTTTAGTGATAAAGTGGAGGGTCTAAAGGGTGCCTTAGTGGTAGCAAAAGGTGAAAGTAGGCACCTTATATCTTGTATAGGTCATCTTGTTCCTTCTACTTTAATTGTTGAGAAAAAGGTCAATGTTCAGAGAACAGTTGCTGCTGTTCGGTAGGTAGAAAGATCATATAGTTGTTGTGGACTCTAAATCAGCACTATGGCATAATAGACTTGGGCATATGAGTGCAAAAAGTATGAAAATACTTCATTCAAATAATGTTTTACCAGGTCTAAAATGTGTTAATATGGATTTATGTGAAAGTTGTGTGTATGGAAAACAAAAGAGAGTAGTTTTCTCAAGGATGGGAAGCAAAAGAAAGATGAGAAATTGGAGCTTGTGCATACAGATGTATGGGGACCAGCTCAGGTATCTTCTCTCGGTGGCTCTCTGTATTATGTTACATTCATTGATGATGCAACTAGAAAGGTATGGATCTATTTCCTTAGGCAAAAATCTGAAGTATTTGAAACTTTTAAAAAATGGAGAAGCTTGGTTGAGAATGAGACAGAAAAAAGGTTAAAATGTCTTAGATCTGATAATGGTGGTGAGTATTGGCAAAAAGATTTTGAAGATTATTGTTCCTCTAATGGTATTTTGTAGGCGAAAATGGTTCCAAGGACTCCACAAGAAATGGAGGGTTGAGCGCATGAATAGGACAATAATGGAGCGTACACTAACTATGAGATTGCATGCTGGGCTGCCTTTAAAAATGTGGGTAGAGACTATAAACACTGCTGTTTATTTAATTAATAGAGGTCCCTCTAATCCTTTGGGTTGTGGTATTCCAGAGGAAGCATGGAAAGGTAAGAAGGTGAGTTATTCTTTTCTCAAAACCTTCGGTTGTGAAGCATTTGCACATGTAGATTCTGAAAATAGAACCAAGCTTGATGCAAAATCAAAAAAATGTGTATTTGTTGGATATGGCATTGATGAATTTGGTTATAGGCTTTGGGATTTTGAAAATCAGAAAATTGTGAGAAGCAGGGATGTCATATTCAATGAGAAAGTGTTGTACAAAGATCGTTTCAGATGAGAAGAAAGAAAAAAATTATGTAGTGTTGGATGATACTCCAAACAATGATGTTTCAGCGGTTCCTCATGTTGGGTAACAACAGTAACAACAAATACCACAAACTCCTGTTAGACAATCTTCAAGGTTAAGTAGACCTCCAGAAAGATTCTCTCCCTCTTTGTATACTATTCTATTAACTGATGCTGGTGAACCAGAATATTATGATGAAGCTATGCAGGTGGATACCAAGGTTCAGTGGGAGCATGGAATGAAAGAAGAAATGGACTCCTTGCTAGAAAATCAGACTTGGAATTTATGCAAGTTGCCTGCAAGTAAAAAAGCTTTACCAAACAAATGGATTTATAGGCTGAAAGAGGAGGATGGAGGTAAGAAAATATTTAAATCAGATTAGTTGTAAAGGGATTTGCACAAAAAAGGGTATTGATTTTGATGAGATTTTTTCTCCTATTGTTAAAATGACTTCTATTCGTATTGTTTTAAGTATTGTGGCTGCTGAAGATTTGCATTTAGAACAACTTGATGTTAAAACAACCTTTCTCCATGGTGATTTGGAAGAGGAAATATATATGGAACAACCATAAGGATTTGAGGTCAAAGATAACGAAACTAGTGTGCAAATTGAGAAAAGTTTATATGGCTTGAAGCAAGCACCTCGGCAATGGTATTTGAAATTTGATACTTTATGGGCGAAGCAAGGCTAAAGCAGGTGTAATTCTAGCTGTTGTGTTTATTTTAAGAGGTTGATAATGAAACTACATTATTTTGTGTTTATATGTGATGACATGCTTGTAGGCTGGGTCTAACGTGGATCACATAAGAGAGTTGAAACAACAGTTAGCAAAGTCTTTGCTATGAAGGATTTGGGGGCAGCAAAACAAATCCTTGGTATGAAAACAGGAATAGGAAAACAGAAAATTGTTTTTATCTCGAGGCTAATTATGTTGAAAAGGTGTTGCAGAGATTTCATATGGAGAATGCAAAGCTTTCAGCACACCTTTGCCTAGTCATGTTAAATTGACTAAGGAAATGTGTCCAAAGACACAAGAGGAGGAAGAAAAAATGTCCAAGGTACCATATGCTTCAGTATAGGTAGTTTAATGTATGCCATGGTATGCTAGACCAGATATTGCACATATTGTAGGAGTTGTTAGTAGGTATTTGAGTCATCAGAGTTGAGCATTGGAATGCAGTAAAATGGATTCTCAGGTATTTGAGAGGTACATCCAATAATTGTTTATGTTTTGGGGGCTCTAATACTAATCTAAAAGGCTATGTTGACTCAGATTTAGCAGGGGATATAGATACCAGGTGGAGTACCACAGGTTATGTATTTACAGTTGGTGGGACAGCAGTGAGTTGGATTTCTCGACTGCAAAAGGTGGTTGCTTTATCCACCATAGAGGCAGGATATGTTGCTGCAACAGAGGTGGCAAAGGAGATGATATGGCTACAACTTTTCATGGAGGAGTTGGGAAAACAACAGGCTAGAAATTACTTGTTTACAGAGAGTCAGAGTGCTATACATCTTGCAAATAATTTTACCTTGCATTCTAAAACAAAACACATACAGTTGAGATATCATTTCATTCGGTCAGTGTTGGAGGATGGACAGGTCAAGTTGGACAAGATACATATAGATGTAAATCCATTAGATATGTTTACGAAGGCGGTGCCAAGGGAGAAGCTGAGCTCCTCTTCAGCTTCGGTTTGCCTTCAAGATTGAATTAAAGTATAATAGAGCAGCAGGGTCCAAGGTACTTATTTCCAGTGGGAGCTGTAATTGCAACAATGTTGTCCAGGATCAGCCTCCAAGTGGGAGGTTGTGATGGTATGGAGCCTGATCAGTCTCCAAGTGGGAGATTGTTGGTATGTGGCGACTGACCATGCTATACTGTATAGCCCATGGCATTATTAGCATGTTCTAGAGGTGTTTCACATAGGGGGTTTGAAACCATAACAACTCTTGGATCATTATTAAACCCATTGACAACCTCTATGGTCTCAACAAGAATTGGTTCCTTTGAACTATTATCCTCTAAAGTCCAAGACAAAACCAATTTATGTACAAGAGCTTAGGGGGGGATAAAACTAGTCCATACCTTGCATAACTTGATCCCCAAGAGTGATATCCTACTCCATTGATTCCAAATCCTCAAAAATTTTGAGGGCATCAAACCTGCTACTGAAAGTGCCTTTTTGCATGGCTTTATTTTGATGAGCAACACCCTGAGCCTTTGATCTACTTTTCACCAGAATAAACCCCTTTGAATTTATCCCCTAATTTTGAATCGGGGCTTTACCCTTTGCTTTAGATTCAAATTCCTTTCACTCAGTCTGAGGATGAGGACTGCTACCTCTTGATTTGGGACAATTCCTTTGTAGGTGGCCATACTCATGACAAAATCTACACCAGAAAGGTAATGCTTCATAATCAACCTATTGGATCCATCTCATATCCCCCAATCTAATCTCAATAGCCTCTGGAAATGCAATATTTAGGTTTATTTCCACACAAATTCGAGCAAAGGTGGTCACCCTATGGTTGAGGGTTTGACGAGAGGGTCCCAATGGTTTCCCCAAAGCAGTAGCAATAGAATGGAAAACATCTTTTTGCTAATACTCCATTGGAAGTTGAGGCAACCAAACCCACACAGATATCTTTGATGAAAGCTCTTCAAAAGGGTCAAACCCCAAATGTCATGGCTTAATAAAGAGCCTTCCTGATTGTGAAAATACAAGTCACCTTCAAAAACCATATTTCAATCCACAAGCCTTGAAAACACTACAAAAAAGTAACCATTCGCCCCCAGGATGATCTTCATATCCCCCTCTGGGTTCCAATTTTTCTATGCCCAAGCCTCCAAAAATGGAAATGAAACATGGACTCACATGAACTTGTAGATTAGAGCATGCTCTGCCAAATACATAACATCTTCTACTATATCTTCAGGTTTGATCACTACAACAGGGTGCTCTTTACTTCTTTCCAAGCAACCTATTGGTATTGATTTCATTTCTACAAAACGGTTAAGTCTTGATTCTTCTGTCACACACAAAAGAAAGTTCATAGCATCACCATGCCTCGAGGAAGAAGCATCTACATTTAAGGCAATAGATTTAAAAGACAACCGAGATCGGTCCCCCAAACCCCCAGATGGATCCATGTAGCTAGTAGCCCCAATGCACCACAACACATACCCACCACAAAAACTAATTCAAAAAAATCAAGGAAGAAAAAATGATTGTAGATCCCAGCTTAAACCTCCACCTGATCTATATGCACCAAGGTCACACTCAACAGGGAAAAGAAGAGGTGATAGAGGCACATGCAATGGCCTTTGCGACTAGCAAGCAGCAAAGCCAGTCTCTCAGGGCTGCGCGGGTTACACAACTTCTTATGTGGATATTTAATTTCTCAATTTTTTTGTTATTATTTGGTAGTACAATAACCATGTCCCTTTGTTGGAAAAAACACATTATTTTTGCTAGTAGCCCTCTTGGTATGCTCTATAGAGGTTTATTTGGCCTTCTCCATCCCTTTGCAACATATTTATTTTCATTCCTAGGTTTGTTTCAACCTCTTTTCTTCTTCCATGTGCATTTGTAAGCCATATTGATTTATTAAAAAAATTCCCTTAACCTTTTTCTATCTACCTTTGCCATATGCATTTTTGATTTGGTATTTGATTAATCCTTTTTGTTAGTGTAATTAACTATTTATTACACTAGCATAAGTTAACTTAGGTCTTGCATTAATTTATTCCTAGGTTGCATAAATTAGAAAATCATCAATAATAGGGTAAATCCCCTTTCCATGTTTGTACAAGATAATATTCCTTCCAGAAGATGAGTTTTCCTTCTAGAACTTATCCCAATCTTTTATCATTTCCTAGTTAGGGTTCACATGTTGTCACATGTTGTTAGATCAAGACACATGGCAACATCATATTGCATCTTTCATATCACTCTTTCCTATATATTCAAGGCATGTGTGCATTTGTAATCATATTCTAGATCAATAGCAATCTCCATTTGCATGCTCTTAGTTGCAACACTTTCTGTGCGATTGAATTTCTTCTTGGAAAAGGTCCTCCATTGAAGACTACAACTTTTTTAGGGACATTGTACATCTATCATTTCAACATGGTATCAAAGCCATTCCATTGAGAGTTCATCCCCGAATCAAGAAAGTTGGGCTAGAGAGATTCATTGCAGGCTTGAAAGTTTCCATTGTAAGCTACTTCACTCCACCCGGGGACCAAGCTGATTTATGAAGCATATTGATTCAAATCCGAGCTCACTATTCTCTTTAGAAGGCCTCAAAACCCTAGGATCACCTATTCATTCATCAAAATCAGATTCATCAACCCAAAATCCATTAGAGGTATTTTAGGGTTTGCAAAATCAACTTGTATGATTCGTACAAATTTGCAATAAAAAAAAATCCCTTGCAGTTGTCCTCTGTGGAAAAAAAAAAAATAGTTGCAGGCCATTTTAATTTTCAAAAAAAATCAAGGCTCGATTTATTTTGGCAAAAAAATTATATTTAGGCTTTTCTATAGTTTGCAGAAAAAAATATTAGATCAACCTCCATTTAATTTACCGGTTGGCATTCAGCATATCAGATTTGTTTCATATATTTTTTGCAGACTATATAATTTCAGGCTATATTTATAATCTCCATCAGTATTATATTACTTAGTCGACATTTAAAATATTATCAATTTTGTGGGTTTATTTTATTTTAGTTGGCATATATCTATTTTCTTGGTTTTTAATTGCTAATTAGCCATATTAAAAATTAAAAAAAAAAAATTGTCGGCTCGTTTAATCAAATCTACAGATATTTTTCTTTTGTTAGCTGCATTAAAAGGTGGAAGGTATTGGGCATGTCACATCCATCCGGCTGATCTCGGACCATCGTCACTACCGGCTCATTGACTTTGGCCATCAATGTTGTTCCTCGTCAAATATTTCCTTCATTGACCATTAGAGTTCTTAACACCCATGTGTGTTGCCTCGGTTCCATCAACAACCAAGGGGGGCACTCTATCCAAGTGGCACCACCAATCGCCAGTCATCACTCCACCTGTGATATCAGCCCTGCCGCCACTAGGGGTGGTGGCATTTTGTTTTTTGCCAACTCAAGCATCGAGGTCACATCAAGAACCAAGAGCTAAGCTCGAAGGGCCTTATTTTTTGCCCCTAATTAGCCTATAGAGTGACTAATCTAGACCTTTTTTTGTTATTTCATAACTTTCACCCAAGTTATCAAAATTCAGCAAATGAGATACTGTCGAAAAGACATTTTGGTCTACTTTCTAGTGGTGACATTTGTTCTGCAGAATTTTGTTTTTAGAAAAATCTACACTCAACTGAAGTCAAAACCCTAGTGTGGACTTAAAGGATCATATCTTCACAACCGTTTATCAAATTTCAATGATTCCAGTGGCATCAGGAAGGTATTATAGAGCTTTTTTCATTAGTTTAGTCACTTTGATCAATTTTAGCTCTAGGTACTCTTGCATTGATTTTGTTCAATCTAGTGCATTTGTTCAATAACTTGAATCTGAAGCTTGGGAAAAGGTTTTTTGATTTTGGTGGCATCACTTCAGTTGCATATCATATTTGAAAGTTTCTATTTGTTGTTGAAGGTCATTGTCTTTGTATTTTTGGAGAAATTTCATAGTACATTATGGGGCTTGCATATACTCCTTATGTGGTTATGTTGTACAAGGGAAACTATAAATAATGGCGAGATTGGATCATCCACCATCTCCAATAACTTTATTTATTGCCACATCTATATGGTATAGTTCCCCATCCAAGTGAAGGTATTCATGAACTTGCTTGGAGTTGCAACAGATTCACTGTCTTGGAGACCATTTCAATGCAAGTTGATTGTGATGTTTTGGATTCTATTGATCATTATGATTGTCCTCATATCCTTTGGAATAAGCTTTGGGACCTATATGGAGATTCAGATACTCCACCTTTCCCTGATGATCATGATTCAGAATGTCATTCCTCAGATCAAGTACCCCATGATGATATTACTATGCAGGACATTGTTTATTTGAACTACCTTGAATCTTCTGAAGAGGTTGACAAGGTTTCTTTAGATGTTCCTTCTTCTCCATCAGAGACTATTGGTATCCCTTCACATTTAATGATTCCTTTTCCAGATTCATTAATTGAGGCTTCCATCATCTCCATTCATTAGGACACATTCAGTTTTCCAAACTTGACATCACAGGATGGCTTTGTTTCAAGGATTATTGACTTGGCTATTTCTACAGGTTTGGAGGATATTCTTGATGGGATATCACTCCTCTATTCATATCCTACTTTGGAGAGTTCTCTTGAGTCTCCTCATCCCTTTGTCTCAACCTTGATTGGAGATCCAGAGACTACCTTGGAGGCACTTGTTTTCTCTTCAAATATTTCATAAATGAGACTTCTTCCCTCTCATTCCATTCAGGAGTTGGAGTTTTTTCAGCATCTACCATTGGATTTTCTTCTTCCTATCAAGAGACATGTGGTTTGGACATCTTTGTTGCTTTAGAATTATTTCAGTGGCTTTGAGGACATTTCATTCTGGGGGGATAATCTAGTCTCCATCACATTCATTGTATCATTGTCTTTGGATCTAGTTTAGCATCAGTTTCCACATCATCCTGGTTTGTCACCTTCTTCATTGATTGGGATTATGGAATCTTCATCTTCATCAGGAAAGGAGACACATGAGTAGAGTTCAGAGACATCATCAACATCCACCTTCATTCTCCCTTCCTTCAATTCCTATCCAGGATGGGAAGCATCTCTGCACTTGCACTTGGTTTTGTTTCTTCCAAAAGGGAGACAAGTTGTTTGTCGACATTGGATCATGTTTTGTCTTCAAACACTTACCATTTTTGCAGTGATCAAATATACTAGGGGGGCTATATAGTCTCTCTATTTCCCTCCTATGGGGGGATATTGATTGTATTGTATCCATGTAACAGATGGTGTACTTGGAGGGTATTTGGGAGTCCTCCATCCTTCCCATCCTTTCTCACTTTTTTTCATTTCATCTCCTTTTTGGAGAGGGTTTTTCCCTTTTCTCCGTTTGTGGGAGATTAGTTGCATTTTCATTCTCATTTGTAAATGGCTACCTAAAATGGCCATGTAGTAGCCAGGACCCATCATCCATCAGCATCATTGCATAATCATTGCATTTCCTCCCTAAGTTGCACTTATGGGGGGGTGTTAGTGTAATTAATTATTTAGTACACTAGCATAAGTTAACTTAGGTCTTGCATTAATTTATTCCTAGGTTGCATAAATTAGAAAATCAGCAATAATGAGGTAATTCCCCTTTCCATGTTTGTAGGAGATAAGATTCCTTCTAGAAGATGAGTTGTCCTTCTAGAACTTATCTCAATCTTTTATCATTTCCTATGTAGGGTTCACATGTTGTTAGATCAAGACACATGGCAACATCATATTGCATCTTGCATATCACTCTTGCCTATATATTCAAGGCATATGTACATTTTTAATCATATTCTAGATCAATAACAATCTCCATTTGCATGCCCTTAGTTGCAACACTTTTTGTGTGGTTGAATTTCTTCTCAAAAAAGGTCCTCCATTGAAGACTGCAGCTTCTTTAGGGACATTGTGCATCTATCATTTCAACACTTTTATCCATCCTTAATGGATTAGTCTAAATCTACCTTAGTGGTAATATCTCTTTGAGATGTTTTTTTTAGGATCCCATGTTCCTTTTATCACCCCTAGGCTCTTAGCCCATCTTAAAGCATAGGACCTTGAGTGTGTTAGTGCACATCTCTTTTACTACAAAAATTGTCACTAATATCACTTTCTTTGGTAGTATTCTTTACCATTGATTTTTTTCGTAGTGGCTTATCATGTTTGTGATTCTTGACCTCCCAATAATATGTATGTAGTGTGTGTGCATGTGCATACACACACATGTTTGTTTGTATGTGTATGTAGGGTATATATGTGTGTAGTGTCATTTATTACTTCCCTTATGTGTCCTTGTATTTGAGTCTTTTGTTTACTCCATATTTCCTCCTATTCTCATTTACCTTCTATATCATGTTTCATGTTTTATTTCCTCACTTGGGATTATCTATATGCTTTTTATATGATACCTTTAGTTCATATGATATGTTCTTATCCATGTTATATGTTTATGTTGTTTAGCTCCTATATTTTCCTATGGTCTTTGTTTTAGCTCATATGATTTCATGTCTTCTTTATTTAGATGTTATGATTTCCTATATTCTTTTTTAGCTTACACATATCTTATATTTCATGATTGTTTCTAATCTTTTTTACACATCCCTTGCTATATTTATATGCTAGATGATTCTTGACTTCACCATGATTCTCTAAGTTCCATGAATATGGTGTTTACCTCATAGGTTATGCCATCATCATTATGCTTATCTTTTAATTATAAGTGTCTATCATGTTTAAGCTTATCATGGTCACATTCCATACATGTTTATGGTTCTTACCATGCCTATATCTTGTGATTTTCTTCATACCTACATTTTATGATTAATTATTATGATCCTTGTCATGCTTGTCTCTTACATTTTATTAATGCTTATATAATTTTTATTTAGTGTTCATGGCTAAAAAATTTGAACTTCATTGAGGACAACAATGTGGGAACCTCACCTATCCCATGCCATATATATCTATCTTCCTCACGTCCTCATATGTTTGTCTTCTAATGATACTCTTTACCATGTTTACATGTTTTTAACATATTATTTTATTATTTCTTCCAATTCCTTGTATCCTTTGCATGCAACAAATTTTGGGAGGGGGGATATATATCACTTATATTCCTTTGTGAGTTGTGTTATGATAGGCTTGTAGCCATTCCCATCTCAATGGAATTTTTTATCAAACTATATACAAAGTTAAGTATTTTATTTCACATGGTCAAAGCTTATCACTTTTTGTAATAAGAAAAATATCTCATCCTTATTCCTTCTTTTTTTAAGATAGTTTCTTTTAGAAACTTGTGATTCTATTTATTTTTAAATACTTCGTAGATGCTACTTATTGCACACTTTTTATAGGTTCAAGAATGATCTATTACTTTATAGAGAATTGTATCCTTTTGAGTGTTTGAAAAATATTTAATTTCCATGTTGGCTACTTATTTTACTTTGAGATGCATTCACTAGTAGTTGAAATTCGCATTAAAATGGGGGAAAACTATAATGGTGAAAATTACATTTCTATGCCCCTTTATACCTGCTTTGATTAGAGCTTCCTAAATGCAACAAGTTCAGAAGTGGAGCATTCTTGTAGGAAACTCTACTCATAATATTCTCGTATCATGATCCCATCATCAATTATCCCTAGAGATTCAATCCTAATTCATGGATCTCCTATCTGTCACCCTAGATTAGGTCCATAGATAGGGACTTCACCTAGGTCATATCCATAGTTATGTATCTAAACCCTAAAATTTTAAAATTCAAATTCATAAGTTATCCCACTAACTCCCTCCTACTAACCATTATGAGATCACCTAGCACACATTTGTGTTGACTTGTATACTTAGTTGTGGAATGCAAAAAGTAATATACATGTCAAAGAGATTAAATGAGAATCTATTCTACTTCAGTTATTTGTGACATTATCCTAGGTTCATTCCATACTTGTTTGTTATCTTTGAGGATTTTCTTAGAGCCGTTAGGTTGATCCAACTAAGGGTATGACTAATAATAATGTGACCCACAATTCAACAGATTCCTAAAGGTGTTTCTAAACACCACCAATCCTTATATAGATTCAAATATCAGAAGATCAAGGCAAATGACTTCTAACATTCAACAATCTACCAGTTTAGTTTTCCTAGTTGTAGTTCAAGTCCACATGTTAGGTTAGAGGTTAGTTCCACATGCAAATATGTGAACTAAGACAAAAACTAATCAATTTGCAACCTTTGAGATGACTTCATTAACCAAGTATTAAAATTCTAACATTGTGACAAATAAATTTCTAATATCTTTAACATCAATTTTCCATATTAATTTTTTTTTTTTTATATGTATGGCTATTTTTATTAGATTAAAAAAGGAAAGTATACAAATGTCTGCAAGGTAGGCTTTTTCATATATTTCGAACCAGACCCAAAAACTATCAACTGTGTTCGACCAGCACAAAAAAGGAGAACATAGCAAAATAACATTTAACAGTGCCATTGATACGACCCAAAAAAAATACCAAACAAAAACTATCACCACCAAACCAAGGCATTTACCAAACGAAATTTGAAACCAGCCATACCACATGCTACAAAAACCCATTAAGTTTTGCAAATGATTTGGAACCCTTAACCCATTCGACACTACCAACCGCCTTCAACCCTAGCAGTCTCTTTAGGTAGTCCACTACCATGACCACGATCATTCGATGGTGCATAAGAGCCACCCCGCTTAGGTCCAAAAGAAATGGATAAAACTTTACCACTTCATCCGTATTTATCAGAAGCTCCAATTTAGAAGGCCACAAAATCCCAATGCCTATGATAGTCAACTTCAGAACCACCTCCACACCTCTTATCAGGTCCTTCCTGAACAATCAAACCAACAATTCGTTCACCTCCTCCTTAAGGACTCGATTGTTGAGCAAGGAGGCCAATAACTGTGAAGAAATGTGTGCATTATCCCTCCCATACTCCTTTCACTCAAGGTGCCCCCTCCCTAGAACCACTTTGGCCACTACAAATGTGAGCAGATCAATATTAAGCAAAATTCACTTCAATTGTTGATTCGTTATCTCGCAGAAAGCAACTTGCCATGACAAATCCAGTAGAGAAATAAGGGTATCTACACCAAACCACACCAGACCCTCCACCGAAACTGTAATGACAAACTTTGAGCGCCTGGCCATTGGAAACCATAGATAAATCTAGAGACCAAGCGAAGAATGCTGACGAACACACCACCATACACAAAGCAACAAAACCAAAAAAATTTATTATGCTACACAATCGTCTCCTCCTCACATTAATAATGCCTACGGCCTCCAAGCAATTTTGTCACCACACAAATGAGGCATCAATTCAAATCTTGGAAAGTTGTCCTCTTGCCAGCGATTTCGTCCTGTAACTTCACCTCTAAGTATGAGGCAATCCTTAGAAAATGTGCTTTATCTTTCCCCATTATTGCATGTGCCTCGCCAAAACATGAATTCCAACCCCTTACTCCTTCATCCACCTTAGCACCTAATGACCTTACATGGATGCCACCCATCGTAGACTGACGAATTCCCTCTTTCAGCTTGGAGGGCCGCCCTCCCATCCACCCACTGTATTTAAAAGATAATTACATTGAAAGTGTTCCCTATTTAAAAATAGCCAAGTTGATTTGTGAAATCAATGGTTGAGAGTTGAGGAGAATCAATGTAAGATGAATGAAAATATCTCATCCATTCATAGCTTCTTGCCCTTTTTTCTTGTTGTCGTTTTCCTATGTTTGTTTCCCGTGCATTATTTTCACCCATCATGTCATTTACAACTTGTCGATCACATTTTTTATTTCCTGTAATGGACTAACCCTTTCATAAAGTAAAAATTCCTTAATTTTACACTTAACAAGTAAAGTAATGAGTAACAAATCCATTGCAATAAAAAAGTTCTTTTATTTTATTGATAATTTCCAAATAAGATACAACATATTTAAACAAGTATTCCTTTCTCATTTCAAATATAAATCAGAGAAAGAAAAAATACAAGTACATACATAGCTCATGGATCTTTCCAACAAATAGTAGTAAGATGGTCCAGGTTCCTTTCCTTTCAAATCTTAGTTCTTTTGTCGCCTGTTGTGGAGGAGAAGCATCACTCGAGTGTTTTTCTGCCAACCATGGACTCTTAATGTGGTCCCCTGCACATCTATTATTTGATAGATGGCCCTTCCCTTTGACAAAGAGATTGGTAGAGTAACCGGTACCGAAAACCAACTGAGCATAGTGTCATGTAATACATAACTAGAACCTTGTAATTCTACAATCCTGAAGTAGCATGTACTAATGAATCACGGTGAACTGATAGTGTAGTCTGAAACATCACACGGTCTAAGTGGATGTCATACATTGCACTACTTTGGCCAAATTATTCTCATTCAGTACTTGGAATGAAGTCATCTATCATAAACACTACTCACCGTTGATTTGACTTAAGGATGTCTTACACTATGCATAGGCATCGTCCTTCACTAGATAATTTTCCATCCCAAACTAACCTACAACTTTCTAGTCTAATTGAAATGCATATAAAAAAAAAGTCCACAAGCCTCCTCCCTTACTGGATTATCTATCCTAGGAGTAACACAAGCTTCCCTAGTTAACTTAATAACTTAGCCGGTGTACCTCAAGAGACTCTTGCATTCAATCAAGACTAATAGAACAATATCTAAGAAAATAGCATTCTCTTGCTATGGAGATCATTACAAACATGTAAAACATAGCTAGAATTTACTTCATTTTCTCTTTTCTGAAAGACAACATTTATTCTTCCTATGCACAAACAAAAAATACTTTTGAAACAACATATTAATCTTTGTAAAAGAATAGTAGAAGAATATCCCATGCCTGTAGACCCTTTTCCCAACTGAAGACAGGGTTTCCTTTACTTCTAGCTCAATCCAGTTTCCAATTTCACATAAGATGATAACTCCTCACAAAATTCCCTCTTTCTCACTCTCAGAAAATAGTAGCACGACTACGTATTCCTTGGGTAGAATACGTTTCTCTCCAAAATATAAATAACTCTCAGAAATATGAACACTATTGTACACTAAGATCACTCAAAATTATGATGAATGGTTGTATAAAATGTCACTCAGAATTATGATGATTGGCTGCTATAAAATGTCACAAGATAATACACACAGGTTGATAATAAAAATTTGTGAGTGAATGAAATGAAAAGAGTAATGTAAATTAGGAAAATTGGGGCAACTATTTATAGAGCCTAGCCTCCAACAATTTTCTACGATTATGGCATGTGAATTGACACCACTTCCCTAACAGTTTCAATCCCTAGAGGTGGCACCAATTCCATGCCATACCCAACGCTTAAAAGGGTGGGTCATCCTCCAATTTTTTACAACATTGTGAAGACTAATTCCAAAGCACATGGAGAAATTATGTCGATCGACACCTACAAAATTTTCTTCTCAGATTTGGCGCCAAATTCATAATATGGTGGGTCAGAGAAAAAGTAATTTGTTAATTCTCGAACACATAGCCTTCTTTATAGGCTGAGTTGACAATATTTTAACTATGTTGGCTTTATTTTCATTTCAGTTTAAAGACTCAGTCAAAGGTTTAAATGCCTTTTAGTTGCTTCACACCTGCATGCATATTTCTTGGCACGCGACTTCTCAATTTGTTGTGTTAGTTTCAAACTCAAATATTTAGCCATTTCAAAATAATAACATATCGATCTTCCAAAACATATCAATTTTGAATAATTTATTTCTAATTTTAAAGACGTTGATTCAAAAATATTTCACTTTCATAGTTTAATGATGAATATTTAATTGAATAGGAAATAGTTCAATTTCCCAAAGTTCAAATGATGAATTATTAAATATTTTATTATATATATAGTTAATAATAGTTTCCAAAAATATTAAACATATATTTAAATACCCAAGTATATATATATATATATATATGTTTTAATATAACTATTATATATATAATCTTTAATATATAATTATATATATTTAATAAAGATATATATTGTGAGCCGGTTAGCATACATCTGATATATATATATATATCTAATTCAGAAGGCAATAATAATATTATTATTAATATCCACATAATACAGGGGGTTCACCCCACAGTGCAATGGCAGTTGCAACACCATGTTGATACGGTGGTTAGGTGTTCGAGTCTCACCACTAGGAATTCAATGTGAAGGAAGGTTGCGGGAGATAAGGCAGGCCAAGGATATTTGGAGCATGGGGTATAAGGCAGAAGTGGTGGTAGGGGCGGAAGGGTGGAGTATAGGAGGAAGGTGTGTCAGAGCGAAGGGAAGAACAGAGTATGGAGTGGAGAGCAGGAGGCATGAAGGAGAGAGGAGTAAGGGAGATGCAAGGAGGAGGGGAGGAGAAGAAGAGATGGGAGGAAGAAGGGAGAAAGGGAAAGATGGAGACAGAGGAGCTAGGGAGAAGAAGAATAGAGGAGGAGATGGAGAAAAAATAGAAATGGACTGGTATGAACCAGAAAAACATGGGGATGAGGTCCCCAACCAATTGTGGCCTCACTATTTCAAAGCTCCAGTCAAAAGCGTTCACCGATCAAAAAAAAAATCCACATAATACAGGATGTGTGCATATATATATAAACATGTATATCCCTCTATGTACACATATGTGTAGGTATACCATATTGATGCATCTGTATGAGAATTTCCATTAGCTAATGTACGCTTGTATCGATATGTATATACATATGGATACATGTATATACTTTATATATGTATATATGCCACTTTCGATTCACTTATATCAATTTACGTTACCACCATATTGATAGGTGTGTACATGTGGTATCTCTATACATATGCATATATGTGTCGAAAGATCCTCCTGACATGTGTATGCATACATATAAACATAATTCCATGTACATCCGACCTATCCATATGATCGTAATATCACAAGATAGATACATAGATAAACATCACTCATAAATGCACACAAAAGTAGACAAGACTCCTAATGCAAACATATAAGCTAAGGATGACTTAACTATAACACATACAAACTGACTCAGTTCACTCAATCTAAGGTGAAGTGTGTGTATGCTTAGATAGTTGACTTTACCGGTTACCTGACCAAGCTCCTCTCTCGAGTGATACTTCTCCTTCGCTTGGAGGAATGGTTCATATACATGCATCCATTGACATAATCTCACGACAGTCAAATGTTCATAACATTAGCAGTATACATAAACATCTCAAGTTAGAATAATCATAATTCAATAACCTTATAATGCAATATTTCACCATGGATACCATCAATTGAAGCAACATTAAAAGAGACAATCATTAAATGTGAAAAAACTCATATATTGATAACAAGGAACAACATATTTTATTCATCTTTTGAATTCTCTTTACAGTAATTTTACCCTATGCAATACTAATAAGTAGTAGCTATACATTCGAGGTGTAACATACTCCTCCCTTATGAATCATTGTCCTCAATGAGCTAAGGTATTATTCAAAGAATATAAAAAAAATCTAACTCTACATTTATTCTTCATTCTCAAAAGCTTTAAGAATGTCTAGAAATTTCTGCTAAATTTCTGCATAATCCTCAAAAGTAGTCGAGTCTTCTGTGTACTAATCCCACTAGAATTTGCACTACAAGACATCCATGTTATGTAAGTGAAGCTTACGTATTTCCAACACCTTGACGGGCTTGAGAGTTACTACTCTGGGATCCTTTACCTGCAAAGTAGTCCAATCAATTACATGACTATTTCTTGGCATATACTTTTAAGGTAGGACACATGGAAGACATTATGCATTTTGGCAAGAGCTGGTGGAAAAGAAATTCAATAGGCTACAAGATTCAGTTCCTCAATAACTTCAAAGGGTTCAACATAACATAGGGCTAACTTAGAAGACTTTCCAAATTTGATGGAGCTTTTGTGAGGTTTTACTCTCATAAGAACTTTGTCACCTAAAGCAAAATTATGGGGCACTCTCTTGACATCTACATAACTTTTTTGTTGATTGTTAGCTTCTGCTAACCTTTGCTTAATAACCTTCACTTGCTCATCCATTTCTGTTAACATTTTTGGTTCAAGACTTACTCAATCCTCAAGTTTATCCCAACTTATCAGATTTCAACACTTTCGACCATACAAAGCTTTGAAAGGAGTCATCTTTATTGTAGAATGATATGAGTTATTGTAAGCAAATTTGACTAAGGGTAAATAATCTTCCCACTTGTATTTCTAATCCATGCAATACACCCCAAGTAGTTCCTCCAATACTTGGTTTACCCTTTCAGTTTTCCCATCCATTTTTGGATGATATGCCAAGCTAATATTTAATTGAGTCCCCAATGTAGAAAACAAGGTTTTCTAAAACCTAGAAGTGATTCATGCATCCCTATCAGAAATAATCTTTTCAGGAATCCCATGCAATCTTAACACTTCCTGCACAAACTTCCTTGTTATGGTTGGTGCTCCATCAGTTAGGTTCCCTAGTATAAAATGTGCCACTTTTGTAAGTTTATCCACTACCACTAGTATGACATTGTGCTTATTACTAGACATAGGCAGTCCTTGCACAAAATCCATACTTATAACTTGCCACTTCCATTATGGTATGTCATGTGGGTATAACAAACCCGTAGGATGATGTTTAGCTTTCACCCTTTGACACTCAAGACACCTAGCCACATAACTAGAAGCATATCCTTTCATTCCCTTCCAGAAGTATAATGGTTTCACATCAGCCATCATTTTTGTCACTCCCAGATGTCTGAAATATGGTGCTTCATGTATTTCCTTCCATACCAGATTTCTCAATTCTTTCACATCAGGTACATATATTCTACCTTTGTACCTACATATTATACTAGGTTCAAACTGAAAACCTTCATACCTAGGATCTTGAGGATTATCCATAAGTTCTTGCTTAACTTGTAAGTAATACTCATCCTCTTTGCATTTCTGGAGTACTTTCCTTTTGAAAGCGGTATGAATTGCTACTATCAAAGTAATGTGACGTCTCTGAATTAATGCATCAACAACCTGATTCTCTTTTCCCTTGATATAATTGATATTAAAATCATATTCATTTATCAACTCTAACCATCTCCTCTGTCTGACATTCAAATTTGATTGAGTAAAAAGGTACTTTAATCCATTATGGTCATTTTTTAACTCAAAGGGTTTTCCTAGCAAATAGTGCCTCCACATTTGCAATGCATGAACTATAGATGCTAACTCTAAATCATACAATGCATAATTCATTTCCTAGATTCATATGCAATCGCTTGTCAATCTTGCATTAGTACACCTCATATCCCTTCTCTACATGCATCAGTGATAACTGTGAAACTTCCTTCAAGATCTGGTACCTTTAGGATTGGTGTAGTGGTTAGTTTCTCTTTGAGTAGGTCAAATGCTTCTTGACACTTCTCATTCCATTCAAAATTATTTCCTTTCTTTTGTAAAGAAGTTATAGGAAAGGAAATCTTAGAAAAGTTTGCGATGAATTTCCTATAGTATCTTGCCAAGCCCATAAAACTTCTCACTTTTGACATGTTTTTGGGTATAGGCCACTAAATAACTGCCTTAATCTTTGTTGGATCTACTGCAATTCCTTCTGCTGAAATTACATGGCCCAAATAATGTACTCTCTTTTGGAAAAATGTACACTTGGACAGTTTTTTGTACAACTTGTGCTCTCTCAATCGTTGTAGGACCATTTCAAGATGCTTGCAATGCTCTTCCTCATTTCTAGAGTAAATTAGGATGTCATCTAGAAATAATAATACAAACTTGTCCAGGTAATCTTTGAACACACTATTCATAAGATTCATGAATGTTGCTGGTGAATTTGTTAAACCGAAGGGTAAAATAGTGAACTCATAGTGTTCATACCAAGTTTTGAAAGTAGTTTTAAAGATATCTTCATCTTTAACCCTTAACTGATGATAGCCAGATTGCAAATCTATCTTTGAAAATACAGTTGCACCTCTCATTTGATTAAAAAGATCATTAATGCATGACAACAAATACTTCATAACCATATTTTATTAAGCATATGATAGTCGATGCACAATCACAATGTTCCATCCTTCTTGACAAATATAATTGGCGCTCCCCAAGGTGAAACTCTTAGTCTTATTATTCCCTTTGACAACAATTTAACCAATTGTGTCTTAAGTTCCATAAGTTCTATGGTGGTCATCCTATAGGGTACCTTGGATATAGGTTCAGATCCATAAACTACATCAATAGAGAAACCAAACACTTGTTTTAGAGCTAGTCTTGGTAACTCTTCAGGAAATACATTTGAGAATTCCCTCAAAATGGGATACTTCTCTATATCTAATTTTCATGTTTCCTCGATTTCTCCATCTTCTAACTCTTGTAGACTCTCATACTCAAAATTTTCTCTATCATGCTCAAGCTCTTCAATATTTATAGCAAAGATTTTACACCCTTTCTTCTTAGCTTTCTCAAGTTGCATTGTTGTAATTTGTCAAACTTTTACCTCTTTGGGTATTCCTTGGATTTTAACTTGATTTAGGTAGTCATCTAGACTCTCAACACTCTTGGCATGACAATCTACTATGGCCCTATGCCTCCACAACCAATTCATTCCTAGGATAACATCATATGCTCCTAGTGGTGGGACATAAAGGTTTACTTTAGTAGAAAAACTAGGTAGTTCTATCCTAGCCTCAAATAAGCATTGATCCACCTTTGCTCTTGTGTTGTTTGCATACTCTACATTCCATGTCATTTCCATGTACCATGCCTTCCTAGATAATTGCTTTGTTATTCTATGTGAAATAAAATTCCAGTAGCACCCATATCAATTAGAATAGAAATAGGCAAGCCAAACAAAGTACATGATGTTTCAATCAATGTCACTTGGTAATCAACTTGTTGATCATTTGCAGCAACATGTATCATCTACTAAAACATAGCTTGCTGACTAGGTAATGAGTTGATATATGGTTGGGAACCAAAATTTTTATTAGGAAATTCATTTTCATAGCGATTCCCTTTTCATATAAAACAACTTGTTCTTGGTCTTCTTTTCTCCACATTATCTCCAGACTTGTTAACACCTTCATTAGCCTTATTAGTGTTACTAAAGATTGAATTATTTCTTTTACAATCTCTCTTGAACTCTTTTCCATTAAAGTGATATCTTCTCCCTTTTGGCTTGGTTGTATCCTAAACATGTTCCTCTTTCTTAGGAGCTATCTTGTTGGAAACTTCAATATCCCTCTTATGCTCCCTCCTTTCCTGTCGGTTAAAATATGCTTTCAACTTTTGTTCTTGCTTGATGAATTTTTCGTATACAAGGTCCATTGTGGTTGGACCATGCATATCTACTTCTCCTCCAATTCTGCTATTGAGTCCTAAAATTAATTTCTTGATATGAAAACGTTCATCCTTGTGATAAATAGGAACATAATGAAGAAGTCGAGTGAAATTCTCCCAGTATTCATTGACTATCATGGTACCTTGCCTCAACTCTTGAAATTCTGAGAGTTTCTAGTCATAAAAGAGTTGTCTAGTAACCATCTCTTGCAAAAAAAATCCACAAATTTTCCCCAAGTTAGTTTCATGAACTTATGTTAAGCTCCAACTTCTTGCTCATCCACCAGTTAGAGGCCTCACCCGCTAACTGATGTGCACCCCAAGTTGTTGTGGTTACTTCATCATAGTTCCTTATCTCAAAGTATTTTTACCTTTACACAAGCTAGAATTCAACTTCATCTCCTCTAGCAATACCATCAAACTTTGGTGGGAGTATCTTCTTCATATCCCTAGACAGTTCGGTGGCCACAATCTTCTTATTCCTCTTAATGGATGGTGTGGGTGATTTTTCCTTGTCTTGGTTATGATTTTCATCTTTCTCATGAGAACTTTCTCCTTCTAGACTATTGATAGGTATCTCATTCTCTACCCTATCCTAAGCTTTTTCTTTTTCCAGATTAGTTAGCCTTGCCAAGATTTGGTCAAGCCTAGCTCCCATTCTAGTAGTTCCTTGTCCACCCTCCTAACTAGTTCTGGGAATATTTCACGTCCTCTCATATGTTCTCACCATGCTTTAATGATTGGTTTAAACCTGAATGTTTTATTCATGTTAGCCTAATTATGCTATCAATTAATTTTATGGAAAGCATAAAAGTACACATTCTCATAACACAAAAAATTCCATAAAAGATCAAGTATACACTTCTTTTGATAAACACATAATTTTATTCATAACATGAGGATTTCAATATCCTATCGATTACATTGATCGACTATTCAGGTAGTCAAGGGGAGACCATCCTTTAGATTCACTCTCAGACACATAACTTAAAAGAGTATAACCTACAGACTGAGAAAATTGTTGTTCTCTATCTTTCTATTCATCTCTCATTTGTTTGTACCTATCCCAAAAAGGATAATAACCTTCAAATTTATCATCCGATACATAATTGCAATAAGTAATGTCAATAAAGTGTTCATCAATAATGTAGTCTACATTTTTCACAGACATTTGTTCATGAGACCATTTCTTGACTGGTGGTGTCTTTGGTGTATATCGCTCAGACTCTTTACTTCAAGAAATTGATATCACTTCATTCAATGGTAGAGCTCTAAGATCCCTAAAGATGAATGCAAGACTGGAACTTTCTTCTGATGGCATGTCCCTAGAAAGTGGTAATAGTTATGACTTTTTAGGTGAGACAACTGGTAGGTATTTGTACATAGACTCCATTCTCATCTTCCTCTTCACATCGTTGATTCGAGAAAGTGCATGACTAAAAGTTTCAATATCACTCAACCAGATAGCATTATCGTAGTTGGTTCCTTCAATGGTTCTAACAATGGCTTTTTTTTCCTTCTTGGCCTTAAGGTAATGTTCATTGCTGACTATTGACTTTCAAGTCATTAATCTAATACGCACCATCCTAACACAAGAATTTTTCACAACATTAGATAATCTATGGAAATCTAACATTATTTTGTACCTCAAAGCAAGTATGGGATGATCTAAGTGCTTTGTTTGGATCACAAGCATCAATCACAAAGATGGCCCTAAAAAAATATATATTTGGGCTAAAAATGATGAAAAGTGGCAATATTGTTCAACACATTAATAAATTTTGTACCCTGATGAATTAACTAGTTGGGATAAAGCACAAGGTAGGTAATGATGATGCAAAATCTATTTTGTGGAATAGTATGCCTTCTAGCTATAGTAATGTTGTGTTCACATTGAACAAATTAGATGTTACTCTAGAAGATATTATCTCTATCTTGATCGATGAAGGAGCCAAGAAAAATAATTCAAATATAAAGGAAACTACAATGCTTGTTAGAAACAAGGTTAAACTTTCCTCTATATACAGTTCTACTTCAAGTTCTTTAATATACTTTTGTGTTGCAATTACAAGAAAATGGAGCACATTGTAATAAAATATATCCAATGTGAATGATTTCCTTGATGACAATCTCAATACAAATAATACATTTGTTGCAAACAATGATAATGCCTTTTTGAAGTAGCTACTAAAGAGCCTCCACATGAAAATAATGATGAGGAAAATATTTTGTAAAAAAAATTAAGAGTTTGTATTTGTGATTGGATGTGTATGTCCCTAATCAAATTTGTTGGTTGTTTTTGGCTAGATGTGTATGAAGACAAGAAAATAAAACAAGAGTAATAACATGAAAATTCAAAGCAATATAGAACCTTTTACTTTGTTTACTCTTTTCTACTCTAGTTGAGATAGAAGAAGAGTTGCGCCTAATACTCTCTTGATTTTCTCTTTGTGATATTTTGATATAAAAAAACATGGGGAATTTTCTAGGCTATGAGTCACCTAAATAGAAAAGAACCTCTAGAGAGGGCTAGTCCCCTTTGGTTCGATCACCTAAGCTAAGTTATCTATTGTTGTTGTTGAGAAAAGAGTAAAGTAAAAAACATGAAAATGAACTTGGAATGACTAAAAGGTGATTCACCAAACTAGAATGACTTGAACTACTATTTTGACACACAAATCTCTCAGTTTTTTAGTTTGTGCTTGCATAACTCGAGGGTTAACATATTCATACATAAGTGTTTCATAGGAAAGCTAAAAAGTTTGTAATAGTTAAAAGGAAAATTAGGTATTTTCACAAATAAAGAGTTTTAACTTCAGTGGCATAACCTATGACCTGCATGAGACATGCATTTCTATCTAAAATTGTTGGAAATGAGACAATGCATTTGAGGTTTTAACATAAAACAATGAAAAAAATATCAATCATCTATTTGCATACAATGAGATAGCTATTAAGAAGGAAAAAATACTAAATTTTATTGAGAAAATGTGTTCTTACAACAGATATAAGTCTGAAATATGTGTCCTTGCTTTGAAAAAGTGTTACAAAATGTATCTCAGTTAATGTGACTGAGAAAAGTTTGAGTTACAATGTTGTTTTCTGCTTCACTGCTCAAAAACATGAAAGAACTAACTAAAAATGAAAGCCTATGGGTCCTATATCTCATCCTAAGCATGGGAGAGCATATATGGACTAAATTTGACTAAGTTATCATGCTTAAAAGTAGGGTAACTTTCTTTACACGCCCAAGAGGTCTTCTTGCTTGACTTGGTCTCTTTAGCTCCTAAAAATGTGCTCCAGCTGGTTATGAAGCTTCTAAATTTGTGGAAGAAGTTGAATTGCTCTTAGATACCCTCAAACTACCCTTAAGAAGCTCAAACTCCCACCAAACTGCCTTTACTTATTTCATGAATACCTAAACTACCCCTTTAAAAGCTTAACTTGCTATTTTTGTCATCCTTTCATGAAGTTCTAGAAGTTCTGGTCGTGCAATGCAAAAAAGCCTTATTTTAGGTCTCAAAACTGCTCTTTGCTGGCTTCTTGTGCCTTCAAACTTCAACCAATTTCAACTGTAACCATGTAGGCTCTTTAAATAGGCTAAAAACTAGTTATAAGAGCCTAAGACTGATCACTTTTAGTCCAAACTCATGATAGACCTGTAGCATTTTCTTCATGCTTGGTGATGCCAAGACCATTATCTTTATCTATACATACCATTGTTCTAACTCTATCCTCTATTAGTGATGATGTCCTTTTTTGTGATTGCATTCTACATTGTCTTTTTACCGATTACTCTTTTCACCATGCAACAATTTTTATTTGTAGACATTTGATCTTCATCACTTTCTCCATTAGGAATATCCTTGACTGACACTGTCCTTTTAGAATTTTCTAAAATTCTTGCTTCTATACATCTCATTGTTTGACCTAGTAAATCTTTTAGGTTCAAGAAGACCACATGATGTGTCATAATAGAGCATGGTTTATGGCTCTGTTCCTTGAAGATTATTATCCTCTCGTGTAGAATTCCCTTTGCAAATACTTTTCTTATGTTGTCCCTTGGCTTGTCCATTGTCTTTTGGGAACTATGAGATGTGTTTCTCTTTAACACATAGCATTTTATATATCTTTTATGCAATGATTTTCTTCTTAAGCTTCACATACCATTGTCACTTGTTCATGATTGTCCTGATTCATGTTCTCACACCACTATCTTGGCATCAAATTTCCTCAACAGGGATTGTCATATCATAGAGACTATCATCTAGTATTAACTTATCCTCTCACTGTCCATGAACCACAAACTAAAAATTCATCTAGTACACAGTCTTTAAGACTCATTGCCCATAAATAGTCATACCTTTTCTTATTTCCCATGAACCAAAAAATTATTCATTACATGGTAACCACAACAAGGTCAAAATTACAAATGTTGGGGTTGTCATAAGGTCTTAGTCATAAAGACTAATCATAGTCCAAAATCATTAAGACAACTATCATTGTTGATAACTCTTTGCAATCGACCTTGTAAACTTTTTGAATGTTCACTGTCTTGGACTATCCTCTTGCATATTCATGGTGTGGACTGTAGCATTGGTCTATTAGGAAGAAGAAAAAGAGCTGAAAAATGCTATAGATCTATGTCCATTGCACTATCATAGGGTGTCATCATACATTAGCAACTGCCCTCTTACATGATGTGAGGTATGCCACCTCTCTTCTCAGTAATCTAATGTTCATAGTCAACTTAACCTTAGGAGAGTTAACTACACATAAAAAGGTTTTTTATAGGTCTACACAACAACCTCTTTCTTCATGGCTTGTATCTTGGACACAGTGATCTCAAAACCCTTGACCATCTATACACTAATCCTTTTAAAAAATCATAATCCTCCTTCTTGACTATGTGGATAGAGCTATGAATTTCAAGTCTCCCATTTTTGTGTATTCAATGCCCTTAAACTATGATAACAAATATGTTTCTCATCACTACACCAACAAGGTCCCTTTGATTACCGAACTATCCTCCTATGTCAATATTGGTTCACTATTTATTCTCATCCTTACAAGTCTTCATAGCATCGAGATCAACAAGTAGTTTTCCAAGAGCATGTAGCATTTTTATTAGAAGTTCTCTCAACAACTTTTGTAAATTTCCTTTGGGCTTGAAATGTCTCCAATCTTCCCTTTGCTAGGCCTATAAGACTCCATCCTCCTAAATGATCTTTGCAATGCTTGTTCTAGTGTTGCATTCTAGTATCTTTACGCATCATAAAGATATTGAGGGAGAGCTATCATGTACTGTGTCCCATTGATCACAATTTTCATTGCAACCACACATTTATATAGCGGTTTGGAAGAGTTTAGTTTTAGCTCGTTACCGCTTGGTTCATTTCCTCCTTTTGAAGTGGGGAGGCAGGCCCTCTAAGGATAAACAATAGCAAGGAAGTACATCTGTAGTTTGATCAGCTCCGTTTGTATGAAAAAATAGAACACACACCATGCCTTTTTCTCGCACTCGCAAAGGGGTTAAATTTTAATCCAAATTGAAAGATGTAGATGATTATACAAAGTGTTAAGGAATGTTTTTTTTTTCTCAAGGTTACCAAATGGCATGAGAGAATTGCATACGCATTCAATAACAAAAGTGTAAATCACAAAACATAACAAACAGTTATAAATTTTAACCCCTAAGCTAAGATGACTTCATTTTATGCACCAAATGAAATATGAAGTTGGCTTGTTCCCAAAAGACAATGATGAGATGAGGGTTCAATTTTAGTCGCCTTTGAGCATTTGTTTTAAACCCAATTAAAATCTAGTGAGGTCCTAAAGCATAAAGTAGAAAACATAAAAGTTGGGTTATAATTGCCCCAAAGAGTCAAATGCTTGTTACAATCATAGAATTTCAAGATAAGAAGGCTTTCTTCACTTTGGGTCCATGTTGTCCAACGTACAAAACTTGTTAGTCTAACAACTAGAACAATGTTAGAAGTGCATGAATGATCTGATGAATCAAGAAAATTAAAGCACATGTGAAAAAAATGATCGTAAAACTTCTTACCAAAGTTGGGCATCGTTACACATGATAGCGTCACAATTCATCATCTGGGCATCACTCAGGTGAATTTGGGTGTCGCTCTATTGTGAAAATAGAGAGCACAATAGCGTCACAATTTTGTTGAGCATTGCTCTGGTGAATTTGGGGGCATCATCGTTTGAAGTCTTTGATACCTCGATATTAAATTAGTGTTGCTATTTATTTAATCAATGTCACAGTTTGAAATAGCAATAGCATTGCTATATGGTGCTGCACTTCAAAGGTGTTGTATTTGATTTGGGCGTCACTGTATCCTGCAAAAAAAGTAAACAAACGAAGTTTGAGATAAAAATTGATTAAATTGATAGTTTTCCCTCCTTCTAGCGCCAAAATGTGGACTGAAGATTGTCAGTGTGGGTCGATTACGCTTGATCCATGATGAATCGAAGCATAATTTAGCCACTAAACCTCAATATCAAACAAGATCATTCAAATTGAAAGTTAAACTAAACATTTATTGAAATTGAAAATTGCCAACTACGAAAATAGTTACATGTCTACTCTAACCCATTTGAAACTTATCTCAGTTTTGGAATTGGTGTCATGTTGATGTGGAACAACGGCCAGACTTTCCCATTCTCATGATGTATGAGCTTGTTTCAATCGATTCTACGGAAGAGAATTGATGAAATCATTGTGATAAATGGATGAAAACCTGATTTATGCTAAATTAGACATGATGCAAGCTAATTGAACATGATTTTATGTTAAAATTGATCTAATTATGCAATTGCTAAGCTAAAAGATGGAAACCCTAATTTATAAACAAGCTAAGATGGATGCATGGAAGCCATTAATGGATGTCTTAAGTTTGCAATTGAAAGATGAATCCATTTGTCTCCAAATAGTGTCCTTTTTATAGGAGAGTAAATGAGAAATGGAGGGTTGAGATCAAAAAGATTAATCAACAGTCAAGAATGGAGGAAATAGGAGGCATGGATCATGGATTCTCATCAACAAATGAGAGTGTAAGATGAGAATTAATTAGGGCTCACATTTTTTCCAAACAAATACACTTTTGACCTACACACATAGGTCACCAGGTGACTTGCTTAAGAGGTCACAAGTTTAGCTTGTTCAAAAAGCCAAGTGAGATGATTGGTGGAGAGAGAATATTCTTTGGAATATTCTCATGGGTGAGGATAAAGACATTTTTCAAATTAAAAGAAAGTTTTAATTGTGTAAAAAAGGGATATGGAATATTCCCCTTTTGGAGGAAAATTAGTTTAATTGCTAATTAAACAAGGTTTAATCATGCAATTAAGGGATTAGAAGAATTAAAGTGATATTCATTAAATTAAATGATTTAATGAATGGGGAGGGATGAAATGAGATTTAATTAAATAACTTAGGGTTATTTAATTAAATAAGATGACTTAGGGAATTAAATTAAATATTTTATCTATTTAATTTAATGAGATAAAATGTTAGCATGAAAAGGGGTGAATTAACTCGATTTGATTAATTAGGTTAATGCACAAAAATGAGGCAATTAATTAATTAGTTGGGCTAATTTAATTAATTAAGTGAAAAGTGAATGGATTTAAAGAGGAAATGATGTTAGTATACCCATTTCGAGTGCATGATATCATTCAAGACATTTTTCAATGTCTACATTTTTTACCTCTTTGAAGCAAGGTACTTGCCACTTCGGTTCAAAGAATAATGCTCCTCGAATAAAAAAATCCTACCTAAATAAAAAAAATAAAAGAATTTTGATTTTCTTGATGCTCCAGCAGAAGGATAAAGCTGATTCCCTGCCCCCTCTAGAAATTAGATGAAAATTTGAATTTTGGGTTGATTTCTCGACAAAGGTGAAAAGCTACCCGAGCGGTCCAAAAAGGCTCTGGGATGCAAGAATTATGCCAAAAACGCAAAAAATAATGCAAAATAAGCTCTAGTTTGGCAAAATTGGTGAAAATGATGATAAACCCTATCTTCAAGGTTAAATTAAGGCAAAAAAACCTAATTTTCTAGCATAAATAAAAGAAGGGTCACTTTTAATTCATTTGTGCATTCACACCATAAAGATTCTTGTTGTTTGAGCTCTAACCCTCTGACGAAATGGCACGATGACAGCTCCCATGACACATTTTTGAATTAAGTTCGAGTGTACCAGTAGATTCTAAGCTCAGGACCACTAGTATGTAACTCAAAACTTATTTAAAATTTGACTTTTTGATGCATTTATTGCACTTTGAATTTTAAACTTTGGTGGCATCGCTATATAGAAACACCCATTTGAGAATCAACGGTGCTAAAATGAATTATAGTGATGCATATTTATATAGAGACGTAGTTCGTGATTTAAAATTAGGGTTTTCAATTTTAAATTGCAACACATGTGTATATAGTGACACATTTCCAGATTTGGAAATTTGGGTTAGGGTTTTCAAAGCTTAAATCATAACACCCTTTTGTTTGGGGATGCACTTTGTGATTATCAATTTGAAATGCCTTCAGACATTTCAATTTGGAATTTGAATATAGCGACACTATTGTGATTTTGAGCTGAAAATTGCAAATGGAGTCAAATTTCTTTGTTTTTTTGACTTTGTGTGCTTCATGAGTGCAAGAGGTCATTACATCGTTGATGTTGCATGAGAATAGGCCAATAGTTTTGGAGAGACTAGATGGTTTGTTAGAGTTACGCCATAAGCACTTGGGAGAGATCAACCTTTGGTATGTTGCATATGTGCTCATCGTTCAAACTCATTTAACTATGATGGTTGCTTTATGCGAGAGATGGAAAAGTGAAACTTTGTTGTTTCACCTCCCGACAGGTGAGGCGACAGTTACCTTAGAGGATGTATGGAATATTCTGCATTTGCCGATACATGGCGAGCGGGTGATAAATGATGTCGATGTTGGATATGATGCCTGCCACGAGGTGATGGAGTTGGAGAACATTGCTCTAGTCACATCACAAATTGACCTCAAGATGTATAGAGGTCACATGCCCACATTCTGATTGATTATTACAGCCATCATTTCAGGTTTGGTCGCTCTAGACTAACAGAGCAGAGGGTTCAGCCAGGATGGGGCTTGACATGGCACCAAATGCTTCACAAGAGGACTTTGTTCGTATAGAGGCCAATGATGCTGATGTCACTATATCATGACATGCACAAATTTTTCTATTGTGGTGGCAAAGCCATTGGCGTAGGGGTGACCCTACTTCACATTTGGGAGTGGGAGCATATAGTTGTTGTCCAATTGGTAGTACAAATGATCGATGTTCAACCGAATGATTCAATAATTTGGAGGTATAGAGGTACCATTACCCTACAACACATTGGACAAATTAGGCTCCCGTGCTAGCGGCGGGTATTGGATGACATGACAGTATTTAGATGGTGACCCTAGCTACAAATACCAAGGTGGTACGATGATGCATAACAATTTTTTTTCACTAGATAGACCTTGTGCATGCAGGGCCGGGAGCATACTATCATTGAGAGAGACCTACCAGATAGAATGGCACAACAGTTCGACGAGCAGCTGTATAAGTCGGATGATGATATTAGAGCCATTTTTGTGAGGTTTGCTCGAGAGGTGCCCATATGGGGACCCACCATTCTAACTATGGAGGTAGTGGAGGGATTCAAGAAGTTGGTAGCTCAACTATGGGCCTATGACCAAAGTTATGTGGTTGCATATATGACGTTTGCTTATGATGCATGGTTCACACCTCCTTGGCGCTTGACAGATCCAATGGGTGCTCCTCCCCGGGGGAGACCCAGAGGGATAGGAGTAGGTAGGGATAGGGTAGCCAAGATGGCCAATATGGGCAGGTTTTGGGGGCTCCACTAGTTGGTCAACAACCTCCTCAGTAGCCTTTGGTTCAACAACAACCAGGACAATAGCAGGAAAGATAGTAGCAGGAAACACAGCGACCACCACTTGATGCAAGAGATATTCAAATACAACAGTCGCAGCAACAAGTGCAAGTTTTGATAGGTGAGCGGGATTAGGCTTGCCAACAGATTTTGGTTATTACTACTGAGCAAGACCAGGCCAGACAACATGTAGTGGCCATCACAACAAAGAGGGACCATACTAGGTAGAAATTGCAGGTTGTGACCACAAAGAGATATTAGGAGATTGGGTGGCAACACCAGATAGAGGTGATGATGGAAGCTTCTCAAGGAAGGAATGTATCCACGAGATTATACAAAGAGGCTATGACAAAGGAAGCTTATTATAGGATGCATTACCATTGATATGTGCCAACGCCAGTTAGATAGCTAGAATTTTCACAAAGGAGTGATGCTCGACCCAGAGCTAAGGAGCAGCCAAAGAGGCAGGCTAGAGAGGGGAGCAACCATCAAGGCTAACTTCTAGTGTACAAACACTTTTTTATTTTTTTTCCTAATTCTTTGACACAAATATATATTCATGGGCTCATTTTTTATAGCCTCGTAGATATTTGTATTTATGATCAATATACATATACTAATCTAGATTTTGTACCCTGACATTCATTTTTTGATATATATGATATTGATACAAATTCTATATGATTCGTTCATCTTATTGCATGCTTATGATTGTATGGATGCATATGATATGAGATTATTATATTTGATCATGTATGGATGCACTTTACTTATGCTTATGTGATATGTGATGTAATGCTATGGATGGATGCAATGTTGTATTATCTTTCAATATCTTTTCATGATATGCCATGGGATGAATGATATGATATGCAAATGTTATGGATGCATTTCTTTTTGTGTATTTCTTATGCAATTTTATGGGATGATCATGTATACATATTGATGTATGGATAGTTAATGCAAATGTTTATGCTATGATATGCCATGCGATGTATGCTTATGATATATGCAATGATTTAAGATGCTTAGAATAACAAATCTATATTATTCATCACAACTCAAATGATAAGGATGGTGCAAAATGTATGATGTGATATGCTATGATGATGCAAGATGGATGTTTTATGATTATGCTATGATTATGAAATGCATGTATGCTGACGATTTGTGGATGCAGGATGGATGCATTGATGATGTTTTTTTTACTGTCATGATACCAGGTTAGCATGGAGAGAAGATAGAAGAATAAAGAATGAATGACCATCGATTTTAATGATTGCTTCAAAAGATCCGACAAGTCTATGATCCATCGAGACTTTATTAGAGATGGTGACGAGACATGCATGATGAGGATGAATGCAAGATGATGAGTTACTCACATTTTGGGATTGGGATTTGTCATCATTCCTTATTGTTTGATATAACACATAGACATGATGCATCAAGGTATCAAAAACCAGGATGACATTGTATCTAGTGTAATGAACTTTGAGTCTACAAACATATAGGATAGTTCTTGTTTAGATATTGACATACAAAAACCTCATTGGAATGTAAGTTAGAAACTTAGAATATATTGGACCAAATCATATGCAATAGTCAACAACATACTCCAAACAACCTTCCCACACACAACTAAGAAAGTATACGCCAAGATTATTTTACAAGAGTATCCACAAGCACAACAAACAAAAGATCATGATCGATGCCCCATTCCTTTCTCTCTAAATCATTTTGATAGACATGATTGAGAGGTCCTCAGAATGGGTCATTAAGAAAAATCATAAGAAAAGATCAAAGACAAACAGTCAGTGTTATCTATATCTCTTGCCTAGTTTAATTTTAGCTAAGGTGATACCTAACACTAATGTCCATTGCAAGAAGGATACATCCTAGGACATCTTGATCAAGTAGTTGTTTGATGTTAGAATGATGATGAGCTTTATGATAAGACATTGATATAAACTTCATTGACACATTTACCTATGATCTAGACTTTAGATTCTGACACTTAGGTTCTCACTTTACAACTTGTGACACTTGTTTTCTATTTGTTTTTCCAAAGAGTGAAGGTGACGATCGATTTATTATGGGTGAAATTTATTGTGGGTGAAAGCGAGATGGGATGGGTGGTTTTGGATTTTTTTGAATATTTCAATGTTTTTGGTATTTTAAAAATGTTTTGAGGTTGTTTTTGGACTTTTCAAAAATTTATGTGGATGTTTTGGGTTTTTCAATTTTTTGAGGTTGTTTAGGGCTTTTGAATGTTTTCTAATGTTTTTGGATTTTCAAATTTCTAATGTTTTTATGTTTTTTGAATATTTGGATGTTTTTGTGGTTTTTGAGAGTTTTTCAAATATTTGGATGTTTTTGTGTTTTCAAGATTTTTCCAACCAAGAACCTAACCTAAAGACCTATCCTAGGGGCCTCGCGGGCTAATCAAATATAAGTCTTTCCTACGTTATACACACAAAGACCATGTAGTTCAACTGACCCAACTTATTGACAAGATGAGAAATGCATAGGTGACAGAATGTCAGTTTATTATGGCAGATTCCTAAAAGACTAACCTAGGGTGTCTCGGGGGCACATCAATGATGGTATTTCCTACATTCAAGCTTAGAGACAACATAATTCGATAAGGGACTGTTTTTGGATTTTTGATGTTCGACATTTTTAGAGTTTTGATGTGTTTTGGATTTTTCCTTTACAATTTTCTAAATGTTTTTGGATTTTAGCTGTACAGGATTTTGCAAATGTTTTTGGATTTTCAGATTACCGTTTTATGAATGTTTTTGGTATTTTTTGATGACCATTAAGATATACAAGAGCTCGATATGATCCATAACAAAGTGCCCCCAACATGACATGTTAGACTACTTCGATAAAGGAAGGACAAACTGACCTTTGGAATATGCGAAGTAGTACTAAAGGGATCGCGATACTTGACAACATCAAGCTATGATAAGGACACATATAGGTGATGGATAAATGGTGGTGCAAAGAATGATAGGAAAAAAGAGCCAAAGAATAGATGGAGGTGCTTTATTTACGCAAGGTGCCTATTTGCCAGGTTTTCATCAAGGCACTTTCCCAAAGTGCCACTGAAGTGGTATTCACTGGAGGATGATTTTTTTTTACTTTTTAAATATTTTTTCCCATTTTTTTGGATTTTGATTATTTTTTGATTTTTTTGTATTTTTAGATTTACACCCTTCAAGACTAGGCATAATTTTTTTTAAGATGCAAGTTGTTGGTTGGATCCTGCAAGGGTTCTCCTTCAGGTATTTAATATGCTCCTAATCCATAGATTGTTGTGATAACAAAGGGACCCAACCAGTTAGGCTCAAACTTCCCTTTCCTGTCCTGATCCAACAGGTTCTTCTAATTCTGCTTTAAGAAAAGGTCCCCTACCTAGAGAGACCAATATTTGATTTTCTTGTTATAGCTTTTTTTTATTCAATTTTGATATACTTGCAAGTGATTGAGGGCCTCAAGATGATGCTCATCTAAGAATTCTAACTCGTTCAACCGAGATACTCTATATTCTTCATCTATGATCAAGTTTTGTAATGACACTCACAATGATGGGAGCTAAACCTCAATAGGAAGGATGGCTTCGGATCTGTAAACCAAGGACAAAGGGGTTACACCTGTAGGCATGTGTATATTGGATCGATAGGCCCAAAGAGCAGGATTTAGCTGCAGATGCCAATCACGACCAACTTCATTAACTATTTTCTTCAGGATTTTTAGGATAGTTTTGTTCATAGCCTTAGCTTGGTCATTTCCTTGGGGTTAATATGAGGTAGAGAATCAGTGTTGGATGTTGAATCTTTGGCATACCTCTTTCACATCCTAATTCTTAAAGGGTGTTCCATTGTCTGAGATGAGGGTTTGTGGAACACCATAACAACATATTAAATAGCTCAGAATAAATTTAGCAATCTGCTTCCCCTATGTAGGTCATGGGAATGGCTTCAACCCACTTAATAAAGTACTCAGTGGTTGTAATGATAAAATTGTGTCCATTGGATGAGGTGGGAGTGATTTTTCCTATGAGGTCAAGTCCCCACTGTGAGAAAGGCCAGGGTGTGATCATGGGTTACAACTCTTGAGCTGGGGCACAAATTTGATTCCCATGCTATTGAAATTGGACACATCTCTGCATGTACTGATGAGCTTCTTTTTCCATGGTTGGACAATAGTACCCCATCCTCAATAGTTTCTTAGCTAACATCATACTGCTAGAATAGGATCCACATATTCCATTATGTACCTCTATTAAAGCGGTCAAGGCTTTCTCTTGGTTAAGACATCATAGTAATGTCCCTTCGATGCTTTGATGGTAAAGGGTATCACCTAAGATCATTAATTGTGATTCCTTTTTAACAAAGGTCTTTTTAAGGTTTGAGGTGATATCGAATGGGAGGGTTCCTCTACTTAGGTAGGTAACGATGTCATGGTACCATGGGGATCTAGGACCAACAATGACACACATGAATTCTCATTTATGAATCTTGAAAGTTGGTACGAGAAGTTGTTCTACCAAGAATTACATTGGAGGACATTGTTTGACATGTCTAGTAGTGATCCGATCGTTGCTATGGCATTTGATGCTCTACTATTTATGTGAGGAATCTACTCAAAAGTTATGTCTATAAAAAGGTCCTTGAGACTGTCTACCATCTTTTTGTAAGGAGTGAGCTTATCATCCTTATTTTGATAGTCATCGTTGACTTGGTTGAAACCAGCTATGAATCTCCATATAATTTCATCTCTTGAATATACCATTGAACTACTATCTGTTGTGCATGCTTTGCACACACACCCTACCATGGGTAGGGACCCCCTCTTTTCGCTCTCAACGAGCTGCTTTTCTCTTGTCTCATTTTTCGTGCCCCTTTCCTAGAGCCTAAATTGGTCATGTGTCTTCAAACGATCAAATTCCCCTGACTAAATTCACCTACTTGAGTTTTGTTAAGTCTTTTTCCTTTTGCGGAAGTGCCCCTACAGGTTTCCCTTCACCTGTTGCCTCGACGTCCTTTAGGCCTTGCGGACTTGTAGCTACTAGTCGCCTCTTATGGGTTGCCACTCATGTTTCGCTGTTAAGTAGTGACTAATGCTCAACTTCCACCCGCATGGTGGGTTCCACATTTAGTTTCTCCGTTTGGGCCTTGACTAAGCATCCAAATGAGCAAGAGTCCACATCTCGCCTACCCTGGGTCGACCATACAAAGAAATCAATGCACGCCATTTGTGGAAATTGGCCCATAAATGTTGCTCCATGCCCTTCATTTTACTTGGGGCATTCAAATCTGGAGAGAAGTAAATTCCCCCCCTTCCATTTTTTGCTCTTTGTCTTGTTCTTGCTGACCTGGTCCCTGCTCACTCGATTCACTTTTTCCTTCATTTTTGACATTGGGGACAAGTTTCCTATGGATTTTGGATGTTTTTGTGGTGCCTAAGTGAACTACCAAGGTTTTGTTAAGTTTTGGGAAGTTGCAAAAATTTCATTCTAGGCCGTTGTCCCTCCTTGGCCATTTTGGGAACTTCATCCCTTTGTGGCCGTTTCCAGAACTCTGTCCCTCCTTGGCTATTTCCAGAACTCCGTTCCTCTATGCCCATTTCGGGAGTTCAAAAAATCCATCCCTCCTTAGTTGTTTCCGGAACTCCATCCCTCTGTGGCCATTTCTGAAACTCTATCCCTCTGTGGCCATTTTTGGAACACTGTCCCTCTATGGCCATTTCAAGAACTCCATCCCTCCATGATAGTTTCTGAAACTCTGTCCCTCGGCTGTTTCTAAAACTTTGTCCCTTTGTGGCCATTTTTGGAACTCTGTCTCTTCGTGGCCATTTTTTGGAGATTTGTCCCTCGGCTGTTTTTGGAACTCCGTCCCTTCATGGCCATTTCAGGAACTCCATCTCTTCGTGGCTATTTTTGGAACTCTGTCCCTCCTTGGCCATTTCTGGGACTCTGTCCCTTCGTGGCCGTTTTGAAACTCTGTCCCTTTGTGGCTGTTTCTAGAACTTCATCCCTCCTTGGCCATTTCTGAAACTCCGTCCCTTCATGGTTGTTTCCAGAACTTGATCCTTCCGTGGTTGTTTCTAGGCCATGGTCCCTCCGCCTATTGTCCCTTCGCTCCTTGTCCATTTTTCATGTGGCGCTTGCACCCCTAAGCTCACATCAATGTTTATGGTCCAAATGAGCTCCAAATATGAATATTATGATCTTTTGATGATGCATGAATGGATCTAACAAGGAGTTTGCAGGATTTGACTAACATTTTCCTTGATTTGTGTATGAAAGCGCTTATGACACTTCATGTATGTAGGATTCAAGGAGCCTACCGTGGGTCTGTTGGGGAGACCCATTGAGAAAGTTGAACAAAGAAAATCACATAGCTCCTATCACCATTCATTTTATGTCCACCTTTCCTTGTAGTACCCATCAACAGAGCTGGAATTGGAAGCAAGCCTATGTCAAGGAATTTAGTGACAAATCTATAAAGGGTCGCCTTGAAGGTGGTGGGAGGGAGTGGCTATTTCCCCCCTCCAAACAAATGATCACGATCCATCAGGAGCTGTCTCACCAGATCATCTAATCCATTTAACAATGATGCAAATTTGTAATTGAGGTTCATTTGATCTAATAGATAATGTTGTCAATGCATCAAGCAAATAACAACCTTCAAGCAATTTCAACTACAGTGAAAAGGGAAATCAATAAGAGGACAAAACTGCTATAGTGACTGGCCACTACAGGAAAAAATAAAGAAAAGACAAAATATGTATTTTAAATTGTTGAATATTGTGGGGTAGGTGAAGCCCTAGTGCAATCAAATTTGGGCCACACAATGTAATTCAATCCTAGCCATTCATTCGGGATTTGGAAAACTATAAATAGGGGTCTTACCCTCATTTGTAAATGGTTGGAGAGCTGGTGTAAAAAACATTTGCAGCAATAAATGACAACATTGCATGATTTTATGGATGTTCTCTTTGATTTTTCTCATCTTGCATGCATGGTTCTACCTTCCATATTAGTTTTAGTTGTAGATTCTTGAATGGAAGTGATAATGGAAAGTGTTGTTATGGTATTTGATGATATTTCAACCCATACTTTTAGCACTTGTTGATGACAAGTTGCTGTGCAAAGTTAGACTAGGCTTCTTTCTGTCATTGCTGCAACTTAATTCAATTGCATGTTCATGATGTGCATGTGCAATCTGAAAATATGCAAAACTTAGGAGATTGCACTGGTTTTGTGTAGTTGTAGGTTCTATTGGTCAAGCAAAACCCAGTTTAGGGAGTATGTCTACTGTAGTAGCCTCCATGATCACTATTCATTCATAGTTTCAGATCCAGGAACTTCCTCTCTCCCCTATCCTTTTTGCTTTTTTTTAATAAGTGACCTATGCTAAGGTTCATTGCACATTGTAAATCCAAATATAATGATAAAATGGAGTTCAAGACTATTGTTTGAACCTGCAACAATTGCACACTAACTTCCCCATCTTAGGAACTCCATTTCAAGACCCAACTTCCCACACTTTGTAACTCATCAATAAGTCTACCTTGTGATTCCAACAAATCACATCGAACAACTGAGATATTCCAAACATTGTCAAGACCTGACATTAGAGACCTTGGGATAGTGTTCTACAATTTGATTGTGGAAGATTGTCTTTCAAGAGAGGTGATGCACCTATGCATTACCTATGTTGAGAAAGTGTGCAAAACACCCATCAACAAAAATGACACTAAAAGGAGGGCCTATCATGTTGAGGCTACAAAGTTGAAAGTTAGAAATTGAAAAGAGAACTTTTAAGAAGAAATATGAGATAAGGAGACCTCTTTTAATGTTGAAACCTAAAATCAAAAATTTTTGAAGGAAAATGAAAACCGAATTGAAATGGAGCAGCATGTACAAATTGACATCACTCAGCTACATGCAAATTTAAATAAGATATTGAAAAAACTATTGCAGAAATTAGCATCAGAAGATAAATGCAGGATTCATTGCACTTGCAGGCATAAAAAATTGGGGTGTCTAACATTCTTGGGTAGGATTGAAAGAGTCTTGCAAGGAGAAATTCCCTTTTGGGAAATATACCAGCCCTTGGCTCCCAAAGATCCAAAAGAGGAAATGAATAACATGGAAGCCAGGGCATTCAAGGAGCTGATCCAAGAACATTTGAACAACAAATATGGACCAAGATTGGAGGAGGTGTTGATGTCTACTTGGTGCAGATTTCACAATGTACCTCACTCTGAATTCACTTGCTCATCATGCATGAACATTATCACTCAAACCTGAGGCTACTTGAACAAGTTGGAGTAGCCAAATCTCAATGAAGTTGAGTCATCCCATGAGAAAAGAGAGCTATCAACATTTGGAGGACAACAAAGTAAAGATGAACCAAGAAATCTGACACAAACTAGTGTTGGGACAGTGAACGTTGAAGCTGAAAATGAAAAGGAAGGAGCTGATTTTTGTAGGACAACAAAAGGCTTTGATGAAGGTTCAATTGGAAAGAAGTTAGAAATCCTTTCCTCTATCAACAAAGAGCAGTCCTCCAATCTAGAAGAGAAGCCATTGGAAGTTGAGGATGGGTCAACAAAGTTTGCAGCAACTCATGAGGATGCTGAAAATCAAAAAGAGGAAAATCAGCAAGAGGAAAGGGATGACAACCTTGCAAAAACAAAAAATGATGATGAAGGCATAAGTAAAATCAGACTGGAAGACCTCTCCATCTACAATGACAATGACCAAGCATCTGAAAATGAAGATTTGGAGAAGTGGGAACAATCATATGTTGTGACTATTCGCCATCCAACCTCCCTCTCGAATGATGAGGAGGACCCAATAGCAGAAAGATATTGCCAGCTCATCTCTAGATTAGCAAGGGATTGGTCTGAGCTAAGATATCAAGTGGATCTAGAGGTGTTGTTACTCCCAAATTGGTGTAGGCTCCATGATTTATCACACTCTGATTTTTCATGTGGGCTATACCAAGAAGCTGTCAAACAAGTTAGAGGAAAAGTGGAGCAGCCAAGTGTTCGACCTCCCCTACTTCTGCCTAGATCAAAGAAGAAGACCAAAATCATGAATAGAGTGATGACTCAATTGAAAGAGGGCCTCAAGAGGGTGTTAGGACAGCAATATAGTCTTAAGCTTCCGAGCGATGAAGTAGATCAAATAGGAATGTTGTCCACCAATCATCAAGAATTTCTTCCTCTTGAAGAGAATTTGTGCACCATGGATGATAGGATTTATGACAAGCCTTTGGAGAGAGATTTCATAGTGGATTTTGGTCCCCTTGATGAGGTTCCATCAACAAATGACTTCTTTCCATTGGGATCCATGCTACGGAGGTATGATCATGCCGAGGAAGAGTACACTCTAGAAGATGCTAGGGATGAAGATATACTCCTTGAGCCTCCAAACGGTGATGCATTAGAGTTTCTAGATTGGGAGACAATTTCCTTCTCCACCTATAGTGATAGTGAGCAAGAGGAAATGGGTGAACGTCGTGATGAGATGCATGACCAACAAAGAGAAGAAAGCAAAGGTGGGGGTTTTCTGATGGCTACCAACAAGTATGATAGAATTGACCAACTACAAGATGCAACTTGGAGTCCTTCCACCATGATTATTGTTGATCCTCTTTCATATTCAAATGGATGCAATAGGATAGATTCACGCATGTCATCATCCCATGACATTGAACATCACAAAAATGAGTTAATACTTGGGGAGGGAGATGGGATAACACTCTACCTTTTGAAAACAACAATCAAGTGGACACCAGGTTTGCAGAAGATCAACAAGATGAAGTCTATCTTCTCGAAGAACAATAGATAAGGATTGATGATCCCATGCAAGACATGGAAGAAGGGTTTGTTGCCTCATTCTCCCTACCTTATGTAGGCTTGATTCCTGAAATGTTGCACCCTCCACCATGCCCATCTGAGGCTACCAATGCAACAATCGATGATGAAGTGCTCACTCTCGATTGTCAAATGTTGCCACCTCCATGTGATGACAACTAGGTTCTATCCTTCCTTGCTCTTGTTGATTTTCATAGGTGCATTTATCATTTTGACTATGGGAATGAGGGGAGACAAATGTGTTTATGAATTAACCATGGGTTTAGCGAGCCTCCTCAATTGTTGATTTTCCTTGACCGTGTGACTAAACTTGAGTGCTACGACATTGAATTTATTTTTTCAAAATATAAAGATAAATTTGCATGGTTAAGAATGATAACAATCACCTGTTTGATTGTGCATGCATTACGAAATCTAATGGATGTGTTAGTTTTCCTTTCTTGAACATAGTGCTTTGTAAATATCTTTGTATGTAGTTCATTTTGAGTAGTGTAGGTTTCCTGTAAATACTCTGATTTCCTACTTTCATTATGTTAGTTGGTTTGTTTTAGGTTGCATGCTTTAGATTAGTTTCTTCGCTGTCCCACTTTGGTTAGTTTTGGTGTTCGCTTTTCGTTCATTTTTCTTCCATTTTGCTGTTGCTCTGTTGCTGCTTTGCTCGGGGTCCCTTTGCTTTTAGCTAGGAATATTTGTGTGCACAACAACCATCTTTATGGCCTGGGGTTTTTCTATGTATTTCTTTGTTAAACTCTAATCAAGTTTTCAGAGTGGATGGTGAGGATCTTCTGTTAGTGTCAAGTGATTTGGGTGTTTGATTCAAAGAGGATGAGTAGTTGGTTGGTCTGATTATGATGTATTCTAGAATCTTATATCTCTCACATATTTTAAGAATATAGAAGTCATTGTAGGTCCTTTGTGAAGTGTAGTTGAGTGAAAAATCTAAAATTCTACTTCAGCTCCACTGTGATTCTCAACCCTGAGTGTGAGCTTCATTGCTTGCAGGTTGAAATAAAAGAACTGAAAAAAGAAAAATCAAAAGAAAGAAAAGAAAAGAAAAGAAAAAACATTGAAAATCAAAAGAAGAAGAAATTAAAAATTTCAGTAGGATCTGAGCAACTCTACCAGGGCTATGAACACCCGGCCGACAGTAGAGCAATGTTCGAGAGAATCACAACAACAACCTCATCAGGGGCTATGGATGTCTGACTGGCAGTGAGGCAATGTCCTCGATGCTTTTGGAGTTAGAATAAACTACATAGCTTAACTTGACGGATCTTGGGTTTCCATAGCAACTAAAGGATGGGAATTAACGCAACTGCACACACTTGGATTTTCAGCATACTGAAGGTTGGATTAACTAGTGGTTTTGATCATTTCGTTGAGCATCTAGTTTTTTTTCCCTAATGTGAAGGTCATAACTAGATATTCTGGGTTCATGATTCCAGTTTGTCATCAAAATGCTCTAGAGCATTTCCCCAACGAGTCACCATTTGTTGTGCATGTTTTTCACACAAGCCCTGCCATGGTAGGGACCCCCTCTTTTTTCTCCCGATGGGCCACTTTGCTCCTGTCTTGTTTTGCATGACCCTTTCCTAGAGCCTAAATTGGTCATGTTCCTTAAAATGATCAAATTCCCTTGATCAAATTCACCTACCTGAGTTTCACTAAGTATTTTTCCTTCACGGAAGTGCCCTTGCAGGTTTCCCTTCACTCATTGCCCTGGCGTCCTTCAGGCCTCGCAAACCGGCAGTTATGGGTCGCCTTTTGTGGGCCACCACTCATGTTTCGCTATTGATTAGCGAATAACACTCAACTTCTGCTTGAATAGCGAGTTCCACATTTAGTTTCTCTATTTGGGCCTTGACTAAGTATCCAAACGAGTGAGAGTCCACATCTCACCTAACCTAGGTCTACCATACAAAGAAATCAATGCATGCCATTAATGGAAATTGGCCCATAAACATTGCTCCATGCCCTTAATTTTACCTGGGGAATTCAAATCTAGAGAGAAGCAAAGTCCCTCCCTTCTGTTTTTTTCTCTTTGCCTTGTTCTTGTTGCCTTGGTCCCTACTTGGTTGATTCACTTTTTCCTTCATTTTTGACTTTGGGGACAAGTTTCTAATGGATTTGGGATGTTTTTGTGGTGCCTAAGTGAACTTCCAAGGTTTTGTTAAGTTTTGGGAAGCTACAAAAAATTTATTCCGGTCTGCCATCCCTCCGTGGCCTTTTTGAGAACTTTGTCCCTCTATGGCTGTTTTCGGAACTCTGTCCCTCCTTGGCCATTTCCAGAACTTTGTCCCTCTGTGGCCATTTCAGGAACTCTGTCCCTCTATGGCCATTTCTAGAACTCCATCCCTCCTTGTCCGTTTCTAAAACTTCATCCCTCCATGGCCCTTTTTGGAACTCTGTCCCTCCTTGGCCATTTTTGGAACTCCATCCCTCATTGGCCAATTTTGAAACTCCATCCCTTTGTGGCCATTTTCAGAACACCATCCCTCTGTGGCCGTTTCTGGAACACCATGCCTTCGTGGCTGTTTTGAGAACTTCGTCCCTATATGGCCATTTTGGGAACTTCGTCCCTCCATGATCATTTCAAGAACTCCTTTCGTCCTTGGCTATTTCTGGAACACCATCACTCCATGGTCGTTTCAGGAACTTTGTCCCTTCGTGGTTGTTTTGGGAATTCCATCCCTTTGTGGCTATTTCTGGAACTTTGTCCCTCCTTGGCCGTTTCTAGAACTCCATCCCTTCGTGGCCGTTTTTGGAACTCTGTCCCTCCGTGGCCATTTCCGGAACTTTGTCCCTCTATGGACGTTTCCAGAACTCCGTCCCTCCTTGGCCATTTTTGGAACTCCATCCCTTCGTGGCCATTTTTGGAACTCCATCCCTCCATGGCCATTTTGGGAACTTTGTCCCTTCGTGGCTGTTTCTGGAGCTTTGTCCTTCCATGGTTGTTTCCGGGCTGCGGTCCCTCCACCTGTCATCCCTCCATCCGTCGTCTGTCTACAGTGTGGTACCCACACCCTTGAGACCACATTAATGTTTATGGTCCAAATAAGCTCCAAATATGAATATTATGATCTTTTGATAATGCATGAATGGATCTAACAAGGAGATTGTAGGATTTGACTAACGTTTTCCTTGATTTGTGTATGAAAGCACTTACGACACTTCATGTATGCGGGATTCGAGGAGCCTACTGCAGGTCCGTCAGGGAGACCCATTGAGAAAGCTGAACAAGGAAAAGCACATAACTCCTGTCACCATTCATTTTATGTCCACATTTCCTCATAGCACCCATCAATAGAGCTAGCAATAGAAGCGGGCGTATGTCAGGGAATTCAATGAAAAATCTATAAAGGGTGGCCTTGAAGGTGGTGGGAGGGAGCGACTATTTCGCCCCTCTAGACAAATGATCACGATCCATCAGGAGCTGTTTCACCACCTGCTGATTGGACATTCCTTTCTTTAGGTGTCAATACTTATACAAAATTTTGATTTTTTCTTTCCTCCTCTTGGCTGGGTGCACTTCATCTTTGTTTTTCTAGCTTCTATATCTTTCTAGGCGGACTTTAGGACTTCCTTGCCATCTTGCCTTTATACTTGGGCGAACTTCTTGGAATCTTAGACAAGTACATGGTAGACTTCCTAGCCTCTTGGACAAGTGCATGATGGACTTCACTTCATGCCTACCATATCCTTCTCTCCTTCCAATCAAACTTTGCTTGTGCTTTGCCAGACTCTTGGCAGACTTGGAGGTTCGTTAGACACATCCATGGTAGACTTCCTAGTGCCTTAGCCATTTTCCATCCTCCTCATGGGTGGACTTTATTGACTTTGTGCCATTTTTTTTTCCTTCTTTTGGATCATCCCGCCATGTGATTTTCTCTTGATTTTTTTCATGATTTTCACTTGCTTTTCTTGTTTTTTTTGTTTTTTTTTGCTTTTTTTCTTGATTTTTACTTGCTTTTTTCTTGCTTTTTGATTTTACTTGATTTTTCTTCTCAAAGGTGTAAAACTTTGATTTTGAAGATGAAACGTTGACACCATGACTTGCGAGACCCAAACCCTACGTTGAATTTCTAAAAATAGAAAAAAGCAAAAAGCAAAATTTCTAAAAATAGTAAGTCCTGGATTGGTCCAAAAATGCCAAAAATAGAAAAATAAAAAAGAAAAAAAGCAAAATTCCTAAAAAATAGGAAGTTTCGGAATTGAGTGAAAGTAATTGCATTCTTCATCGATCAGGTCTTATGAGCACTTTGGTGATGCCTAGGCACAGTTCTAGGCTTGAATTCTCTACTTTGGCTCAGGTGATTTCTGACTCCTCAAAGAAAAAAGGGGATTAGTAGTTGTGATGCCAAGGAAAAACCAAAAAAAAAAAAACAAGGGGGTCCCCATTTGCAATGGGCCGATGTTGTGAAAGGGTCACAACACGTACATGCCTTAAAATAATGGTGTATTGAAACAATCACACCATTGTTGAAATGGTGTGATGTATGTTAAAGGATGTAGATTTGGTTCCCCCAATCTTAGTTGAAGTGGCTCATATAGATGTGTACTTATTGAATTAGGAACCCACCAAAGTGCTTGAAAACATCACTCTTGAAGAAGCATGGACAAAGAATAAGCTCTCAATTTCACATTTGAGGGTGTTTGGGTGTACAACCTTCATGCACATCCCCAAGGTGAAAAGGACAAAGTTGGATAAAAAGTCCTTGAAATGTATTTTTCTTAGGTACAATTGAGAGTCTAAGGGATATTGGCTTATGGATCTAGCTACAAAGAAGTTGAATATTAGTAGGGATGTTGTTTTTGTTGAGAAAGGATGCAACACCTCTTCCTTACCATCACTTGTCAATCACCAAACACCTAGAATTATTGAACTTGAAGACCCTCACCATGGAGAAAATTCAAGTGAAGAAGCACGAGAAGAGGATTTGTTTCCAATAGATCAATTTCCACCTCTATCTCCATCTTAATCCTCATCTCTTGTGCAAAAAAAATCCCAAAGTAGTATTATACCACAATGAAGGATACAAAGGTAGATACAATTGTAGATAAGTCTACCTTTGGGCCAAATAATCGTAGCAAGTCCCATGAGGAAGTAAATTTGGCTCTTATGTGCATAGTTATTTAGAATTTTGAACTAGAAATAGTGAAGTAGGCTCTTGAATCACCACCTTTGGAAAGATGGCATGGATGCAAAATATTAGGCATTGTTGAAGAACAACTCTTGGGAACTTGTTGATCTTCCACTAGGAAGAAAATTATTGGATGCAAATGGGCCTTCAAGATCAAATATAGGGTGGATAGTAGCAATGACAAGTACGAAACTTGACTTGTGGCTAAGGGTTATGCTTAGAAAGAAGCCTTTGACTATGAAGAAACCTTTTCCCCCACTACAAAGATCAAGATTATTCAAATGGTTTTGGTGATAGCAGTGCTATTTGGTAGGGAAGTTCATCAGATGGATGCCAAGAGTGCGTTTCTCAATGGAGATTTCAAAGAGGAAGTCTATTTGATTGAAATTTAGGGGTATAGTGCACTTGAGTCTTGGATAACAAAAAAAAGTGCATAGTCTTGTGAAATCTCTTGTGAAATCCCTCTAAGGTCTATAGCAGGTTCCTTGAGCCTAGTATATCAAGATTAATGAGCATCTCCTCCAATATGGATGCACTAGGAATCTATATAATCCCAATCTTTGCCTCAAAGAACTAGAGGGGGGATTATGATTTTAATTTTATATGTTGGTGATTTGGTCATCATAGGGAGTTATCCACATATGATTGTAGAAACAAAGAATGAATCAAAAAATCATTTGACATGATAGATCTTGGGCTTCTGCATTATTACATTGGACTTAAAGTGTGGTAAAAGAAAAAAAAAAATTTTGTATCTCAAATAAAATATTCCAAGACATTGCTTGAGAAATTTAGGATGGGATATTGCAAGCCCATATTGATGCTCATGGAGATAGGATTGTAACTTTATTGACATGATCCATTACATTAGGTGAATGATACTCTTTATTGTTAGCTAATTGGGAATTCATTTACCTAATCTACACTAGGTCAAATATCAACCATGTTGTCATTTATCTTTCAAGGTTTATGTTGGAACCTTGGGTTTCACATTGGAAAATAGTAGACCATATTTTTTGAGATGCATTTGTTACATAATGGACTATGGCCTAGAATACAAACAATTTGAACATTTTTCTTTTTAAGAATACATGGATGAAGACTATGCAAGTTCTTTGGATGGCAGGAAGTCTTCTTTAGGATTTGTTTTGTTTTTGGGACCTGATTTGTTATCACAGGGGAGAAAAAAGAAAACCATTGTTACTTGATTTTTTATATCTTCTATAGAGGCAGAATATCACATTGTAGTTGGAGTTGTTTGTGAAGCAATATGTTTACATTGCAACTTGACGGGCATGGGTGTTCTTGAGACACATCTTGGTGTTTTGTTTTGTCATTTGTGACAATCAAAGTTTGCCTAAGTTTGTTTGGAATCCCATTTTTCATGAGCATGCTAAACACATTGAGGTTTGATGCCACTACAACCATGAGCATGTTCAATATTAGAATCTTCAGCTCTAGTATTTTTCCACTCAAGAGAAATGTTTTGAGATCTTTACCAAATCTCTTACATCAGTGAAATTCAAAGCTTTTTGAACTTTCTTGATATTTTGTATTGAGAAATGATGTAATAAGGGGAGGTTGCTAGAATCTTATAATATAATACTATTATAACATTGTAATATTACATCATTACAATAATAAATATGTTAATAATGATTGTGAACCTTAATGTTTTACCCTACTCTAACGTGCAAAATAACTTAAAAATGCAAGTGATAAAAGACTAAGGACACTTCAAGATTAGCCAAAAGAGTGATATAACAAGAAGGAAAGTAGATAAAACAAAATGCAAATGATTTCACCTTCCTTGTTGTTGACGACTCCTTGATTGGCCCTTGCTTGGGATGATTTTGTGTGCTACTAGGAGTGGGAGGAGTGGATTGGATTTGGGTGGACCTAGGAGTAGAGGGAGTGGATTGGAATTGGGTTTCTTCGATGGATTCGGTGGTTCTTGGAAGAGGAGATGGGGGTTCAATGGTTTCAATGGTTTGAGCAGTACTAGGGGTGGTAACATCAATAATTGGTGTGGTATGGAGAAGGGTCTCATCACTAGTGACTGTGGATGATGGATCTAGATGGCATGGTTCCATGACTTCAAGATGTGGAGTTGGGGATGGCTTCTTTGTCATGAGTCCTTGGAGAACTTCTAAAATGAGAGACTTGCATATGGTTGGCTTGGCTGGGGTGGTAGAAATGGATGAGGGATTATGGATTGGTGGACTAGGGTTAGATGGAGGAATGGGATTGAATGTAGGACTTGGTAGATAGTGGTTGGATGGACTAGGAGTAGGTGGATGAATGGGATTGGATGGATGGGACTAGAGTAGATGGAGGACTAGGATTGGATGGAGGGTTAAGGTAAGGATATTGGAGTGGTGAATTAAGATAGGGGGACATGGATTGTGGATTAGGACAAGAGGATATAGGTGGTGTAGTGGGACAAGAGGATGTGGGGGATGGATTATAATAAGGGTATTGGGATGGTGGATTAGGATGAGGATATGTGGATGTAGGATTAAGGTAAAAGGGTGTGGATGTAGGATTAGTATGGAAGATTGGGAAAGAGGATTACGATAGGGGGACATGGATGGGGAATTGTAATAGGAGTATTGGGATGGAAAATTAGGATAAGAGGATGTAGACGTTGTATAAGAGGATGGTGTAGATGAAGGACATGATAAATATGGGGATGAGGAAGATACTGTATATCCATTTTCAAAGGTGGCATAAGGAGCATGATTAGGCATGGATGAAGACATAACGGGATAGCTCATAGGAGTAATTAGATTTTGGAAAGTGGGTGGAGAAAGCTTACTAGATATGATAGTGTCAAGGGGATCTATGTCATATACATCTTGATCAACAAGACTTTCGTTATTGTCATCAATGTAATTAGGGTTTCCCTTGACTACTATTAATAGAGGATGAGGATTCATGATGATGATAGGATAAATAAAATGGATCAAAGATGATGGACTAAAGATCAAATCGGGATTTAAGTTAAGCTCAGATTAGGATGATTGGATGATGTGATGGGATTGATTTTTATTTTGATGGGATTCGGTAGATGGATGATTGGATTAGGTAGATGATTTGATGAATTTGATTAAAGTACTAGATCAGTTTGATTGGATAGGATCAAATGATTAGATGATGTTGATTGGATAATTGTGATTGGATGAACTTGATAGGACTGGTGTGCTTGGATTGATTAGATGATTGTATGTATTTGATTAGAGGAATGGATTGGTTTGATTAGATAGGGAGAAACAAAAGGTACCACTAGATAGAGCTCAAAAAATTGAGCAAATTTTGGTTTTTGAATGAAGTTGATCCGATGCACGGTTTGTAAATGATGGGCCCAGGAAGTTAGGGGTGTGTCCACCCTACAATGATGGTCAAATTATTGATAGGATGGAATGGAAGGTACCACTAGATAGAGCTTCAAAAACTAAGCAACTTTGGTTTTTGGACGAAGTCGATTCAACATACGGTTTGTAAATGATGGCCCCGGGAAGTTAAAGGGGCGTAGTCAGCTTTCTGCAGCAAATCAGGGGTGTGGTTAGCTTTCTGCAGTAAAATGGGGGTGCTTCCGCCTTTTTGCAGCAGAATCAGGGGTGCTTCCGCCTTTCTGCAGCAAAATAGGGGCGCTTCCGCCTTTCTGCAGCAAAACAGAGGGCGCTTCCGCCTTTCTGCAGCAAAATAGGGGCGCTTCCGCCTTTCTGCGGTAAGACAGAGGGCGCTTCCACCTTTCTGGGGTAAGACAGAGCTTGGTTTTGATGGAAATGGCTATGGCAAGGATGCAAAATGATGAAGTAAGGCCAAAGTATCAAAAATTTCATAGATTTTTCACAAGAAAACACTTCAAGCAAGCACAATCCTATGATTAATGTTAAGGGTATGGCTAGGCAAGGTCTTAATCTAGGATGCACAAAGCTTCTAGGGAGTCCTCGATATACTCTCGGTACGTGAGGCACAACCGTGAACACCAGCCCATCACAAGCATGAGTCGGGAACCCCAGCAAGATACTGAAAGGCTCAAACCAACTCTTCACGTCTATCTAGGTATCACCCTAGCTTCGACGCTCCGCCAATTACGACATGACTGGATTGGGGTACAACTTTCGTTCCCCCCCCTTTATATACCTCGCCGGTATGCGTGGTTAGAATTGTCCCTTGGGGTGATGAAATCCCCAAGCAGGTCCCACTAAAAAGATGACACCAACCGCTTCCAACTACTCCCTAGGCTCACACGAAGTGCAAGGGGAAAGTGAAAACAAATTAATGCCCCCTTGGGTAACACAAAAATAAACAATCATAGCAAGCAATGAATTTTATTCCCTCTAATTAGACTATGTTCCAAAACATCAAAGATATTTTTTTGAAAATCTAATCAAATAGATGGTCCTGCAAGCAAATGTTAGCTATCTTCTCCTTCGTCCTTGGTCAATTATGCCATAATATGCTGCAAAACATTACCAAAAACACTAATATCCTTGCCAAAACAATGTTAGAGGGTTACTACTTGAAGATAGCAAAAAATGAGAGCAAAAATGAAGCTAAAATGACTGTTTTACCTTCCAAACTGTGCTATTTTGGGGTGCTTCCGCCTTTCTGTAGTAAAACAGGGGTGCTTCTGCTTTTCTGCAGCAAAAATGGGGTACTTCCGCCTTTCTGCAGTAAAATGGGGGCGCTTCCGCCTTTCTACAACAAAAATGGGGGCGCTTCCGCCTTTCTGCAGGAAAATGGGAGCACTTCTGCCTTTCTGCAACAAAAAGTTAGAGGGCGCTTCCGCCTTTCTACAACAAAAGGTTAGAGGGTGCTTCCACCTTTCTGCAACAAACTTTATCAGATTTTTATAAAAAAGGAAAGTTGTGTCCCTCCCACTGCAAGAAAAGTGTTAGAAAGACCTTCTAAATATATTCCTAACTACAGCAAACTTGTTAGAAGAAAATGAAATTATCAGATATAGGGCACTTTTGCCTTTCCACAGTGGGCAAGAGGGCGCTTCCGCCTTTCTGTAGTAGAGTAGAGGGCACTGCTGCCTTTCTGCAGTAGGATAGAGGGCGCTTCTGCCTTTCTGCAGTAGGACAGAGGGCGCTTCCACCTTTCTACAGTAGGACAGAGGGTGCTTCCGCCTTTCTACGGTAAAACAGAGGGCGCTTTCGCCTTTCTGCGGTAAAACAAAGGGCGCTTCTACCTTTCTGTGACCTTTTCCTACAAAATACTTAGCTAAAACGAAGGTTAAATGCAAGAACCCGTTTGTGGGTCCCACCGGGCATGCCAGAAATTTGTACCTTAGAATTTTATCCTACTCTAATGCGCAAAATAACTAAAAAATGCAAGTGATAAAAGACTAAGGACACTTCAAGATTAGCCAAAGGAGTGATAAAACAAGAAGGAAAATGGAAAAAACAAGATACAAACGATTTCACCTTCCTTGTTGTTGATGTCTCCTTGATTGGCCCTTGCTTGGGATGATTTTGTGTGCTCCTTAGATGATTTCTTGAGTGACTAAATGCAAGATTGAATGTGCAAAATGATTAGAATGGGTAGCTAGATGATGGTAGATGATTGAGAATGCAAATTGGCATCATGTAGTTATCAAATGGCTAAGTGTTAAAAATGCCCTTGAGGAGGGGGTATTTATAGGAGAATTTGAATTCTCTAGAGAATTCAACGGTTGAGATGCATCCAACAAGGTCAAGATGAAGGGCTATGGTGGGTTGAGAACCCACAAGCCCTCACATCTTGACATGTGGATGGTGAAGTGGCTGAGAAGAGATGAGGTGGAGGTGAGGTGGCCAAAAGGTACATGAGGTGGAGGAAGGACAAGTACCTTCCAAGTACCTTGGGAGATGGGAAGAATCTTGGGTGAATAAAAGTGAATTAAAAATTCACAATGATTGGAAGAATTTGGTGGATAAGACAATGTTCCCAAAAGGTGGGAATTTGTCACATGTTACTTGATGTGACAAGTCAAAGATTCTAGAAGATGCATGGGAAAAGGGGATTCTTGGAGGAATAAAAAAGAATTAAAAATTCCTTGGGGGATGGAGAGAGTTGACCAAGGTACTGATTAAGATTAATTAATCAGTAATTAGAAGATAAATGAGGATTAGAAGCCAACTTGCAAAAGTTGGAGGATGTGACACATCCTAATCAAGGATTAGGCATGTGCACATCCCTAATGAAGAAATTAGGAGATGGATTAGGATTAGATGAAAATGACATGTGAGGAATTAAATAAATGTAATATTTATTTAATTCATTTGATGAAAAGAGGATTAAGGAGGGTAAGGTATTTAATTATTAATCAAATACTTTAAGGATTTGGCAGAATTAAAGATATTAATTAAATAATAGTAATATTACTTAATTAACTCATATAAGAGGATGTTTAGACGAAAAGTGATAAATTTAGATAAATTAAGTGTCCAAATTTGGATGTCTACAATGATAATCAAACATTATTATTAACATAAAGTAGTTGTTGGGTGGTTGATCGGTCTCCTCTTGTGAAACTTATTATTCTATTGTATATTTTGTGTCCTCACAATAATACAATTGCTCATTGCTCATTGCTTGTCAAAGAATCAATTAAAATAAGAAATAACAATAGCAATCTTGGAGCTTAGTGCACTATTTTATTTTTCCCTCTTTTCCTTGCATTTTTTAATTTTGCAGTTTGTAATTTAATCATTTTGTTGAATTGGTGGTTTTTTAATTCTTTGCTGGTAAGATTAGTTGTTACACTAGAAATAAGATGGAAAAAAATACTAAGAAAAGAAAGGGTTAAAGTGTAAAATACTCTAGAAACTACCTATAAGGCTTCTAAGCTACTTTGGTGGTTGCTTAGTCTTCAACTATAAATTTATAGGAGGTTTTTTGTAAGTCCTAGAAAGTTTTGATAATTAGAAATTTATCTAAAGAATAGTAGCTTTTGTGGTTCATTTTTTTATTTGTGTCAAGTTTGTGTAGGTGTGCATACTATTAGTGTTAAGTGGTCAAGTTTCTTAAAAGGAAATTAATTTTGATGCCATAGAGTTACAATCTATCAATGCTTTTGATAAATTCAAATGCTTGTCAAAATGTATGATAATGCAACATGACAATATTTAATTCTCTTTCTGGGAAATATGGATTGCAAATTTACAAACTCCTAGTTCTTATATTCCTTGTAAACTTGGCATAGCCAAGCTCTTAGAGAGAGTCATAAAAACCTTAAAACAATGATACCTTTCATGCTTGTACATATAACATAGGGTCAAAGTTAACAATTGGGATTGAGGTAAATGTTATTCCAATCATCTTAAACATTTGTAATATGTGCAAGTATATAAGCACATCTTCTTGCAATTGTTCATAATTTACTCTATTTTTATGGGCATGAAAGATTTTGACGCTTTCTAATATTCTATCAATTAGCTCTAGAATTTATCTATTCTTCACTTTTAATTGATTGATTATTTCATTATATATTTATTTGGATGACATTTATTAAACATTAATTTCATTATACATTTATCTTCTTTAGGCTTTGTTTTCTTTTTGGGACTTGGTCTAATATCATGGGGGAGCAAAAAAGCAAACCATTGTTGCTCGCTCTTCCATAGAGGCAGAATATCACATCGTAAGTGTAGTTGTTTGTGGAGCAATATTTTTATGTTGCACCTTGACGGGCATGGCTACTCTTGAGATACATCTTGGTATTTTGTTTTGTGACAATAAAAGTGTGTTGAAGTTTGTTTTGAATCCTATTTTTTATGAGTGCACTAAACACATTGAGATTCAATGCCACTGCATGAATGAACATGTTGAGTAGAAGAGTATTTAGCTCTAGTATTGTTCCACTTAAGAGTAATTGTTGCACAAATGGTTGTTGTTGCACATCCAAGCGTTAATGAATCCATGGGAGGTGGTTAAGCCATGTCACAAATCCAAGCGTTGTGTTGTACAACACAAGGAGACCAAGGGAACACACCTTGCAACAATCTCCCCCCATTGTGAGTGAGGAGTTTAAACCCATGACCCAAGCTATGATACCAATTGTTGCACAAACGGTTGCTATTGCACCAAAAGATCAAACTGTTAATGCTTGATACAACTGCCAGAGTTAATGAATCCATGAGAGGTAGTTAAGTCGCGTCATGAACGCGAGCACTGCATTGCATAGTACAAGGAGACCAACGATGCACACCTTGCAATGACAATGTGCTAAAATCTTTACCAAATCTCTTGAAGCAATGAGGTTTGAAGATTTTCGAAGTTTCTTGATTTGTTATCTTGAGAAAATGATGTAGTAATGGGGGATTGTTGGAATATTATAATATAATAATTTTTAAACATTGTAATATTACATCATTATAATAAATATGTTAATAATAATAATCAAACATTATTATTAACATAATGTAGTTGGGTGGTTGATTGGCCCCTTCCTGTGAAACTGATTATTCTATTATATATATTGTGTCCTCGCAATAATATATTGCTCATTGCTCATTGCTTGTCAACGATTCAATTAAAATAAGAAATAACAATTGTAATTCTTGAAGCTTCGTGCACTGTTTTATTTTTCCTCCATTTCCTTGCATTTTTTGATTTTACAGTTGGAAATTTAATCATTTTGTTGAATTGGTAGTTTTGTAATTCTTAGCGGGTAAGGTTAGTTGTTACATCAGAATTAAGATGGTAAACAAGACTGAGAAAATAATGGGTTAAGATGGACAATACTCCAGAAACTACTTGTAAGAATGTGTAGGTGTGCATACAATTAGTGTTAATCAAGTTTTCTTAAAAGAAAATTAATTTTGTTGACATAGAGTTACAATTTATCAATGCTTTTGATAAATTCAAATGCTTCTCAAAATGCATGATAATGTAGTGACAATATTGAACTCGCTTTCTAGGAAATTTGGATTTCAAATTTACCAACTTTTAGATCTAATATTCCTTGCAAATGTGGCATATCCAAGTTCTCAAAGAGAGTTATAAAAACCTTAAAACAATGACACCTTTCATACTTGTACATATAATATAGGGTCAAAAGTTAATAGTTGGGATTGAGTAAATGCTATTCCAATCATCTTAAACATATGTAATGTGTGCAAGGCTATAAGCACATCTTCCTCCAATTTTTCATAATTTACTCTATTTGTATGGGCATGGAAAGATTTTTATGCTTTCTATCAATCAAGTTTAGAATTTATCTATTCTTCACTTTAAATTGGTTGATTATTTCATTATGCATTTATTGGCATAAGGTAAATAAACTTTATACTAAGAAAAAGTGACAGAGTCTCATGTATACATCCTAAAAATGGTAGTTTCCTATGCAACAAGATTGATCTGAACTGAAATTTAAGATCTGGGAATGGGTTTTGTTCCAGATGTCTAGAGAGAGGAAAAGTAAACTACATCTAGCTTAAGAAAGAAAACACAACCCTTCCTTTTTCTTATGCACATCCATTTTTCAACTGCATGGCAACATGCTCCTTGCTTTTCTTGTGCATGCAAGCATAGTCCTTCCTTTTCTATTTACATGTAAGTTTTACCTTGCGTCAACTCCCCACACATGCAAGCTTTTGTTCCTTATTTGATATTTTCATGCATGCTTTTCTTGTGCATGCAAACTTTGCTCTGCCTTTCTCTATGCATAGAATACCTAGAAAGATCTTCATTCCAAACATTGAAATAAGACTAAAGATGAAACTTTAATACATTGCTTTTATTGTTTTGGCATATAGAAGATTATATGGAACTTGTCCTTATTTGTTCCTCCTCACCTTGAACATGGAAAGGATTGTTGGTCAAACCAATAGATTCTTGGACTAGAAACTGAGAATTTGAGATAAATTTCTTCACGGTTTCTATGTGAATTATGTCATGAATGTTATCTCTTTCCCTCTTGTTCTTCTTTGGATGTTTATTCCCACTCTTGGGTTGATTTTTTCTCCCCTTTTCCTCCAAAACAAATCTTTGAAGTTCTAAATTTTGGTTATCTTGTTGATCCAATGACATTTTCCATGGTCAACTCTTTCACTTATCTAATTCATATCGAGGCTCAGGGAAAAAATCTTCCTCTAGACCCCTGTAATGGCCTTGTTTTATGTGCAATTCCCTTTTGAATTGGCTTTGTTTGTTCAAAATATTTATTTTTCTTTTGTACATTGTATCCAATTAATTATTTAGATTTTCAAAGCCTGCTATTTGACCTGATATAGGCTTCAAATCAACCTTTTTTTTTGGGACCAAAGGAGCAACTATATTCATGACACAAACTACAAGGAAATATAATACCATAGTTGGAAAACTCAGACTCGGCAGTCCAAAAATATGACTCGAACTTGGGACTCGACATAGACTTGGGAAAAAAATCGGCTAAGATGCATCAAAAAAGAAAATCATAGTTTTACAAAAAAAGAGAGGAGAAATTAATGCATTTAGAGAACATAAGAGCCTAATTTGATTATCAAACACTCATAGTTCAAATACTACAAGTCATATGATCATCAAACACTTAATAATTGAAATTTCATCATTTATACACATAGTTTCAAACTTTCAAATGTATAATAGCATCAAAAGTTTATAAATTTTTACATATAATCATATGTAAAAAAGAGGAAAACATTAACAAACAAATATAATCTATATATTTCTTCTTTACCCTCCTAATGGTACTCAATTTTGAAGGCCTAGAACTAGTAGGTGCATGTGCTATAGTATCCAAATGAGGAGATTGAGTGGTTTCTTCTTCTTGATATTCAAATGTGTCTTCATCCTCCGCCATGGCATCTAATCCTGCTTCTTCTTCTTCTTCTTCTTCTTCTTCTGCTATTGCTCTCTCTAATTCAACAAGATCCTCATCAGTTAGGAAGACATCAGCCTCATCATTTTGTTCATCAACAGTCCATTCACCATATGGATCAATATCATCCAAGTCGATGGACTCATGTGAAACCCCCTCCACCTTTCTAGTTCGAAGGTGAAGGTTGTACCAAACAAAAACTAAATCATTTAGGCACTATTGGGTCAACTTGTCTCTCTTCTTTGTATGAATGTTCTCAAATAAACTCTAATTATGTTCACACCCAGAAGTACTACATGGCTGCGACAAGACATGGATGACTAGCTTTTAAAGATTTGGCGTTCTAGCACCATAGTTCTCCCACCATAGATCTACAAAAACACATTTAAAAAATATAGGTATTAAGAAATAAGAATAAAGTAAAAAATGTATATATAAGAATCAAGTTTCTAATTTCATTTTTTACCTGGTTGTTGTTTTCCTGTCCTTTTAATTGCTTGTTATGAGGAAAAGAGTCTCCCCTTTGCACCCTTGTAGACCTTGAATAGATAAAAGGAAAATTAAATCAAATATAGAAATTTCATAGACAGTCAAGACTCAACATTGTAAATTCATAAATAAGATGTAACAAATCTCACCTCCAACTCATCAAGCACCCTATCTATCAACTCACGATCAGGCACCATCCTATCAATGCATGTGACAAGACCTTCCATGACCTCCTCATCTCCCTTAAATGTGTCTGAGAAGTAGAACTTTGGATTCACAAAGTAGGAAAAGGCATGTATCAGTTGGTGGAGTTGGTTTGTCCATCTTTGATCAATGATGTGCCAAATGATTTCATGTTTCCTTTTGTTGCCACCATAGTAACGTGATATGGCCTCTATGGCCCTATCCATGGCCTCATAGATGAAACCCATTGGCATTTCCTCTCCATACACCATACAAAGAACCCTCACTAAAGGTTTTGTCACCTAAAAAATGAAAACATATGTTAAATTATAACAAAATTAACCCCTCAAAAAAAAAAATACAAATAGATTATCATGTATAATTTTTTTTTTTGTGTTTGTTACTTACCCCGATCAACTCCTCTCCATTTTTGATGAATGTATCATCAAAAAATATGGCAACAATCCTCTCCCTTTCAGGTCTAGTGGAAAATGAGGACTCCCTCCAAGCATCAAACACAAACATTTGCTCGAGATGACCAATGGCACCAAGGATGCTTTGCAATGTGAGGCAGTGGCTAGCAAATTGTGTCACTCTAGGTCGCACAAGGTCCTTGCCATTTGTGAATTTCCTCATCAAAGAAAGCACCCAAGTATGGTTGTAGATAAATTTTGTAACACTTTTTGCATCTTCAACCATACTTTTGACCCATGAAATCTTCCCAATGTCCTCTAGCAACAAGTCCAAACAATGTGTAGCACAGGAAGACCATGCAATTGTGGGATACCTCTCCATAAGTAGTCTACCTACAACTACATATGCAGCTACATTTTCCATGATAATTTGGACAACATTATCAACACCAACCTCCTGGATCACCCCATCTAATAAATTGCATAAAGTATCAGCATTTTTGACTTCATGGGAGGCATCTATCGACTTTAGGAACACCAATCCACCATTAGAGGCCACTAATTTTTTTAGGAGAGTCCAATTTCGTCCATTTTTCCACCCATTAGATAAAATGCTGCAACCTTTTCTTCGCCAAAAATTATTTTGCTCATCAACCACAAGCCATGTATTCTTTATGGTTCCTCTAGCAATGGCCCACTCAAATATTTAGCTGTTGGGGTCTTAAACCACTTTCTTGCAACTGTAAGGGCATTCATCAAACCTTCCTAATATGGGTTGCTTGCCACATTGAAAGGTAAATTATTGTAGTACCAAAAGTTTGTTGTTGCCATCCTAGCTTCATGATGCTTTTCCTTATTCCAACCGGTACCTTCAAGTGAAGGTTGTGCTCCTGGAACATTACGTGAAATAAATTAATTTGGTCATGATGAAAGACCCTTGCTAGCACTAGCAGCAGAAAAAGAACCCTCAAGAGTCTCACCAAAAGATGAATGTGGATGGCGGATGCTTGGACTTGGATTACCATGGGGCATAGATGGTGTAGAATGGGATCCACTCATCACTGCTACTAGTGCATCCTTTATTTTTTGTCTTTCATCTTTTTTCATCTCATAATCAGTAGGAAGGGCCTTTATCTCTCTAATAATCTCAAGAGTCGACTTAGGGTATCCCTCCACATTTTCCTAGGTATTCTTGCAAGGTGGTATTTCAATCTATTTATTCCTCCTATCATCCGTTTGTTGCATTCAGTACATGTCACTTCACCTTTTTTATTTCCTACTATCTCATACTTCCATGTAGGGTCTTTTCTTATTCCCCTTGGGTTTGAAGATGACATTGTTGTTTGAAGTTCAACATGGAAAAGAAAATCAGCAAGGATTTGGTAAAATATTAGCAAATAAATGAGATTTCAACATTTGCAAAAAAAAATAGAATGCAAAACCAAGTTACAAATAATAGGAATTAGGGAATGAAGGGAAATAGAAAAAAAATTGGCAGCATTTCCCCTTATTTTTCTTTATTTTTCTGATTTTGAATTCAAGAAAACAAAAAAAAAAGAATGGCTAAATCACTTACCTGGCTCTATTGTGATCTCCTTATCTCATCTTCTTGGCTTCTTTCAACCTCACTTCAACTTGAAAACCTATATTTGGAAAAGTAGCATGTAAAAATAAAAGAGAAAAGTTAAAAAAACATGGGTTTTATGTCATTTTTGATGCCTAGCCGTGCAGGAGAGTCCTGGGTCAGGACTCGTGAGTCCAACCTATTGAATCTAGGAGAGTCCTGCGGTTGGACTCACAAGTCCCGACCCAGGAATCTCCTAAATTCAACTATCGAATCTGCGGTGAGTTGACTCGTTTCTCTTGCGGACTCCTGAGTCCGCCGAGTCCGTAGTGAGTCTGCCAGAGTCCTCCATCTATGTATAATACACTTGTGATCTATTTCTTGTAGCCATTCCAACCTCTAGAGTAAAGTGTGATGCTCTTTGGAGGAAGCCTCTCCAGATTTTGTATTACCTATTTCTTGGCATTTAGCAAGGCAATGAACAATAGATACCTTAGAAGTGCACACAAATTGTTCAACAAGAAATGCTACTTTCTTTAACAAATTTTCACTTTAGAACTAATGCAATAAGGAAATATCTGTATCCAAATGGGGACTTTGGTGGGAATCTCTTTTTTGGATTTGAAGCCAAGATGTGAAGGTTCCATGAAGAGTTCTGCATTTGGGAAAAAACAAGGATCACCTTGAAAATGTCTTTCTCTATCATCTTCATTTGTATAAACCACAATAAACATGCCTAAAGGTAACTATATAAGCTCAAAGTCTAACTGCAATAATCTTGCCCCAAGAATACAATAAAAACTTATAGTCTTCTTGGATTATTAAGTTCTTTGCTTTCGACACACATCATCGAGAGATGGTTGGATTCCAAGAAACCTATAGATAATCCCTTTTATTGTGGAGATTGATATGTTTCCTAAGAATGTGTTTGGGTATAGGTTCAAGGTTGGAATCTCCTACAAAGCTTCCAAATACACATTTTGTTTGTCGCTTTAATTGCTCCCACCATAACTTCTTTTAGAGACTTTAGGTATCCACTAGTAAGGGTTTGATGAAAAGAAGACCAACTGGAGGGAGTAGAGAATCTGCCTTGCCATACCAAAATTTGAATCACAACCAAGAATGACCTACAACCTTTACAGATCTAGATTTGACATACTTTCAAACTAGTTCTAGTCAACCTAACAGTGCATTTCTAAACCCTTAAAAATCTCTTTCTTGTGTCCCCAAAGGGGATTATTTCACTATATTTACACTTTATCATAGTTTGTTGTTATTGTTGTCTTATATGGCGTACTTCAAGCTAATGATGACTGATTGTTGCAAACAATATTCTATGCATGTTCATAAATGAAACTCTAAGTTGTTGGCAAAGGTTTTAAAGTATTGGGATCAAAAGTATTGGGGTTGTCTTAAAACTTCTATTTTTTGATTGATAAGTGCGTTGTATATATTAAAATATATAAAGTTAATTACTAACTACACAAAAAAAGGTTAGCTACTAATCATGTGAAAAAAGGGTAGAATGGCATCACACCTAGAAATACATCAACCTAGAAACTCAAGAAAATCATAGACATAATTACAATAAAACCAAATAAGTTATAACTATAATCTCAAATTAACCAAATCACATAAAATATTCTTAGTACAAGCCCCAAGGGCAACAATATCTATCGTCTTACACATAAAAAATGAAAATTAAGTCCTGGGAGCAACTAATCTCCAAGCTGATGGAATCACTTGGTTTGCTTCCCCAGCTGCTATTAGCAAATGGATCAGCAATGTTGGGTATGGGCTCTCAACCAATATGAATATCTCTTCCTATGTGCAAGTCGGTGGAATGGCCAATATGAGACATGGACTTTTCTTGATGATGGGTAAAGGCCTGCCCACTAGTATTGTGGGGCTTTAATGGAAATTAAGAGAATGGGGAAAATATCAACCAGCTTCTCAAGCAACGCTTGTGTCTTCTTTCACCAAAGCCACAACCATGTGTAGGAGAACCATGGTGGGGAGGATATGGAGGAATTCAAATCACATGAGGGCTTGTAGGTGCTTCAACTTCAACATGAACTTCTCTTCTTTCACTTAATCTATAACATAGCATTAGAGATGATATTTTGTTGAATAGAGAGAAAGAAACATCTATACTTATAGAGGTCTAACAGTTTCTATAATTGAAATAATATCTCTAACCAAAAAATATGTCAATGTCTTTGAATTGTGCATGATCATAGCATAATTCCCTAGAAAATCATCTTCTAAGTTAATAGGTTAAGTTTGTAGGGAATGAAATATGTATGAATCCAGTTCTAGACTCTTTGATCCCTTTGGCTAAACCAAAAAAAATGCTTAATTAATCTAATTGGTGCTAATCTAGGCAATGAGGGTTAGAGATTCGCATAGTCTAAGCAGGGGATCCAATGAAGGACACAGCCTAAACCTAACAACCTAAACACTCACTGACACATGAACACACAATGCATATTACATACAACATTCTCATATGGGTCTCCATATTACATACTCGACAATGAAATGCAAGATTGTTTCTTTGCCCTAGAGGGATGAGCTATAGGTTAATTACTAGCTTCCTTTCCTTTCCCTTCTCTTCACTCTTTGATACAATCAGTCTCTTAGCTCGAATTCTTTCTCTTCTACTTTCTTTGCCCTTTCTTTGTCTAGAGGACTTGCCTCCATCCCTCTTTGCCTTATTTTGGAGGATTTATTTTTCTCACATTTGCACCTCCCTTTCTTTTCAGAGCCAACCCACTGTCTAGATCTTGTTTTCCTCATGCCATCATCTCCCTCTCAAATCACCTCTACAGAGAATGGATCATTTCTTTTTAAGAAACAATTGCCTCACCATTGTCTCAATGGAAGGTGGATGGTTTGCATGCAAAGATAGTGACATTCCAAAGAAACTGCCAATTTCTATTATCAACCAAGAATTGCCATCAAGGGAATAACTAAACAGCTCTGATAAGCTACTAAATGACCACACACAGTCTATGTAAGTGATAAAATTCCCAAAAAACCAAGACCATTGGCCAACCTAGATGGAGGAATGAGAACAACTGATAGAAAAGAGAAAATGAAACTTTACGACCCAACAAATTGTTTGCTAGTAGTTATCAACACAAGAAAATGTCTGCCCAGAGAATATCAGCTGACACCACACCAATGAAAGTGGAAATTCAGGGCAGGAATAGAAGAAAAAATGTTAAATCATAACCATTTGATGCCCTAGCATCACCATTGATAGAAAGACAAAGGAACTATTCCTTTAAGAAGAAAACCAATTGTTAGGTGGAACAATGGAAGTTATTGCATAGCTATTTATATATTGTTTATATTGTTGAAAGCAATGGTAATCATATGGACAACTCAACCCAACTTATGACTTGTCTCCAAATAGATGTAGCATGTTTCAAGTAGCTTGTAGCAGTCTAAAATACAACTGTTGTAGCTCCCAATGTACCTTCAACAACTTTCCATATGCATGTTCAGCTTCCAACATACCTGTAGCACACTATATAGCACTTGCAATAGTCTATATACCACTTGAGGCAACCTACTATATACCTATAGCCATAGTTGGAAGACTCACCCCAAAAAGAAACTAGCGAAGCCAAAAAGGGAGAGTTAACAAAAACTTCACAAAAAACTCAAGAACTTTAAAAATTGCTTAAATTTCATTAGAAACGCATTTTTTTGCAAAGTTCAATGACAAGATGATTCCAATGAGTCCATAAATGAGTAAAAAAGTGTTTTCTATTAGTTTGGATTGACTTTAATGCAAATTGATTACAAAATCACATTCTCATGTGAAATCTAGATGGCTAAAAGCTTGAAAGTCTGATACATGAAAACAACAAAACTAGAACTAGAAGCAAATGCTAAACAGTAACTAAATACAACATGCTAGACTTTCCTCTTCCCTAGTCTAGCAATAGCTAGGGAAGGGATGGGTCCTTTAGGCCTACCACGTGTGTGTGTGTGGTGGTGGTGGTGGTAGAGCTATTATTGTTGGCTCCTCAGCTGGCATGGAAGGCTGTGGTTGTGGCTTTGGTTGAATCTCATCCATATCCTCATAAATTTCCTCCAACCCTACATCTCCTGATGCACGCACATCCTCCATTGCTCATCTCTTGAGGTCAATGATCTCATCCACGCTAAACAATGGAGGCTGCTCATCTCACCTTGTCCAATCACTGTAAGGATCTAGCTCATCTAAATCAATAGGATCCATTGATTTTTCTTCTACTCTCTTTATGTGCAACCAAAGGTTGTATTTCACAAAGACAAGGTCATTGAGGTGTTTTTGTGCTAACTTGTTCCTCTTCTTCATGTGAATGGCCTCAAACAAGCTCCAATTGTGCTCAGAACTGGATGCACTACAAGGATGACATAGTATGCAGAGGGAATTTTTTTGTAGATGTGGGGTATTTCCACCCCAAGTTTTCCACCAAGCCTCTGCAAAATAAATAAATATTGAAGAGTTAGAAAACAAAGTCAAAGACTCAAAAGTCAAAACACATTTTATCAAATTATAAGATGCATGTGAAATAAACCTAAAAGTTAAAGACTCCCAATTTTATACCTAGTGGCTGAGTGGTTCTTCCTCTAATAGCTAGGTCTGAAGAAAAGAGATTACCCCTTGCTTTTCTGTAGATCTCCAACTCATTGATGATGAGGTCTCTCACTACAACCTCATATTCCATCCTTTGAATGCATGTTGTGAGCCCCTTCATAACCTCTCCATTAGGATCAAAGAAGCTCTCTAAGAAGATATAAGAAGGGTTTAGGAAGTACCCTATTGCATGGATGGGTTGGTGGAGTTGATTGTTCCACCTCCTATCAACAATCTCCCATATGGGATCAAATTTGAGGCTGTCCCCCATGTAATAACTTTTGATAGCCTCCTTGGCCCTATCTATGGCCTCATAAATGTATCCCATTGGGTTTTGATCCCCATCTACCAAGTGGAGGACTCTAACCAAGGGCTCCAACACCTAGATTAAAAATACAAAAAAGATAAAAGTTAGAAAATTATAATGAAAGGCTTAAAGTTAAATTAAAATATATATATATTTATATTCAATTTGAGTTTAAAATTAAAATCAATGTTTTGAAGTTACCTTCATGATCTCTGTAGCATTTTGTGCAAACAAGGGGTCAAAGACTATTGCAGCAACTCTCTCTCTTTTGGGATTCTTTGAATATGTGAAGTCATTCCATGCTTGATTCACAAACATTTGTTTTAAAGATCCCAAAGAATTCAAAATTCTTTGCAATGTTAGGAAAATCATTGCAAACCTTGTGGCGCCCAATCTCACGAACTCCTTCCATCATGTATGCTCTCTCATCAAATTAAGAACCCAAGGGTGATTGTAGATATATTTTGTGATGCTCCTTGCATCATCTACAATTGGTGCCACCCAAAAAAGTTTGCTTATGTCCTCCAAAAGAAGGTCAAGGCAATGGGCCGCACAAGGTGACCAAAAGAGTGATGGATTTCTAATCTCAAGCATTCTCCCAACTGCCACATATGATGCTGCATTACTTGTGATGACTTGCACCACATTAGCAATCCCCACCTCCATCACAACTTCTTCCAACAATGTACACAATGTATCTGTAGTTTTTATCCTATTGGAAGCATCCACCGATTTCCAAATCACAACTTCACCTTTGGAAGCAACCAAAAAATTAAGGATGGTGTGGTTTCTCCCATCCGTCCACCCATCAAAAAGAATGGAGCAGCCATATTTCTGCCATTTATTTATTTTTTCTTCCACCACATGCATTTCCCTTTTGGTTGCATTTGTGAGTAACCTGCAAGTACAAAATAAAATAATTAAATAAGTACAAAATTGTAAGTTTTAAACAAAAAATAGCTTGAATTCAACATAAATAATAAATTAATTTAAATTAAAGAACATAAACTTAGCATAAAATTTAAGTTGACTTACCTCCCACTCAAATCTTTGTGAGAAGATGGCTTGTAGCCTTTTCCCGCACTATCAATGTGGTGACCATATTGTGCCAATAGGGACTACTCACCACATTGAACAATCTGTTATTGAAATGCCAAAAGTCTGCACATGCCATGTCAGCATGTTGATGCACCTCCTTGTTCCACCTTGTAGCCTCCAATGAAATTTGTGCTCTTGGTGTGTTTCACGAAACAAAAAAACTTTGTGGGTTGCATGAAGATGAAGGTGGTGGTGGAATTGGCTCTCTACTCGAGCTAGAGGAAACAAGGGGCCTAGAGGACGGTGTGGCTATGGCTGTACCATGAGTGTGAATCTGTGGACCACAAAGAGAGCCCATAATGCCAATATCTACCTCCTCATCTGACTCTATCTCCATGTGCTCAACCTTGTGCTCCTAACCATGGGAATGTCCACTAGCTATGGTTGCTGCTATGGCTCTTTTTTCCCTCTCCCTTTACATTTTTCTTTCCTCAGAAATTGAAAGTAGGGAAAGCATCTCTCTTCTAATCTCTTATTTTTCCTTCTCACAAGGCTTGGAATCACACTAAGGAATTCTTGCAAGATGGTATTTGAGGCAATTTATGCCTCCATGATATGTATTCTTACACTCACTGCAAACAACTCTTCTAGGTACCGGCCCTTTCACAACATACTTCCATGTAGGGTCTCTAGCCCTTAGAGGATGAGTGCTTAGAACCCATGATGATGGTGTGGGCACTGATGGGGTGGAACCTGATGTTGAACCAGAGCTAGAAGTGATTGTAGTGTGTATTCAATGATCAATCTACACATACAAAAAAAATGTACAACATATTAGTTTTTTAATACAAAAAAATTAAAAAAACAACCTAAATCATTAAAAAATATCTCTAAATTTGATTTAAATTGATACAAATGTGTTTAAATAAATTATAAATTAACATTATTAACTAATCTAATCATTCTACACAAAAAATGAACCTAGGTCTAAAAATTTCAAAAAACGGCGAAAAAATAAAAAAAATAAAAAAAAATAAAGAAAAGATTGTGATGAATTTTGTTTTTTGGATTCTAAATGCAAAAAAATGCTTTTTTGTGCACCATCATGTCTTTTTTTCAATTTGAAATGAGTATTTTTCAAGAAGAATGAAAGAAAATGATTAATCAAAAACAAAAACCCTCCTGTGAATCGAATTTTCCTTGAAAATTCACACAAAATGGTGTTTGAATCTGCTCTTCTCAATGGAAAATTGTTGGAAATGATGTCTCCTTCCTTGGGGGGGTTAGATCTCCACACAAAGTTTCAAACCTTTTTGAAATGAAATAAAACAAAAAAAAGATGTTTCAGCCTTTATCCTTGCACAACTGAGTTTTTTGCACGAACTCGCAAGTTTTTGGGGAGTACTCACTGAGTTTTTTGAAAAAAATGAAAAAACTTACCAAAAATATTGCGTGAGTTAACCTAAAAAAAACTCACGAGTTTTTAAAAACTTGGTGAGTTTTTTGCGGATCTTCCATCTATGCCTGTAACAACCTATTAACACCTGCAACAACCTGACAAGGACCTGTAGCACAACTAAAAGTATGTCTATAGCTAAGGGCACACCTGTAGCATTATTTTTGCTGCCTCTAAGTATGCATATTTTACAAAAAAACCTTTTAGATCAAAAAATAACCAAGTTTTATTTAAACATATTGTATTCTTGTTTTTGGGGACACAAGATTGTTTGTGCACCTGGGTGCTCTTGCATCAGAGGCCTTGGTAAAGGGAGCATAGGGAAAAATGGGATTTTTTAGGTTCCATAATGGCTCCCAGATGGTTTGAAAGTAATTATGTCAAATCATAGTGATATATTGCAAATTCCAATGTTGGTTGAGCTTTTAAAAGGCAAAAGTTTGGAGAATAAGGATTGGTAATCGATTCAGTTTTCATATCAGAGAAAAAGTGTGTCAACCTGTCTCTTCTAATCTTTCCCCCAAGATGAAGGAGCTTGAACTCCAACCTTGTGGAGATATTCATGAGGGACTGCCATCTGGATTTCACTAGTGGACTCAAAATGACATCCATTGAGGTGGATTTTGGTAGGAAAGCCATGTTTTGAAAGCATGGTTAAGAGATCTTAGATTGTACCCCATGATAATTGATATTGGAGGCCACTAGAGAGAATGAGTATAAGTAGTAAGTCCAGAATTGAATCTATCTCCATTCCATATTATCCAATGTTTGAAAATTTCCAAGTCCTTCCTTATACTTTTCGCAATGAAGCCCCCACAATTCTAATTGGCACAACCACATAGGAGATACAATGAAAGTGTGTAAGCTGAGACTTTACATGCAATTTTTTAATTTTTTATAACAGGACTTTACCAGTTTGTTGCAACAATTCTGCCCTAGGGATTCTAGTTTTCTCCTTGCCTTCATTTGGCAACATTTTTGGCCTTTTGGGAAACTTGTGGACAAGGTTGTCACATCTGTGCTCTTGTTGACTATATCAAAAACAAAACTTGTGGCATTTGATTGATTGTTTGCTTAATTTTAGATTAAGTTATGTCTTTTATCTTGTTGGGGTAGCCCCAATGTATTTGCATTTATTGCGAGGAGTAGAATATTTGCCAATGATGAAAAAACTAGTTTCAATGCACCAACATATAGTCCTTGCAGGCACATCATGTGAGTGTAATTCTATCTATGAGCTAGATTGCATGCATTATGATACACACCATTTCTTTTAATATCATAAATTAGAAGGAAATTGTGTGGCTTAGGATTCTTAATATCATTGAGATAAATATTAGAGTACTTTTCATGAGGGATGAGATTGCTCTATATTTGTACATTTGATGGTTATATTGTAGGTGGTTAAGAGCGAAATTTCTCTATATTTATTTTCATCTAGTGTATTTTTTGCAGTTGTAAATAGACAGATAAAAAGGCTTCAAGATGAGGATATTGAATCCAATGTCCTTGAAATTGTTGGTCAGAATGTAAACACAACCTACATCACATGTCTTGGAGATCCTAATGCAACACTAGGCATAAAACTCCCATTTCTAGTTATGATTGTCAAGAACTTAAGAAAATATTTCACATTTGAAATCCAAGTGCTTGATGATAAGAATGTTCGACGAAATTTCAAGGCTTGAAATTTTTAGGTAAGTTAAAATCACTTGAACATGTTGATACTTTAAGGGAATCATATATCTCATGTTGGGGGCAGGTTATTATATTTTATAATGTTAAAGATATATTAATTAGGAGTGTTTTAGATCTAGCCTATTCAATTCTCTGCCATATCCATGATAGAAAGAACACATGATAAAATTTGTTAGAAGAGAGCTAGGATTCAATAGCTTTTCATCAAGAGCATTAGCTAACAGACCTATATTTATATTGGGAATGCTTCTTAGGTATACACTATGATAGAGTAGATTGTCAGTGCATTACATCTAAAAAGGATTGCATTACTTGCATAATGGTATATGTTGCATTGAACTATCATATTGTAAATTGCTTCTTAAGCATATGTGTTGACAAGTATAAATAATCATTTAGAACATGTTGGTGGTAGAGTGTGGTAGATTTTACCAGGGGTTCGTGCATGTTGGAAGATCTATGCCTATTTATTTTTCAAAGTCTGCATGGAGGATGTCATAGAGAAGCCTATCATCACTTTTCTAATCATAATGTCATTGTGGTGTAGAATATTGCAATGTGTGAGAGAGGGAAAGTGAGAGTGCATCCTACACTCAAGGAATGATCTTTACATTGACTTGCTGATGATGTAGCTCCTAATTGGTGTCTTTGAAATCAATAATGACTCCCCTACCTACAAAGTATGATGAGCACACAGTTATAGGGTGAATCAGTATAACAAAAAAAAAACTTTTCAAAACTTAATCAACCACAACAGTAATACTTTAAAACTTAATCATCCACAACAATAACACACATGCAAGATCTAAAAATTAAGAACACAGGATGAACACATGATTTATGTGGAAACCCTTGTGGGAGAAAACCATGGCAAAATATTGCTTTTCTTATAAACTTTTTTTTGTAGGCACCAACCTAATTCTCTTACAAATCTTCTTCGTAGGCACTGACCTAATGGAGACACCAATCCCCACAACTAAGCACCAACTTAGCAAGAGACACCAATCTCCTTTAATGAGAGCCACCAACCTCTGGTTCTTTCAATGGATGATTTAACTTCAGAAGATCTGAAAGTAGATACACTTTGCTTCACAACTCAGACTTTAAATGATGTAATTCTTTCCTTCACAAGTCTGCTCACAAATTTGATGCAATGTCCTTCCTTCACAAATTTAATCTCAAAATAATGCAATGCTTTCCTTTTTATTTCCACCTTAAGATCTGCTCTAATTTCCCTTACAAATCTGCTCTAAACTTATGCATCATATATCACAGTTCTACATAAAGATCTCCTTTTCAAGTCTACACTTATTCTTCTTTCAATTCTACTTATATATCCAAATCTAAGTCATACTTTTTTTTGCTTCAAATCTAAATGATAATCATTGTATTTTCTTTCTTATTCACCGCTCATGCATATGTTTTTAAATCTGATTATATTATATTGTTGAAGCTTACATTTTGAAACACTAAGCTATCTCCTTCTATATCTCTTTCACGCCTCTTCACAAAGGAGGCGATTATTCACAAGAGGTTGGCCTCATGAAAGGAGGAGACATTTCCAATGGTAGCACTCACCCTTCATAATTTAAATTTAATTTATTTTAAATCCCAACGTTGGACTCTAAGTTGGGCGGCCTTATAAAGGGGGTTGGCTCTATAAAATACATAATCACTTGCTTTTATTTATTACTAACAATTCCTTCATCTTAATGACTTGACCAATATATGATTGATTCTCTCTAAGATAAAATTCAGCACTATCATATTTAATTTCCTTTCATTTTAAAATCCTTTCTCTCAGGTCATCCAACAAGAAACAATTAAGTTTCCAATGTAGTTGTCATTTCAAGGAGGGGAGTCGACCATATGAAAATCTATTTTATGGCCTTCAACCTTAAGCGATTTCTTTCAACCTTTGACATCAATGACAATATTTGACAATCAATGACAACATGCAACAATCTCTTCATTCTTTCTTTGACATCAGTGACAACATTTCCAACAATCTCCCACTTTTTCATTGATGGCAACACGAACATAATTCTCTCCTTTTGCACTACTCCCCCTTTCTATATCTCTCCCCCCTTTGACATCAATGGTAAAGAGAAACTTGTTATTTTCTCAAAGAAAAACTCCCCCCATCTATAATACTTCCTCTTGACATCAATGAAATCATTCTTCCTTTTCCTATATCTCTTCCTTGCTGTAACTCTTCCTCTTTTTGCAACTCTCCTTCTATGAAATCAATAGAAATGAGATGATTTATTGCCTTCATATATAATATGCATTAGTTGATATCTCTTTGAATTGTCTTTTGTATGTAGCTGAAAGATATTGCATTTATTATCTCCCCCTTTGACATCAATGGAAAAAAGGGATGTTGATCCATCTCCAACCTTTCTTCTCCATGGGGGTGAAGGATAATGTAATGGTAAGCTCCCCTTGAAAACATGCTTCTTCTTAGAAACTTAGTGATACTTATTGTGCATGGAGCACAAACATAGATTTTTTCTCTCTTGCTCTTGTTTCCTATTCCAATTTTTTGTAGGTTCTCCTTTTTGTTTGGCTATGGTATCCACCTTCTTGTTTTGTCTAGGAGATACAAAACAACTTCTGTAAAATTGTGCTATATGCCCAAAGTTGTTAAATTTATAATATATGACATTATAATTCATTTAAGAAGCACATGAAGTGTAGTTCCTACTTGAGAACCCAAAATCATTTCTTGCATGAACTCTGTAGTCCACTACTTTATAACCAAAATGATTGCAAGCATAGCAATAACCATAGAAAGAGTGTTGGAACATGGTCATGTTCTCTTGTCTTGAAGGGAATGATCTTATATAGTTGCCCTTGTTGTCCTTATGAGGGATATTACCTTCTTCCTTTTTGGTGCTCTCACTCTTCATGGATCAACACAACCTCTTGGCTTTTCTCCATTTATCTTCTTTTGTGACTCTTTGGGATCTTCTTTATTAGGTATCAGATTCTCTTCAAAGCCAAGACCAATTTTGATGAATGGTGATCTTTGGCCATTGATAATGTCCTCCAATATTTCAGTGCTCTTTTCAAACTTCATGCTTCTATTCAATTGTTCATTAGTCTTTTCCAATAACTTCCTCAAGGAAACAATTTCGTGCTCAAGTTTCTCACAATCCTCTTCCTTCGTCTTTAGATTTCTTACCACCTCTTCTATCCTCTTTCCTTCATCAATTTGAACTTTCAGATCTACAATCAACTTTTTTGACTCTTCGAGACTTTGTGATCATTTTTCTTTGCCTTCACTATCCTCTTGAATTCATAATCCTCCTCTCAAATTTATTTTCTTAAGCTTCTCGATCTCACTGCAGGCATAATGGAGTTCCTCCTCAAGATCCACTTCTCCTTCATCTTTGCTATGCTCTTCTTCAAAATATTTTTTTTCTTTATTTTCATCTTCATCATCCTTTGCTTCCATTGTCATGAAGAGTATTTCTTCTCTATCACTATTTGAAATTTCTTCGTCGCTTTCCTTCGATGAAATATTATCTTTCTTGCAATAAAGACTCTTTGTGTACTTCCAGAAGTCCTTTTCATTTTGACCTTGTTTGTAACCCTTCTTTTGTTGATATCTTCTTCCTTTCTTCATCATTTTTGCTTTCATTCTTACCCTGTAGACGCTTAGAAGCAAAATGACCTATTCTACCACAATTAAAACATTTAAATGGTAACTTACCTTGGTACTTCCTGGATCATTTCTTTAGCTTTCTCATGAAGTGAGCTTCTTCTTCTTCCATTTTATTGTTTGAGTTATCACTTGGTTCATATGATTTACTCTTTCCCTTTGATGCTTTGAAGGCCGCCTCTCTCTTAGATGGTTTTTCTTCAATCCTCATTTCATAGGCAGTAAGAATCCCATGCAACTTGTCCTTTGTTAATTTGTCTAGATCTCACATTTCTTCAATTGTTGAAATTTGGAATCAAATCTTAGAGGTAAAGACCTTAGTAATTTTTGCACAATCATGGCTTCTTCAATTGGTTTACCAAGATCTTTTATTGTGTTCGCGATCTCATCAATACAAGGAAAATAGGAGGCTATGCTTTCTTCTTCTTTCATCTCAATACTTACAAATTGTCTCTTATGAGTTTGAAGCTTTTCCTTCTTTACTTTAACATCTCCTTCATAGATATTCTTCAACTTATCCCACATGTCCATTGATTTGCAATGCATTAATTTTACAAACTCTGATTCAGATAATCCACACAAGATTGCATTTGTGGCTTTCACATTGTTTTCACTTTCCCTTTTTATTGTCTGATTCATTGGGAGAGTTGCATGAGCTATATAGCCATTTTCCATCAATTTCCAAATGTCAAACCCTAAGGAATTTAAATAGGTTTTCATCCTTATGCTCCAAAAGGAATAATTTGTTCCATGAAACAATGGTGCCTTGTTTTATGAGAATCCATATCCTTCTTGACCAACCATATGTTCTCTTTTAGATCTTCCTTCTAGCAGTTAGACTATCTCCGAAGGAACCCACTCTAATACCAATTAATGAGCACACATTTATATTTAGATGGGGAGGGGGGAGGGGGAGGCAGGGGGGTGAATCATTATAACAAAAATCTTTTACTTTTCAAAACTCAATCAACCACAACAGTAATTCTTTAAAACTTAATCATCCACAACAATAATACACATGCAAGATCTAGCAATTAAGAAGACAAGATGAACACACAATTTATGTGGAAACCCTTCAGGAGAAAACCACAGAAAAATATTACTTTTCTTATAATCTTTCTTTTTTAGGCACCAACCTACTTCTCTTACAAATTTTCTTTTGTAGGCACCAACCCACTAGAGACACCAATCCCCACAATTGAGCACCAACTCAGCAAGCGACGCCAATCTCCTTTAATGAAAGCCACCAACCTCCCAATCGTTTAATGGATAATTTGACTTCACAAGATCCAAACGTAGATACTATTTGCTTCACAAATATAACTTTAAATGATGTAATTCTTTCCTTTACAAGTCTAATCACAAATTTGATGCAATGTCCTTCCTTCACAAATCTGAGACCTTCCTTCACAAATATGATTGCTATAATGTGATGTTCTTCCTTCAAAAATATGAGTCCTTCCTTCACAAATTTAATCTCAAATAATGCAATGCTTTCCTTTGTATTTTTGCCTTAAGATCTGCTCTAATTTCCCTTACAAATCTTCTCTAAAATTATGTATCGTATATCATAGTTCTACATATAGATCTCCTTTACAAGTCTACACATATTCTTCTTTTAATTCTGCTCATATATCCAAATCCGAGTCATACATTTTTTTGCTTTAGATCTAAATGATAATCATTGTATTTCCTTTCTCATTTGTTGTTTATGCATCTGCTTTTAAATCTAATTATATTACATTGTTGAAGCTTACATTTCTAAACACCAAGCTATCTCCTTTTATATCTCTTTCATACCTCTTCACAAAGGAGGCAATTACTCATAAGAGGTTGGCCTCATGAAATGAGGCGACATTTCCAATGGTGGCGCTCATCCTTCATAATTTAAATTCAATTTATTTTAAATCCCAATGTTTGACCCAAAGTTGGGCGGCCTTATAAAGGGGGTCGACTCTATAAAATACATAATCACTTGCTTTTATTTATTACTAACAATGCCTTCATCTTATGAGTCGGCCAACATATGATAAATTCTCTATAAGATAAAACTCAATTCTGCCATATTTCATTGCATTTCACTTTAATATCCTTTCTCTCAGGTCAGCCAGTAAGAAACTATTAAGTTTAATTTGTTTTTATTTCCAATGTAGTCGTCATTTCAAGTAGGGGAGTCAACCAAATGAAAATCTATTTTATGGCCTTCGGCCTTAAGGGATTTCCTTCAAGATTTGACATCAATGACAACAATATTGCTACCATACACCTTTGACATCAATGACAATATTTCCAACAAAGTAGTGTCTTTGGTTGAAATAGGCTATAAATTTATGGTATTTGTTGTATTCCATATGAATATTAGCAATGTTGACCCTAGAATAATCATGTGGCTCCCTTCATTTTCATGTAAGAAAAACATACAAAAGCTCAAAATTTAGTAGAACAAACTGCAAAATGAAATAATGTATGAAGATAAAGATTCCTTTGGTTCTTTAAAATTTCAAGAGGGCTCTGGGCTAATAACTAAACTTCTTTTTGAATCCTTTGTTAAAGACAAGTCTGATTGAGATTCAAAATGTAAGGATGTAGAAGATGATGTTGACTAAGAATATTGCCTTGGTATAGTTGAAAAGCTAGACCTGGAAATTAGAAAAATAGCTACACCATATTTGCACAATAAAAATTAAATTAAATTATTTAATTCTTCAGGATATATCTCATTACAATCAATTGACTCTATAAAGCCATTATTCTCCCATATAAAACTAACCAACTTACCTACAGGAATGACTCCCACCAAACTAACTAGAAACTAACTTACATACTAAACATTATTTTATTTATTATTGATTATCTAATCTATAAGCTAAACTAAGATGTAATATTCCAACATTCTCCCTCTTATTACATCAATCCAAACAAAGGATGGAACATTGCAAGAGTTGAACACAACCCTTCTAGAGACTTTGATGAAGCGACTTCACCAATTCTCCTCACTCACCCAAGAAACACAAAATTGGCTCTATTAGCATTTTTCCTAACTGTAAAACCTACAAAGCATCTATACAACATGAGAGAACATAAAGTGTCTCCATCCTCCTTGCACAATGAGAGAACAACTTTCCTTTGAAAGTCCATTGTTGGTATGTGGATCCTGATCAGTCTTGGTGTTAATATTTTTCCCACTTTTCTCGATGTATTCTCCCCCCAAATTAATTCACAAGGGAATGTAAGGGGGGCTGAAATTATTTGTAACTACATTTGATGGAAATTTAATATAATGGACTACTGTTTTGTGGAAATAGCCCAAGATTAAGGGTGAACCACGTTAATTTTTTTTCTTGCCTCTATTCTATGAATTTTTTCAATTCATTTGTTTTATTCCTCTTTTCGTATATTTATCTGCATATAATTGGTAATTAATCTCTTTGTTTCTTGCCTACAATTCCTAACATCCAAATCTTCTATAAGTGTGTCAAAATCCCTCCTCTAGTGCTGCACATGAGAGAACAACTCTTCAAGAGTCTAAATTTCCTCTGAGTGTGTCTATATCCCTCCTCTAGTGTTGTGGAAACAATTCCTCCTTTTGTAAGAAACTGCAACTTCTTACAAAGAATTATCATGAATTATTCACCAAACAATAAATAACTAAAAACATAGATGAAAAGAGGTACAATTTCTTTTTCTTTTTGCTCTTTTTTATTTATTTTTAAATATGGAACATGCTCCTACATAATTGTTACCATAAAGATATAAAAAAGCATTTACACAATCTCTTCTAATTGAAAAGAACAAACATCTATCACTTTTGTATTTAATGAAATGATTGCATCTATTTAAGCTAAAGTAATAACTTACAATATTAAGGTCAGAGATCCTACATCTATATTCTTTCTGTCTTCCAAGACTCATCATGTCATCTGGAAGAGGGAGAGCATCATTTAGGTGCTTTACCTCCAACCATGGACTTAAGTTGTCCCCCACACAATATCCTAACTGGAAGTGGCCCTGCCCTTCAATGAAGGGATTAGTTGAGAACCCTCTTAGTTCTACCATCTGAGTTCTAGTGTTGTGCCCTACTTAACTAATACCATTGCACAACTATGGATACCCTCCAACTATGTATGAAATCTCTGACTAGCTAAGTATCTGGGTCACGGTGAACCGACAAGTGCATGCAGAGACAAATGCACTCACTATGGCCATAGTATTTGTATCATAGATACAATCGCTGTTAGGAACGAAGTCGTATGTTCACCCACCCTACTCGACTTGGAATACCTTTCCTATCCTAGGGTATACTGGAACTATTGTTCCACCTAATGAATAAATATAAGGAACTTATAATACAACAAAACTTGTCTTACAAAATATAACTCAATTGAGATGATAGGGTGTCAGACCATTCTCGAACTCCCATGTTACTTAGCGTAACTTATGGGTCTTGGTAACTGCCACTGGTTCAAGATAGAAAAAATACAAGAGGTATTTCTCTCCATAACAACTTACCTGGCACTTCCTTGCCCATACAAACAACTAACTTGACTTGACAGGTCATAGATTGACAAGGAAAACTTCCTTACATAATACCCTCTACTGAGTGGTATTCGACTATGTACAAAGCCCTGGAAGGGTTTGGTCACTCACAAGGAATATAGTTTTATATCCCAATTTATTTATCAAAAGACAATAAGGATTCTACCATTTTATTGTTTGGATAACATGCATTTGTAGCATCTAGCATGCCTAGTAAATCATTACCTCTTTTCCCTTGCATTCTTTATTTATTGGTGAGATGTTTAAACAAAACTACTAATAGATATTAGTCTTAAGCTGAAGATCTATTCTTCTTTTTATAGTCTTGGATGTTCAGTGTTTAGCTTTGTTATAGATTCCTTCCTTAGAATGACGAGAAGTTTCTAAGCGTCACGTTATTCGAGTAACAAAATGCTGAAATTTGCAGCCATTTTGCACTTTAGACCCTTAAGGGATTGATCTGGTTGAACGTAGCTCAGAGCGATTCTATGTGTTTGGGTATGAAAGAGGACCTTGCCTAGTGTAAATATACCTATTCAGACACATTGGAATAGTTCATTTGGTCACATGAGTTGCAGAATGAAAGTTGCACCACTTTGTAGCTTTCCATTGCTTCTATTTGACACTTTTTCCATCAACTGAAAACTGGACACCACAGGAAAACCACTTCGAGATAACGAAAACCAAGAGAGGTTATTGTAGAGGGGTTCAACATGATCCCATAGGATCAAATGAGAAGTTTCTAAGCATTACGGTATCTGAGTAACAACATGGTAAAGTTTGCAGTCATTTTGCACTTTGGACCCTTAAGGGATCGATCTAGTTGAACATAGCTCGGAGTGATTCCACATGTTTCTATGTGAAAGAGGACCATGCCTAGCATAAAAATACCTATTCAGATGCATTAGAATAGTTCGTTTGGTCACATGCATTGCAAAACAAAAGTTGCACCACTTCGCAACTTTCCATTGCTTCTATTTGACACTTTTTTCATCAACTAAAAACTGGACACCACAGGAAAACCACTCCAAGATAATAAAAAAATCAAGAGAGTTTATTGTAGAGGGACCCAACACGATCTCATAGGATCAGATGAGAAGTTTCTAAGAATCACAGTATTTGAGTAACAACATGTTGAAGTTTGCAGTCATTTTGCACTTTGGACCCTTAAGGGATCGATCTGGTTGAAAGTAGCTCAGAGTGATTCCACATGTTTGGGTGTGAAAAAAGACCATTCCTAGCATAAAAATACCTATTTAGATGCGTTGGAACAGTTTGTTTGGTCACACGAGTTGCAGAACAAAAGTTGCACCACTTTGAAACTTTCCACTACTTACATTTGACACTTTTTCCATCAACTGAAAACTGGACACCATGGGAAAACCACTCGGAGATAAAAAAAAACTGAGAGAGGTTATTGTAGAGTGGCCCAACAAAATCCCATAGGATTAGACAAAAATTATCTAAGTTTCACGATATCCGAGTAACAACATGTTGAAGTTTACAACCATTTTGCACTTTGGACCCTTAAGGAATCGATCTGGTTGAACATAGCTCAGAGCGATTCTGCATGTTTGAGTGTGAAAGAGGTCCATGCCTAGCATAAAAATACCTATTTGGATGTCTTGGAATAGTTCGTTTGGTCATAAGAGTTGCAGAATGAAAGTTGCACCACTTTACAACTTTCCACTACTTGAATTTGACACTTTTTCCATCAATTGAAAACTGGACGCCACATGAAAACTACTCTGAGATAACAAAAACCGAGAGAGGTTATTGCAGAGGGGCCCAACACGATCCTATTGTGACCTTTTCACACATCACCCCATTCAAAATGGGGACCCCCCTAATTTTTTCTCCATTCCCGTCTTTTGGCTTTGGTTTTGTTTCTCTCTCTCTGTGTCTCGTTTCTGTTTACCTTTTCGGGGATGTGCTCGTCTTTCAACTTAAACTTGAAATTTTGGCTAAGTCTGAGAATTAGGGTTTTGGACCTTCTGGTCAGTTTGAAGTCAAATTGAGTGAGTGAATTGAAATTTGAACTTGACACTACATTTAGTAAGCTTTTAGCAGGTTCCCAACAAAATTTTATTGAGTTCTGACAACTTATTATTTTTAGTAAGTACCTAATTTGGGACATTTTCTCAGCACTTTTGAAATTCTAACCATTACATTGCATCCAGGACACTTTAAACTACTTGCCTGCAAATTTTGATCTAGATCTGACAACTTTCTATTTTTAGCAAGTATCACCTTCATGAGCATATTTTTAGGGTTTGCATGAGAAGTTTTTCAATGCATGTCTAGAGAATATTTCTGGGTTTTCCAATACCTACACGGTGATATAACATGCAAGATGAAATGATAACTTTCAGTAGTCTTCACTTTGAAGGCTATTTTAGGGTTTGCATGTTGGAATCTTCAATGCATGTCTGAATATTCTTTGTGGGTTTTTCGGGAGCTTCACAATGATATAACATGCAAATTGAGATCAAGACCTTTTTGTGAAGTTGTCTTCAGAGGCTATTTTTAGGGTTTGCATGTAGGATTTTTCAATGCATGTTGACATATTCTTCATGGGTTTTTCAAGAGCTGCGTAGCAAGGTAACATGCAGGCAGAGTTGACCACTTTTCAGGAACTTACTATTTTTAGTCAGTGCTTGCATGCAGTCTAGTTTGCTGGGTTTTTTTGGGTTTTGTGAGATCTCTCAGGCTATGTGACATGCAAACAATAGCTAATTGGTCACTTTCTCAAACACTTACTATTTTTAGCAGGACCACTCCGACAGCTTCCCAACACTTCAACATCACGAATAGGGTGACATGCAATAGGAACAAGGTCAAATGGAGATCATTTGAGCAACATGCAAATCAGATTAGGGTTTTGAGCTTCAGGGCCTAAAATGAGGGATCAAATACCAGAATCTCTAAAAACTAGTGTATCCCACTGCGATCAGTATCTTTCAAGGATTCCACTAGTAAAATTTGAAGGCAATCTGAGCACTTACTATTTATATTAAGTCACTTCTGAAATAGGTTATAAATAGCAGGTTAGCATGAGGTACTAGTGTGAATAGGTCAGTCAACCCATGAGGATCATGCCAATTAGATTTTAAGTTGAATAGAGTTGGAGAAATCCCGAAACCAAGCAGTTACTATAAATAGTAAATCACCTTCTGAAACAAGCTATAAATAGTAGGTCAACACAAGATGGCAATGTAAATGGTTCAATTAGATTATGAGGATCCTATGGTGTAAATTTTGGATCAATCCAAGCTACAAAAGAGTGAAAAATAGGGTACTTACTAAATATAGTAAACAAGGGTGAGCAAGCTAAAAAATGTCTAAGTCTGAGAAAGTTCCTACTCACCCCTTGAAATGCGCCCAAGGTGAAGATGGATGAAGGATGGAAAGGTTTTCAAGTGAGAAATTCCTATTGCCTAGCCTAGATGCGCCCATGCTAGAAGTTAGATTGGAAAAAGTTTTCAAGTCATGACAAGTTCTTGCTCAGCCCCTTGAATGCACCCATGTTGGAGATGGAGCTAAGAAATGTTTTAGGCGTTGGAAATTCCTCGTTGATACCTCAAATGTGCCCAACTTTCTAGACTATGGAGGATGTTGAAAAAGTTTCTAAGTGTTGAGTTCCTGTAGGACCCCCCAAATGTGCCCATATCCAAGGGGCAAGCAAGCTGAAAAATGACTAAGGTAGGAGAAATTCTTCCTACCCAACTAAAATGTGCCCATATTGGAGATGGCTCTAGAAAATATTTTAAGTGTTGAAATTCCTCCTACCCCACTAAAATGCGCCCAAACTAGGAAAGCATGTGAGAAATCTTCCAAAGGCATTGGAAATTCCCCCTTGACCCCTCAAATGCACCCAACTTGCTAGACTATGGAGGACGGTTAAAAAAGTTTGTAAGTCATGTTAAAGTTTCTCCATGACCCCCCAAATGCTCCCATATTGGAAAGGTGCTTGAAATTTTTTTGAAGTGTTGTAGAATTCCTCCTTGATACCTCAAATGCACCCAACTTGCTAGACTATGGAGGACGTTGAAAAAGTTTCTAAGTGTTGAGTTCCTGCAGGACCCCCCAAATGCGCCCATCTCCAAGAGGCATGAAAGAAAAGTAGCTAAGGCGTTGTTAATTCCTACTTGACCTCCCAAATGCACCCAAATTGGAGGTGGCTCTAGGAAATGTTCTAAGTTTTGTTGAATTCCTCCTAGGCCACTCATATGCGCCCAAACTTGTTGAAGGAGGTGGCTTTTAAAAATATGCTAAGTATGTTGAAATTCCTCCACCACTAGCTAAATGCACCCAAGTTGATGGGCTAGCATGAAATATTTTTCTAAGTGTTGAAATCTCTCCTCCCCTAGAGAAATACGCCCAACCTTGGGAAGGGATGATAAAATTTTCTAAGGCATGGATAAATTGGCAGAGAAGGAGTCAAAATGCACTAGCTTCATGAAGTTGAATAAAATTGTCCAAGGAAAAGTAGGAGAAAAAAATATGCCCAGAGAGGAAGAGTGAAGATAAACCTTGATGAAAATATTTTTTCTAAGTTATAAATTGCAAAAATTAAAAGTACCTCTTCATCTATAGACACATGAATTTGGTGTTTTATGAGGGGAATTTTCTTCTAGGTACTGAATATCTTTGACAAGGGATTGATTTTGAAATTTTCCACACCTTTCCAAGGATTTTAAGATGAAGATTTTGATGGGTACCTAAATAATGAAATTTCCTAAGGAGAATTAAATTTTACTAAGGCAAGAAGGAAAAAGTGTTGTTAGAAATAAAATTCCTTGACTGGTGAAATTGAAGTTGAGTGCCTAGATGATTTTGATAAAAAAAATCATGAAAATAATCTTCCCAAGCTAGAGGTGGATAAAATCAAAGTGTCAATGCCTCAGTTGGTGAAACGAATCTCTTAAGGGGGTATAGTTGAATTTAATATTTTCAAAAGATGATTCAAAAATGTTGGTAAAGTAAAATACGCCCATACCATGAATATGAGTTTTTGAAGTTCTAGAAGGTCAAAATATTCTAGATGCCAGATGCCAAATGTTACAACTTCCTGAGGAGGGAAATTCGAATTCTTACAGTGGAGTAGTGGAAATTTAATAACTCAACTAAAATTAGCTTCCTTCTAGAAATCAACTTGGATATAAGAATTAAGATGGTTTTCATTTTCTTCATCAGTTGTTGAGTGCAAGTTGAAACTTGGTGAGGAAAATTCGAAGTTGAACTCAGAGAGAAGGAGAAGTTCGAAGTTGAGAAGTTGTTGAAGCTAAGTTGGCCGAATTTCTTCTAAGTGTTGGAGAGTGTATTGCTGCAAGTAAATTTTCTAAGTGTTGAAAGTTCAAAGTTGCTGTAGGAGGTGTTGAGGTTTGAAGTTGAAATTTGGTGCTGAAGCTTCTCATTTTTGAAAGTCTCCTGGCAGCCCCAATGTGAGTTTATTTTTCTAAGTTAAATTTCTAATGACTATCTTTTGTTTGTGTAGAATGGCTAAAGTAAGAGCAACTGGCAAGGAAAATAATGTTGAATCTAGCAAGGCAAATGCATTTAGACAAGCTATGATCAAGAAGCTGAGCAAGTCTTTCCTGCTGAAGTCAAATTTCTCTTCGAAGCTGGGCAAGTTGAGTGACACAAATTTAAGCTCTTTCAATATGGAGGCTTTAAAAATTCGAATGATGGGAATCATAGGTCACCGTCCATCAATCACTTCACACAATATTGTCAGAAGTGGACTTTAAGTAGCTGCTAGTTTTCCACCAGCAATTAAGTGTCCATAGTTGATCATGGAGTGTGCTAACTATTACAATTCGGAGCAGAGGACTATCACTTCACTAGATGGTAATTTGTTCACCAACCTCATGCTAGGAGCCATTGGCGAAGTATTTGGAATTCCCTCACATGAGAAGATGATTTAAAAAATAAGAGAACAAGTTGAGCATACGTATGCTTTGAAATTTGAAAGATGTGTTGATATGATAAACTCCTGTTGGATGAACAAGCCCAAGCCCACTCACACGAAGTTGCCAAAGTAGATAATCTCAGACAATCTGAAGTAGGAATATTGTGATTTGATTATGATGCTCAACAGAGTTGGGGGATGTCCTCAAGCATTCATCTTTGAACCTTGGATGTTTTACTACATCAACCTTGTGCTAGGAGGCAAGGAGCATATTAACTGGGCAGTGATAGTCAGTGATTATTTGCATGAGAAACTTCAGAGTTGGAGGAGAATGAATTTTTTTTACATGAGTTCATATCTTATCTACATGTTGGATTGTATGAAAAAATACAGAGGGATATCATACAAGGAGCCTATTAGGTGTGGCTCTCAGCAGTTCAAGATTCATGAGGCTTGTCCATAGCTGCACTTGACAAGCACGTCTCACTATAAGAGAGTCAATGATGCCTTCACCATGCACATAAGGAGGTCACTTCAAAAAAGAACTCATCATAGGATATCAAAGGAGGCTCACGAGTTGATAGAGAGGTATGGATGTTGGTTTATCTAATCTCCAAAATTCACTTACATTAGGCTACAAGGGTTATCTTCATATCCATATAGGTTGCCCAGATACCGTACGAACATGATCCCGATGTTAGAAATATCTAGGCAACTCATTGCCTATGATAACATTCAGAAGAAAAAGAAGAAGGGAGGACTTGACTTCCTGATCATCATGGGAAATTCAGATGAAGTGTGTCCTTCATTGCAAGCAGCCAAGGAAGCTAGAAATAAGCTTCAATTTTTCCACCTTTCTTACCACACTAGTAGGCAATATTATGATCCTCATAGGAATATCATATGGATATTGCTAGAAGAATTCAGACATAAGGAAAATATTGAAATTTTTTGGGCTAGTGTGTTGGATGAAGTCGAAGTAAGAAGAAGGATGTTTTCAAGATTGCCTTTGAGCATGATTAGGGAGTGCAAGATTGTTCTAGTGCTAGACTAGGTAGACAAGGATATGAATGTTCTTCATCCAGATTATGAGACAGTGAGGGATACACCACTCCCACTTCCAGATTGATCAAAGCTGGATATTGCAGATTTGGATACACTTTGCATCCCAGTCCTGACATTCACCAGAGGATGGGTTGAGAGGCATGTGAATAGGCTTAAGAGCAGGTCCATTCCTCTTACTTATAACTTGATGGGAGATCATAGGTTGCCAACTGTTACAAAGAAGAAGAAGGTTGCTCAAGCTCCAGAGTCATGAAGGAAAGAGTCAGTCTAGCCAGAGCCTTTGAGAGTTGAGGTGGCATTACCTATGCCATTGGAGACATTCTCCAAGTATACAAGAGGTTTCACTATTTGTTGATAAGAGGAATATGTTGAATAAGGAACAAGAATTACAGGAGGCAAATCAGGCACCTCATCAGGAGTCTATTGGCAAGAGTGTCAAAGCACCTATCATAGATAACCAGGATGAAGAAGATGAAGGAATGGCCACAAATACATGCTTCAAGCATGATCTTGAGGAAACATTAGAGGATGACACTATTATAGGACAAGAATCCCAAGGTTTAGGAGATACTCAGCTTGTAGAAGTTGGTGAGCCTCACTAGGATGAAGTTAGGGAGGAGGTTCATGAAGAAGAAGAAAGGAATGAGTAGCCATTTATTATTTTAGATTTATAGAGATAGTACCTTATTGGCTCAGGGACAGGATGAGGAGGAACCTCGTTGAAGACATTGATCCAACAGTTGAGATGGAGGAATTCCTGGGAAGGATCAGTCTACTTCCAACAAAGAAGAGAGTTAGGAAGTTTTCAAAGATTTCAACAGATGAAGATGGCTCTCACACCCTTCATGTGGTTGTGCCAAGAGTTGAGTGTGATCAAGATGAGGTTGTTCTAGAAAATTATGTGATCACCACCATGGAGTTAGGTAACCCCACTAGAGCACATATAATTGAGGATTGTGATAACTCCTACTAGACACTCAAGGATAGGTTGCTCCAGACTAAAGGAAAATATAAGAAATTGAAGAGGGAGCACAAGACATTGATTGGTTATGTACAACATTTGTCTCTTCCTTGTGGGTAAGAGAATCTGACAATTGAGCTCCCGACTAAGTTTCCTAGAGAATCAGTTAGTGGCTTGGAGGACTTGAGGAAGATGGTACATGAGGTAGAGAAATGGGTTAGTAATGTTTGTGCTGAGACAAATAAGTTTATGGAGCTCATTCCTTTCAGCAGGCCTCTCGCATTATGGCCTGAATGGATGTAGTGGATCAGGCTTGGGGTGAGGCTCACATCTATCAGAATAAGATTGTTCAGCGTCTAGAATATTTGATGCATACACCCTTGCAGAATTTGGTTGAGGGAGGTTGTTTCAAGAAGGTGCTAGGTATGACTTTACTGGCTGGTATTCTTTAGTGTTCACAGGCCGAGGTTTCTATGATGCAACACAAGAAGATTTGGAAAGAGTCAGAAATTCCATGGGGAATATTATCGATGGAGTCCTGAACACACTTGAGGCTATCTTTTCTAGGAGATTGACTTCGAAGGAGGTAATTGTGGATAGTTTGAGGAGTAGATTGATTCCTTTCTTTTTGGAGGTGAAGGATTTTGTGCAAGATGATTTTGAAAACACCTCGACCTTCTCCAACCTTATTCAGAGTACCCAGGATTCCTTGACTACTTGGAGAAAGTCTTGCACTCAGCATGGGAAGATGGTAATAGTACATGAGTTTCAGCTTGATCATATCCCACCCATTTCAGTTCAAGAGGTTGAGGTTGTGTTGGCCAGGTTCATTGAATTTGTAGTCAAAGAGAAAGAAAATGGAAACTCCCTTCTAGATGATGATCTTCTGAAGGATGATGGTGGGCATTAATTGCCTATGCTATTTTGAGAGTGAGTAGAGAATATATTGCTTATTTATTACCCCACTCTTCTTTGTGGAAATTTTTAGGGTGAATCTTGTTTAGGCCTGAGGTGGCACAATCTGGGCCATCCAACCAATTGTAATCTGAGTCGTCCATTGGACTGGGCCATCTATAAAAGGGGTATTCCCCCTCATTTGTACCTCATTAGATTAGATTAGAGATTATACTAGAGAGTAGACATTCTAATAGAGTATAGAGAGACAATTTGGAGTTAGCATTAGTTTGTTAGCATAGTTGAAGAAGAAGGAAAGTTTTTCCATTGAAAAATTTGTAAGAAATTGTTGTGAACACTCTCTCAATAAAAAGAGTTTTCATTGATGATGATCTCGTATTTTGTTGTGAGAAGCTAGCAAGGTTTCTTTGTCCTTCTAATTCAAGTAGAATTCTAAAGTAGAGAAAATTTTATTTCATGCAAGTAGATAGTAATTGTGGAATGTGGTTTTGAATTTGAACAAGATTTGTTTAGTCCATACCACTAGCAAGCTTACTGATGGTAGGTTTGTCTTGCATGGTCAACTAGAAATTTGTGAACTTTACTTCAATTACAATTCATATGGTGGCATGCATCGTCATGATGGTGTCTTTATGTTGAGTTGTGATTTGAAAACTTTCAGCTAGTCCTTGAAGATTGCACTAGTCCTACGAAAGTTGTCTAAAGCGAGGCAATGTAGAGGTCAGTTGAAGCCTACTAAAGTTGATCCCACGTCTCGTTCTTATATTATTCCTTAACTTTCTAATCCCTGCAGCCATTTTATTTAGTACATTTTTGGTTAGTTTTAAAAAAAAAGAGCTTCATAGACATACCTTTCGAGTTGAGTAAAGTCCCCTTTTGCTTAGTTCACTATTTTCTATCGAACAATTACGTAAGTCCCCCTTGAGATTACCAACAAATTGCATTAAGCCAACTAAGACTATCCACTACATAAAGGAACCTTGGAGTTGAACGCATGAACTTTCTTGCAATCTTAGCATGTAGAATACTTTGATCAAGAGAGGATAAATTATCTGTTGGAAAATTTATTCTGTGTTGGTGCGGTCACGAAAAACACATCAAAAAATTGCATAGGATCAGACGAGAAGTTTCTAAGTATCACGGTATTCGAGTAACAACATGCTAAAGTTTGCAGCCATTTTACACTTTGGACCCTTTAGGGATCGATCCGGTTGAACGTAGCTTGGAATGATTCTACTTGTTTTGGTACAAAATAGGTCCATTTCTAGTGTAAACATACCTATTTGGACATGTTGGAACAATTCGTTTGGTCACAAGAGTTGTACAACAAAATTTGCACCACTTTGCAACTTTCCACTACTTGCATTTGACACTTTTTCCATCAACTGAAAACTGGACACCACAGAAAAACCACTCCGAGATAACAAAAACTGAGAGAAGTTATTGTAGAGGGGCCCAAAATGATCCCATAGGATCAGATGATAAGTTTCTAAGCATTATGGTATCTGAGTAACAACATGCTAAAGTTTGTAGCTATTTTGCACTTTGGACCCTTAAGGGATTTATCCGGTTGAACATAGCTCAGAGCGATTCCACATGTTTGGGTGCAAAAGAGGACCATTCCTAGCATAAAAATACCTATTCAAACATGTTGGAATAGTTCATTTGGTCACACAAGTTGCAGAACAAAAGTTGTACCACTTTGCAACTTTCCACTACTTCCATTTGACACTTTTTCTATCAATTGAAAACTGGACACCACAGGAAAACCACTTTGAGATAACAAAAAATGAGAGATTTGATTGTAGAGGGACCCAACGCAATCCCATAGGATTAGATGAGATTTTTTTAAGCATCATGGTATCCGAGTAACAACATGCTGAAGTTTACAGCCATTTTGCACCCTAGACCCTTAAGGGATCAATCTAGTTGAATGTAACTCGAAGCGATTCCGTGTGTTTGGGTGCAAAAAGGGACCATGCCTAGCGTAAACATACCTATTTGGATGTGTTGGAACAATTAGTTTGGTCACACGAGTTGCATAATAAAATTTGCACCACTTTGCAACTTTCCACTGCTTCCATTTGACACTTTTTCCATCAACTGAAAACTAGACACCTCAAGAAAACCACTTCGAGATAACAAAAATAAAAAGAGGTTATTATAGAGGGTCCCAATGCAATCCCATAGGATCAAACAAGAAGTTTCTAAGCATCATGGTATCTGAGTAGTAGCATGTTGAATTTTGTAGCCATTTTATACTTTGGACCCTTAAGGGATCAATCCAGTTGAACGTAGCTCAGAGCAATTCCATGGATTTTGGTGTGAAAGAGGACCATGCCTAGTGTAAACATACCTGTTTGGATGTGTTGGAATAGTCCGTTTGGTCACACAAGTTGTAGAACAAAATTTGCACCACTTTGCAACTTTCCACTACTTGCATTTGACACTTTTTCCATCAACTGAAAACTGGAAACCACGAGAAAACCACTCCGAGATAATAAAAACTGAGAGATGTTATTGTAGATGGAACCAACACAATCCCATAGGTTTAGATGAAGATTTTGTAAGTGTCATGGTATACGAGTAATACCCCGTCAAATATTTCTACCCTTTTGCACTTTGGGATTTGATGTTTCATTTAACTATACAGTTCCATATAGGGTGATTGTGCTTTTTTTTCAATGGAATTCAGTGGGAAGCAGACTTAAGTCTATTTTAGTTTTGGTTTGGTTGGATTTCAAGTGATTTTGTGCATTTTAGAAGCCAATTACTGAGGGTTAATTTGTATACCTTGTTTTAAGGGTTTTGAGTGCATTAAAATGTCATATTAAGCCTTTCACCCATTGTATGCTTCTATAACTCAATGGAAAGTCTTAGTTATGCTTATAAAACTTTTGTGAAAAGTTTTGTGCACAAGGGAGGCAAATATAGGGTTTTTAGGTGAAGCCCTAGATGTCAAATGGTGCATTTTTGAGTGGAAATGGTGGTTTACTGCTAGGGTTTGAAGAAATATTTGGGGGAAATGATATCTCTTGAAATTTTAAGCTTGTGCAAACCTTTTGAAGGCGTTTTAGGCTTTGGTTGGCTATGGGAAGGTTTCAAGTATGGGTTTTCAATAAAACCTTGCCTAACTTATAGTCTCCAAATCTCATTAAATGGGATTATCTTTTAGAGGTCATCCAATGGACAACCAAACATCAATCAAGATTTAACACAGAACCTAAGACAAATTCCCAAGAGATCATACCATGTTTCTTTGTACCATCATTAAGAGCCAATAGACCACCTTGCATAAAGGCTACTAAATTAGCCCTATTTACAAAGAGATGACATTTCAAACACTAGATCTTCACTCAAAATCCTCAAAAGACAGTATGTTATGTGTCAAAACCTCCAATTCCTTGATTGTTTTCTAGGTCCAAGACCTCTATACCCCTAATACACCAAACCCTCTATTTCAAGCAAAATACTTGGGGTTTTAATGAAACTTCTATCTCCTACACCTGCCATACCCAAACAAAGAACCAAACACACTTACCAGACCCTACACATGGTGAATAATACATTACATGGATAGTTCTTACCACATTTTTTCAAAACACCACTTGAAACCCTCATTTTCATCATGAAAATACCCTGCTATAGCCCTATAACATCATCCCAAACACCCAAGCTTGTCTCCACAACATTCTAAATAGGTTAGGCATGCATTTTAAAAGTTAGAGGACCCATTCCACAAGTTATAGGAGGCACAAAAAGTCCAATGGGTCAAATTACATCATGAAACCCTTCAATCCAAGAACACTATGAAAGTAGGTAGCGACAGTAAAAACAAGATAACCTTCTTTCCCCTCCTAAAGTTTGGACTGCATCCATTACCTCCACATAAAACTCGACATCCTTGGTCTTCTTGGTTCCCATGCCTTGATATGGTTATGCGAATGAAAATGAAGCAAAGTAATCATCTCCTTCTCTGCTGGTTGGAAGAATGCATGCTTAATGTTTTGATACATGATATCAACTCTCTCTTCTGCTCTCATGGTTGAATATCAAAATCTTGTATGGTCGGCCTCCAAAGTTCTAGTCATCTTTCTTCCTCTTCCACAAAATGTTGGCTTGATCCACATGTCTGCCAGCCTAATTGGCTTTGATTTTGAAAATTGAAGTTTCTCTTGAGCCACCAATGTATCTGTCTCTGCCTTTTCAGACTCTTTCATTGCTACAAATCTTCTTTGGGATTTAATCATCTGTACCACATGGTTGATGTGCTTTTAATCCTTGCATCTAAAGGAAATTTCCTTTACATAAATATTGCTAGGGAATTTCAATGTTGCCATTGTAGTTGGTATTAAAGCTGGCACCTGCAACATGAAGAGTGATTCTAATTCCTCTTCTATATTAGAGGGTTCATATCCTTGATCTGACTCTTTCAAATTATCAGAATCAAAATCACTAGCTTCCATACTCAAAAATTCCTAACCAAAATATTCAATAAATTTATTTGGATCATCAGTACTAGTCTTCAAAATTGGCTACTAGTACAAGTTCATTATGCTTTCATAATACTTTATAACCATGGAGTTCAGCCATTCCTTGATGCCATCAAGTGAAGATTAAGGAATGGCGTCAATGTGGAGTACATCCTGATTGAAGTCTTTGAAAGCAATAGCCATATCAAATTCCTTTTTCCCAAGTCCTACTCTCTCAAGGTTAACAATCTCAATCTCACTAATAGCAATTACTAAGAAAGGTAATTCCACCAACTCTACCAAACAGTTTACCATAAGAACAATAAAATCATAGGCTTTGAAAGGAATTCCATGAAAACCAAGCTCTTTAAATGGTACATATCAAACTCTAGTTCAAAATCTTTTAGATGAGGCCTCTCCCATAGCTCTCTTACTCACTTGACAAATCCTTGAAACTCTGTATTGATTTTATTTTTCCTGTCCCTCTCTTGTTTTTCTTCCTTAATTTCATCAAGATCATACATTGACCTTCTTACCCCTCCTAAAGTTTGGACCACATCCATTACCTCCACATAAAATTGGACATCCTTGGTCTTCTTGGTTCCCATGCCTTGATATGCTTATGCAAATGAAAATGAAGCAAAGTAATCATCTCCTTCTCCATTGGTTGGAAGAATCCATGCTTAATGTTTTGATACATGATATAAAATCCCTCTTCTACTCTCATGGTTCAATACCAAAATCTAGTATGGTGGGCCTCCAGAGTTCCAGTCATCTTTATTCCTCTTTCACCAAATGCTGGCCCGATCCACACGTCTGCTAGCCTAATTGACTTTGTTTTTGAAAGTTGAATGGTGCAGGAGCACCCACACCTCACCCTCGATTTGTGATTTTTTGATGGTAAATTGGGAGGACAGTTGGTAAATGTTAGTATGTTGAGGTATTTTTGTCTTGAATAAGGTCTAATAGACCGATCTTTTATGTACTTTGGGAATTAGTAGGTTAGGGTGGACAAATGTGCAAAAGCACTCTTGAATTAAATAATTGTTGATATTTCCATAAAGGAAAATTATGTAAAAAGTAGGTGGAAGTGTAGAGAAAGAGTCTAAAAGTCATGTTATAAGGGTTTCTAAGTGGTCCTAGGACTTTAGAATAATAAATTTGCATGATAAAGCTTATTAAGCAAAACCATTGTTAAATACTAGTTTTTGTAGGCTTAATAAGGGTTTGGTGGTTTAAAGGTAGTTATGGGAATTGAAGGGAGATGATTATCATTTGAAATGTATTAAAAAAATCATTCAACCGCGAATGGGGGTTCAATCAATAGTTTTTTTGAAGATTGGTACTCAAAACAATGCCTAAAACTGTGGAATTTCAACATTTATCCGAGTTTTTCAGTTTCTTTTCTCTGTGTACGGCCCAGTATAGGCCTCCTATGAATAGAAATTCATGAAACACTGTGGTGGAAAGTCTTAACCTGGATTTCAATCTGTTTTGATACACCTTTAGTTTTTTTAGTGAAAGGAAAATCCATTTTTCTTTATTCAGCCTGTATAGACCAACAAGGTCTAAGTTTACCTTAATTTTTGTGATGGAGCCCTTCCTCCTACTGTGGTGAATTGTGACTCAGAGGAAAGGCTTACAATGTGGGTTTTTCAAGCTTCCTTAACTCTTTTAATAATGGTAAGGCGTTTATAGGGTTGGTGATGTTATTTTAGGCTGAGAATGTGAGATTTTGGCTTGAAATGGAGGAACCAAAGTGATGTTTTTGAGATCTACTGAGTCTAAAGGCCAGGTGAAGGTTTATTATGTTTGTGCAGACCCTAAAAAACTTATTTGATTCTTTGGTGAGGTTTGGAAGGCCTTGAAGTTGTGAGATGCTGAAAACCCTAGGTATTTGTTAGGAAATTGAGGGTTTTAAGAAATTATGGCTTAGAGGTTGAGTTCTTGTATAAAACCTATGGAATTGGGAGTTTTGTGAATTTTTTGATGAATTTCCAAGAGATTTTGGGGTTAGAAGAAGTTTAAAGAGCAGTTTGTTTGTAAAATAGGGCTAATTTTATAGCCTTTTTGTAGGGCAGTTTGAAGGATCTCCAAGAAATTGCAAAGAAACCCTATATTTCTAGCTTGGGAATGGTGTTGGGGGTCTGAGTAGATGCTATATTGATGATGATATTGTCCTTGAGAGGCCTTCTCTAAAATTTAAGCCAAATTGTTGAGTTTGGAAGCCTTTTTGTTGGTAGTTGTTCCAAGATGGCTAAATGAAATGACAAAGGTTGTTGATTTACTGAAATCTAATTTGTTTGAGTCTTCTCCACCTTGACTCTGCATCATTGAAGTTTCTTCGGAGTCACCAGTGCATCTCTCTCTACCTTTTCAGACTCTTTCATTCCTACAAATTGTCTCTAGGATTTAATCATTTTTACCACATGGTTGATGTGATTTGAATCCTTGCATCTAAAGGAAATTTCATCAACATAAATACTGCTACTCTTTGAAGGTTAACAATCTCAATCTCACTAATAGTACATTTACAACCATATTCAAAGATTTTCCTTCAAAAGGCTACAAATTCAAATATTGACTTAAATAGCCTTCAAGAGGCTTTAAATAGCCTTTACAATGGGACTAAGAGAAAATAAACCATTATGAGATCACAAAGTTGGTTTTATTATAATTTTTTTGATAAAGCATATTTTGGAGAAAAATCCAAGTTGTTCACTCATGAAAATAGGGAATTAAACATAGTGAGACAATCCCTAAGAAAAAAACATAATGTTTCATTATTTGAAATAATCAAAGAGGGAAGATTTAATCTTCCCATAATGCCTAAACATCAAGAGAGATCCTCCATATTGGTAGAAGAATCACAAGAAATAAGAATTGGTACAACATAGGACCCTAAAACATTTTTTTTTTGCAGCATCCCCAACACAACAAGAAAAACAATAATTCATGATATTATTTCAAAATAGATGTTTGAACTTGATTGGTACTATGTTGACATACCATGGATAAACCATTTATTAGTATTTCATCATTTAACAATTTAAATTCAAATGAAAAAATAGTATAAAAATACTTTGCAACATGCATCCCCAAATAGCCCTATTAGTGAAAGATAAACTCCAAAAGTTGCTAGATGTGGGATTTATCAAACCTATTGATTATCTAGAATGGGTGGCTAATATTTTACCAATTACTAAACCCATTGGGGGAATTCACATTTGTACTGATTTTATATATTTCAAAAAGGCTTGTCTTAAAGATGTTTTTCCTTTACACAACATAGACATGATTGTGGATTTAATAACTAAAAACAAAATTCTCTCCTTAATGGATGGCTTTTAGGATACAATCAAATCTGTATCACCCTTGAAGATCAACATAAAATATCTTTCACGTGTCCTTGGGGAACCTATTATTGGAATGCAATTTCTTTTGGCCTAAAGATTGATCATGACACATATCAAAGAGAAATGAAAACAATATTTCATGGCCTTTTCTATATCATCATGAATATTATGTGGATGAACTACTAGGTAAATTTGTCACAGGAGAATGTCAAGGAGTAGTTATTGAATAAATATTTGATATATTAGAAGAGTATCAAGTGAGTTCAAATCTAAAATGTGTATCTTTGGTGTAACTTCTAGGAAATTAATTGGATATATTATTTCCCATAAAGGTGTTGAATTAGATCTAGGTAAGGTGAAAGCAATAGTTCAAATGCCTCCACCAACTAACTTGAAACAATTTCATAGTCTCCAAGGTAAAATTCAAGACATTAGGAATTTTATAGCCCAATTAAAAAAAATGTGTCATCCTTTTACACATCTCCTACACAGAAATGTCACATTTAAATGGGATAAGAAATTTCAACAATTTTTCAATAGTTGAAATATTATCAAGCTTGACCTCCAGTATTGATGCCACCCATTCTAGGGAAACCTTTTCTATTATACATCTTTACTACCATAGCTACATTAGGTTCCCTTTTTGCATAATATAATGACATAGGAAAATAAAGGGTTATCTACTATATCAGTCATACATTGGTAGGATATGAGATTAATTATACTCCAATAGAATGAGCTTGTTTAGCCAACATTTTTGCATCAATGGAATTGTATGTTTAATCATCAAAAAAGACTATCTCAAAGGTTTATCCCTTAGAATACCTCTTGTTTAAGGCTACACTCACTAGTCATATGGAAAAATGGGTCAAATCCTAAGAAAAATTGACATCGAATATGTGGATTGTAAGGATATCAAAGGAAAATACATTACTGACCAATTAGAAAATACACCAATGAATGTAAATCACGCTCACATTTTTAAATTTCTAAATAATTTGACACACTTGTGGAATTTAATGAAGTGAATGGGAAAATTGTTTCATTTAAAATATATACTTTGATGGATCATACACTCAACATGGTTTAGGAGCATTAATTAATTAAAGTTTTTTGAAATGGGAGTGGTGAGTGATGGACAGGAATTTCCTCAACTTGGTTTGCAAGGGATTCCAAGATTTGGGTGATATTGTCTACTTTATTTTTGTGTTATTTGATGGTATTGAGTGTCAAAATAATTTGTGTGGGTTCTTCTCTCCCTCTATATCTTTTTTGGAGCATTAAGCTAGCAATGCATTTCCCTTGGTGCTTTGGAAGGAGCTTTTTAAAATAGAATTGGAAAATAACCCAAATGGCATCTAGATTGTGCATTCTAAAGTGGTGGATACTATTAAGATCAAGGATTTTTCCTTGGAGAGATTGCTAGCCAAAATGGAGAATTCCCTAATCAGTAGATTCATTAGAAGGTTCCCTAATATCAAATTAGTGAGGAATTTGATCACCTATAAATGTTCCATTATAGGTTTTTGGAACTCCCTAAAGGTTTGTTATGCTTTTCATTTTCCATCCTAGAGGAATACCTTGATACTCTCACTAATGGGCCTTGGTTTTTGGTAAGAAAAGTCTTGTTTTTTGCAAATTGTATCCTTGTCTTAACCCTTTAGAGGGTTTGTTTGTTGTTTTTCCCACTTAGGTTAGACTCTTGGTCCTCCCTTTGGAATTCTAGTATGAGGAGATCATTATTAGGATTTCCAACTCATTTGGCTAATTCCTCTTTTGTGACATTATTACTAAAGTGAGAAAAAGGTTTGTGTATGCTATATTTTTTGTTAGTATTGAGCTTCATAAAGTTCAACCTATGTCTATTCTATTGGAGTTAATATTGGGATAATGGATATAGGAAATCAAGTATGAGAACTCAACTTTGTGCTACCAAAACTACTCTGAGACTCATCATCTCCTTAATTATTTTCCTAAAGGAAGATCAAAGATTAAGTCTAGTTTTTAACTAGCTTTGAAGGGAAAGGTCCTAGTGCTTGCACAACTTGGTCTCTCAAGATTTAGTTTCCCCAATCATTTAGAGCTCTCTTCAATCTTGGATAAAATTCTTGAGGCTCCCTCTGTTGGTTTGTCTAAGGTTGTTGCTCCCTCTATCCTGAAGAAGTCCTAGCTTCTTGCACCCTCTATTTTAGTTCCTACAAATGGATCCCCCTACAAGGATAGGATTAAGTCCTTTTCTGCTCCTAGAATTGATTTAGGGTTGTTTTTCAAAGAGACTAAGATTAGTACAACTATCTCAGTCCTTCCTTCCCCATCCAAGCACTCAATGGAGGGGGTTGCTGAAGTTAAGGTCAGTTTAGGCACTTGACTACAACCTCCTTTAATGATCTTTTCATGAAGTTCTCTCACCAATGGTTAGCTTCAAAACTAATAAGGTTTTTTCTTCATAGGTAGCCTCTATTTTTAACTCCTTTTTGATAGGGGCTTGGTCACAAGATCTAAGTCTTACCACTACCTCTTCAACCTTCAACTCTCCTTACCAAAAAATAAAGGGTTTGGAAAAATGGATGATGTAGGAAATGATTCAAGAATAAGGAGGAAGCATTAAAGAGAAAAAAGGAAAATAATTATCACTAGAGAAGTGGAAAATGGGTGACAAATAACTCTATATCCTAGATCCTAGAACATAAGGGGAATCAATATTCCCCATAAGAATAATATCATCAAGAATTTTAACAGAGTATAAACCGAATATTCTTTTCCTTCAAAAAACTAAAAATAATTTTGAAAATTATAGAAAATTTTGCAAGTATATTTGGTTGTATGCTCATTTTCTAGCATTGGATGCCAAAGGAGCCTCAAGTGTGTTGGCTACCATGTGGATACCTCATTCTCTTCAAGGGACTTTTAATTATAAGGATACCAAATTTCTCAATATTCTTTTTAACAATATTGAGCTATTCATTTTGAGTAGGTTCTTTCTAATATTTGTACTCCTAATAATATTTTCCAACATTGACATACCTAGAATAATCTTCTTGATTGTAGAATTTTTTTTTTGGCTTTAACTAGATGTTGATAGATGTACACACCTAGAATCTAGCCTTACCCAACCACTATTGAACATACACTAGAATATTGAGAGGGGGTGAATCAGTAATACTATGAAATCTCAAACCCTTTGGAGCAAATTGAAACTTAAACTTCACAACATAAATAGAAACATGAAAGATGAACATAATGTACAACATCACACAACACTAGATGTATGTGAAAAACCCCAAAGGGAAAAAACTATAGTGAGAAAATCTACTAGGAGCTACTGTCCTAATCCAACCACACAAATGAATAAAAATTTACAACTTTGATTTAGGGCTACAACCCAAGGAAGCTAGTACTCCCTAGAAAGAGTTTTTAGGGCCACTCTTGGGAAGTTACAACTCCCTGCAGAATTTTTTTTAGGCATACAACCTAAGGAAAAACTATTGAAAACACTCAAATACAGAGAGGGGGGTGAATCAGTATCTTAAAAACCTTAAACCCTTTAGCACAATGAAAATTTAAACTTTTAATAAGATAAAAAACCCTTAAATAGATCAACAACTCTTAATAAAATCAACAAAAATGAAAAATAAAGAAATGAACACATATGCACAAGATAACACTAGATATATGTGGGATTCACCCAAGAAGGGAAAAACCATGGCGAGAAATCTCACAATATATGAAGCACACTACTTACATAATTACAATTTGTTTTAATTATCATTTCCTAAGGAAGCATACTACTCCTTGAAAGACTTGTAGACTAAGGAACACAACCTTAGGGAAATATACAAGGATCTACTAAAGAGACTCACTATTTGATAATAGGATACATGAAGATTTAGATTTACAACATACGTCAACAATACACTCTATTGAATAAGGAATTAAAGCACACCTGAATTTCTTTTCCAAAAATCACTACATCATTCCATGCTCACACTACCAAACTCTCACTCAACTTTCAACTTATTTTTCCTTCTATTTATATCCTCTACAAGTAAAGAAAATATCAAACTAGGTCATCCAAAACATGAGATAAGAAATAACCTTAAAACAAGTTGGCCACAAAACATAATTTCCGTGAAGGAGGTCCTATCCAAAAGGTAAAAGAGGACCAAAAATAGCTTATTACATATTCTAATGTGATCCCACACAACACATATGCTAGTGCACAACATCCCAAGCTGGCAACACAGAAACATGTAGAAGAAATGTGTAGCACATTACCAGTTGACCCAAAAACATACTTTCAACTAAATTTGCACAATGTAGTTATCAACAAGATAGGGGAAGACCAAAAATAAACTTAACACAACTCCAAATGCTGGTGTATATTCCCACACACATAACACAAGCAAGAGAACAATCCCTGTTGGCCAAACATCCACAAATTACCCAAAAACCAACTTAAGATAATAAGCGACACTAAATTGATGTCAATAATTGATGTGTGGACCATAAAAATACATTCCATGAACATCCAAAAACACTCCCATATACTTTTTTCAAACTTTCATGCCAAAAAAATCCACCACAAACTAAAAAGAAACAAAACATATCACCCTAGAATCCTAGAAGACACAACCATGAGATAGAACATTAATAGACTAACTTGCAGAAAACACCATGACATGAAAGATGAACTAAGACACTACACAAACACTAATAAAATTTCCACCAAGCCATAGGAGTAGAAACATAAATACAAATAAATGAAGAGAATTTTTTGGACTAGTACTAACGAGCACCAAAATTGCCAACCCACTGCAATCACCAGAAACCTCCTTGGAAACACTAGTGACCTAAAGAGATAAGAGTGCAACATTCATAGAACACAATAAATAAATACCAAAACAAAAGACCATATCTTCAAAGGAAGAGGAATGAAGAGAATTCTCCCAAGAAGTCTTCAAAGCAACTTCTTCTAATAGAACCTTTCACCAACATCTAGAGACCAGAACTTCCTTGTAGTAGCACATAATTCCTTGGGAACAATAGGAGAGATCATACAACATACTACAGACCATCAATAACAACTCTCTAAATTTAGCATTACTTCTAATCCTCATCTTAATATATCATCATGATACCATCTCTATTGGCAGTAACCATACTCAACTTTACTTTACATCAAACAAGGCATGACATCCAACCATGAACATAAACATCATCATTGTTAGCACATCATCATACATAAAGGAATTCCTAAACTGAGTGTATATAATCACACATCAATGAAAACCTAAACTAAGTGTTGAAATAAATGACAACAAATTCCAAACATAGGTAACATATGTACAACAATCTCCCCCTTTAGCATTAATGGAAAATTACATTTGTACATTCTCCCCCTTTAACATCAAGGACAAAGGGATTAGGTATTTATTTGAATCATTAGGACATTCCCAATAATTTCACCTCTCCTTCAGACAATTATACATTCTCCCCCTATCATCAACAACCAACCAACTACCTACTCCCCTTGGGAGGTAGCTCACATCAATCCAGAAGAAAAGGATATGACATGAATTTCTCCCCCTAGATAGATGCACTATTTATGCATCTAGATAGAAGGAGGGGCAGTAACCCCTAACTTCTGCCAAAGATACTCAAAATTACCCTTTGAAAGTTCCTTAGTGAAGATGTATACAATTTGATCCTTAGTAGGAACATACTCCAATCTAACTTCTCACTCTGTAACCTTTTCCCTTAGAAAGTGATACCAATTAGAAATATGTTTGGTCCATGAATGCATCACCAAATTCTTGGAAATGTTTATTGCATTGGTATTTATCACATAATATGGGAATTTTTTCATCATATACCACCTTTATTTCCTTCAAATTCTACTTCATCCAAAGCACCTGGGTGCAACAAGATGTTGTAGTAATATACTCAAATTCTATTATGGATAAGGACACTAAGTATTGCTTCTTGTTGAACCAAGAGACAAATATTTCTCCTAAGAAAAAAGAACTTCCACTAGTGCTTCTCTAGTCATCCACACATCCTACCCAATCAACATCAGTATAAGAACTCAAATAAAATTTATCATCATTCTTATACCACAAACCATAATCCGAAGTTCCCTTCAAATATCTAAATATTATTTTTACTATCTTTTAATGAGTTTTCTTAGCATTAGCTTGATATCTAGCAACCAAACATACTACATGCATAATATTAGGTTTGAAAGTAGTTAAGTACAATAAACCTCCAATCATAGACCTATAAATATTCTAATCAACCTTTGGTGACTCATCAGTCTTTCTCAAGTGGCAATCAGTCACCATAGGAGTACTTACTAGTTTGAAATCCCCCATGCCAAACTTCCTTAGCATCTCTCTAACATACTTAGCCTAAGAAATAAAGATACCATCATCTAGTTGAACAATTTAAAGCCCAAGGAAGAAAGATAACTCACCAATCATAGACATCTAAAACTCTTTTTTCATCTCTTCTACAAACTTCTTACACATATTATCATCTCCACCAAAGATGATGTCATCAACATATACATGAACTATCAAAATCGTGTCTTCCTCAATCCGAATTTAAAGATTACTATCTGTAATAACTTCTTGAAGCCTTGTTGAAGTAGGTACTTATCCAACCAAGCATACCAAACTCTAGGAGATTGCTTGAGTCCATACAAATATTTCTTGAGTTTGCACACCATGTTTGTATCTTCTAATAGTTGGACACCATATGATTGATCAATGTAGACCTCTTTCACTAAACCACCATTCAAGAAGGCTGACTTGGCATTCATTTGATAGAATTTGAAATTCTTGTGAGTAGCAAAGGAAAGAAACATCCTAATTGCCTCCATTCTAGATACTAGAGAAAAAGTATCCTCAAAATCGATACACTTAACTTGAGAATAACCCTTACATACCAATTTGGCTTTGTTCCTCAAAACTTCACCATCTTCATTCAGCTTGTTTCAAAATACCCACTTTCTTCCTATAATATTCCTTTCATCTAGTCTGGGAACAATTCCGCATGTCAGATTCTTTTTTATTTGATTCAATTATTCTTTTATTTCCTTCATCCAACCTTCATCTTTGCCAGCATCAACAAAGTTTTTGGGATCTACCATTGATACTAAACACAATTTTAATTTCTCACTTTATTTTACAAGCCTTCTCCTAGTTAGCAAACCTTCATTCTTATATCCAATGATCTAATTTTTCAAATGGTTCTTCTAAAAATACTTTGTCAGATTCATAGGAACCTTTTCTGATTCTTGTTCCTTCTCTTCTTTCTCTTCTTCTTCTCCTCTCCAAGGATGTATATCAAATCTACAAACCTTTGGTTCTTATGCTATATGACACAAATTTTTATCTACTTTAACATTTTTAATTTTAATAACCTTCCCCAATATCTTATTGTAGCATCTATAGGCCTTTCTTTTGGTTGAGTAACCAAGAAAGATCCATTCACCACACCTTCAATCAAACTTTCCAAAGTCTTCTTCATCTCTCTTGATGTAGAATTTTCTACCTGTTGATGGCGATTTTGGCACCACAACAATGCAAGTAGAATATTGCTATTCTGCTTCTCCTGAAAGAGAAAGGCAACACATGGATGCCTTAGCTCCCAAGGTCTTTGTAGTTGGGTCTCAACTATGCTGATGTTACTCAATGGTCAATGCAATAGTAATATTCAAGGGGCCTGCTGGTGTTGAGCTTCTAGATTGTTCTAAGATCAAACATGAAATGAAACCTACTTTAATTGGGGTTTTAAAGAAACAACAAAAGATAGATCAAGGTTTTTGAAACAGAAAAGAACAATAGTTCATCCAACCTTAACTAGACTTGTTAAACTCAAGGAATTATAAACTAAAACTACATAACAAGATAAGCTTGTGATTGACACACAACCTCTTTCATTCACAGTACTAATTTGCATAACAGAGTTTTTAGCTACAATTTAAATAAAACACAAATAACATTTCATTCCTTGAAGATTTCACAAATCAAATGATCAATTAAGACAAACATCATTCAGGAACACAACATGAAGTAGATTAAACTCTGATTGCTTCTACTGTCAATAAAATAGATAAGCAATATTTACAAAGTTGGCACAATCACCAGTGTACAGAGAATCTATGGCTCCAGATTATTTCCAACTACACTAAGAGAACTTAGAAAATACATTGTAGTCTGCACTAAAACCTTACTGCTAACCAAGAAGACAAGAGAAGCTCTCATTACTGAGAATCGAGATGTAACTCTATCTCCTTCTATTAACTCACTAACTCCTAACAGTTCTAACTTTGAAAGTTCTTAATCTAAAAGTTATTTTGAATCTAGAAGTTCTAATCCCTCCCTGTCTAACCTTTACAAAGAGGCAAGAATTCCATTTATACAGAGTGCAACAAAAAGAAATGTGTTGTCCCTTGCACTAGGGTTTACAAAATATCTGCAAACTGTAGGAGATTCAGCTCTCAGATCTTTTGAAGAGAGTCAGAACTACATTCAATGTGAATCCTAGTTGTCCATGCTCATGAAGGATTCCTACTCGCAGGAGAAGTATTTTTAGATCTTTTGACAACTGCAACATTAACTCTAGCATCTTCGTGTCCACCTTTGAAATCCCTCACAGAGTCGCCTTGAATGCTCTAAGATATCTGCACTAATATTGATCTACCTCTATTAGTGGTTGCCACAGGTGTCCCTCTGAGTCATAGCTTCTTCTTCTCCTCGGCTTCCTTTTTGTTCTAGACTTATCAGAGTAAGGGAGACATTACCCTGAATTTCTCTTTTCTTACCAAGCCCATTCTTGTTATCGGCGAGACTCTTGAATGTTGGCCAGACCTCCTGGCGCATACCTTTCCTCTCCCCAAAGGGACATCCCTTCAGCGTGATCTCCTTCCTTCATTGAGACCACATGGTGAAACTTTTGTTTTCTTTTGGAGTCTCCTTGATATCCTCCTTCACTGGGAAATCCATTGTTGTTGACAAGACCTTCAGCGAACTTCTTTTTCATTCTCACCAAGCCCACTTTCTTTCTTTTGGCGTGACTTTCTTCCTTTGCCAAGACCTCTGTGTCATTGAGAATCTCTTCGGTCGACGAGACTTTACACCGACCAAAGCTTCCTTTTTCTGAATTCTGCTATCGCCAAGACCTTTCTGTAGTTGCACCGATGCATTTTCTTTATTATAGGCACTTTTTCGTAGCATTCTCCTATCGGGGAGATGTATTACAGAAATCTTATGTCTCAGCGAAAGCCTCCGTATGTTCTTTCTTTGGTTGCCGAGACTTATTAATTCTCTCGCCGAAGACCACTAATAGAATCCCTTTGTGGCATGTCGGTGTGACTTTATGAATTTTCTGAGACCATATGCTGAAGAAGATGACTCTCCCCGATGCCGCTTTTGTCGTTGTGACCTCACCTCTTTGGCCAGAAATTATATCGAAGGTTTTATCCTTCGCCGAACTTCCTCCCTTCAGCAAGACCCATGCCAATCGGCTAGACATTATGCTGAAGGTTTTATCCTTCGGTGAACCTTTGATTTCATTTGGGGCCTCCTTCCTAGTCACCAAGACTCCTAATCCTACTTTGCCGATACACAGACCCTCCCTGTCGGCGAGACTCCTGGTGACTCCCTTTGCTTAGTTGGTGAGACTTCGTGAACTCGCCGAAACATCTTGGCGGGGATAACACCTTATGCCGATATAGGAATCCTCCTAGTCACCAATATAATGAATGATGTCCTGGTGATAGATGCCTGCACATGAATTTCATTCGCTGTGACATCTCCAGGGTCTTGTCGATAGGAAACACAAACACACATTGAGCATAATGCACTAGTAGTCGGCAAGACATATGCAAGGTCTTGCCGACTTTCTTCTTAGCTGATTTTTATGACCAACTGGATTGAGGGATGCCTTCCAACTGAGCTCCCTAGGAAAATATCATCCTGTATGTGACTTAATCTTGCATTCAACAAAGAAAACCATAGTAAAGATCACACAGACAGACGTTAAATAATCAAAATCATCATTGAAATGAATCCCAAGTTAGTAAGGTGCTGCTAAATTTTCAAACAAAATGATCATACCAACAAGTTCGGGTTTCAGGTCAACCCACAAAATCTAGGCCATGGAGGAATTTTAGAGAATTTTGAGTCAGGCGGACTCTAGCGGAACGAGCATGAAACACCCATTAGAAACTCAATCCGATCATTATCAATCCAGGAACAACATGTGAGACCTTAAAATAGAATCAATGAATTATAAAATGCATCATTATTTACCAACCAGCCTTTCTACTCCATACTTCTCACACTCCATTAGATTCTAGGGAAATCCACGCAAGATGGATTTCTGCGAAGGAGAAGACATTCAGGAAAACCCGGAACAAGTAAGGAACAACGAATTTTGGGAAAATCTAGAAGAGAAGGAAAACTATGAAAAAAGAAGACATCGGGAAAATCCGGTCCACACGAAATTCCACAAAGACCAAAAATCCTTGAACAACAAATGTTCAGCTAGAGTTTGAGCGATATCTGGGAAAATCCGAATGGGATGGAAAATCCTGAACCCAGGAGAAAACCCGAAGAACCCCAAGAGAAAAAATAAAAAACAAAGGTAAAGAAAACAAAAGAAAGGGGGACCCATTTTGCTCCAAATCAACATGGGGTGGTTATGTAGGGCATAAAAAATGGCGACTCGGCTGGGAGAATGGTTTAACCATTTTCAAGAATCTGAAGGATTCAGCTACCCAGAACTCCTGGTTCATGAACATCACAACTCCAATTGGGTCAATTTCAAAAGCAAGGTTGAGCTAGGATCTCAAATGTAAGTCAACAATAGCTACCCCTGAATCTATGTGTGTGTGCTTGATTGTGCATTGTGCATCACTCTCTCATGAAGTTTTCCTCATCTTTTGGACAACAACATGTAAGATTTGAACTACATGAGTTGATTTTCTTTTAGCTTTTGTGCAATGATATCCTGGGCATTGCTCCACTGCCAGTCAGGCGTCCATAGCCCTGATGGAGATACCTCTAGTTTTCTCATAGCATTGCTCTACTGCCAGTCAGGTGTCCATAGCCCCAGTAGAGATACTGGAATCACCCATTCATATTGAATCTCTTTTCTCTTTTGATGATTCTTTTCTTTTTCTTTTGAGGTTTCAGATATTTTATTTAATTCTCTTTTCCTTTCAATATGTCAAATTTTAACATTTGATCTGGGTTGAAAACTACCATGGATCTCATGATAGCACTTGGAAAATTGAATTTTTCACTCAAGTCTTACAATGTTGCCATCCTAGGACAAATATACCATTACAAGAGGAGATGATCTTATTGATTTGTGAAAGATTCAAGGAGAGCTAATGAAGGGTACTTACTTTGCACCTTGTTTTCAAGACCTTCCACAACTCTTATTGTCAATGGGCATAAGACAAAAGTTTAGGATAGAATAACCCAATCAGCAGACCTAAAAAATATCTAAACCATTTCTCTCCAAATGACCAGAGTATGCTTCAGATAACAACCACCATTTTAAGATGGGAAAGAACAGGGAAATCCCAAAGAACAAAACAAAGCAGAAAAAAAAGAACAAAGGAAACAAAAGACAAAAAGAAAGGGACAAACAAACAAACAACCAAGCTATTTACAACAGAAGAAAAAGTAGAATATTTACAAACCGAAAAACAAACTATCTACAAACAAAAATAAAAAGAACAAGAAAAGAAAAAAAAACTACAAAACTAAGGAAAATTAACTAAACCAAAAACTAACACTAATATATCCTAATCCTAAACTAACTCAAAAGCTAAGCTTTACAAACACAAAACTGTAAAAATTTATACATTGACTTGACTGATTTTTCATTATGTGCAGCAATCTTAATTTACTAGGCACAGTTCTAAGCCTAGTAAATTTATCTTTATGCTCAGAAATATAAATTTTATAGGTAATAAGTTCATTCTGAGAGCATAAAGCTTGAAATATTACTAGTTGTGGGTTCTCAGTTTTGTCATGATTTACCCATACACATGTTTTACTATCCTCAACACCATAATCAAACTGAAAATTATTAAAACATAGAGGATAATGAAAGGACACCACCTGATTCTAAAGATTTCTAGTTACCAATGCAGGCGCGCGTTGTATGGTCTCCTCCTCACAAAGTCTCAACTCATGGAACACCACTGAGTCAGGGTTCGTCTTGCAGTCAGGATATTCACTCACCAGTATCTTTGTATTTATCTCGGGCATAGAGTCAAAAATATTCTGAATTTCTTGAGATGAATCCTTACTTTGAACATTCTCTTGCAACAAGTCATCCCATAGGATTTGATAATCTACCTCCAACTTATCATCATTGGTGTCAAGGATACTTGCACATGGTGAACAAGGTTTTCCTTCAAACTCACTTGAACTCACGGAGTCAGAGATAGGAAAACACTCTCTCAATTTAAATTATTGCACCTCATCAGCAAGGACATGCCACTTAGCATCAAATTCACCAGTGTTAGGAACAAATTGATTAGTGGATACTAAGCAAGGACCTTCTTCCAATAACACATTTGAGCAATCAGAATCAAAATCAAGAAGATACTCCCTTGTCTCATTCTCTTTGTTATGTTGAAGAGATTCAACTTGTGAGATAACCTCCTAGTTGCTTTCTTGGCATTCCTCTGCTTCATCCAAATGTACTATGTCATGAACTTCTTCAAGGAATAATTGACTGACCTGTACATCTACTTGAATTTCTTCCCAAAATTTCATGCTGACATTTAAGTCCTTGACTTTGACCACAAGGTTCATTAGCAATCTCATCTTGAAGCATGTCACCTGTTTCAATCTGTCCACCACTTAAATTAGCAGAGTAATCTTCTTGTGTTAACCCATCAAGCTGTATGTCTTCCTCATTCTCATTGGGGGGATAGGTACTCCAAGGATCCTCCATAAGTATTCCTTCAATAGTGATCATTTTCCTGAAATACAAATCCATCCTTCCTAGGAAGACATGGTAGTCCATCTGAGAATGTTGATCAGTTCGATGTATCCTACATCCACTTGGCCCAACAATTTCTGATAGTTTCAGACCTCCCAGCTCTTCTAATTTCTCCCTTATTCGATTTTGCATACGAGGGATATCAATCCAACATGAACCATGTCTCTCTATCCATCCCTCATCACTTTGATTCTAATATTGATCAGAAGAGTTTATCTCATCTCCTTTGAAGCCATCGTTAGTACTAGCATTCTCAACAAAGCTAGATTCTATCTTGAGATTTCCATTATGCTCTAGACTTACATCCATTTCATGCTTTTCACCAAAAAAGTCATCAAAACTATATTTTGGCAAATCAAATGTTTTATCCACAACTTCATTGTGATGTAATGGAATATGCTTTGGAATATGACTGAAAAGAGATGATATGGTTATAACTTCATTATCAAGTAAAGTACTCAACTCTATGATTGGATTTTGTAGGAGTGAATTCCCCCAATGGTCTTGTGTGCAATTGACCTGATATGGGGTGTTGGAGAATGTGGTGCTCAAAACCTTAGGAAGGTCATAGCTGCTTGGTGAGAATGATTACATCTTAGCAGGGATGGTAGGTGAAGCGGCATAAGGCTGTAGATGATGGCAGTTTGCAAGCACAAGAGGATTATAACCCTGAGTTTGGCTATCTAAATTTCTAGTGTCACCTCTGAATTGTGCCAATAAGAAATCCTTTTTAAGTGCATCATGCAAAGATGTAGCCTTACCACAACCTCTGACTTTGGTTGCCAATGAAAAATTTAAACCCCAATAGTAATGTTCTATTAGTATAACATTATCAACAACCAAATCCAAAGATTGAACCCTTTGATACATAAACAAGAATCTGTGATTAAATTGATCAATGGGTTCTAATGGTATCCTTTATGTAGTTGCAAATTCATGTAAGGGGTGTAATGCATGAGGATCAAACTGATCTAAAAATAAGGCTTCCAGTTCTATCCATGAATAAATAGATTATGGTAGAAGATTATCATACCATTGTCCTGCTGAACCTTGAAGTGTTTCGACAAATAACTGGTAGATGATATCTTGATGTTGAACCTGGAGAAAAGTGAGAATACGCCTGCAAGTTTCGACATGTTCAGAAGCATTTTTCCCACTGTTAGGGAAAAACAAAGGAAGCCTATCATATAGGTGACTAGGGATTTCATGGAAAAATCCTGGTATATTCAGAGGGCTACCCATTAGAGTTGGGTTTTCCAAGACCTAGCCCACTCCAACTCACAATAATCCAAAATTACTCATCCACCCTCCTTCTAGCGCCAGTTCCTGTTGATGACGATTTTGGCACCACAACAATGCAAGCAGCTATTCTGCTTCTCCTAAAAGAGAAAGGCAACACATGGATGCCTTAGCTCCCAAGGTCTTTGTAGTTGGGTCTCAACTGTGCTGATGTTACTCAGTGGTCAATGCAACAGTAATATTCAAGGGGCCTGTTGGTGTTGAGCTTCTAGATTATTCTAAGATAAAACATGAAATGAAACCTACTTTAACTGGGGTTTTAAAGAAACAACAAAAGATAGATCAGGTTTTTTGAAATAGAAAAGAACAATAGTTCATCCAACCTTAACCAGACTTGTTAACTTCAAGGAATTATAAACTAAAACTGCAGAACAAGATAAGCTTGTGATTGACACACAACCTCTTTCATTCACAGTGCTAATTCGCATAACAGAGTTTTTAGCTACCATTTAAATAAAACACAAATAACATTTCATTCCTTGAAGATTTCACAAATAAAATGATCAATTAAGATAAATATCATTCAAGAACACAACATGAAGTAGATTAAACTCTGATTGCTTCTACTATCAATAAAATAGATAAGCAATATTTACAAAGTTGGCACAATCACCAGTGTACAGAGAATCTGTGGCTCCAGATTGTTTCCAACTACACTAAGAGAACTTAGAAAATGCATTACAGTCTGCACTAAAACTTTACTGCTAACCAAGAAGACAAGAGAAGCTCTCATTACTGAGAATCGAGATGCAACTCTATCTCCTTCTATTAACTCACTAACTCCTAACAATTCTAACTCTAAAAGTTCTTAATCTAAAAGTTCTTTTGAATCGAGAAGTTCTAATCCCTCCTTGTCTAACCTTTGCAAAGAGGCAAGAATTCCATTTATACAGAGTGCAACAAAAAGAAATGTGTTGTCCCTTGTGCAGGGTTTACAAAATATCCAAAGACTGTAGGAGAGTTAGCTCTCAGATCTTTTGAAGAGAGTCAGAACTACATTCAATGTGAATCCTAGTTGTCCATGCTAATGAAGGATTCCTACTCGCAGGAGAAGTCTTTTTAGATCTTTTGACAACTGCAGCATTAACTCTAGCATCTTCGTGTCCACCTTTGAAATCCCTCGTAGAGTTGCCTTGAATGCTTCAGGATATCTGCATTAATATTGATTTTCCTTTGTCAGTGGTCACCACAGGTGTCCCTCTAAGTCACAGCTTCTTCTTCTCCTTGGCTTCCTTTCTGTTCTAGACTTATCAGAGTCAGGGAGACATTACCCTGAATTTCTCTTTTCTTACCGAGCCCATTCTTGTTATCGACGAGACTCCTGAATGTCAGCCAGACCTCCTAGCACATACCTTTCCTCTACCTGAAGGGACATCCTGTCGGCGTGACCTCCTTCCTTCGCTGATACCACATGGCAAAGTTTTTGTTTTCTTTTGGAGTCTCCCCAATATCCTCCTTCACTGGGAAATCCATCATTGTCGGCAAGACCTTCAACGAACTTCTTTTTCATTCTCACTGAACCCACTTTCTTCCTTTCGGCGTGACTTCTTCCTTCGCCAAGACCTCCATGTCACTGATACTCTCTTCAGTCGGCAAGAATTTACACTGACTGAAGCTTCCTTTTTCTGAATTCTGTTATCGCCAAGACCTTTCTGTAGTTGCACCGATGCATTTTCTTTATTACAGGTGCTTCGCCGTAGCATTCTCCTATCGGGGAGATGTCTTATAGACATCTTATGTCTCTACAAAAGCCTTCATATGTTCTTTCTATGGTCGCTGAGACTTATTAATTCTCTCACCGAAGAGCACTGAAAGAATCCCTTTGTGGCATGTCAGTGTGACTTTGTGAATTTTCTGAGACCATATGCCGAAGAAGATGACTCCCACCGATGCCGCTTTTGTCGCTGTGACCTCACCTCTTTGGCCAGACATTATACCAAAGGTTTTACCCTTCGCCGAACTTCCTCCCTTCGGCAAGACCCATGCCAATTGGCCAAACATTATGCCAAAGATTTTATCCTTTGGTGAACCTTTGATTTCGTTTAGGGCCTCCTTCCTAGTCACCAAGACTCCTAGAGACGCTATCCTGCTTTGCCAATACATAGACCCTCCCCGTCGGCAAGACTTCTGGTGACTCCCTTTGCTTAGTCAGTGAGACTTCGTGAACTTGCCAAAACATCTTGGCGGGGATAACACCTTATGTCGATATAGAAATCCTCCTAGTTGCCAAGATAATGAATGATGTCCTGGCGATAGACATCCGCACATGAATGTCATTCGCTATGACATCTCTGGGGTCTTGTCGATAGGAAACAAAGACACACATTGAGTAGAATGCACTAGTAGTCGGCAAGACATATGCAAGGTCTTTCTGACTTTCTTCTTAGCTAATTTTTATAACCAACTGGATTGAGGGATGCCTCCAACTAAGCTCCCTTGGAAAATATCATCCTGTATGTGACTTAATCCTGTATTCAACAAAGAAAACCACAGTAAAGATCACATAGACAGATGTTAAATAATCAAAATTGTCATTGAAATGAATCCCAAGTTAGTAAGGTGTTGCTAAATTTTCAAACAAAATGATCATACCAACAAGTTCAAGTTTTAGGTCGACCTGCAGAATCCAAGCTGGGGAGGAATTTTAGAGAATTCTAAGTCAGGCGGACTCCAGCGGAACAAGCATGAAACACCCATTAGAAACTCAATCTGATCATTATCAATCCAGGAACAACATGTGAGACCTCAAAATAGCATCAATGAATCATAAAATGCATCGTTGTTTACCAACCAGCCTTACTACTCCTTACTTCTCACACTCCATTAGATTATGAGGAAATCCGCGTGGGACGGATTTCCGCGAAGGAGAAGACATTTTGGAAAACCCAAAACAAGCAAGGAACAACGGATTTTGGGAAAATCTAGAAGAGAAGGAAAACCACGAAAAAATAAGATATTGGGAAAATCTGGTCCACGCGAAATTCTGCAAAGACCAAAAATCCCCGAACAAAAAATGCTCAGTCAAAGTTCGAGCGAGATCTAGAAAAATCCGAATGGGATGGAAAATCTTGAACCCAAGAGAAAACCCAAAGAACCTCAAGAGCAAAAGCAAAAACCAAAGGCAAAGAAAACAAAAAAAAGGTGGACCCGTTTTGCTCCAAATCAAAATGGGGTGGTAATGCAGGGCATAACACTACCAAAGATCTTGAAGTATCTAACAGTGGGAGGCCTTCCATACCATAGCTCAAAAGGGATCTTAGTGATATTGACCCTCAACTACACTTTGTTAAGCGGGTAGACAATAGTGTGAATCGCTTCCCTCCAATACATATCGAGTAGATCTATATATTTCATCATTGCCATATCCATATCTTACACAATCCTATTTTTCCTCTCCACTACCCCATTTTGTTGAGGGATCCTAGGAGTAGAAAAATGTCTCCTAATAACATGATCTTCACCAAAAAATTTAAACTCATTTGAAGTAAATTCACCTCCTCTATCTGATATTATGCTAATCTTAGCATCCATTTCATTCTCAACTTTTTCTTTGAAAATCTTGAACTTATTAAAAGCTTCTAAATTTCTCTTAAAAATGTAACCTGTCATTCTAGAGTAATTATCAACAAGAAACACATAATACCTTTCACTTGTTGACTCTTAGTTCTTGTAGGTCCACATAGGCCAGTGTGAATTAGCTCCAATGGAATTGTAGAAGAACATTCATTTCTCTTGAACCTTGTCTTTGTCTTCTTTCCCATTTGACACTCCTTGCATAATGTGTTTGCATGCTTAGTTATCTTAGGCATATCTCTTACTACATGAGTAGAACCGATCTTCACCATATTATTAAAATTGATGTGTCCCATATGCTTGTGCCACAACCAACATTCACCAGATTGAGCCAATAAATAGATTCTTCTATTTTCCTCCTTTAGATGATAGATTTGTCCTAATACCTTTTGCAACTAATATTTTGGACCTTTCCTTCCTGTTCTCACAACCTTTGGCATGAAATATAAGGTTATATCCTTTTCCGCTCATTTGACTAACACTGAAGAGATTATGATTCAACCCTTTAACATAGAGGACATCCTCAGTATTGTTCTTTAAATCAATGGTTATAGCACCCTTTCCACAAATTTGTGCTAACTCATCACAACCAAACTTGAAAACTCCATCATTCCACTTCTTAATGTTGATGAACCTTCCCTTATCACCAATCATGTTATTGGAGAAACCATTTCCAATCACCCAATAATTTTTTTCTTGCTTTGTATGAAAGAAAGTCCACACAACCATTGATTTTTCATTATCTTTGTTAGCTTACAAGGTACTAGAATTCTTAAATTTTTCAATATCACTCTTTTTGTCACCAACTTTCAAGGACATGAATAGTTTTTCATCATTTGAATCATTTCCTCATTTTTTGAGGAACAACTGCTCTCCTTGGAATATAGAATCCTTTTGAACTTTTCTCTTTTGTTGCTATCTTATGATTCTTTATAAGAAAATTTAGAGGAAAAATGACCAATTCTCCCACAATTGAAGCACTTGAAACGTAACTTAACTTTGTATAGGATTGAATTTTCACCCCTTAAGAAAATTCCCCTTTCACATACCCTCACCTTAGAAAATCAAATTCGAAGGTGAAATTCCACACCACCCACCTACCTTCCATCCACTTTTCGTTTGTCCACTATGTTGGTGAGAGAATATTTTTCAAGGATGAACATGCAGTGCATGGATGTCTGCATGTTGAACTGTCGTCCCTGATAGATTCTTGTGTCAAAAGTTGGTAGAGGAATTACACACCTGATTGGGGCCAAATTGTAACATCCCTCTTCGACCAACTAACCCAAAAACACCTTATTCCTTCCCATCCAACCTTCAAAAACACTCATTCTCTCTTCATTTCACTCTCTACACATTCAATCACTCTCTCTTAGAATTTTCCACTTCACTTCTTCACTCTCAAGTAGCATCCCAACATCCCATTGTGAGCATTGCAGCAACTTTGAAGCCCCATCAAGTACATATTACAAGTGTGAAGGCTATCATAGAAGTTGTGTGCTTGGACTCTTGTGAGACCTCCCTTCATCACCATTGCGGTTGTGATGACTTTTCCAAGTCCATACCTTGCATTCTCCTTCATTAGCTAGTGAGCTTTTAGGTGGAGGTGGTAATGCTTCACTCCTCTCCTTTGTGATTTGATAGAGTAGCATAGTATTGTTTCTTTATTGTATAATCTACTCCATTGCTTTTTGGTTTTCTGTGGAGGTGGAAACACCAAAATGGGGGTCTAACTGAGGCAAGCCCCTATACAGCCCCAAATTTTTTCCCTCTTTCTTGTGTGTAGGACGTACATGTGGAGCTAGCTAGAAAATCAGTGATTTTGTGAGATTATCTTCATCGCCCTAGCATTTATCTACTTGCTTTATCATCTCTGTCTTTATTTTTTGTACTTCATCATTCAATTTTTCTCATCAAAATCAAATAGCTAGATTGTCAGTAATTTTTTAGGTAGTCTTTACCATATTTTGTGTTTTCTGGCTGTACGGATGCCAGTGCACCCGAGAGATGCCAACACGTTGCGTTGTCATCTTAGAACTATGTTGCTGCCCTTAGATAGAGAGTTTTCTGAGGTGTAGTACTAACTCCAAAAACCAGCTCTCCTAGCCACAACTTGAACTCTAGGTCTGTAGAGTGACAAAAGCACTACATGGTGCTCTTCATTCTAGATCCTCACCCCAAGACATCCTTTAGAGTGAGGTAGGTTAAGGTAGCCCTCCACACTCGACTCTTTATGGCTTGGAGCCTTGATATGGTTGGTCCCCCTCTCTTACATTTTTGGTGAACCCAACATAAACAATGTCTACCCATTTTTTGTATTGAGGCTTGTCCTTCGTGCCTTGAGATTGTTGTAACCCTGAGTGTTGTGAAGGTTTATGAGCATCACAACCCAGTCTACAAATTTTGGGTATGTTGTTAGATGAAGCATGCAATACTTATGGATGGAGAAGGTGAAGGTCACTTCTAGTTTTTCCTCTAGTTTCTCCACTAGTTTAGCTAATGAGTTTACCACTGGTTTTCCTACGGGCTTCACTAATGAGATGGGTTTTGTAGATGAGACCACTCACATTCCTACTCCTCTAGCATCCCATATGGATTCATCCATGGACAAGGATAATGCAGAGAAAGGGTGAGGATTACAAACCAACTCAAACAACTATTGGTCAAAACCTTGCCACATCAAACAAATGATTTTTCTTTACAAGTTGCCACTATTCCTTGTAGCATAGCAAATAGGGTATTTTAGTCATAACTTTCATATAATACCTTCAACCCACAACCTAAAACATATTTTTGATACCCATTATGGATTTATAAAACATATCCAAAAAATTAGGGGTGGTTGTTTTGGAATGACAAAGCCAAAAAATTGTTGCTACACTTTGAAAAGGACTAATTAGGCTTGTTTGAATGACTCCCAACATACTTTTTGAAACCAAGACCCAAAATATTCATAAAAATGGCCTAGAAATGTTAAATAATGTATTTCTTAACATTTTCAATAATAAATAAAAAAAATCCAAGAGCTTTTTTCCAAACCCTAACTCCTATGCACATTCTTTGTCCAAAATCATGAGAATTTCAGCCTAGGGCATCAACAAACTTGCTCACAACACCTTCCCCTACTCCTGCAACATTGTAGACACCAAAAAAACCCTAACTCCATCCACTCCACTAAGTTTCATGATATTTCACCAGTGGAATGGTGGGTTTTACATTTGTCTTTCCTTTAAGGCAGTTAAACAAGGGTTTTAGACTAGTTTTAGCAAAATTGCTCTAAAATGCTCAAAATCCAATGAAAAATGATGAGACCAAATGAAAATGAAAGAAGATTCAATGCCTCATAAAAACCAATGCATAAATAACCACTCCCAATCTGTACCAAAATGTAATAGTCGCTATAGAAGCAAATTAAGCTTCAAAATGTAGGGAGAATGGAGCCTTTTTATTCAAATTTCAAAATTGCATCATCCAACCTCTTTCTCAACATACACAAGTGAATTTTAAGCATAAAAAAAAAACCAATTGACCCCAACTACCTACCAACTTCCAAACCGTTCAACTTCTCAATTAAACCCAAAATGCAAAGTTGCTTAGCAACTTTTAACAATTTTTTTTCTATTTTTAAAATATTAACCAAAATTGACTCCCAATGACCCAAATGACATACAATGACCTTAATTGTGGTCTTAAAACCTTATTATATATAAAATACACAAAACTAAACAATAACCTAGCATTTACAACATTTTCATATTAAAAGCTATGGTGCCCTGCACCATACTCCTCAGGTAAAAGGAACTCAAGTCCCCTTGAGGATAGTGTTGCCACATTAGATCCAAGCTTGATTACACCATTCTCTGATCTCAAAGTGCTAACTTCATCAATTACTCCCTTCCATTGAGTTTAATATTGGAAAAAACCATTCTTCCTAGGCTTTTTGAACTCTTTGGTACATAAGTCATGCTTCAACTTTAGTGGCTTGTTTGGTGATTGATCCTTGATTCCTTCCCCATCTAAAAAAATTGTTGAACCTACTTTAGTACCTGCAATTATACCTCCTATGTCCTTCTCTTTCACTTCAAATGCATGCTTGAACTTACTCTTTTTCCTTTGTAGCTTATCTTTGATCTTGTCACCCTTCCTTTCCATATCTCCTATCTGATATTATACCCCAATGTCTGCTACTTGCTCAAATTTACCAACCTATGATATGAAAGAATTTGAATGACTACTATCCTCCTTTGAAAACATTTAATGAATCACCTTTCCTATCCTCATGTCAACACATTTTTTAAGTCCTTCCTAAATCCCCAAGATCAATTCATCCTTGACCTTCAACAAAGTAGATTTTAACACCAACTCAATATCATTTCCCTCCAAAATCATATCATTCCTCAATGTTGTTGTCCTAATGTCTCCATGTGTATTAGTGGCTGCAAACTCCATGTTTTTCTCTTCATCTACCTTTATAAACTATTTCCTACCAACCATCATCACATTAGCTTGTTTAGTTTTCACATTATCATCTTCTTTCAAGGGTGTCAAAGTAAAAGAGATTCCATCTTTTTCTATCGCATATGTATTCTTCCTACCATCATACATTCCATGCATATCAAATTTTCAAAGCCTCCATAGAATCAAATGACACACATACATAGGTAACACATCACATAGAATCCTATACTTATACCCTCCTATATTGAATTCCACCCAAGCTTGCTCATTTACCAAAACATACTAACCCTCATTCAACCAAGAAACTTTATAAGGAGTATCATGTGGTATCCTAGGAAATCTAAGTTTCTCAACCATCTCATTAGAAACCACATTATATGTGCTTCCTAAATCAATCACAACTTTACATACCTTACCCATGCACTTACAAGTTTTTTTGAAGAGTGTCCTTCTTTCTGATGGCTCCATTGATGCTTTGATGAGTGTTCTTCTTACCATTAGTGATTCTCCAACTTCAGGAGCAACATGTTGTGATGGAGAGTTTACATTCTCAGTATCCTCATCTTGCACCAATTGAGCTCTTCTCTCACATCCATGTAAACTAGAAGCTTGAACTTCATTGCACTGCCATGCTTGGTGTCCAAATTTGTTGGATTGATAGCACCTTCCTATAAATCCTTTTGAACCTCTTCCTTGACCTCCAAATCTGCCTCTAAAGCTTGATCTACCACCTCTAAATCCACCTCTCTAATCAACAACTTGGTCTTGGAATTTTCTTGCATATTCTAGACTCTTATATGGTTTCCTTGGTGTAGAAAATGTTCCTCTTCCTCTAGAAGTGTTGCCTCTTCCCCTAGTTTATTTGTCTTTATTTCTCTTTAGTTTTTCTTCAGCCCTTATTGCCATTTGATAGCACTACTCAATCATTCTTGGATTTTCCAAAGTTAACTCATTTTGAATATTGAATCTTAATCCACTCAAATATCTAGCAACCTTCTCCACTTCATCCTCCATGTGACCCGTCATTATACTCAACTTATAAAATTCTTCAGTATAGACTTTTACATCCATTTCTTTTTATTTCAAACCTTGAAGTTTCTTAAACATTTTAATTGCATAATTAGATGGTAAGATCTTACCCTTAAGTCTAGCCACCATTCTATCCCATGAAACAATTTTTGACTTAATTTTCTTCCTCCTTTCATATTGCTCAAAATCCCATCACAATAGTGTGTGACCCTTCAACTTTGGTTTTACAATCTTCACCTTTTGCTCCTCGAGTACATCTTCACACTCAAAATAATTTTCAAGTCTTGCAATCAAATCCAAAAGTTCTTCATCATTCAAATTACCTCTATACTTAGGCACATAAATATTCACCTTGGATTTATCTTCCTTGACTACTCTCAGCAACTTAGCCATCCTCTGGTCATCAAGATCTAATTCCTCTTCCTCTTCGGATTCACTCTCATCACCCATGACCATACCTCTCTTTTGACTTGTTTCCACAGCATAAATCCTCTCCTTCAACTCTCTCATCTCTCTAGCATGCTTTTCCTTCAACTCATTCACTTCCCTAGTAATGGTTTTCCCTTTTGGAGGCATTTTGTTCACCTTTTACTTCACACTTTCCTTCTTGTTTCACACTTTCTCTCCCTTCTTCAAATCAGACCTATGCCCTGATACCAATTTTATGCATAGTAGGGGTGGGTATCACAAACCAACTCAAACAACTACTGGTCAAAACCCTAACACATCAAACAAATGATTTTTCTTCACAAGTTGCCACTATTCCTTATAGCACAGCAAATAGGGTATTTTAGCCATAAATTTTACCAAACCATAACTTAAAACCTATTTTGGATACCCATTATGGAGCTCTAAAACATATTCAAAAATTAGGGGTGGTTGTTTTGGAATGACAAAGCCAAAAACTTGTTGCTACACTTTGAAAAGGCCTAATTAAGCTTGTTTGAATGACTCCCAACAAGGTTTTCTAAACCCAAACCCAAAATCTTCATACCAATGCCCCATAAATGTTAAATAAGGTCTTCCCTAACTTTTTCAATCATCTCTAAAAAATTTTCCAAGATCTTTTTGCCAAACCCTAACTCCTATGCACATTCTTTGCCCAAAATCATGAGAATTTTAGCCTAGGGCATCAACAAACTTGCTCACAATTCCTTCCCCTACTCCTACAACATTGTAGACACCAAAAAAATCATAACCCCATCCATTCCACTAAGTTTCATGAGATTTCACCAGTGAAATGGTGGGTTTTACATTTTTCTTTCCTTTAAGGTAGTTAAACAAGGGTTTCAAACTAGTTTTAGAAAAATTGTTCTAAAATATTCAAAACCCAATGAAAAATAATGAGACAATACGAAAATAAAATAAGATTCAATTCCTCATCAATCCTAATGCATAAATAATCACTCCTAGGCCATACCAAAATGTACAAGTTGTTGTAGCACTAAATTAAACTTCAAAATACAGGGAAAATGGAGTCTTTTATTCAAATTTCAAAATTACATCATCCAGCCTCTTTCTCAATGTATGAAAGTTCCTTTTAATCATTCACAACCAAAAGAAAATTGACCTCAACTACCTACCAACTTCCAAACCGTTCAACTTCTCAATTAGATCCAAAATGCAAAGTTGCTTAACAACTTTTTACAATTTTTTTGCCATTTTTACAATATTAACCAAAATTGACTCCCAATGATCCAATTGACATACAATGACCTTAATCATGGTCTTAAAGACCTTATTACATCAAAAATACACAAAACTAAACAATAACCTAACATTTGCAACATTTTCATATTAAAAGCTATGGTGCCTTGCATCAGAGGATGAGGCTATGCGTGTCCCTATGAAAAAACTTTTGGCATTGGATAATAGGTTACTAGACCTTGTGCACCATTTGGAGAAATCACCAAACATGGAGAGAGCCACTAGGCTTACTAGAGAATTGAGAATTTTTTTGGGAAAGGATCATACAGGCATAGAATTCTTATGTGGCCTTTCCGATCTAACTAAAGTTTATGTCCCTTCGTATAGGCCTACATCGGGTACCACCTGAGGAGAAGTGCTTGATACTTATGAAAGAAAAATAGGCTTTTCAATTCCTACCACATTTATATGCATGGATGAAATAGGCCCCTCGATCAATGTCTCTTCTACATCTCAAAAGCCTCCCACTATCAAGGAGAGTAAAACACCCCTTGGATTTAGTTTCACCCCTCCTACTGCTCCTAGTGGTGGAGGCTCTAATGGAATGAGTGGTGATGGTTCTGGTAGTGAATATGGCACTAGCAGAGGTGGATCTGGTGGAGGCCATGGAGGTGGTTTTTGTAGACACATAAAAATGACCTAGGCCTACAAGCTCTATTTTTTCATCTTTTTTTTTATGTCCTTGGTCCACTTCTGACTATTAATTAAATAATTCATAATAATTTAATTAATTCATGTCCTTTTATTCTTCCTAATTATTAAATAAATAAATTTTATTTATTTTTTTAATATGTCACTAATTTTGAAAGTCTTCTCATAATTAAATAGATTCTTTAATTTATTTAATTATTGGTCACCTTCCCTAATTAAATAATTATCTTATTTTGGCATTCCCCTCTTTTTTAGTAAATAATTAAAATTAATTATTTACTATCATGTGACCCCACCTTTTGAATTAAAATTAATTTTTAATTCAAAATAGTCTCTTTCCTCCAAAAAAAATCAAATTAATGTCTATTATTATTTGATTTTTCAGCCACCTCTTTTTATGTGCTAGTCTTATCTCTTGTCACATTTATTGTCCACCCTTGATTTGATTTTCTAAAAATTAATCTTGTTCATTCATTTCAAGTTTGACCTAATGTTTCCCTAACCCTAATTGTGGTTTGTCAAATTGAGCCTTGTCCATCGATTCTAGGGCACTTGTTAAGTTTTAATCTTGGTCATTCCCTCAAAATTGCATTTTCTATAAAATGGAAATCTTGGTCTCATTTTTCATCTCATGCAATCTTGTCTTTGTCATCTCATGTCATCTTGAAGCTCTTGCACTATTGTCATACTCTTGCATTATTGTCATTTTGTCATAGGCACATTTACATTTCATTTGGCATATTGTAGATGCTTACTAATTGCATGTTAGCATAGTATTGCATTTAGTCTTTCAAATCCTTCAACATTTGTTTAGGGCTTGTCATTGTCATCATATTGCTCACATCAAATGTAAGGGCAACATCATATTTGCAGCAAGTTGAGAAGGTGTAATGGAGGTCAGCCATGGAGATTGAAGACATTTGGTGAGATCTTTCATTTTGTTTTCATGTTTATCCTTTGCACTTCATTATTACTTTGGGTTTTTATGTTTATGCATTAGATCTGCTAACCCAAGGATAATTTCCCATAGGTACAATGGTGAACCCAAGGCCAAAATTGTGCACTTTCTATTTTTTTGTACGACATTTTTGTTTTGCAGCTACAAGTACAACCATGATGCATTTTCTCTGCATAACGACACATTTGATATTTCGTGATGCATTCGATGCCCATAACAATGCAATTGCTCTGTTGTGACACATACGCTTTGCAAAGTGACACATTTGATCAACCATGATGCATTTGTTTTGTACGTTGTCGCATTCATTTGACAAATTCCTGAACACATAACCGTGACAAATTTTCTTCTAAGAATGACGCAATCGCTCTGCTGTGACACTTTTTTCTGGTAAAATTTTTCTCTTAGGTTTTTCCATATTTGACCTAATTTCCTTTTGCATTTTTTTTTTCTCTTTTTGCAATCTGTAGTCTAGGATTTTTCTAGTTACTAATGGGTGGTTGCAGCATGTGGCTTGGAGTCTTTCGTGGGTCCAAGAAATATCTTTGGAAACTACTAACATTTTTTTTTTGTAGGTTTGATTGTCCAAGGCTTTTTACTTTGAAACATTGTGCTTGTTGATTTCTAGATTAGAAAACACTTCAATTGGTGCACTAAAAAGAACATTTCTTGTGTTTGGGGTGGTAGGTGATTATGCTCTCACCTTGTGCAAACTAGGTGATCAGAAAACTAGATTCATCCATTTGTGTGTTTACCTTGACTCAATAATTGAAGTATCCTCTCCCCTTGCACACTTGTGTGATCTTGGGTGTAAGAGAAATGGTTATTGACTCTAGAATTTGGGCCTTCCTTGGTGGGAAAAGTACTCACCCCAAGGCGACTCAAACCAGCAATGGAGCTCTTTGGCTGAGTTATCCCCGACTGGTATATAAATGTGAATCTCAAGGGAAAGCCTAGGATTGCGAGTGCAGATGCGTCATACGAACCAATTAGTACTCCCCAAAACCTTGTTAAGCTTAGCCTCTTCAGGCTAGAGTTCCTCCTAAATGAATTTTAATCTTGTGCTCCATGTATGGCTACTTGAATGAGGGTCCTCAACTAAACACCTTTGTGTAGTAGCCAAAATCCTTTTATTTGCTAGTGGCAACAACGGTCGTTGTGAAGGCATCCACATCTTTGCATCTCTTAGTAGAGGTGATCAAGCTGCCATGGGAGTTTTATGGGGGTTGGAAACTTGGCTGGCCTAAGAAGTAGTGCACTGTAAGGGGGAGCCTGTGTAGCCAAGCTTCTGGATTCACACACTAAGAATATGCAGCTGGGGAAACCCACATGGAATCTATTGAATATTGTCCTATCCTAACCTAGGATCGTGTTTGTCTTCATTGTGCTTGTTTCAAAAGACAAAATATTGTGTTTTCTAAGTGTTTTCTAATATTCACACAAGACAAACATCACTCTCAAATCTGGAAACAAATAGTCAACATCAAATAACTCAAAATTTTGACCAAATTGCAAATAAATTAGACTTTTTGCTTCCTACACCGCATCTTCCGCAACGCATTCACTCTGATGTACCCCATTTTCCTTGTAGAACACTGCATTTGCTCTGTTAGGATGCATTTGTCTTGCAAAACACTGCACTTTTCTGTGTCAAACCACATTTTCTTTCCAAAACACCGCATTCGCGATACTGAACCACATTTTCTTTTTGTAGAGCCACAGTCACCATCTTGAGGTGCATTCATGACCTAGAATGACTCATTTGTTTGAAAAAAACAAAAACTTGTGTCAGACCATAAACCGAATTCAAATCTATCCAAACTGCCATCAAACATCTTTTTTTTAGTAGATCTTGTCAAAATCTAGATCAAAGAATTGCTCAAATTTCCCATTTTAGGTTGCATTTTACCCATACGTTCATCCTTGCAAAAATCTAGTTTCATCCTTAGGAATCATCATCTTCATTTTCAGTCCTTACATCCTCATTTCATTTTCATATTTTGGATTAGGAAACCTTGCCTCACTTTGCAAAATCTTAGTCTCCAAAATTAGGTTATCATTGGACTAGTCATCATTATCTTCTTTAGTCATTGTCCATTTGTGAGATCTTTCCAACTCAAAAGCCTATTTAGGAAACCTCACTTGTCACTTTCTCCTTGTCATTTAGTCCTTCAAACAAGTCCTTTGGTATTCCAAAATTGAGACATAGGTCAAGCATAGGGTGGTTAGGAAACTTCTTCCCAAATTATTTAGACCTTTACATTTGCATACCTTAGACATTCAAACCATCTTAGTCATCACCTTTCATATCTTATCCTTAAAAATCCAAATATATATATTGATCATAGTCCTCATTTAGCATCTAGACTCTGCATTGGTCATTTCCTTAGTCAACATTTTCATATTAGTCCTCATTGTCACCTTGGCATTTGACATCCCTTTTGACAATTTTATCACCTTGCATTGGCATTTCTCCAAAAATACAAAAAAATAGTATCATAACTTGCCACCTTAGTAATTAGTCATTTCCTTAGACAACATTGTCATATTACATCCCTTATTATCAAAAATCCAAAAAACATAGTCTTGCATTGTCATCCTTTATCAAAAGGACAAAAACATAGGCTAGCATCATCCTTGCATTCATTCCTCATCATCCTCATTTGAGCAATTCCATTTTATGGTGGAAACTAGGATTCAATGAAGGAGATGACAAATGGAAAACTTTCAATAATATTCCAACCCCAACATCACCAATAACACTTATGACACAAACCCAAATTGGACCTTTTTCGACCTGTTTAGCAACATGAATATACAATCTTCCATGAACATGCCATCCTCATCATATAATCCTTTTGAATCATTCATACATAGGGATGAACATGGACAAGTATTTGAGGAAGACCTAGAAGTCGCAGCCCAAAATCTAGATGCAGCCTCCTTTGTGGAGGAAATGGTCTTACATGATAGAGACATATATTTGGCCATACTTCTAAGTCAAGGGGCTAAATTTCCACATGTCTTTGACATTAACACTTTGAGACCAATGTCACCCAACCATAATTTCAACAATACAAACAACATTCCCCACTCTAGTCAACCTCAAAACGATATAAATAATGCTTTTGTTGGAGCTACTTCACAAACTCTTATAAGTACCATTAATGTCACCAACATTGACGCAACCAATCAAAACAATTTCAACTCAATCAATGCAACATATGTTGGAGGCATACCAACCATGTCACAAGCCATGCCACAACCAATGCCAACCATGTCACAAGCCATGTCACAATCAATGCCAACAATGTCCATAATATCATAACAATCAGTTGGAGCCACCTTTCGGTCCTCATTAATGGGGCCAAGCTCTTCAATTCCCCTATTTAGAGCTTCATCTAGTGCCATGGGTGCGTCCTCATCAAGACCTTTCATGGGTACCTCATTCAATCCTAGGGAGGAAGTAAACTACGTGTCTTTATTCAAGGACCCCAACCAAATATTAACATGTCATCACAATTTGACACCAATACCTCTCAAGGACCAAACATGAACATTCCTCATAGGAAATTCCAACAATTTGGGCAAGGAAATCCAAACACCTAACACATGGCATCATTTGGACATCAAAACATTCATGGTCAACATATTCCCAAAATTTCAACTCAAATGATTGGAGGGCACATTTTGACCTATTCATCACATATTCGCACCCATCAACAAGTCCCTAATCCAAACATTCAATACCAACAACATGCAAGCCGAAACACATCATACATGTCATAACAACACATCCCGCAACAAAACACTAACCTATTTTCACAACAAATGGGTACTCATGTCATATCTATCACTCCCATGTGTGATGCCACAAATAATCCTATAATTGATGCCTTGCAAGCTAAAGTAACGAGTTTAGAAAAGATCATAGAAAACATGCAAGCATCGACAAGAAGTCACACATGTCATATGACCTATCCCTATATCTATTCAACACAAATTTATACATGTCACCATTCCCTCCTGGCTATGTGGCACCCAACTTCACCAAGTACAAGGGAAAGATGGGTCCTATTGAACATATTCGAGAATTCACAACCAATTGCATGGACATTGCCTACAAATAGATTTACTTAATGAGACTTTTCTCTAAGAGTCTTATAGGACCTACACTTGGATGGTTCACCACCTGGAAAGGGATAAAAACATGGGATGAACTTAAAGATAGATTCATAAAGAATTATTCGTATAACATTGACATGGACACCTCCATCACTAGCCTATTCACTCTTACACAAGAAGACACTGGTGAAAATTTTATACCATTCTTCCAAAGATGGAGAAGCCTTGCAAGTCGCTGCCATATTGATATACCTAAAAGAGAAAAGGTCGATATGTTTGTTCAAACACTTGTAGGCCCACTAAAATATGGATTGCAAGTTCATTGCTGCTCAACATTCATAGACCTAGTCAAAAAGGGTGTCCAAGTTGAAAAATCCCTCAATGCTAAAGGAGAATTGAAATATGGTCCTAAAAACACAAATGCAAACCCACCAGTAGACAAAAACAAGTATTGGGTCAAAAATAAACATGTTACCAATGACGGTGTTGTTGACGCCAAGGCAGTGAATACCATAGGCCCAATGCTTTCCCTTAAAGGAACTCAACCACAAAACAAACCGATGACAACACTGACACCTCCTATCAATACCAATCCAAATAATCAAAACAATCAAAATCAAGGACAACCCAACAGATAAGACAATTCCCCAAAAGACGCACATATACTACCTTGGGAGAACCTATTGAGGATGTCCTTAAGAAACTCCTTCAAAATGGTCTCATTACATTTGAGGATCCTAACCCATATGACCCAGGGAAATTTAAACCATCATGGTGGGATGATAACACTTTCTGTGATTGCAATAGGGCTAAAGGGCATAAAACATCTTCTTGTCAACAACTAAAGAACATTGTCCAAGACCTTATTGAAAATTGACTAAATGAAGTGGGTGGACCACAATTTGCATCAAATGCAGACCATACTATTCATAAGAAACCATTGCAAGACCATGGTTCAAATAAATCCTCCCCATCAGGTCCTAAGAAAAACAATAATTTTGCCAATTATACACACATTTCCTTTGACTATTCTGGAGGAACCATCATAAATTGCATCTGGCCTACTAATGAATATGTCAATACCATCATAGTCAAAAGAGCACTCGAGTGTAATGCTACCACTTGAAGCGGAAAAATCACTATAGCTGGTTCTCCTCCATGGCAGCCAAAAATTACAATAGTTGGTCCATCTACAAAGCAATCACGATCAAACTCATCTACAAAATAGTTGCAACCTAAGAGTCAGTTTAATCTTATCGACCAACTAGGCAAGACCCCCGCGCAAATCTTCATACTGGAATTGCTTCGCATTTTGCCCGTACATAAGGCAATACTTGACAAGACCCTACATGATTCATTTGTCCCACAAGACATTGATGTCAACCGATTTGAAGCCATGGTGGGATACCTCACTACACCCCATCACCTAACATTTTTTGACCAAGACTATTCATCACAAAAGACCAACCATAATGATGCATTACACATTGAGATTTTCATCCATAAACACAAGGTCAGACGAGTTTTAGTAGATGGCGGAGTAGGACTGAATATATTCTCCTTAAAAGTGGCCAAGGCTCTAGGATTTTTTGATGCTTGCATAGACCCTACAAAGAGCATAGTCATAAAAGCATATGATGATGAAGAACGTTCTTCTTGAGGTTCCATCACTCTTCCCATCAAAGTTGGACCAATCATTGTTGAAACAACTTGCCAAGTCTTGGATCTAGAATTACTATATGACATCTTGCTCGGCCGACCATGGATTCACGCCCTCAAATTTGTTCCATCCACTTACCATCAATTCCTAAAGTTTCTTTTTAATGACACAAAAATAACCATATATGGATACCTCGATCCTTTTCAATATTGCACCAACTTGAGGGGTATTTTAGAATGTCAGGTGCCTATCAATCAGGAAGTTCCAAATTTCTCCAAATTTATTGATCCATCCACACTTGCATCATCATCCATGACCACTCCATCCACATCTTCTACCACACCGTCATCTTCCTCACTTCCTAAGGCTGAGTCCATTGTCAAGATCCAGGACCTAGGCTATGGAGAATTCAAACTGCATATGACATATTGTATCACAACAATACCCAAGTCTCCTAAGGTTTATGGTTGGTAGTGCTTCAAAATGGAACCTAAAGAGATTTTTAAGGTTCCTCCAAAAATAGTTTTTATAAAATGGGGAGACATGAACAACGAATACACTTCTGACATATCAGGATGGCTTTATAAAGAAATGGAAGACTTAACCCCATTACCAGTTAAGATATATGGCAAAGGATATGACATGATAAAGGCTAAAGGCTACGATGGAACTAGTGTCCTTGGTAGAAATAAAACTGGACAAAGAGAGTCAATAGAACCATTCAAACAACCAAATTATCTTGGGTTAGGGTACGGTCTACCTCGAAATGATGATCGATGTACTAGTGTGCTTTCAAGTGAGAGTGTGAATGCTTCAAAAGGCATTGAGACCATTGAGTAATCCCTCACTGAAACTAACTCCCATGAGTGGGAATATGGCTCCCAACAATCCCTAAGTGACTGTTGCCTTGATGACTTATTCCTTGAGCCTAGGGAACTTACCTCTGAACAAATATTTAAAATTGACACGGCTAACAATCTGAGGATCCCGAGGAAGCAAGAAAGCTAGGATATGCTCTTTGATTCAAAGAACAATGACAAATTTGAATCATATTCTAGTCCTATTAGCCATATTCCTAACCTTTCTACCCAACCACCTAAACTTAATGACTGTCATTATGATTCACCTGAATTGCCACATGACACTACCAACCCCAATGATAGTCCTTTTGTCCCTTATTTTGACAATGAGTATGAGTCAAGTGAGGGAGAATATTCGATAGAATCCGATTGGGAATTGGATGATGACAACTTCATTTTCAATATCTTCGAATCTGTTTGCATGCTTTCTGTGTCCTCACTGCCATTCACTAATACTGATGATGGCATCTCCTTAGTCTATCCACAACTTATTGATTGGGACCAACAAGGCCCACCAATCATGGACATATTTTAGAATGATGAGGCCATTGCAGAATTCATGAGGCTCTACGAAGGTATACCAAATGGTGATCACAAGGCTGGATTTGCTATTTACTTAGATTGTGCAGCCTACTTTGGGGAGACTGCTCTGTCCTCTAATCAAAAAATGAAAAGTAAAACTAAAATAAAAAATGAAACGTCTTTAGGTGAAAACCAAAAGGCACCTTTTGATGACAAAAAAGTAAAAATAAAGGACATATCTACGGGTGAAAACCTCTCTGAGGCGCCCAAAGATGGAGGGTTGGATTTTATTCCCGTGACTCAAGAGAAATCAACAATGCTCATAGAGGATACCATAGAAGTCAACATATCAACCACAAAAGATCCTAAAATGGTCCTCTTTGCGGCATCCTTGAAAGAAGAAGACAAACTGGAGTTTCACAAATTCTTTATAGACTGGAAAGTTAATTTTGCATGGTCATATACCGATATGCCCGGGTTAGATCCAGAATTAGTTTTGCACCATTTTCCACTACTGCTAGATGCTAAACTAGTAAAAAAAAAATGTGCAAAATGCATCCTTAGATCGCTCTGTTAGTCAAGGCTGAAGTCAAGAAACTGCTAGACGGGGGATTCATACGGTTTATCAACTATGCTAAATGGATATCCAATCTTGTACTAGTAACCAAGCCAAATGGTCAAATCTGCATCTACATAGATTTTAAAGAATTAAACAAGGCATGTCCAAAAGATGACTTTCCATTTCCTAACATAGATATCATAGTGGACCTCACAGCAGGATACGAGATGTTGTCCCTCATGGACGGTTTCTCAAGTTATAATTAGATTCGTATTACCCCCGAAGATCAACATAAAATAACATTCACTTGTCCTTGGGGTACATATTGCTGGAATGTGATGATGCCTTTTGGTCTTAAGAATGCAAGCACCACGTATTAGAGAGCCATGATGACAATATTCCATGACATGATGTACAAAGTAATGGAAGATTACGTGGATGACCTTTTGGCTAAATCTTTGACAAGAAAAGATCGTTTGAATGTGTTAGAAAATTTTTTCGAGAGACTAGAGGAATATAAGGTCTTCTTGAATCCAAAGAAATGTGTCTTTGGTGTTACATCTGGCAAGCTTTTGGGATACATAGTTTCTCGAAAGGGCATTGAGGTTGATCTAGCCAAAGTGAAAACAATATTAGACATGCCCCCTCCAAGAGGGATAAGTGAACTTAGGACATTAAAAGGCAGGATACAATCCATCAGACACTTTATAGCACAATTGGCTGACAAATTTCAACCATTTTAGTATCTTCTGCACAAAGGCATTCCCTTTGTGTGGACAGATAAATGTCAGAAGGCCTTTCAACTAATAAAATATTATCTTTTGTTGCCACCTGTTCAAGTGCCACCTATCGAAGAGAAACCTTTGATTTTGTATGTTTCAGCAATAACTTTAGCACTAGAGGCATTATTGGCATACAATGACCATGAATAAAATGAAAAGGCCATATATTACATCAGTCGAACACTGGTTGGATACGAATTAAATTACATGGCCATTGAATGTGCATGCCTAACAGTTTTCTTTGTTGCTAAAAAGTTAAGGCATTATATGTTGAATCATTGGACACAATTGGTAGCAAAGATCAACCCCTTAAAATATCTCTTGAGTCGCACAACACTGACAGGACGTCTAGAAAAATGGGTCATGATCTTGAGTGAATATGACATTCAATATGTGGAACAAAAGGCCATAAAAGGACAAGTGATAGCAGACCAAATGGAAGATGCACCTATACAAAGTGATCATCCATTAGTGGCAAAATTTCTAGATGAATTCATATTCCATACAGAACCTAAGTCACCTTGGAGGCTTTATTTTGATGGGTCACATACTAGTCATGGCTCGGGGGAGAGAATATTGTTTATCACTCCACAAGGAGACTCTATCCCCAAGTCATTCTGCATAGCTTTCCCATGTACAAAAAATGTGGTGGAATACAAAGCACTTGTGATAGGACTCATAATGGAAATAGAATAGAAAATCAAGACACTTCACATCTATGGAGATTCGCAGTTAGTCATTAATGAAGTCAATGATAACTATGATACCAAGGACGAGAAATTAATGTTTGACATATTTTCACATGTTGATTTTTGAACAAATTCCAAGAGCACAAAATAAGGTAGCAGACATGATGGCTACAATTGGCTCTCTCCTAGACATCCCAAGTAATGTGCCACAACTTGAATTCTTGGTCGAACAACTGTTAGTCCCAGCATATGATATCCCTGAATTAGAGATGGTATGCGAGCTTGTTGGTCCTGATTCTCCCTAGTATCAAGACATTTATGACTATCTTAAGTCCCAAACCCTTCCTCCCAACCTATCCAACAACTAGCAAAAGTCCTTTATTTGAAAAGTCGCCCGATACACCATCATCAATGACACCCTTTACTGTCGTAGCTTTAACAACACCCTTCTTTGATGTCTCAACACTAATGAAGCATGCAAAACCTTATGGGAAGTACATGAGGGTATATGTGGGTCTCATTCAAGTGGCCCCACCCTAGCCAAGAAGATAACTAGACTTGGGTATTATTGGCCGACCATTGAGAAAGACACCCTTGAGTTTGTCAAGACTAGTCACCAATTTCAGATACATAGTGATTTAATTCATGCTTTAGCACAAGTACTCTGGCCAATTACATCTCCATGGCCCTTTTCACAATGGGGACTCAACCTCATGGGAAAGATCCATCCTACCTCATCCAATGGCCACAAGTTCATCGTCACCGCCATTGAGTATTTTACTAAGTGGATCAAAGCCATCCCCCTTACATATGTAACCAGAATTTTTTTTTCCAAATTCATTCTTAACTACATCATTTGTTGGTATGGTATTCCACATTCTATCATCACAAACAATGGATGTTCGTTCAAAAATCAAGACGTTTGTGAGTTATGTGAGCGATTCCATATCCAACATCATTTCTCTATGCCATACTAGATGCAAGGAAATGGTCAAGCTAAGGAATCCAATAAAACCATCCTTAAAATTCTCAAAAAGATTGTCAATGACGTTGGTCGTGACTGGAACATCCAACTTAACCCTACTCTGTGGGCTTACCACACTAGTATCTGCACACCTATAGGAGCCACTCCATTTTCCCTAGTCTTTGGAGTTGAAGCCATATTTCCATCAAGGTTGAAATTCCATCCCTAAGAGTCTCCATGAAGGGTTTGATAGATGATGAAGAGTACAAACAGTCACAACTACACAAGCTGGATATGTTAGATGAAAGAAGACAAAATTCCTTGAACCATCTACAAAAATATCATAATAGGTTCTATTGAAATTACAACAAAAGATTCATGGTCAGGAAGCTCGACATTGGTGATTTAGTCCTTATGTAGAATCCAAAGAATCAAGCTGATAGAGAAAAACTTTGCAAGTTTGAGTCAAATTGGTTGGGTCCTTACATCATCATATCCTCTTTTGGTTCTGGAGCATATCATTTAGCTACTCCAGATGGAGAACAATTGACAGAGCCTATCAATAGTCTTCACCTTCACAAGTTCTATGCATAGCATCAGAAAGTCAGGTTGAAAACCTAAAAAAAAAATGAAAAATATAAACAATCATCACCCTGATGAAAACTTGGAAAATAGGCATCTTGGTGACACCAAAAAAACAATAAATTGATAAAATAGTAAAGAGAAATAATTTTTCCAAAAGTAAAACCTGGTAAATAGACGCTTTGGTAAGTACCATGGTGAAAACCTAGCAAACAAGCACCATGTGTAGTCGGTCATTGCTCTAAAATCTATTGTCACTCTATCTACCTTATTCCATAATAAACTCACTTTTTTGACATCATCTTGACATCCATAACAAAAACCCCGTCATTTCTCCCATGGCTGATAATGATTGGCATTAAGTCCTACATATTGCTCATCCATTCGTCACCTGCACATGTTCTTTTTGCATCCATCCAAATGGCTAGTCCTAGACCTGACTAGGGGAACAATCTTATCATGTGACTATAGTGGGCATTGCACATGGTCTCGACAATCAAAAAAGTCCTAAAAAAATCATAAAAAATCATAAAAAGTCCCGAAAAAATCCTAAAATTCATAAAAAGTCCTGAAAAAATCATAAAAATCATAAAAAGTCCTAAAAAAATCCTAAAAATTGAAAAACGTCCTAAAGAAAATCCAAAAATAGAGTCATTTCTTGTCAAGTCCGTCAAGTCAGTCAGTCTTGGTCATTTGTCTAAACTTCATTGTCTCTGCGTATTTGCTACGTAGGCAAGGCTCACCTTCAAGCCCCCAAGACATTAGGTCAATCCTTTTAGGTTTGTCAAAATAAATCATGACTAAATCTTTGATTATCAAGACAAATTCATTGGTTGTGTCGAACTATGAGGCCCCTGACTATATGACGTAGGCAAGGCCATCTATTAATGAGCCCTTGAGGCTGCACTAGGTCAATCCATTAGGGTTCATGACATTGCACTGGCACATGCATCAAAAGTCTTCAAGTCAAACAAGTCATTTCAAACGTAATCAATTTCTGTCAAAACAAATCAAACTCAGTCAAACATAGTCAAACAGTCAACTCTTGGTTATTTTTCAAATGTGTCCTTCTGAAGAACAACCTCTGTCATTTATACCTTAGGATGTGTCCTTCCTAGGTATTGTCACTATCATCTAGCATTTTGGGGGATCCTCTTGACATTTAAGGATTGATCCTCTTGACATTGACATCATTCAAGATGTGTCCTTCCTAAATTTGACACCCTTGACATTTGGGAAAAAAATGGAAAACCTCGACAAACTCGACACCTTTGGCATCTGACATGATGACATCCTTGACATTCAGAAAATTTGGCACCTTTGGCATCTTGACATCGTCAAAACCTGACATCTTGACATTAAAACACCTGGCATTCAAACACACTTGAAAAACACTAGGCATTCTGTCTTTTGATTTTTCATCATGTCACTAGTTTCTCCACAAGGTCTTGACAACACGATTTAGAGAAGCAACGATGTCTCATGATGATTGTCTTATTTTGTCTTTGGCTTTTTCATCATGTTACTAGTTTCTCAGCGATGTCCTGACAATAGGATTTAGACAAGCATCGACGTATCATGATGATTGTCTTGTCTTGTATTTTTTGGAAGTCATGTTCCTAGTTCCTCAAGGATGTCCTAACAATGGGATTTAGAGGAGCAACGACATGTCATGACTTGTCTTTCTTGTCTCTTCATGCTTGTGGTTGGTTATGAAAAAAAGATTGGGGCAACCATGCTCTTGCTATGAGTCATGATCAACCTTGTATGTGACTACTTGTCTTATGTGATGGTACGACCTTGGACAGCTTGATCTATGTCATATCATAGTGTTTTTTGGCCATTACAATGATCCACCCAATGATGATTAAGAGAAAAAATTATTAATGTCCTACAACAATATGTTGAAGGATTTGGTCTTCGCACTTTCATCTCCTTTTGTCTTGTCATCCTGTCTCGTCCATCTCACGATGATATACTATAACACACAAAAATAAAAGTGCATACATGATCATATAGGCATTGCATTAGGTCCACATATATATATCATTTACATCATTAAAACCATAAACATTGCTTCACATATTGCATCATACATACATAGTCATACATTGACATTATCATAACCATGGCGTCCATTCAAATAAATACATTATGCATATCATCATCATCCATAACATAACATCATCATGACATATAAATAAAAATAACATTACTATGGCATCACATCATAACCATCATCAATGCATACATGACATGGCATATAAATAACATCACCATAGGAATCAAAAATACATAAGTCACATAGGCATCACATGGTAATCATAACTGCATCATCATAATCATCATCACATAGACAAATCATAATGCATAAATCAAATCATCATCATGGCACATATAGGCCGCATCAAAACTACATCATATATATCAGCTCAAAAACAATGTCACAGGGTAGAGTCATGAGATATCCCAAAAATACGAGCTCACTGGCTCGATGGTCAAAATATAAATAACATATGTTTCTACAATGTCCTAAAGCAAGATAATAAATAAATAGGGCTATGATGTGCTCTCCTCATCCCCTCAAGGAGAAGATCTGGGAGACCCATGCTCTGTTAGAGGAATGAATTCCATCATGGTAACTGTCACCTATGCCTATGATGCTGAAGGATTTGTCATCGTGGCCTCCACCTGTGACACTAACAAAATGGCTACTGATGGCTGCACTGATACTGAAGCTGAGGGATCTATCACTGGAGGCTGGCTATGTGAGGAGCTATGCTCTAATCCAGAAGACCTATGATTGTGCCCCGATCTATGACTCGAGGCATGCCTGTGGAAATGGCTAGATTTGTGCCTTGATGATTGCCCTGAGGAAGTGAAACCTCTTGCACTACTCTGGCTGCCACTACTAGTCTCTGACCTATTGTTGATGCCTATCCTCGTCTATGTCTATGTTAGACTAGGGTCTCTCCTTTCAAGTGACACCACCTACTCATATAATAACCTATATCATCCAAGATGGGTGCTCACCCTAGGAAACTCTCATGCCATATCTGTTGATCATCCTATACACATCCATGCAAACTCTATGCACCACTAAGTTGCCTCCTACTGGCAGATCAGTACCTGATCTTGCTCTACTCTGACTACCTCTAGCTCAGCCTGCAAATCCCGAACCTATGTTGTGCTCTCATCCAACCTCCTCTACAAGTCCACCACCCTCTAATCTGTCATTGTGTCATGTGGAAGTGGTGATCCAAATGATATCTCCTCCTCTCCCTTAACCATCCTCCAACTCAATAGCCACTCTGCCTCATTAATGGCATCATCATCTCTGCCATCATCTTCCTCCTATGCGTCCTCCTCTATACTGACTCCCTCATCCCACAAAATCTCAACCTCCACCTCAACCTCCTACCAGACCTCCTCCTGTCCAACCTCTTGGTCCTCTTTGGTCTCCTCCTCCTACTCCTATCTTGGCCCCTCCTCCTCTCTCTCCTCCTCCTCATCTGCCTTGGGGATAATTACTAAGGGCACTCATCTACATGTTGTCATACCCTCTCGGCCTACCTCCCACCGTCTCTCCTCCACCTCCTGCCATTCCCTCTATCATCTATGTCATCTTTATCTCTCCCTTCACCCCTACCTCTGTCTCTTTCTCCATCCCTCCCTCGACCTCTACCTCTCCCCTTGTCTCTAGCTATTCCACCTCGACCACCCTATTCCACACGTGGTATAACTGACCTCCTATCAATCGGTGCTAGCCCTTCTGGATCTGTCGATGGAACTGGACGATGCATCTACCACTATAAGTCATAATTGGTTGTAGTCCCTAGATCTACCACTCCACCCTCCATCTCATTGCTATGCTTCCATCCCATCAATCTACTACTCTGCAAATGGTACAAAAATTGACGGACCCCAAGCTGACTCTCTGGACAATCTGGCATACTCAGCTATGACTACTGGAACACCCTACTACTCACCTAACTACCATAAAAATATTTGTGGCATGTACATCTCAATGATCAGCTGACTCTACACCATCCTTCCAATCAAATATCAGAACTGTCAGCAAAAACTGAGATGATCATCCTCACCCTCCCACTATCCACAATCCTTGTATGGCCTCCAAATGAATGGCATCATGGTATTGATTCGATGATGCCACCAACCTGTCTCACCAACTCTAGTTTTTTGTAAGGCACTGACATAATAGTAAACATATGGCATGCCATCTTCTAGTTGTGGTCTCTGGATCAAAGATCAAAAAATAGCAACATGCTCCCATGCCCAAATCATCAGGAGTGTCATCCCGCACCCAATGCTTTGTGTTCTCCCATAAGCTACCTCATGGAGTTGATGATATAGCATACCAAGTAAGCAAGGCCCCTAGGCATAAACGGTCTTGTCCCATCTCATCCCGACCAGAACATATCCCCAGCCAAAGGGAAATCCATGTCCTCGGAAATCTAGAATCAATAGCCCGCCAATCAAAGTCACAAGTAAAGCATCAAATCGTCCATAATGCTCCACCATAAACTCCCAATGGATCTCATATCCCTCGATCCCTAGCCCTGCACCCGTGATCATGATAATACGTTGTGAATGTCTGGTACCCGTGTTGTGGTTCATATATGATCTTCTCTCCTCAGATTGATAGGCACAGAATACGGTACACATCCTCGAGAGTCACAGTAGCCTCTCCTATTGGCAAGTGGAAAGAACAAGTCTCTGAATTCCATCTCTCACACAATGCAGTCAGCAGTCCCCTATTTTCCTGGATAATGGGCATATAGGTGACGTAATAGAGACCAAGCCGCATCAATCGTCATCACTCCCTATCATTCAATTGGTCTCAGAATTTGTTGGTCGATAGTCTGCTCTCACGTGTATAGATGGGTGCTAACTGTCTCTGCACATGGAAAAAAATGTGTCAACATCTTATGGAAAATCATTATTATCATTTGTTCAATCTAAAATCATTCAAAATTTGAAGTAAAAAAAAGTCAACATTGGTCAAAGTCAAAGTAAAATGCATCGTGTTGACTTCTTTTTCATCGTGAAAAGGTGTTTGTGTCACTCTGTACTTCAATTGCATCTTGATCCAGTGATTAAATCATTCTGGCTCATGTTTGCATCACAATAGTGCTTGTGTCGCAACTTTGGGCATATGAGTCATGCAGTTCATATGCATCATTTTATTTCGCAAATGCGTTGCACCTTGTCAAATGTGACGTTACACCTCTTGATTGTGGTGCAATTTTGCAAATGCATCGCACAATTTTGTGAATGTGTCACACATTCATGCACTATTCTTATAACCCTTTGCATTTGCATCGCGACGCAAAAAATACGTTGAATGTGAACATGAATGCGGCTTACGCGCACACATATGCATCATAGAGCATTCGTTCTTGACCCTAAAACCCTAAAAATGACATGTAAAACAATAAAATCACAAAGCGAGTTAGGGGTACAGATCACTGGCTCTGAGTCCTCTGGCCACTTGTAAGTCCGCACAATCTCCCCATGATGCTTGGTCACTGGAATCACCATCGTCGCTAACATCCTCCTCACTCTAAGCTCTCAAAATAACTAAGGTAAAAAGTGAAAATGAATTGACTTTTACCCCATTTTCAACTTATTTATAAGGTCAAAATGGCAGTTGTCACCCCTTTTATTACTAGAGGCTCTTTTGACCAATTTTAACCACCTCTTTAGCTGCCTTAAACTCCTCAAAAATCGAAACCGTCTGTGCCATTGCCTTTCTGGTCATTAAATGAACTAATTGGGACACTTTCCAAAAAAATTTGTCACCAGTCCAAATTTTGAAAATTTTCTCAAGGGGGCATAGATACTCCATACCTTCGTTGGGGCATGAATTTGATTTATTTTCTTTGTCACAATGCGACAAGCTACATTATGACAAAGAAGGGAAAAATGTAGACACAGAAAAATGGCCTAGGCCTACAAGCTCTATTTTTCCATCTTTTCTTTATGTCCTTGGTCCACTTTTGAATATTAATTAAATAATTCATAATTATTTAATTAATTAATGTCCTTTTATTCTTCCTAATTATTAAATAAATAAATTTTATTTATTTATTTAATAAGTCACTAATTTTGAAAGTCTTCTCATAATTAAATAGATTCTTTAATTTATTTAATTATTGGTCACCTTCCCTAATTAAATAATTATTTTAATTATTTAATTATCTTATTTTGGCATTTCCCTCTTTTTAGTAAATAATTAAAATTAATTATTTACTATCATGTGACCCCACCTTTTGAATTAAAATTAATTTTTAATTCAAAATAGTCTCTTTCCTCCAAAAAATAAATCAAATTAATGTCTATTATTATTTGATTTTTCAGCCACCTCTTTTTATGTGCCAGTCTTATCTATTGTCACATGCATTGTCCACCCTTGATTTTATTTTCTAAAACTCAATCTTATTCATTCATTTCAAATATGACCTAATGTTTCCCTAACCCTAATTATGGGTTGTCAAATTGAATCTTGTCCATCGATTCTAGGGCACTTGTCAACTTTTAATCTTGGCCATTCCCTCAAAACTGCATTTTCTATAAAATGGCAATCTTGGTCTCATTTGTCATCTCATGCAATCTTGTCTTTGTCATCTCATGTCATCTTGAAGCTCTTGCACTATTGTCATACTCTTGCATTATTGTCATTTTGTCATAGGCACATTTACATTTCATTTAGCATATTGTAGATACTTACTAATTGCATGTTAGCATAGTATTGCATTTAGTCTTTCAAATCCTTCAACATTTGCTTAGGGCTTGTCATTGTCATCATATTTCTCACATCAAATCTGAGGGCAACATCATATTTGTAGAAAATTGAGAAGGTGTAATGGAGTCTAGCCATGTAGATTGAAAACATTTGGTGAGATATTTCATTTTGTTTTCATGTTTCTCCTTTGCACTTCATTATTACTTTGGGTTTTTATGTTTATGCATTAGATCTACTAACCCTAGGATAATTTCCCATAGTTACAGTTTTAGTAGTGGAGGTGGCTTTGGTGGAGGCCCTATCAGTGGTGGTGGCTCCAGCGGCAGTCACCAAAGTGGCTCCAATGGCAGTCACGATAGTGGCTCCAGAGGTGGTTCTAGGGGCATGGTTATGGAGGCTCCACTGGTCCTTTGTTATCTAATAACCCCATTTTGAATTTCCTACTCTAGAATATGGGTCGTATGCAAAACTAGCTGGCAAGTCTCTCCTAGGCGTCGACCCAACCTATCTTTCAACCCTTTTTCTAACATAACCCATTTTGGTAGCAATCCTAAGTACTCCCTTCCCACAAGGAATGCAAATTCCTAAATTTGAGAAATATGGGAGAAAAGGGGACCCGCAAACACATGTGCCTACCTTTAATGCCATGTTTACAAACTTCTTCCATTATGATGCGTTGATGGAAAAATTATTTCCTCGATCTCTTAAGGATACAACACTTGAGTGGTACTATTTCTTACTTGAAAATTCTATTTTCTCATTTGATTAACTTGTAAATCAGATTCTCCGACAGTTCTAAGCCAACATCGGACCAAAGATGAACTTTTCGATCTCATTTGATGCAATCAAGGGGATAACAAGAAGATGACTGATTTTATAGAACGATATCAAGCGCTCTTTTCTCAGATCTCGTACCCACTACTCGATTCTAATGTGTAGAAGGTGTTTATAGTGACCTACAAAGGCCATGGTAGGAAAATTTTTCCCTTATGAAATACCCCTCTTTCACGCATCTATGTGTGGGATTACTAGAATATCAACAGATGGTAGTATAGTTCAGGGGATCCTCCTCGCACTCCCGTTCAAAAGGAAAATCTATTGTATGAATCTCAAGAAAAGGTAGGGCTATTGCAAATGTAGTAGCTGCAACAAATGATAACAGCCTTAGTTGCTAAAGGATAAGATCATAACCTTGGAGAACCCTCAACCTCTCAAGGAAACCTTACCTTGATTGGTACGATGCAAATATCTTTTTTAGTACCATCGAGTCAATGGACATGATACTGAACACTGTATGTGCTTGCCTCACAAGATACAAAACTACATCAAGGATGGCACTATTTATCTCGATGCAAGTAATCAAAATTCAAATAATTCGATGGTGAAATAAAATAATGAGTTGCAAATATGCACAGACCCATTTTCGTCACATTCTGCTTGTGATAGGTTGAATGTGAGCGTTAGAAAATGAGCAGCAAGTAAAAGAGTGCAAATAAACACCAAAACAACCTACACTTCAAGATTGTCCTAAGTTGGAAACAAAACAAGATAAAAAGCAACGAAATAGAACCTTATACCTTGCGTTGAGTCGATCCTTTGGTTGGCCCTTCGATCTTGGATGTGTATGCTCCTTTGATGGAAAGTAGAGGATATGAAGATGGAAATAATGCTTGGCATCATGAAAATGGCTAAGTGTTGGTTGAGAAACAAAATTGCAAGAGTTTGGCTAGCACAAATGATCTCCCCAAAATGAGAGAAAAGAGGGGGTATTTATAGGAATTTTGAGAATTCCTAGGGGAAATGGATGGTCAAGATTGATCCACCAAATATCAAGATGTAGGGCTAAGGTGAGTTGAGAACTCACAAGCCCTCACATCTTGACATGTGGCATGTGAGATAGCCCTAAAAGGTGAAGTGGACATGAGGTGGAAGGAGAAGGACATGACATGGAGAGGGGTACAAAGTACCTTGGGATTGGACAAGATCTCCTCATAAAGGAGGTCCTTGTCCCCATGTGGGTGAGAGGACAAGTGGGGAATTAAAAATTCCTCAAATATTCTCATGGGGATGAGAGAAAGAATAAACAATGAATAGAGGACATGTGGGAAGAAGTGAAGGAATTAAAAATTCCTTTTGGGTGCCTTGGGGGATTAAAAGGTGAATTAGAAATTCACATGGGGGAGGGAGATGCCTTGCCCAAAAGGAGAAAGCCTTTAATAAGGTTGACTCAATGACATATGCCATAAATAGGATGAGGATTAGGTTAGGCTAACCAAATGATTAGAGTTGTGCAAGTACTCAATTAGATGGACTAATGACTCATTAGAAGCAAGTGGAAATTATGGAGGATGTGACCTTAATGATGATTAAGGGTGTGCACATGCTAACCTTGGTTAATTAGAAGAAGATGAGGTAATTAAAATGGATTAGGGACCAACTTGCAAAAGTTGGAGGATGTGACCATGAGAGAGAAAAGAGGAATTAAAAATGAATTTTAGTTTAAAGGGGAATATGACTAAATTAAATAAAAGGGAATATTTATTCAATTTAGAGGAGGAAGAGGGGAAAAATATTAAATTAAATACTTTAGGACCTTTGTGCAAGATGCAGGGTATTAATTAAACAACTGGTTTAATTAATATTGACAGAGGGGATGAGGAACCAGATGAATAAGGAGATGTGTTTGATCATATGGAGGTGATCAAATTGGACGTCTACATTTTTCCCCTCTTCGAAATACTATTAGACTAATAGGGTTTCAAAGAAAAACAGAATGTAGATGACTCTGTAGAGGAAGAGACCAGAAAAGGAGATGCCCCAGCATGGGGGAGTGCGCGTGAGTTGCCCCGAATGGAGGGAATGCAGAGAGGATGCCCCAGTCAAGCAAAGGTAGGTTTAGAGCGATGGGTTAGGAGGGAATGGTAAGGTATGCCCCCTCGAGAAGGGGGACAGGGGAGGAAAAGGGAGCCCCGGTCAACTTCTCGAAAGTATAGAGTGGTATGTGTTGTTGGAAAGAGCAAGGAAAAACGAGAAGAACGGCGCTTGAACGAAGTCAATCGAACAAACGGTGTGCAAATGGCTGCCCCGGGAAGAAAGAGGTTGGCTGAATTAATCAGATGAATTTTTGGTTAAAAAAAGGAAAAAAAAGACCATGAGGTGAAAATGGAGGGAAAAAGGTGAAAAGGGATAAAAGGTAATTGTGAACTAACCTTGGGCCCATTGTGATAGCTGGCAAGTGGAGAAGGAGGAGAGGAAGAGAAAGGCGGCGAGCGAGAGTGGACACCATGCCGGAGTACGACAGTGACGTCATTTACCGGGCGGATGAGAGACGGATATTTTTCACCCATTGCGCCGTACCCCGCCAGGTTATCTCAAAACCGAACTTTGTGTTTTTAATCATTTATGCACATATTTTCAAAAAATAAAAACATGGGTTTTTTTTGGGGCATCAAAAGGTCAAATGGGTAGGGAAAAAATTTTGACTGCTACCTCAGTTTGCGTGCTAGAGGGGGAGAAAAGGGGGGGCCACGGCTAGTCCGCCACCGCCGGCGAGCCAGCCCGCCACCGCAGGGGTGGACGGGTCCGTCACACGTAAGGGGTTAATTTGAATCCGGGCCGGCAAGCAAAGGAGGAGGGAGGAGGGGGATGGGGGGGAAGGGGATGGTTAGGGGGTAAGGAGGGGAAGGGGATGGGTGGAAGGGATGGGGAAGGAGGGAGATGGGATGGGGCAGGATAGGGGGGAGAGGAGGGGAGGAGATGGGTGGAAGGATGGGGAAGGGAAGGCTAATGGGTGGATGGGGGGAAGGGGATGGGTGGAAGGATGGGGAAGGAGCGGGATGGGTGGATGGGGGGAAGGGGATGGTAGGGGGGAAGGAAGGGGATGGATGGGGTAGACAGGGGCTAGGGGGGGTGTGGGAGGGAGATGGGTGAAGGGTGATGGGGAAGGGAGGGGGGATGGGGTGGATGGGGGAAAGGGGATGGGGAGAAGGGGATGGGATGGGGTAGGCTAGGGGAGGGGAGGGGCGATGATGGGTAAGGGGGTAGATGGGTGGCGAGGGTAGGAGGTTAAGGGAAAACGAAATGAGGAGACGGACTGGGGCAGGACAGGGAACCGGGCAGTGGCGCCCAGGGCTGACGGACGGGGCAGGACAGGGGGAGGAGGATAAAATGACGGAAGTAATGTGGACGGAAGCAGGATTCCTGAGACGGCGGACGGGGTAAATGGGACGAGGCTGAATGCAGACGGACGGGGCATATGACAGTGACTGAGGGACGGATGATCAGCAGGGCAGCAGGACGGGCAGATGGGCAGCGTGTCAATGAAAACCAAATGGAGGAGACCTGACAGCAGTGACAGGTCCCAAGAGGTTAAAATGAAATGATCTGGGACCTGTGACAGGTGATGGGCAATGGATCCAAAATGTGACCATGAATGGAATGATGAGACGACGGGCAGGATTGTGCTAAATGAGTGGACGAAATGACCAATGAAATGATGATTGTGACTATGACTGATGACGTAAAATAAATGATGAACCACAGAACGAAAACGATCAAACATAAGTTTTTTTGCATGTGCAGAAAACAGGGATTCTGCGCATTCGAGAGAGGCAATCGGAGGTACTGAGGAGATGCATGGTGAGGATGACTGGGGAGGATCATCAGAGGCTAGCGGAGGTAGGATTATTTCACATTCTGACATATCCCATAATCAAGGACCATGGGGCCATGTTGACTGCTTTGATAGAGCGATGGGATTCAGTGACATCGATGTTTCACCTACCGACAGGGGAGATGACGGTGACGCTAGAGGACATGTGGCAGATTCTGAGGCTCCCGATATCAGGGCTCCCGATTAGCGAGTGTTGGTGAGAGAAGGAGGCGCTGGAGGAATCTGTGCGCGTGGTGTTTGGTAGTGACGAGCTACCAGTGGAGCGGGGGCAGTTAGATGTGGACAGGATGGTGGGATGCGGGGTGTCGGTACTATCGATGTACCTGGCTGGGCTGATTGGTGGTATACTACTGCCAGACCGAGGTGGTCAGTATTTGCCTATGAGGTCAGTGGAGGTGATTCGACATATCATCGAGGGCTGGGAGGGACAGTTTGCGTGGGGGACGTGCATATTAGTCCAGCTATATCAGGACATGCACATGATTTGTTACAAAAAATTGTTGAGTGTGATACATGTGACATTACTACAGGTGTGGGTCTGGGAGCATATCCGCGTTACCAGGCTGACTATGGTGAGGGTGGGGGAGCAGGATGACATGTAGCCTATAGCTTGGTGGTGGGGAGCAGAGGCAGGGACACTAGTGCGGTATCGAGAGGTGTAGGAGGTGGACGTATGGAGGAGGTAGTTTGATGATGTACAAGCAGTAGATATAGTGTGGATGCCATATATGATCCGATGATTCAGGGGGTGGTCGAGGGAGGAGGAGCTGCACAGTGGTTATTTCTTCACGCGATGCTATATTATTGCGAGCAGGCCATACATAGTGGAGCTGCACCGACTAGATCAGGTGACAAGACAGTTCGGGGTTAGACAGGATATTCCAGCAGGTCGACTGAGGTTTGCACGACAGGTACGGGAGCGACCATGGGGAGCCAGGCTGAATTTGTGCAACATCTAGAGTGACATTGAGAGACTGGTGTTCAAACCCTATCCGTATAGGCGAGAGGGGCCACGAGATGTATGGACGACAGCGCGATATGAGGAGTGGTTTAGGTGACATCCAGTGGAGCGGATTACACTAGCTATGCCGATTGAGGAGACATGAGGATTTGGGTCAGAGGACGAGAGGCGAGGGTGGGTGATTAGGCTGCCCAGACTGCCGAGGGGGGACAAAGGAGGACAAGGAGCACAGGAGCAGGTGATAGGCAAGCGAAGGAGGTTACGACAGCGGAGGGGTTAGGGAGGAGACAGAGCAGAGGGGGTAGGGGCTGAGACTGAGGAGGTGAGAGGGGTTGGGGCCGATGAGGCAGAGGTGAGGAGGCTGAGAGTCTGAGGAGGATCACAGGGTACATAGGGTGAGGCCAGCGGGGCGAGGGGGGAGGAGATGGCAGAGGATGAGGTTGAGGAGGGGGCAGAGGATGAGGCCGAGGAGGTGATGGAGAGGAGGCCGAGAGCCCGAGGGCAGAGTCAATAGGAGAAGAGGCCGAGAGCCCGAGGAGGAGAGTCACAGGAGAGGAGGTCGAGAGCCCAAGGAGGGGAGTCACAGGGGATACAGGGTGAGGCCAGCAGGGCTGGAGGGGAGGAGGTTGGACAGGAGACAGCCAAGACTACTAGCAGGCCGGAGGCAAATAGAGCCAGAGAGGAGAGAGACAAAGACCTAGGAGGGCAGTCAGGGAAAGAGACAGCCAGAGAGGAGGAGGCATATGGAGCCTAGAAGGAGATGGATAGAGACCTAGGAGGACAGGGGGACAGGAGACAGCCGGGGGAGAGGAGACATATGGAGCCCAGGAGGAGATGGACGGAGACCTAGGAGGGCAGGGAGGGCAGGAGACAGCTGGAGGAGAGGAGACATATGAAGCCCGAGAGGAGATGGACAAAGACTTAGGAGGACAAGGGGGACAAGAGACAACCGGAGGAGAGGAGACATATGGGGTCCGAGAGGAGATGGACGGAGACCTAGGAGGACAGGGGGGACAGGAGACAGCTGGGGCTAGCGGAGGACAGCCACAGCAAGGAGCTCCTGGGGTGATAGATTTGGATGAGATGGAGAGTGAGGGGTACTCAGCCAAGAGTGAGGGATATCATCCGCGGGAGATGGAGATTGACTCAGATGTGCATGATGTAGCACCGATAGACGCAATGCCACCCACAGGGGAGGATCCAGTGGCGGTGTTGAGAGAGACAGTGGAGAGGCTACAACGAAGCGAGCAGCGGGTGCGAGAGGAAGGGGCAGAGCAGATCGCAGTAGAGGCAGAGAGGGATGAGTGGTGGGCCCGTTTTGCTCAAGGTGAGAGAGACTACATGGAGCTAGTTATGTTAGCATCAGAGCAGGAGCGGAGATTGGTGAGGGAGAGGGATGAGAGCTGGAATGAGGCCGTGGACCTGTGGGCTGAGGTGGAGAGGTTGCAGGTAGAGGTGCATAGCAGGGAGATAAGGGATGCAAAGAGTATGTAGATAGAGCTAGCTTAGCTCAGGGATAGGGTGCGCACAGTGGAGGTAGATAGAGATGTGGCACGGGCATAGGTGGAGGAGTTGGAGGCTGGGAGGGATGTGTTACAAGCATAGATTCAGGTAGCACAGAGCGAGAGTCAGATAGCCGAGGTAGAGGCACAGTCACAGAGAGAGATACCGCGACAGTACAGGCATCTAGCTTGCAACAAGAGCAAGATTCAGCTGAGCTAAGATTGCAGGCCCTGCAGAGGGACAGAGATGCAGCGGCGGCGCGGGGACAGGCTGCACAGAGGGAGAGGGATGCTACAGAGTCTCGGATGCAAACATTGCAGGGTGAGAGGGATGCAGCACGGGCTCAGTTGCAGAGGGTGCTGGTTGAGGGGGGAGATCCAAGGACAGATGTGCAGGAGCTGCACACGCAGTTATAGGCGATGTAGGTAGAGAGGGATAGAGGTGTCGAGCAGATACAGCAGTTGATACTAGCTCAAGAGGCCTGGACACGAGAGCGGCGAGCGATCAGTGCAGATAGAGATCGATACAGACATGAGCGGAATTCTGCGTGACTGATAGCTAGGCAGAGGGATGAGTTTATGCAGCAGGCCAGTTATTGGAGAGGGGTATATGAGTAGGTTGTTCCAGATCCAGCGCAGTGCACAGCACGCTATGTCAGTCAGGCTCCACCGCCACTAGGGCCATCCCAGTCATTAGGGACATGCACCAGGGGTTTTAGCGACTACCGGTGGACTCCGTCTCCTTACGGTGGTTATCAGGGGACACCCACCTGTGAGTATCAGGAGACACCCACCCGCGAGTACCAGGGGACACCAGCACATAGAGGGTCAGCACCCGATTCTCTGCAGAGGTTAGATGTGGGCAGCTCACAATAGAGCAGGCAGATGCAGGACATTGGTTATTTTTGGCAGATACAAGATGGATGGGTGGTGCATGACACCAGAGGGCAGAGGTGATCCACATCTCTGGATTTTGTATTTTATGAGGCGATATATGGTGGATATGTATTGTATCATGACATTTTATTATTTTGATTATGTGATAGCCTTTATTGACATTATGCAGGATGTTCCTTTATGCAGCTATATGAGATGATTCATGATGTGATTCCACATGCATATATATACACATGTTTATATGGATGACTTATGTTTTATGCTTTATGTTTTTATGGATGGATGGTTTGTGATTGATGCAAATGTTTCTATGATTTATGATGTATATGTTTATATGATTTATGATGTATGATTGATGGATGCACCTGTGGATGGATGATTTATGCATGTTTATATGATTTATGATGTATGATTTATGGATGCACATGTGAATGGATGATTTATGCATGTTTATATGATTTATGATGTATGATTTATGGATGTAAAAAAGGTAAATGCTTACAATGCACCTAAATGTCAATAAATACCATTATGAGAATGCAGATAGGCAATAGGCGGATGGAAGATTGCATTTTCCAAAAACAACCATTAATATCTAGAGAGGAAGAGGACCGACAAGAGGAACAAAGAACGAGAGTATTTGCACAACCGAAATCATAAGCGAAGGGTATGATGGAGAATGAAGGGGGCATGCAAAGTGGTGGAAATGCAGTGAAAATGAGATTTTTCCATCTTTGGAGCATTGATTTTACTATAGCGTAGGGTACCAAGCACCTTGATATAGAAGACCAAGGCAAGCGAGTACTCTATGCATGAAACAAACACAACAAACAATAAGGTTATCCCAACACCCCGAGGTCACGATGACATCGGTCGGGCCTGGTGTTGTAATAACCGCAAACACACAAAGTTGTCCCAGTGTAACACAAGACCTTAGAGATCTCGGTGGGTCTTACGAGGGACAACCAAAACAAAAAATTAAGGTATGCCCCCATTTCGACAGATCAAAGCACGCCTTAGTATGGTGGACCAAGACGACCTTGACAAGTGATAGGAAGGAACCCAAAATGATAAACAAAATCCGAAAGCATCAAAAGATCAAAATCAAGACAATAGGTCCTTTGCCATAGGATCACGGTGATGGATGTGATTGATGAGGTCTGCTAGGAAGGATTCATCCTATTGAGACCAAAGATGGATGCAAAATAAGGTGACCCAGTTGGCATGGGATATTACCGAGGGACAAGATCTTGTAACACAAAGGAATTTCATTTGTTAAGGACGGGGTAGATGTGGGCATAACTTGATAACGATACACGAAAGACCGTCATGACCTACAGACCTAGGGGCTCGGTGGCCAATCATAGATTAGCCTTGCCTACGTGAAAGCGCAGAGCCCTCGTAGTTCCAGAAAAGACCATGGATAAAGCGGAAAGAAGATAAATGGTGGCCGATGATGATGGACAAATGCCCCGGGGGTGAATCAAGTGATCAACCTTGCCTACATGACAGCGCAGGGGCAATGTAGTTCGACTAACGGACGTGACATGAGGGGATCTAGGTGAAGACCGATGTGATGGATGATCCTACCTAATGACACAAACATGAATGACGTAAGCTCGGAGTGGGATACTGAAAAGCTCAGGGATGGGGGATAGGCTAGATGGGTCATCCAATGCTCAATCAATATTTACCAAGCAGCCTAGGATGAGATGGGTAAGGACAATGATGCGGATGAAGGCATAAAATAACTAGGATGTCAGGTAGATAATGATTAAGCCCTCTATGGATGATGCCTGTTACCAGGTTTTCACCATCCATACTTATCCACGGCGCCACCAAGAGGTGGTTTTCACCATAGGATGGATTTATTTCTCTTGACTATTGTTGGATTTTTTTATTTTTTATTTTTTATTTTGGATTTTCTGATTTTTTTGTATTTTTTGGATTTTTTGGATTTTTGACCAGGTGGGGTAACCGAGTGGACTTAGGTGTAGAATTTTTTCAAATGCATGACATTGATAGGCTCATCAAGGGGTTCTCCTTCAAGAGTTGTCAACCTGTATGCCCTAGATCCATATTTAGTAGCTATGATATAGGGCCCCAACCAATTTGCCTCAAATTTTCCTTTCTGGTCTCAGTCTTGCTGAGTATGTTGGTTCTCTTTAAGGACAAGCTCGCCCACCTGGAATTGGCGAGGACGAACCTTCTTGTTGTAACTACGCTTGAGGCGATTCTGATATACTTGCAGATGATCATAGGCCTTTATTCTGCGTTCGTCCAGTAACTCTAGCTGTGCAAGCCGCGCAACACGAGCATCCTCTTCACTGATAAGGTTCTTAAGAGAGATTCTCAATGATGGAAGTTCAACCTCAATTGGCAAGACGGCTTCGGCACCAAACACCAAAGAGTAGGGGGTGGCACCTGTCGGGGTGCGGATGGATGTGCGAAATGCCCAGAGGGCAGGATGAATGTGGAGGTGCCAATCCCATCCAGTGTGATTGACCACCTTTTTGAGAATACGAATGAGGGTTTTGTTGGTCGCTTCCACCTGACCATTACCCTGGGTGTAATAAGGTGTTGACCAACAGTGTTGGATATGGAAGGTATCGCATAGGTGTTTCATGGCTTGGTTCTTGAATGGTTTGCCGTTGTCAAAAATGATGGTGGATGGGATACCATATCTATAGAGAATATGGTATAGGATGAACTTGGAGATCTGAATGTCGGTGATTTGTGAGAGGGGCATTGCCTCCACCCACTTGGTGAAATACTCGGTGGCGGTGATTATGAAGGTATGGCCGTTGGATGATGGTGGGTGAATCTTTCCAATCAAGTTGAAACCCCATTGAGAAAATGGCCATGGTGTCAGGAGGGGCTGAAGATCTTGTGCTGGAGCATGGATTAAATCTGCGTGTTGCTGGCATGGAAGACACTTTTTCACAAACTCACAAGCATCGTGTTCCAACGTAGGCCAATAATATCCAGCCTGTAGGATCCTTTTGGCTAGAGCCATACCATTTGAATGGGCTCCACAAACACTGCCATGTACCTCCATTAATGTAGTATGGGCTTCGGTCTCATTTAGACATCTAAGGAGGATTCCATCATACCCGCAACAATAAAGCATATCACCGAAGATGATGTATCAAGAAGAGCGATGGATGAAGGATTTGCATTGGTTACGTGAAAGGTTTGGGGGTATAATGTTATCACGGAGGTAGGTATAGATGTCTTGGTACCATGGGGAGGTGGGACCCACAATTTCGCACACCATTTCAGTTTCAGGGATATCGTATGCTAGGATTAACAGTCATTCTACAAGGAACTCACACTCTGTTCAATCCTTGGGCATGTCCAGGAGGGAGCCGATAGTGGCCATCGCATCAGTTGCTTTGTTTTGTACCCTAGGAATTTGTTCAAATTGTATGGAGGTGAAGTATTTCTTGAAATCATCCACCATGCGTTTGTAGGGTAACAACTTATCATCCTTGGTCAGAAACTCATCATTAACTTTCCTAATGACTAGCAAGGAATCACTGAAGACTTTCAACTAAGTTATGTGCCACTGTTTGGCAATTTTGAGGCTGGTGAGGAGAGCTTTGTATTTGGCCATATTGTTGGTACATGGGAACACTATCCTGAATGACTTGGGAATGTAGTCACCCTAAGGGGTAACTAATAATATTCCCACCCCCGATCCATTATGTGTATATGATCCATCAAAATATAGTGTCCACATGGGGGTTTCCTCAACTAAAAAGACTTCCTCATCAGGGAATTTTGTGATCAATGGGTGAGTGTCAACTAGAGGAGCTTCCACCAACTGATCTACAATTATCTGCCCTTTCATCGCCTTGCGGTCCACATATTCTATGTCGAATTCACTGAGGAGCATGACCCACTTAGCCATGCGGCCAGTTAGGGTGGTTCTAGATAACAGGTACTTCAATGGATCGATTTTGGCGATTAATTTTACGGGATGGCTAAGCATGTAATGCCGAAGCTTCTATGTGCTGAAGATGAGTGCAAGGCAGGATTTTTCCATGGGAGAGTAGTTGAACTCGTAGCCAACCAATGTCTGACTGATGTAGTAGACTGCCCTTTCTTTTGAAGACTCATCATGCTGTGCCAACAATGCCCCCAGTGCGACTGAAGTGGCGGAGATGTAGAGCAAGAGGGGTTTGCAAAGAATAGGTGGCATCAATATTGGCGGATGGGCTAAATATTCCTTAATCTTGTCGAAGCCCATCTGACACTGTTGGTTCCATCGGAAGGTGGAATCTTTTTTTAGAAGATGTGTGAATGGCTGACACTTGTCTGCCAGCTGGGCAATGAACCGATGGATGGACTGCATTTTTCCCTGAAGGCTTCTTAATTGTTTGAGATTGCAGGGAGGTGGCATGTCTAGGATAGCCTTTACCTTGGCGGGATCAACTTCAATACCTCTACGAGAGACTATGAAACCCAGCAACTTCCCTGACGTGACTCCAAAGACACTTTTTCGGGTTCAGCCGCAACTTATAATGCTCTAACCGCTCAAATATCTTCTTCAAGATGCAAGGATGTTCTGCTCATGTTCTGGATTTCCCTAATAGGTCGTCAACATAGTCTTCCATGATGATATGGATGAGGTCATGGAAGATGACCGTCATTGCCCTCTGATATGTCGCCCCCACATTTTTGAGACCGAAGGGCATAACATTGTAGCAAAAAGTGCCCCAAGGAGTGGTGAAGGCAGTTTTGTGTTGGTCTTCTGGTGCAATTCGAATCTGGTTATACCCAGAGAAGCCATCCATAAGAGACAACATCTCATGTCCTGCTGTTAGGTCGACCAACATGTCAATATTGGGTAGGGGGAAGTTGTCTTTGGGGCAGGCTTTGTTGAGATCCCTGAAGTCCGTACATATCTGAATGTCACCATTTGGTTTAGCAACTGGCACTATGTTGGAGATCCATTCGGAGTAGTCAATTGGGCTGATAAATCCTGCCTCCAGTAACTTCTCTAATTCCTTCTTGACTAACAATGTGACTTGCGAATGCATCTTGCGGAGTTTTTGCTTGACAGGTTTAGCGTTTGGGCGGATATCTAGGTGATGAACCACCAAGGCGGGATCTAAGCCTGGCATGTCTGAGTATGACCAAGCGAAGTTGACAATTCCCTCATGGGGTAGCTGTGCAAAGACCGGATGCTCTTGTTTGGAGAGTGACTTGGCTACATAGGTGATCTTAGGATTTTCAGCAGTTCCCAAATTAATCTCTTGCATCTCTTTAATCAAAACAGATGATCGGGCAGATAGCTGAGTTCCCATAAGGGGAAGATGAACATCTCCATCTTCCAGCGCCTCTTCGAGGTTTTCACTATCAGATGCATCCTTTATTTTTATTTTTTCAAGGTCATAAAGTGCCTCAGGGAGGATTTCACTAGACGACCGTTTGTTATTTTTCTTATTCTTACTTTTGTGACTGGAGTGTTCATCCTCCCCCAATCCCATGAGGTTAACATAGATATCTGTAGATATACTGACAGGTGTGCTAGTTCGTAGGTCCCAATCAATGAGCTCAGGATGGCGAAGGGATAGGCTAATAGTGCAAACGGATAGGCATTCGAACATGGAGGATAGGTCGGCATGATCGACGTCATCGTATGCACATATGATGGATTCTTCCTCGGGTATGCCGTCCAATGAGCCATTGTCCACAGCTATACTATTGGAAGTATTAGATGATGTTTCGGGGCCTTTCTGCTTTCTGTCATACCCAATGCCCACATTTTTTGGTAGCGGAAATGTATCAATGGGTTGCAACCGCCCTTGTTCTTGCTTTCCTAGGCCTCTGCCTTGATAGTTATGCTTTTCCACAAACTTTGTCGGCCAGGGGTACTTTTCTTGGAAGTATTCTTTGAGAGGAGTTTCCGACTGAGGCTCTTCTTGGTAAACCCATTGGCTTATGTCTTCTTCAGGCGCATCTGTCTTGATACTTGGGGATACAAAAGTGGTAGCAGGGATGTTTTTTCCACGGAAGGTGACAGTCTTGTCTGCTTTTGGGGTAGCATGGGAAGGTTGACCATACTCGTGTGGCGATGGTTTCTATATTGAGAGCAGTGTGCATTTCGTACTCACCACACCCTTTGTCAATGATCTGGACTTTTGTGACTGTAGGATCGGTGGAAGATGGAGCGGTTATTACAGTGGATGGTGGATTAATGGACGATGATTGAGATGCCCCCATTCGACCCCAGGACAATAATGTAAATGGGGAAATGATGCCTCTAGAGTGCGGCAATATTCGAATGGTTGGGGGTCGGCATAGATGGTGACCTCTTGTCCATTGACGAGGAATTTGAGGCATTGATGGTAGGTGGAGGGCATGGCCTGCATATCATGGAGCCATGGACGGCCGAGGAGGAGATTATATGGTAAGTCCAGATCAAGGACATGGCAAGTGATGTACTGAACTACCGGTCCCACTTGGATAGGAAGATTGATGATCCCTTCTGAATTTCTTTCTGCATTGTCATAAGCCTTGATTGTAATAATCTGATTGCTTAAGTCCACTTGGGTATACCCCACCTGCTTTATGAATTTTAAAGTGCACAAGTTGAGGGTGGAGCCATTATCTGCCAAGACCCTTTTTATTTTTTGCCGAGTGACCACGACTTCAATATGTAAGGGGCGATTGTGATTAGCATCAATGTTGGGCATATCATTGTGGCTAAAGTGTAGTTGGTGAGATGAAGCTAGGTGTCCTACCAAGGCTTGGAACTGTGTAGGATCCATATTATTAGGCACATGGGTTTCTTGTAGGGCTCTGTTGAGGATTTCTTGATACACGGGGGAAGACTTGAGTAAATCCAAGATGGAGATATGTGTCGGGGTCTTTCCCAGGTGATCAAGGATATTGTACTGGGAAGTTACAGGAGTCAGTTGGGCAGGTGCAGAGGCTGCAAGAATGGTGATGCGGGCTCGTCGTGTGGTAACAGCACATTGAGAGTCTTTAGCTTTGACATGTATTATGGACACACGAGGTTCCACCTGCTCAATGTAATGAATAATACCCTCATAATTGAGGGGTACATTCTTGTAACTCATGTTATTTGTGTTGTTGTTTTGAGAATTACTGTTGGAAGTGCTCGAGCCTTGGTTATGGTTTGGGAAGGAATTTTGATAGATCTACAACTGAGCATTGGACGACGAAGCTTGATTAGGATCAACTTTGATGTCACCTCGATCTATGAGATCCTGGACGTAATTTTTTAGACCTTGACACTTATTCAAAGAGTGTCCTTTGATTTTGTGGAACTCACAATATTCATTTTCCCTAAACCATGCAGGCTTAGGTTTGGATTCATCGAGTGGCTTGGTGACAGGGTATGTGATCGAATAACTGATCTGCAATAGTTTGTTGAAGACGACACTCAAGGGTTCTCCTAGTTGAGCATACTGGCGCTTAGTGTTCCCTTGGTTATTTTGATTGGACTGTTGGGGAGGACGGGGCGTCCCTTGCGGTACAAATATGGCATTAGGTATGGATTGTTGTTGTTTCTGAGATGTGTTGGCCATGTGGACATGTTTAGTGTTAGTGACACCATCATTTACTATATTTTTTTTCTTGTTTCAAAAACGTGGCTTGTCGTTGAATGTCCTTTCCCTATCTTGGTTATATATTTTGATGTGCCCCTTGGCAACAAGGGCACGCTCGAGGATGGGTCCTTTCTCCACTACCTCTGCGAAAGTGGTGACACAATGTAATCAAAAGTTGTGGGCCATGTCAGGATGAGAGTTCTCCACAAAAAGGGTGACCATGTCCTTCTCTTTCAAAGGGGTTTTCATTCGGCTTGCTAGGGCATGCCACCTTTGGAGGTAGCTAGTAAAGGTTTCTCCTTCACGTTGTTTCTCTTTGAGGAGATCCAAGGTATCAGTATCTTTCTCCAAGTTGAAGGAGAAGTAGGAGACAAACCTTTCTGACAAGTCCGCAAAAGATTTTATAGATCCCTTGTCGAGGGTCATGAACCACCCTAGTGCGTTGCTTCCCAAGCTTTGGGGGAACAGACGCAAGAGATAGTTGTCATTGTGGATCACTTCTTGACACTGGGAGTAAAACTCCCGTAGGTGGGCCTTAGGATCTTTGTTCCCCTTATATTTGTCAAATTTTGGCATCTCAAAATGTTTGGGGAATGGAATCAGTGAGATGGAGGGATCATACGGGTATGGGCATATATCTTCGAACTTGAACGATTGTTTGCTAGTCCCTGCCTGGAGATCCTTTAGTGCGGCCTTGATTTCTAGGATGTCCGCATTGGCTGGTGTGTTGGATGGGTATTGATGGTAGGATGATTGTGGATTCTGAGAGGATGTTTGGAGATGGGCGTATGGATGAGGAGGTGGCAGCCCTTTTTGATACGCCAATGGACTTTGCTGATAAAGAGGTTGTTGTTGCGAGTCGAAATATGGATGGGTCTAGTAGTTATGGGTGGCATACTATTGGGAAGTAGGGAGAAGGTGTTGTTGATTGGCTTGCGGATATTGGGGGTGTTGATATGACTGTTGCGATGCCCCATAGGAGGGTTATTGTTGATATTGTTGCTGGTTGTAATAGTTGTAATGATGGGGTGGTTGTTGATATTGTTGTTGATGCATAGTGGGTGGTTGTGATGGGCGAGATGGGATGTTATGTGGTGGTTGCACTTGCAGGCATAAAATGGATGCAAGGAATGGAGATATGGTCGGGGCTAAAGGCCGAGGTTGATTTCCTTACAGTTGATGTTGTGATGGTTGTCCTGAGAATAGGGGATTGACCAACGGTTGTTGTTGAGGTGGAGGTGTGATTAAGATGTTGTGCGAGGGAGGTTGTTGAGCACTAGTGGAAGTGTAGGATAGGGGAGGTTGTTGGGACATGAATGACAATGGAGGAGGGATGTTGGACTGGGACGGTTGTTGGGGTACGAATGACAATGGAGGGGGATTGTTAGATTGGGACGGTTGTTGAGGTATGAATGACGAGGGAGGAGGATTGTTAGATTGGGGCAGTTGTTGAGGAGTGAATGACGATGGTGGCGGATTGTTTGTCCCAGGAGGTGGGGGTAATGTGGCGAAGGGGTTGCCCCCAGTGTTGACAGGAAGCAGGTTCGAGGGGGGTGGTGCCGGTAGAATTAATGGTTGCGATTGTGGTACATTTTGTGGCATGCCATAGCCAAAAGGATCATTGGGATCAACGGTTTGGGGGGCTCCCATGACTGAGATGGTGGGATGTGTGGGATTGCCAGCGGGATATAAGACAGCGTTGTTGAATTCAGGTTGATGCCAGCCTCCTACCGAAGGAACGTTGGGGACATACGAGTTACTGGGGATGTCATGTGCACCTTGGGGTACATTAGATGTGGAGGTGCCATACCTGGATAAGTCGACACCTGATGGTAACTTGACACCTTTGTCAATCAAGTGAGCCAAGATTTGGTCACCATGTCTTTCGAGGAGGCACTCTGTCATCTGTGCATTAACTGGGTTGCTAAAGTGCTCCTCGAATGTGAGCTCGGGTTGATCGGCCATGTTTTCCTCCCCAGGTGGTGATGTGTTTTGACCATCCACATTGGATTGCGATGAGGTGCCATTGTGGGGATCGTGAGGGATAATAGCACCATAGTTCGGATCTGACGAGATGTTGACTGTGTTGGTGGGATTTTGTGGGTTGTTCGATTGGGCATTCAGGGCTTGTTGGTCGGCCATTTTCTTTGCTTGTGATCGAGTCTGAATGGGCATGCAAGATGATGAGGTAGATCAAGATATTAGAAACACCTTGATGATGAGAGATTGATTTGATTTTGATGAAAGATTAGTTGATGATGATTGATTAGGTGGACGTGGATTGGCTTGATGGAATTGGATTGGATTGATTGGTAGATACTGGATTAATCTAGATTATGGGTTTTGATCTGAATAGGTTTGATGATGTGGGGATCAGACTGATCTGATGATTAGGATTGATGTGATGATAGATACAATGAAGACCGAGATCCACAACCGAGTTTAAGAAGGATCCTTGGTAACACTAGGTATTGATTGAAAGGTGGATGTATGATAACGACATCGAATCCAACTTGAGATAGAAGCGGATTGATTGGGTCGAAAAGGATAACTGACCTAAGATGGATAGCGATCCTAAGCTAGCTATGATGATTGTGATTAGGGATGAATACCTAGGTCAACTTGGATGACAACTCCAACGGGGTTTATATGGAATAACGGAGATCAGAGATGAAAGCGTGTTTAGGACAGATGGGGAGTGTCTCAAGATAGATGAATGGCTCTCGAAACAAGAAAAAGATTGGTTAGGACAAATGACCCTTAGAACAAAGGGATGGAGGCTCAGAACGGACATTTAGATATTTGTTTTGAATGCTAAATGATCATTTCGGTGTTCAAAACAGAAGGACAATGAATGCCAAATGATGGTATAGGTTGGTCAAAGGGACAGGTCCGCCACTGCAAAAGGACAGTTCCACCACTGCACTTGGACAGGTCTGCCACTGCACTAGGACAGGTCCGCCACTACACAAGGACAGGTCTGCCACTGCACAGGGATAGGTCCACCACTGCACAGGGACAGGTCCGCCACTGCACAGGGATAGGTCTGCCACTACACTAGGACAGATCCGCCACAGCACGAGGACAGGTTTGCCAAAGGATAAGGTCAAGTCTGCCAAAGGATAAGCTTAAGCTTGATTTTTTTATGGATGGAAAAGGCAAAGGACCCAAATTGTAGCAATCATAAAAAGACTTGGCCAAATTGATAATCACTAGTTTTTGCACAAGAAAGACAATTCAAACATTACAACCCTAAGATTAGTAGAAATGGGTATGGTCGACAAAGTCTTCTACTCTAGGATGCACATGGTTTCTAAGGAGTCCTCGATATACACCCGGTAAGTGAGGCCTAAACCATGAACACCAACCCGTTACAAGCGTGAGTCAGGAACCTTAGCGAGATACTAGAGGCTCGGACCAACTCTTCACGTCATCCCGACGCTTTGCCAATTACAACGTGGTTGGATTGGGGTACAGCTTTTGCTCTCCCCCCTTTATATACCCCACCAGTACACGTGGTTGGAATCGTCCCTTGGGGTGATGAAATCCCCGAGCAGGTCCCACTAAGAAAGTGAAAAAAGGGTGACTCAAAAGGACTTGGAAAGCTATGATTTCTCGTCACCCAGGATCACCAAATGGTGCAAGGGGATTGGATACGTCAAATAGCTTTCCCAAACACGCCAAACAAGGTTTATTGACCCCTTTAATTAAACTATGTGCCTATTTTATCAAAAGACAATCGGAAAAAACTTGAAATTTTTACCTTCTTGAGGACAGGTCCGCCACTGCAGGGATGTATCCGCCACTGGCTGATAGGGTCTGCCACTTCGTGATGTGTTCACCATCAATTAGATAGGTCCGGCCACCCAATTAGGACAGTTCCGCTACCAAATTAGACAGTCCACATCGCAGGATGTCCGCTAACGTGCTGTGTCCGCCACCTGTGATAGATCCGCCACTGCTGTGACCCGGCTCACACCTGTGATAGGTCCGCCACCTGACCAATCCACCACCATAGAGGATAGGCCACCACCAGAACCTCGACCTTCAAAATACAAAAAATAGCAAAATGTGAAAAGAAAGAGACTGCTTGTGGGTCCCACCGTGTGCTGTGAATGTGATAGGTCGAATGTGAGTGTTAGAAAGCAAGCAACAAGTAAAAGAGTGCAAATAAACACCAAAACAACCTACACCTCAAGATTAGCCTAAGTTGGAAACAATGCAAGACAAAGCAATGAAATAGAACCTTATACCTTGCGTTGAGTCGATCCTTTGGTTGGCCCTTCGATCTTGGATGTGTATGCTCCTTTGATGGCAAGTAGAGGATGTGAAGATGGAAATGATGCTTGGAATCATGAAAGTGGCTAAGTGTTGGTTGAGAAACAAAACTGCAAGAGTTTGGCTAGTACAAATGATCTCCTAAATGAGAGAAAAGAGAGGTCATAGGAATTTTGAATTCCCAGGGGAAATGGATGGTCATGATTGAGCCACCAAATATCACAGATGAAAATAAGGTGAGTTGAGAACTCACAAGCCATCACATCTTAACATGTGGCATGGGAGATAGCCCTAAAAGGTGAAGTGGACAGGAGGTGTAAGGAGAAGGACATGACATGGAGAGGGGTACAAAGTACCTTGGGATTGGATAAGATCTCCTCATAAAGGAGGTCCTTGTCCCCATGTGGGTGAGAGGACAAGTGGGGAATTAAAAATTCCTCAAATATTCTCATGGGGATGAGAGAAAGAATAAACAATGAATAGAGGACATGTGGGAAGAAGTGAAGGAATTAAAAATTCTTTTTGGGTGTGTCTTGGGGGATTAAAAGGTGAATTAAATCATGTGGAGGGAGATTTTGCTCAAAAGAGAAAAGCTCATTACATGACTCAATGACATATACATAAATAGGATGAGGATTAGTTAGCTAACCAAATGATTAGAGCTGCAAGTACCAATTAGATGGACTAATGACTCATTAGAAGCAAGTGAGAAATTATGGAGGATGTGACCTTAATGATGATTAAGGGTGTGCACATGCTAACCTTGGTTAATTAGAAGAAGATGAGGTAATTAAAATGGATTAGGGACCAACTTGCAAAAGTTGGAGGATGTGACCATGAGAGAGAAAAGAGGAATTAAAAATGAATTTTAATTTAAAGGGGAATATGACTAAATTAAATAAAAGGGCATATTTATTCAATTTAGAGGAGGAAGAGGGGAAAAGTATTAAATTGAATACTTTAGGACCTTTGTGCAAGATGCAGGGTATTAATTAAACAACTGGTTTAATTAATATTGACAGAGGGGATGAGGAACCAGATGAATAAGGAGATGCGTTTGATCATATGGAGGTGATCAAATTGGACGTCTACACTGCTAACTTAATTACTGATCCCTCTAACTCTACCACTCAACCTGAGGCATACATTAACATGGTCATAGTTACTCCTTTCGCACAACTTGCAACCACCTCACCAGATGTGGCCTTCACCTCACAAGACCTACCCTTGAATAACAAACCCTCTCCCCTTTACGTTCTTGCTCGCCTCAATATGAACATTATGACGGGGGTCTTAGTCAACCCCACGAGCTGAGTGAATGTTATCATAGAGGAGATGTTATGTTTGAATTCATTACAAATGGAGGATTATGAAGGAAAAAATTATACCATTCATACACATGATGGCCTCTCTCTCAAGCCATATGGCTCAATAACTCTTTTTGTCCTAGTTGGACCTAGGGCTATGAACACAACTTTCGATGTTATCCCAGAATTTGATTTGTTTAGGGTGAAGTTAGGAATACCTTGGCTAGCTTCCATGAATGAAATCACTTTTGTCATTCATAGGGGGAATTTAGGCTTCCCTTCCATGTTGACCCAATTTTTTTATTTTTACTATATCATCTTGTGCATTCTTCACATGGTTTGATATAGTAGGGGGTTGATGATAGTTCATTTATATACTATTACTATACTTATATATATTTATGAGTAGCTTTTACCCTAAAATATCGAATCACCCATGTGTCTCTTGTTTGTGTTATTTCTCTTTCACTCTTTTATCTTTCTTTCTTCTTTTCTTAAGTTTTCCCTCGTATGTGTGATAATGTTCTTTTCACAATAATATGATTTTCAGAAAACACAT
>VDFB02000003.1:380963822-380998656 GCA_007258455.2 Sequoia sempervirens | reverse complement strand
TGGCATTTCCCTCTTTTTAGTAAATAATTAAAATTAATTATTTACTATCATGTGACCCCACCTTTTGAATTAAAATTAATTTTTAATTCAAAATAGTCTCTTTCCTCCAAAAAATAAATCAAATTAATGTCTATTATTATTTGATTTTTCAGCCACCTCTTTTTATGTGCCAGTCTTATCTATTGTCACATGCATTGTCCACCCTTGATTTTATTTTCTAAAACTCAATCTTATTCATTCATTTCAAATATGACCTAATGTTTCCCTAACCCTAATTATGGGTTGTCAAATTGAATCTTGTCCATCGATTCTAGGGCACTTGTCAACTTTTAATCTTGGCCATTCCCTCAAAACTGCATTTTCTATAAAATGGCAATCTTGGTCTCATTTGTCATCTCATGCAATCTTGTCTTTGTCATCTCATGTCATCTTGAAGCTCTTGCACTATTGTCATACTCTTGCATTATTGTCATTTTGTCATAGGCACATTTACATTTCATTTAGCATATTGTAGATACTTACTAATTGCATGTTAGCATAGTATTGCATTTAGTCTTTCAAATCCTTCAACATTTGCTTAGGGCTTGTCATTGTCATCATATTTCTCACATCAAATCTGAGGGCAACATCATATTTGTAGAAAATTGAGAAGGTGTAATGGAGTCTAGCCATGTAGATTGAAAACATTTGGTGAGATATTTCATTTTGTTTTCATGTTTCTCCTTTGCACTTCATTATTACTTTGGGTTTTTATGTTTATGCATTAGATCTACTAACCCTAGGATAATTTCCCATAGTTACAGTTTTAGTAGTGGAGGTGGCTTTGGTGGAGGCCCTATCAGTGGTGGTGGCTCCAGCGGCAGTCACCAAAGTGGCTCCAATGGCAGTCACGATAGTGGCTCCAGAGGTGGTTCTAGGGGCATGGTTATGGAGGCTCCACTGGTCCTTTGTTATCTAATAACCCCATTTTGAATTTCCTACTCTAGAATATGGGTCGTATGCAAAACTAGCTGGCAAGTCTCTCCTAGGCGTCGACCCAACCTATCTTTCAACCCTTTTTCTAACATAACCCATTTTGGTAGCAATCCTAAGTACTCCCTTCCCACAAGGAATGCAAATTCCTAAATTTGAGAAATATGGGAGAAAAGGGGACCCGCAAACACATGTGCCTACCTTTAATGCCATGTTTACAAACTTCTTCCATTATGATGCGTTGATGGAAAAATTATTTCCTCGATCTCTTAAGGATACAACACTTGAGTGGTACTATTTCTTACTTGAAAATTCTATTTTCTCATTTGATTAACTTGTAAATCAGATTCTCCGACAGTTCTAAGCCAACATCGGACCAAAGATGAACTTTTCGGATCTCATTTGATGCAATCAAGGGGATAACAAGAAGATGACTGATTTTATAGAATGATATCAAGCGCTCTTTTCTTAGATCTCGTACCCACTACTCGATTTTAATGTGTAGAAGGTGTTTATAGTGACCTATAAAGGCCATGGTAGGAAAATTTTTCCCTTATGAAATACCCCTCTTTCACGCATCTATGTGTGGGATTACTAGAATATCAACAGATGGTAGTATAGTTCAGGGGATCCTCCTCGCACTCCCGTTCAAAAGGAAAATCTATTGTATAAATCTCAAGAAAAGGTAGGGCTATTGCAAATGTAGTAGCTGCAACAAATGATAACAGCCTTAGTTGCTAAAGGATAAGATCATAACCTTGGAGAACCCTCAACCTCTCAAGGAAACCTTACCTTGATTGATACGATGCAAATATCTTTTTTAGTACCATCGAGTCAATGGACATGATACTGAACACTGTATGTGCTTGCCTCACAAGATACAAAACTACATCAAGGATGGTACTATTTATCTCGATGCAAGTAATCAAAATTCAAATAATTCGATGGTGAAATAAAATAATGAGTTGCAAATATGCACAGACCCATTTTCGTCACATTCTGCTTGTGATAGGTTGAATGTGAGCGTTAGAAAATGAGCAGCAAGTAAAAGAGTGCAAATAAACACAAAAACAACCTACACTTCAAGATTGTCCTAAGTTGGAAACAAAACAAGATAAAAAGAAACGAAATAGAACCTTATACCTTGCGTTGAGTCGATCCTTTGGTTGGCCCTTCGATCTTGGATGTGTATGCTCCTTTGATGGAAAGTAGAGGATATGAAGATGGAAATAATGCTTGGAATCATGAAAATGGCTAAGTGTTGGTTGAGAAACAAAATTGCAAGAGTTTGGCTAGCACAAATGATCTCCCCAAAATGGGAGAAAAGAGGGGGTATTTATAGGAATTTTGAGAATTCCTAGGGGAAATGGATGGTCAAGATTGATCCACCAAATATCAAGATGTAGGGCTAAGGTGAGTTGAGAACTCACAAGCCCTCACATCTTGACATGTGGCATGTGAGATAGCCCTAAAAGGTGAAGTGGACATGAGGTGGAAGGAGAAGGACATGACATGGAGAGGGGCACAAAGTACCTTGGGATTGGACAAGATCTCCTCATAAAGGAGGTCCTTGTCCCCATGTGTGAGGACAAGTGGGGAATTAAAAATTCCTCAAATATTCTCATGGGGATGAGAGAAAGAATAAACAATGAATAGAGGACATGTGGGAAGAAGTGAAGGAATTAAAAATTCCTTTTGGGTGCCTTGGGGGATTAAAAGGTGAATTAGAAATTCACATGGGGGAGGGAGATGCCTTGCCCAAAAGGAGAAAGCCTTTAATAAGATTGACTCAAGGACATATGCCATAAATAGGATGAGGATTAGGTTAGGCTAACCAAATGATTAGAGTTGTGCAAGTACTCAATTAGATGGACTAATGACTCATTAGAATCAAGTGGGAAATTATGGAGGATGTGACCTTAATGATGATTAAGGGTGTGCACATGCTAACTTTAGTTAATTAGAAGAAGATGAGGTAATTAAAATGGATTAGGGACCAACTTGCAAAAGTTGGAGGATGTGACCATGAGAGAGAAAAGAGGAATTAAAAATGAATTTTAGTTTAAAGGGGAATATGACTAAATTAAATAAAAGGGCATATTTATTCAATTTAGAGGAGGAAGAGGGGAAAAGTATTAAATTAAATACTTTAGGACCTTTGTGCAAGATGCAGGGTATTAATTAAACAACTGGTTTAATTAATATTGACAGAGGGGATGAGGAACCAGATGAATAAGGAGATGTGTTTGATCATATGGAGGTGATCAAATTGGATGTCTACATTTTGCCCCTCTTCGAAATACTATTAGACTAATAGGGTTTCAAAGAAAAACAGAATGCAGATGACTCTGTAGAGGAAGAGACTAGAAAAGGAGATGCCCCAGCATGGGGGAGTGCACGTGAGTTGCCCCGAATGGAGGGAATGCAGAGAGGATGCCCCAATCAAGCAAAGGTAGGTTTAGAGTGATGGGTTAGAAGGGAATGGTAAGGTATGCCCCCTCGAGAAGGGGGACAGGGGAGGAAAAGGGAGCCCCGGTCAACTTCTGGAAAGTATAGAGTGGTACATGTTGTTGGAAAGAGAACGGAAAAACGAGAAGAACGGCACTTGAACGAAGTCAATTGGACAAACGGTGTGCAAATGGTGGCCCCGGGAAGAAAGAGGTTGGCTGAATTAATCAGATGAATTTTTGGTTAAAAAAAAGAAAAAAAAAGACCATGAGGTGAAAATGGAGGGAAAAAGGTGAAAAGGGATAAAAGGTAATTGTCAACTAACCTTGGGCCCATTGTGATAGCTGGCAAGTGGAGAAGGAGGAGAGGAAGAAAAAGGCGGCGAGCGAGAGCGGACACCATGCTGGAGTACGACAGTGACGTCATTCACCGGGCGGACGAGAGACGGATATTTTTCACCCATTGCGCCGTACCCCGCCAGGTTATCTCAAAACTGAATTTTGTGTTTTTTAATCATTTATGCACGTATTTTCAAAAACAAAAACATGGGTTTTTTTCGGGGCGTCGAAAGGTCAAATGGGTAGGGAAAAAAATTTGACTGCTACCTCGGTTTGCGTGCTAGAGGGGGAGAAAAGGGGGGGCCGCGGCTAGTTCGCCATCGCCGGCGGGCCGGCCTACGGCCGCAGGGGTGGACCAGTCCGCCACCGTGGGCGGGCCAGCCTGCCACCGCAGGGGCGGACGGGTTCATTGTACGGCATGACAAATCAAGGCACCAAGGAGGAGGGAGGAGGGGGATGGGGGAAGGGGGATGTTAGGGGGGGGTAGAAGGGAGGAGGAAGGGGATGGGTGGGATGGGAAGGGAGCGAGATGGATGGTAGATAGGGGAGAGGGGAGGAGGAGGAAGGGGGATGGGAAGGAAGGCGAATGGGGTGGATGGGGGGAAGGGGGATGGGAAAGGGAGTGGATGGGTGATGGGGGGAAGGGGATGGATAGGGAAGGAAGGGAGATGGATGGGGTGATAGTTAGGGAGTGCGAGATGGGGTGAAGGTGATGGGGAGGGGGATGGGTGGATGGGGAAAGGGGATGGTAGGAAGAAGGGAGATGGATGGGGTAGGATAGGGGGGGGAGGAGGGATAGGGGATGGGTAGGAGGTGGGATGGGCATGAGGGTAGGGGGGTTAAGGAAAAATGGGGAAGGGAGGGGAGATGGGATGGGGTAGGATAGGGGGGAGGGGGAGAGGGAGGAAGATGGGTGGAAGGGGGATGGGGAAGGGAGGGGAGATGGGTGGATAGGGGGAAGGGGGATGCGTAGGGGAAAGAAGGGGAGATGGGATGGGGTAGGATAGAGGGAGCAGAGGGGGGATGGGACGGGTAGGGGGTAGGATGGTGGGAGGTAGCTAGGGGTTAAGGAAAATGGGGAAGGAGGGAGATGGATGGGGTAGATAGGGAATGGTAGGGGAAAGAAGGAGATGGATGGGGGGCAGATAGGTGGATGGGGAAGAGGATGGTGGAAGGGGACGGGAAGGAGGAGATGGGATGGGCAGGATAGGGGGAGCGGAGGGGGATGGGGAAGGGAGATGAAGAAGGGAGGGGCAAAAAAGGGGGAAAAAAAGGGGGATAGGGGGAAAAAAGGGCAGGGGGATGCGAGGATGGAGGGACAGGGGGGTGGTTAAAGTCGAGAACGATGGGGGACACACAAAAATGAAAAAAATGACAAATATATTTTTTGCATGTGCAGAAAACAGGGATTCTGCGCATTCGAGAGAGGCGATCGGAGGTACTGAGGAGATGCATGGTGAGGATGACCGGGGAGGATCATCAGAGGCTAGCGGAGGTAGGATTATTTCACATTCTGACGTATCCCATAATCAAGGACCATGGGGCCATGTTGACTGCTTTGATAGAGCGATGGGATTCAGCGACATCGATGTTTCACCTACCGACAGGGGAGATGACGGTGACGCTAGAGGACATGTGGCAGATTCTGAGGCTCCTGATATCAGGGCTCCTGATTAGTGAGTGTTGGTGAGAGAAGGAGGCGCTGGAGGAATCTGTGCACGTGGTGTTTGGTAGTGATGAGCTACCAGTGGAGCGGGGGCAGTTAGATGTGGACAGGATGGTGGGATGCAGGGTGTCGGTACTATCGTTGTACCTGGCCGGGCTGATTGGTGGTATACTACTGCCAGACCGAGGTGGTCAGTATTTGCCTATGAGGTCGGTGGAGGTGATTCGGCATATCATCGAGGGCCGGGAGAGATAGTTTGCGTGGGGGACGTGCATATTAGTCCAGCTATATCAGGACATGCACGTGATTTGTTACAAAAAATAGTTGAGTGTGACACATGTGACATTACTACAGGTGTGGGCCTGGGAGCATATCCGCGTTACCAGGCCGACTATGGTGAGGGTGGGGGAGCAAGATGACGTGTAGCCTATAGCTTGGTGGTGGGGAACAGAGGCAGGGACACTAGTGCGGTATCGAGAGGTGCAGGAGGTGGACGTATGGAGGAGGCAGTTTGATGATGTACAAGCAGTAGATATAGTGTGGAGGCCATATATGATCTGATGATTCAGGGGGTGGTCAAGGGAGGAGGGGCTGCACAGTGGTTATTTCTTCACGCGATGCTATATTATTAGGAGCAGGCCATACATAGTGGAGTTGCACCGACTAGATTGGGTGACAAGATAGTTCGAGGTTAGACAAGATATTCCAGCAGGTCGGGTGAGGTTTGCACGACAGGTACGGGAGCGACCATGGGGAGCCAGGCTGAATCTGTGCAGCATCTGGAGTGACATTGAGAGACTGGTATTCAGACCCTATCTGGATAGGCGAGAGGGGCCATGAGATGCATGGACGACAGTGCGATATGAGGAGTGGTTCAGGTGACATCCAGTGGAGCGGATTACACCAGCTGTGCTGATTGAGGAGACAAGAGGATTTGGGTCAGAGGACGAGAGGCGAGGGCGAGTGATTAGACCGCCCAGACTGTCGAGGGGGGACAAAGGAGGACAGGGAGCACAGGAGCAGGTGATAGGTAGGCGAAGGAGGTTACGACAGCGGAGGGGTCATGGAGGAGACAGAGCAGAGGGGGTAGGGGCTGAGACTGAGGAGGTGAGAGGGGTTGGGGCCAAGGAGGCAGAGGTGAGGAGGCCGAGAGTCTGAGGAGGATCACAGGGTACACAGGGTGAGGCCAGTGGGGTGAGGGGGGAGGAGATGGCAGAGGATGAGGTTGAGGAGGGGGCAGAGGATGAGGTCGAGGAGGTGATGGAGAGGAGGCCGAGAGCCCGAGGGCAGAGTCGATAGGAGAAGAGGCCGAGAGCCCGAGGAGGAGAGTCACAGGAGAGGAGGCTGAGAGCCCAAGGAGGGGAGTCACAGGGGATACAGGGTGAGGCCAGCAGGGCTGGAGGGGAGGAGGTTGGACAGGAGACAGCCAAGACTACTAGCAGGCCAGAGGCAAACAGAGCCAGAGAGGAGAGAGACAAAGACCTAGGAGGGCAGTCAGGGAAAGAGAAAGCCAGAGAGGAGGAGGCATATGGAGCCTGGGAGGAGATGGACATAGACCTAGGAGGACAGGGGGACAGGAGACAGCCGGGAGAGAGGAGACATATGGAGCCCAGGAGGAGATGGACGGAGACCTAGGAGGGCAGGGAGGGCAGGAGACAGCCGGAGGAGAGGAGACATATGAAGCCCGAGAGGAGATGGACAGAGACTTAGGAGGACAAGGGGGACAGGAGACAGCCGGAGGAGAGAAGACATATGGGGTCCGAGAGGAGATGGACGGAGACCTAGGAGGACAGGGGGGACAGGGGGGACAGGAGACAGCTGGGGCTAGCGGAGGACAGCCACAGTAGGGAGCTCCTGGGGTGATAGATTTGGATGAGATGGAGAGTGAGGGGTACTCAGCCAAGAGTGAGGGATATCATCCGCGGGAGATGGAGATTGACTCAGATGTGCATGATGTAGCATCGATAGATGCAACGCCACCCGCAGGGGAGGATCCAGTGGCGGTGTTGAGAGAGATAGTGGAGAGGCTACAATGGAGCAAGCAGCGGGTGCGAGAGGAAGGGGCAGAGCAGATCGCAGTAGAGACAGAGAGTGATGAGTGGCAGGCCCGTTTTGCATAGGGTGAGAGAGACTACATGGAGCTAGTTATGTTAGCGTCAGAGCAGGAGCGGAGATTGGTGAGGGAGAGGGATGAGAGCTGGGATGAGGCCGTGGACCTGCGGGCTGAGGTGGAGAGGTTGCGGGCAGAGGTGCATAGCAGGGAGACAGGGGATGCAAAGAGTATGCAGATAGAGCTAGCTTAGCTTAGGGATAGGGTGCGCACAGTGGAGGTAGATAGAGATGTGGCACGGGCACAGGTGGAAGAGTTGGAGGCTGGGAGGGATGTGTTACAGGCATAGATTCAGGTAGCACAGAGCGAGAGTCAGATAGCCGAGGTAGAGGCACAGTCACAGAGAGAGATACCGCGACAGCGCAGGCATCTAGCTTGCAACAAGAGCGAGATTCAGCTGAGCTAAGATTGCAGGCCCTGCAGAGGGACAGAGATGCAGCGGCGACGCGGGGACAGGCTGCACAGAGGGAGAGGGATGCTATAGAGTCGCGGATGCAAACATTGCAGGGTGAGAGGGATGCAGCATGGGCTCAGTTGTAGAGGGTGCTGGTTGAGGGGGGAGATCCAGGGACAGATGTGCAGGAGCTACACACGCAGTTATAGGCGATGCAGGCAGAGAGGGATAGAGGTGTCGAGTAGATACAACAGTTGATACTAGCTCAGGAGGCCTGGGCACGAGAGCGGCGAGTGATCAGTGCAGATAGAGATCGATACAAGCATGAGCAGAATTATGCGCGACTGATAGCTAGGCAGAGGGATGAGTTTATGCAGCAGGCCAGTTATTGGAGAGGGGTATATGAGTAGGTTGTTCCAGATCCAGCGCAGTGCACAGCACGCTACGTCAGTCAGGCTCCACCGCCACTAGGGCCATCCCAGTCATTAGGGACACGCACCAGGGGTTTTAGCGACTACCGGTGGACTCCATCTCCTTACGACAGTTATCAGGGGACACCCACCTGTGAGTATCAAGAGACACCCACCCGCGAGTACCAGGGGACACCAGCACATAGAGGGTCAGCACCCAATTCTCCGCAGAGGTCAGATGTGGGCAGCTCACAGTAGAGCAGGCAAATGCAGGACATTGGTTATTTTTAGCAGATACAGGATGGATGGGTGGTGCATGACACCAGAGGGCAGAGGTGATCCACATCTCTGGATTTTGTATTTTATGAGGCGATATATGGTGGATATGTATTGTATCATGACATTTTATTATTTTGATTATGTGATGGCCTTTATTGACATTATGCAAGATGTTCCTTTATGCAGCTATATGAGATGATTCATGATGTGATTCCACATGCATATATATACACATGTTTATATGGATGACTTATGTTTTATGCTTTATGTTTTTATGGATGGATGGTTTGTGATTGATGCAAATGTTTCTATGATTTATGATGTATGATTGATGGATGCACCTGTGGATGGATGATTTATGCATGTTTATATGATTTATGATGTATGATTTATGGATGCACATGTGAATGGACGATTTATGCATGTTTATATGATTTATGATGTATGATTTATGGATGTAAAAAAGGTAAATGCTTACAATGCACCTAAATGTCAATAAATACCATTATGAGAATGCAGATAGGCGATAGGCGGATGGAAGATTGCATTTTCCAAAAACAACCATTAATATCTAGAGAGGAAGAGGACCGACAAGAGGAACAAAGAACGAGAGTATTTGCACAACTGAAATCATAAGCGAAGGGTATGATGGAGAATGAAGGGGGCATGCAAAGTGGTGGAAATGCAGTGAAAATGAGATTTTGCCATCTTTGGAGCATTGATTTTACTATAGCGTAGGGTACCAAGCACCTTGATATAGAAGACCAAGGCGAGCGAGTACTCTATGCATGAAACAAACACAACAAACAATAAGGTTATCCCAACACCCCGAGGTCACGATGACATCGGTCGGGCCTGGTGTTGTAATAACCGCAAACACACAAAGTTGTCCCAGTGTAACACAAGACCTTAGAGATCTCAGTGGGTCTTACGAGGGACAACCAAAACAAAAAATCAAGGTATGCCCCCATTTCGACAGATCAAAGCACGCCTTAGTATGGTGGACCAAGACGACCTTGACAAGTGATAGGAAGGAACCCAAAATGATAAACAAAATCCGAAAGCATCAAAAGATCAAAATCAAGACAATAGGTCCTTTGCCATAGGATCACGGTGATGGATGTGATTGATGAGGTCTGCTAGGAAGGATTCATCCTGTTGAGACCAAAGATGGATGCAAAATAAGGTGACCCAGTTGGCGTGGGATATTACCGAGGGACAAGATCTTGTAACACAAAGGAATTTCGTTTGTTAAGGACGGGGTAGATGTGGGCATAACTTGATAACGATACATGAAAGACCGTCATAACCTACAGACCTAGGGGCTCAGGGGCCGATCATAGATTAGCCTTGCCTACGTGAAAGCGCAGAGCCCTCGTAGTTCCAGAAAAGACCATGGATAAAGCGGAAAGAAGATAAATGGTGGCCGATGATGATGGAAAAATGCCCCGGGGGTGAATCAAGTGATCAACCTTGCCTACATGACAGTGTAGGGGCAACGTAGTTCGACTAACGGACGTGACGTGAGGGGATCTAGGTGAAGACCGATGCGATGGATGATCCTACCTGATGACACAAACGTGAATGACGTAAGCTCAGAGTGGGATACTGAAAAAGCTCAGGGATGGGGGATAGGCTAGATGGGTCATCCAATGCTCAATCAATATTTACCAAGCAGCCTAGGATGAGATGGGTAAGGACAATGATGCGGATGAAGGCATAAAATAACTAGGATGTCAGGTAGATAATGATTAAGCCCTCTATGGATGATGCCTGTTACCAGGTTTTCACCATCCATACTTATCCACGGCGCCACCAAGAGGTGGTTTTCACCATAGGATGGATTTATTTCTCTTGACTATTGTTGGATTTTTTTATTTTTTATTTTTTATTTTGGATTTTCTGATTTTTTTGTATTTTTTGGATTTTTTGGATTTTTGACCAGGTGGGGTAACCGAGTGGACTTAGGTGTAGAATTTTTTCAAATGCATGACATTGATAGGCTCATCAAGGGGTTCTCCTTCAAGAGTTGTCAACCTGTATGCCCTAGATCCATATTTAGTAGCTATGATATAGGGCCCCAACCAATTTGCCTCAAATTTTCCTTTCTTGTCTCAGTCTTGCTGAGTATGTTGGTTCTCTTTAAGGACAAGCTCGCCCACCTGGAATTGGCGAGGATGAACCTTCTTGTTGTAACTACGCTTGAGGCGATTCTGATATGCTTGCAGATGATCGTAGGCCTTTATTCTGCGTTCGTCTAGTAACTCTAGCTATGCAAGCAGCACAACACGAGCATCCTCTTCGCTGATAAGGTTCTTAAGAGAGATTCTCAATGATGGAAGTTCAACCTCAATTGGCAAGACGGCTTCGGCACCAAACACCAAAGAGTAGGGGGTGGCGCCTGTCGGGGTGCGGATGGATGTGCGAAATGCCCAGAGGGCAGGATGAATGTGGAGGTGCCAATCCCATCTAGTGTGATTGACCACCTTTTTGAGAATACGAATGAGGGTTTTGTTGGTCACTTCCGCCTGACCATCACCCTGGGGGTAATAAGGTGTTGACCAACGGTGTTGGATATGGAAGGTATCGCATAGGTGTTTCATGGCTTGGTTCTTGAATGGTTTGCCGTTGTCAGAAATGATGGTGGATGGGATACCATATCTGTAGAGAATATGGTACAGGATGAACTTGGAGATCTGAATGTCGGCGATTTGTGAGAGGGGCATTACCTCCACCCACTTGGTGAAATACTCGGTGGCGGTGATTATGAAGGTATGGCCGTTGGATGATGGTGGGTGAATCTTTCCAATCAAGTTGAAACCCCATTGAGAAAATGGCCATGGTGTCAGGAGGGGCTGAAGATCTTGTGCTGGAGCATGGATTAAATCTGCGTGTTGCTGGCATGGAAGACACTTTTTCACAAACTCGCAAGCATCATGTTCCAACATAGGCCAATAATATCCAGCCTGTAGGATCCTTTTGGCTAGAGCCATACCATTTGAATGGGCTCCACAAACACCGCCATGTACCTCCATTAATGTAGTATGGGCTTTGGTCTCATTTAGACATCTAAGGAGGATTCCATCATACCCACGACAATAAAGCATATCACCGACGATGACGTATCGAGAAGAGCGATGGATGAAGGATTTGTGTTGGTTACGTGAAAGGTTTGGGGGTATAATGTTATCACGGAGGTAGGTATAGATGTCTTGGTACCATGGGGAGGCGGGACCCACGATTTCACACACCATTTTACTTTCAGGGATATCGTATGCTAGGATTAACAGTTGTTCTACAAGGAACTCACACTCTGTTCAATCCTTGGGCATGTCCAGGAGGGAGCCGATAGTGGCCATCGCATCAATTGCTTTGTTTCATACCCTGGGAATCTGTTCAAATTGTATGGAGGTGAAGTATTTCTTGAAATCATCCACCATGCGTTTGTAGGGTAACAACTTATCATCCTTGGTCAGAAACTCATCATTAACTTGCCTAATGACTAGCAAGGAATCACTGAAGACTTTCAACTGAGTTATGTGCCACTGTTTGGCAATTTTGAGGCTGGTGAGGAGAGCTTTGTATTCGGCCATATTTTTGGTACATGGGAACACTATCCTGAATGACTTGGGAATGTAGTCACCCTAAGGGGTAACTAATAAAACTCCCACCCCCAATCCATTATGTGTATATGATCCATCAAAATATAGTGTCCACATGGGGGTTTCCTCAACTGAAAAGACTTCCTCATCAGGGAATTCTGTGATCAACGGGTGAGTGTCAACTAGAGGAGCTTTCGCTAACTGATCTGCAATTATCTGCCCTTTCATTACCTTGCAGTCTACATATTCTATATCGAATTCACTGAGGAGCATGACCCACTTAGCCATGCAGCCAGTCAGGGTGGTTCTAGATAACAGGTACTTCAATGGATCAATTTTGGTGATTAATTTTACGGGATGGCTAAGCATGTAATGCCGAAGCTTCTATGTGCTGAAGACGAGTGCAAGGCAGGCTTTTTCCATGGGAGAGTAGTTGAACTCATAGCCAACCAATGTCTGACTGATGTAGTAGACTTCCCTTTCTTTTGAAGACTCATCATGCTGTGCCAACAATGCCCCCAGTGCGAATGAAGTGGCGGAGATGTAGATCAAGAGGGGTTTGCCAGGAATAGGTGGCATCAATATTGGTGGATGGGCTAAATATTCCTTAATCTTGTCGAAGCCCATCTGACACTGTTGGTTCCATCGGAAGGTGGAATCTTTTTTCAGAAGATGTGTGAATGGCTGACACTTGTTTGCCAGCTGGGCAATGAACCGACGGATGGACTACATTTTTCCCTGAAGGCTTCTTAATTGTTTGAGATTGCGGGGAGGTGGCATGTCCAGGATAGCCTTTACCTTGGCGAGATCAACTTCAATACCTCTGCGAGAGACTATGAAACCCAGCAACTTCCCTGACATGACTCCAAAGACACTTTTTCGAGTTCAGCCGCAACTTATAATGCTCTAACCACTCAAATATCTTCTTCAAGATGCAAGGATGTTCTGCTCATGTTCTGGATTTCCCTAATAGGTCATCAACATAGTCTTCCATGATGATATGGATGAGGTCATGGAAGATGACCGTCATTGCCCTCTGATATGTCACCCCCACATTTTTGAGACCGAAGGGCATAACATTGTAGCAAAAAGTGCCCCAAGGAGTGGTGAAGGCAGTTTTGTGTTGGTCTTCTGGTGCAATTTGAATCTAGTTATACCCGGAGAAGCCATCCATAAGAGACAACATCTCATGTCCTGTTGTTAGGTTGACCAACATGTCAATATTGGGTAGGGGGAAGTTGTCTTTGGGGCAGGCTTTGTTGAGATCCCTGAAGTTCGTACATATCTGAATGTCACCATTTGGTTTAGCAATTGGCACTATGTTGGAGATCCATTCGGAGTAGTCAATTGGCCTGATAAATCCTGCCTCCAGTAACTTCTCTAATTCCTTCTTGACTAACAATGCGACTTGCGGATGCATCTTGCGGAGTTTTTGCTTGACAGGTTTAGCGTCTGGGCGGATATCTAGGTGATGAACCACCAAGGCGGGATCTAAGCCTGGCATGTCTGAGTATGACCAAGCGAAGTTGACAATTCCCTCCTGGAGTAGCTGTGCAAAGACCGGATGCTCTTGTTTGGAGAGTGACTTGGCTACATAGGTGATCTTAGGATTTTCAGTAGTTCCCAAATTAATCTCTTGCATCTCTTCAATCAAAATAGATGATCGGGCAGATAGCTGAGTTCCCATAAGGGGAAGATGAACATCTCCATCTTCCAGTGCCTCTTCGAGGTTTTCGCTATCAGATGCGTCCTTTATTTTTATTTTTTCAAGGTCATAAAGTGCCTCGGGGAGGATTTCACTAGACGACCGTTTGTTATTTTTCTTATTCTTACTTTTGCGACTGGAGTGTTCATCCTCCCCCAATCCCATGAGGTTAACATAGGTATCTGCAGATATACTGACAGGTGTGCTAGTTCGTAGGTCCCAATCAATTAGCTCAGGATGGCGAAGGGATAGGCTAATAGTGCAAACGGATAGGCATTCGAACATGGAGGATAGGTCGGCGTGATCGACGTCATCGTACGCACGTATGATGGATTCTTCCTCGAGTATGTCTTCCAATGAGCCATTGTCCACAGCTATACTATTGGAAGTATTAGATGATGTTTCGGGGCCTTTCTGCTTTCTGTCATACCCAATGCCCACATTTTTTGGTAGCGGAAACGTATCAATGGGTTGCAACCGCCCTTGTTCTTGCTTTCCTAGGCCTCTGCCTTGATAGTTATGCTTTTCCACAAACTTTGTCGGCCAGGGGTACTTTTCTTGGAAGTATTCTTTGAGAGGAGTTTCCGACTGAGGCTCTTCTCGGTAAACCCATTGGCTTATTTCTTCTTCGGGCGCATCTGTCTTGATACTTGGGGATACAAAAGTGGTAGCAGGGATGTTTTTTCCACGGAAGGTGACAGTCTTGTCCGCTTTTGGGGTAGCATGGGAAGGTTGACCATACTCATGTGGCGATGGTGGCATGGTTGCTATATTGAGAGCAGTGTGCATTTCGTACTCACCACACCCTTTGTCAATGATCTAGACTTTTGTGACTGTAGGATCGGTGGAAGATGGAGTGGTTATTACAGTGGATGGTGGATTAATGGACGATGACTGAGATGCCCCCATTCGACCCCAGGACAATAATGTAAATGGGGAAATGATGCCTCTAGAGTGCAGCAATATTTGAATGGTTGGGGGTCGGCATAGATGGTGACCTCTTGTCCATTGACGGGGAATTTGAGGCATTGATGGTAGGTGGAGGGCATGGCTTCCATAGCATGGAGCCATGGATGGCCGAGGAGGAGATTATATGGTAAGTCCATAACAAGGACATGGCAGGTGATGTACTGAACTACCGGTCCCACTTGGACAGGAAGATTGATGATCCCTTCTGAATTTCTTTCTGCATTGTCATAAGCCTTGATTGTAATAATCTGATTGCTTAAGTCCACTTGGGTATACCCCACCTGCTTTATGAATTTTAAAGTGCACAAGTTGAGGGTGGAGCCATTATTTTCCAAGACCCTTTTTATTTTATGCCGAGTGACCACGACTTCAATATGTAAGGGGCGATTGTGATTAGCATCAATGTTGGGCATATCATTGTGGCTGAAGTGTAGTTGGTGAGATGAAGCTAGGTGTCCTACCAAGGCTTGGAACTATGTAGGATCCATATTATTAGGCACATGGGTTTCCTGTAGGGCTCTGTTGAGGATTTCTTGATACACGGGGGAAGACTTGAGTAAATCCAAGATGGAGATATGTGTCGGGGTCTTTCCCAGGTGATCAAGGATATTGTACTGGGAAGTTATAGGAGTTGGTTGGGTAGGTGCAGAGGCTGCAAGAATGGTGATGCAGGCTCGTCGTGTGGTAATAGCACATTGAGAGTCTTTAGCTTTGACATGTATCATGGACACACGAGGTTCCACCTGCTCAATGTAATGAATAATACCCTCATAATTGAGGGGTACATTCTTGTAACTCACGTTATTTGTGCTGTTGTTTTGAGAATTACTGTTGGAAGTGCTCGAGCCTTGGTTATGGTTTGGGAAGGCGTTTTGATAGATCTGCAATTGAGCATTGGACGACGAAGCTTGATTAGGATCAACTTTGATGTCACCTCGATCTATGAGATCCTGGATGTAATTTTTTAGACCTTGACACTTATTCAAAGAGTGTCCTTTGATTTTGTGGAACTCACAATATTCATTTTCCCTAAACCATGCAGGCTTAGGTTTGGATTCATCGAGTGGCTTGGTGACAGGGTATGTGATCGAATAACTGATCTGCAATAGTTTGTTGAAGACGACACTCAAGGGTTCTCCTAGTTGAGCATACTGGCGCTTAGTGTTCCCTTGGTTATTTTGATTGGACTGTTGGGGAGGACGGGGCGTCCCTTGCGGTACAGATATGGCATTAGGTATGGATTGTTGTTGTTTCTGAGATGTGTTGGCCATGTGGACATGTTTAGTGTTAGTGACACCATCATTTACTGCATTTTTGTTCTTGTTCCAAAAATGTGGCTTGTCATTGAATGTCCTTTCCCTATCTTGGTTATATATTTTGATGTGCCCCTTGGCAACAAGGGCACGCTCGAGGATGGGTCCTTTCTCCACTACCTCCACGAAAGTGGTGACACAATGTAATTAAAAGTTGTGGGCCATGTCAGGATGAGAGTTCTCCACAAAAAGGGTGACCATGTCCTTCTCTTTCAAAGGGGTTTTCATTCGGCTTGCTAGGGCACGCCACCTTTGGAGGTAGCTAGTAAAGGTTTCTCCTTCACGTTGTTTCTCTTTGAGGAGATCCAAGGTATCAGTATCTTTCTCCAAGTTGAAGGAGAAGTAGGAGACAAACCTTTCTGATAAGTCCGCAAAAGATTTTATAGATCCCTTGTCGAGGGTCATGAACCACCCTAGTGCGTCGCTTCCCAGGCTTTGGGGGAACAGACGCAAGAGATAGTTGTCATTGTGGATCACTTCTTGACACTAGGAGTAAAACTCCCGTAGGTGGGCCTTAGGATCTTTGTTCCCCTTATATTTGTCAAATTTTGGCATCTCAAAATGTTTGGGGAAGGGAATCAGTGAGATGGAGGGATCATACGGATATGGGCATATATCTTCGAACTTGAACGATTGTTTGCTAGTCCCTGCCTGGAGATCCTTTAGTGCGGCCTTGATTTCCAAGATGTCCGCATTGGATGGTGTGTTGGATGGGTATTGATGGTAGGATGATTGTGGATTCTGAGAGGATGTTTGGAGATGGGCGTATGGATGAGGAGGTGGCAGCCCTTTTTGATACGCCAATGGACTTTGCTGATAAAGAGGTTACTGTTGCGAGGCGAAATATGGATGGGTCTGGTAGTTATGGGTGGCATACTATTGGGAAGTAGGGAGAAGGTGTTGTTGATTGGCTTGTGGATATTGGGGGTGTTGATATGACTGTTGTGATGCCCCATAGGAGGGTTGTTGTTGATATTGTTGCTGGTTGTAATAGTTGTAATGATGGGGTGGTTGTTGATATTGTTGTTGATGCATAGTGGGCGGTTGTCATGGGCGAGATGGGATGTTATGTGGTGGTTGCACTTGCGGGCATAAAATGGATGCAAGGAATGGAGATATGGTTGGGGCTGAAGGTCGAGGTTGATTTCCTTACAGTTGATGTTGTGATGGTTGTCCGGAGAATAGGGGATTGACCAACGGTTGTTGTTGAGGTGGAGGTGCGATTAAGATGTTGTGCGAGGGAGGTTGTTGAGCACTAGTGGGAGTGTAGGATAGGGGAGGTTGTTGGGACATGAATGACAATGGAGGAGGGATGTTGGACTGGGACGGTTGTTGGGGTATGAATGACGATGGAGGGGGATTGTTAGATTGGGATGGTTGTTGAGGTATGAATGACGAGGGAGGAGGATTGTTAGATTGGGGCAGTTGTTGAGGAGTGAATGATGATGGTGGCGGATTGTTTGTCCCAGGAGGTGGGGGTAATGCGGTGAAGGGGTTGCCCCCAGTGTTGACAGGAAGCGGGTTCGAGGGGGGTGGTGTCGGTAGCATTAATGGTTGCGATTGTGGTACATTTTGTGGCATGCCATAGGCAAAAGGATCATTGGGATCAACGGTTTGGGGGGCTCCCATGACCGAGATGGTGGGATGTGTGGGATTTCCAATGGGATATAGGACAGCGTTGTCGAATTCAGGTTGATGCCAACCTCCTACCGAAGGAACGTTGGGGACATACGAGCTACTGGGGATGTCATGTGCACCTTGGGGTACATTAGATGTGGAGGTGCCATACTTGGATAAGTCGACACCTGACGGTAACTTGACACCTTTGTCAATCAAGTGAGCCAAGATTTGGTCACCATGTCTTTCGAGGAGGCACTCCGTCATTTGTGCATTAACTGGGTTGCTAAAGTGCTCCTCGAATGTGAGCTCGGGTTGATCGGCCATGTTTTCCTCCCCAGGTGGTGATGTGTTTTGACCATCCACATTGGATTGCGATGAGGTGCCATTGTGGGGATCGTGAGGGATAATAGCACCATAGTTCGGATCTGACGAGATGTTGACTGTGTTGGTGGGATTTTGTGGGTTGTTCGATTGGGCATTCAGGGCTTGTTGGTCGGCCATTTTCTTTGCTTGTGATCGAGTCTGAATGGGCATGCAAGATGATGAGGTAGATCAAGATATTAGAAACACCTTGATGATGAGAGATTGATTTGATTTTGATGAAAGATTAGTTGATGATGATTGATTAGGTGGACGTGGATTGGCTTGATGGAATTGGATTGGATTGATTGGTAGATACTGGATTAATCTAGATTATGGGTTTTGATCTGAATAGGTTTGATGATGTGGGGATCAGACTGATCTGATGATTAGGATTGATGTGATGATAGATACAATGAAGACCGAGATCCACAACCGAGTTTAAGAAGGATCCTTGGTAACACTAGGTATTGATTGAAAGGTGGATGTATGATAACGACACCGAATCCAACTTGAGATAGAAGCGGATTGATTGGGTCGAAAAGGATAACTGACCTAAGATGGATAGCGATCCTAAGCTAGCTATGATGATTGTGATTAGGGATGAATACCTAGGTCAACTTGGATGACAACTCCAACGGGGTTTATATGGAATAACGGAGATCAGAGATGAAAGCGTGTTTAGGACAGATGGGGAGTGTCTCAAGATAGATGAATGGCTCTCGAAACAAGAAAAAGATTGGTTAGGACAAATGACCCTTAGAACAAAGGGATGGAGGCTCAGAACGGACATTTAGATATTTGTTTTGAATGCTAAATGATCATTTCGGTGTTCAAAACAGAAGGACAATGAATGCCAAATGATGGTATAGGTTGGTCAAAGGGACAGGTCCGCCACTGCAAAAGGACAGTTCCACCACTGCACTTGGACAGGTCTGCCACTGCACTAGGACAGGTCCGCCACTAGGTCTGCCACTGCACAGGGATAGGTCCACCACTGCACAGGGACAGGTCCGCCACTGCACAGGGATAGGTCTGCCACTACACTAGGACAGATCCGCCACAGCACGAGGACAGGTTTGCCAAAGGATAAGGTCAAGTCTGCCAAAGGATAAGCTTAAGCTTGATTTTTTTATGGATGGAAAAGGCAAAGGACCCAAATTGTAGCAATCATAAAAAGACTTGGCCAAATTGATAATCACTAGTTTTTGCACAAGAAAGACAATTCAAACATTACAACCCTAAGATTAGTAGAAATGGGTATGGTCGACAAAGTCTTCTACTCTAGGATGCACATGGTTTCTAAGGAGTCCTCGATATACACCCGGTAAGTGAGGCCTAAACCATGAACACCAACCCGTTACAAGCGTGAGTCAGGAACCTTAGCGAGATACTAGAGGCTCGGACCAACTCTTCACGTCATCCCGACGCTTTGCCAATTACAACGTGGTTGGATTGGGGTACAGCTTTTGCTCTCCCCCCTTTATATACCCCACCAGTACACGTGGTTGGAATCGTCCCTTGGGGTGATGAAATCCCCGAGCAGGTCCCACTAAGAAAGTGAAAAAAGGGTGACTCAAAAGGACTTGGAAAGCTATGATTTCTCGTCACCCAGGATCACCAAATGGTGCAAGGGGATTGGATACGTCAAATAGCTTTCCCAAACACGCCAAACAAGGTTTATTGACCCCTTTAATTAAACTATGTGCCTATTTTATCAAAAGACAATCGGAAAAAACTTGAAATTTTTACCTTCTTGAGGACAGGTCCGCCACTCTGCAGGGACAGATCCGCCACTCTGTCAGGATAGGTCTGCCACTTCAGGACAGGTTCACCACTGAATTAGGATAGGTCCGCCACTGAATTAGGACAGGTCTGCCACTAAATTAGGACAGGTCCGCCACTGCAGGACAGGTCCGCCACTGCAAGACAGGTCCGCCACTCCAGGATAGATCCGCCACTCTGTCAGGACCAGTCTGCCACCCAGGATAGGTCCGCCACTCCAGGACCAATCCACCACTACAGGAGGATAGGTCCACCACTCTGTAACCTGGACCTTCAAAAATACAAAAAATAGCAAATGTGAAAGAAAGAGACCTGTTTGTGGGTCCCACCGGGTGTGCCAGAAATGTGATAGGTCGAATGTGAGCGTTAGAAAATGAGCAGCAAGTAAAAGAGTGCAAATAAACACCAAAACAACCTACACTTCAAGATTGGCCTAAGTTGGAAACAAAACAAGATAAAAAGCAATGAAATAGAACCTTATACCTTGCGTTGAGTCGATCCTTTGGTTGGCCCTTCGATCTTGGATGTGTATGCTCCTTTGATGGCAAGTAGAGGATATGAAGATGGAAATAATGCTTGGAATCATGAAAATGGCTAAGTGTTGGTTGAGAAACAAAACTGCAAGAGTTTGGCTAGCACAAATGATCTCCCTAAAATGAGAGAAAAGAGGAGGTATTTATAGGAATTTTGAGAATTCCTAGGGGAAATGGATGGTCAAGATTGAGCCACCAAATATCAAGATGTAGGGCTAAGGTGAGTTGAGAACTCACAAGCCCTCACATCTTGACATGTGGCATGTGAGATAGCCCTAAAAGGTGAAGTGGACATGAGGTGGAAGGAGAAGGACATGACATGGAGAGGGGTACAAAGTACCTTGGGATTGGACAAGATCTCCTCATAAAGGAGGTCCTTGTCCCCATGTGGGTGAGAGGACAAGTGGGGAATTAAAAATTCCTCAAATATTCTCATGGGGATGAGAGAAAGAATAAACAATGAATAGAGGACATGTGGGAAGAAGTGAAGGAATTAAAAATTCCTTTTGGGTGCCTTGGGGGATTAAAAGGTGAATTAGAAATTCACATGGGGGAGGGAGATGCCTTGCCCAAAAGGAGAAAGCCTTTAATAAGGTTGACTCAAGGACATATGCCATAAATAGGATGAGGATTAGGTTAGGCTAACCAAATGATTAGAGTTGTGCAAGTACTCAATTAGATGGACTAATGACTCATTAGAAGCAAGTGGGAAATTATGGAGGATGTGACCTTAATGATGATTAAGGGTGTGCACATGCTAACCTTGGTTAATTAGAAGAAGATGAGGTAATTAAAATGGATTAGGGACCAACTTGCAAAAGTTGGAGGATGTGACCATGAGAGAGAAAAGAGGAATTAAAAATGAATTTTAATTTAAAGGGGAATATGACTAAATTAAATAAAAGGGCATATTTATTCAATTTAGAGGAGGAAGAGGGGAAAAGTATTAAATTGAATACTTTAGGACCTTTGTGCAAGATGCAGGGTATTAATTAAACAACTGGTTTAATTAATATTGACAGAGGGGATGAGGAACCAGATGAATAAGGAGATGCGTTTGATCATATGGAGGTGATCAAATTGGACGTCTACACTGCTAACTTAATTACTGATCCCTCTAACTCTACCACTCAACCTGAGGCATACATTAACATGGTCATAGTTACTCCTTTCGCACAACTTGCAACCACCTCACCAGATGTGGCCTTCACCTCACAAGACCTACCCTTGAATAACAAACCCTCTCCCCTTTACGTTCTTGCTCGCCTCAATATGAACATTATGACGGGGGTCTTAGTCAACCCCACGAGCTGAGTGAATGTTATCATAGAGGAGATGTTATGTTTGAATTCATTACAAATGGAGGATTATGAAGGAAAAAATTATACCATTCATACACATGATGGCCTCTCTCTCAAGCCATATGGCTCAATAACTCTTTTTGTCCTAGTTGGACCTAGGGCTATGAACACAACTTTCGATGTTATCCCAGAATTTGATTTGTTTAGGGTGAAGTTAGGATACCTTGGCTAGCTTCCATGAATGAAATCACTTTTGTCATTCATAGGGGGAATTTAGGCTTCCCTTCCATGTTGACCCAATTTTTTTATTTTTACTATATCATCTTGTGCATTCTTCACATGGTTTGATATAGTAGGGGGTTGATGATAGTTCATTTATATACTATTACTATACTTATATATATTTATGAGTAGCTTTTACCCTAAAATATCGAATCACCCATGTGTCTCTTGTTTGTGTTATTTCTCTTTCACTCTTTTATCTTTCTTTCTTCTTTTCTTAAGTTTTCCCTCGTATGTGTGATAATGTTCTTTTCACAATAATATGATTTTCAGAAAACACATTTGTTTCCCACAGATCTTTTCTCAAAAATCCTTGCAATCTTTTTCAAAGATTGCATTCTCAACTTGGACCCTAATGGAACGTGTTTCCTTCGTCATGGGTTTGCAAAGAAAGAACTTGAGAACTTCCCTTTGGGGTGTGAGTAGCTTTTTCTTGCAGAAGAAGCCTTGACCTTCCCCTCACAAGGGGTATTTTCTTCCTTACTAATTCCTTGATGAAGTGAACATCTTTCAAAAGGATTCCTTGATGATGAATTGATTTGAGAAAAAAAATCTCTTTTTCACTTTCAAACAATGTGTCCCTTGAGTGAACCCCTCTTCTTTTGAAGGGTTCCCAAGGGACCACTTTGAAATCCTTTCAATTTGTTGACTGTCTACTTATTTTCCTATGTGGCTAATTTTTGTTTCTTGGCATGTTTTATATGTGGATTAACATGTCTCTTTGTAGGTATACCTATGAGGCCGCTTTCCAGTTTGACTCTATAGATTCCCCTTACATTTGGGCCTTCTTGCAGGTCTACAATCCTATAAGGTGCTTACTTCACTAGGCTTCCTTCACGAGAGAGAAATTTTGGGTTGTCTTATTGCAAGTCTATGAGCCTGTGAGACACTTTCATATTATGGGATTTTTCCATTATTGGTCTGAGGGACTTCGATGTACTTTTTGCAACTTCATAGTTCTATGGAGCTATGGGGTCCTTTTGTTCAAAACTCCCCAGGGAGAGTACCTGTGGAGTCCTTTGCCTACCTTGGGCTTTTGAGTTCACCAAATTTTGGTCTACTTCCTCGATGGTTTAGGTATACATTTCTAACCCTACTAACTCTTTGATCTACTTTATTGAACACCCATCAATATGTGCACTCACTAAAGTGGGGGAAAAATGTATAGGATCAAATTTGCACTCCTTAAGAAAATTCCCCTTTCACATACCCTCACCTTGGAAAATTGAATTTGAAGGTGAAATTCCACATCATCCACCTACCTTCCATCCACCTAACATTTTTCCCATGTGTTTGTGAGAGAATATTTGTCAGGGATGAACACATAGTGCATGGATGTCTACATGTCGCACTGCCATCCCTGATGGATTCCTCCATATGAAGTTGGCAGAGGCGTTACACACCCAATTGGGGCCGAATTGTAATGTCCCTCTTCAATGAAATAACTCAAAAATTCCTTATTCCTTCCCATCCCACCTTCACAAACACTCATTCTCTCTTCATTTCACTATCTACACATTCAATCACTCTTACTTAGCATTTTCCACTTCACTTCTTCACTCTCAAGCAGCATCCCACATTCCATTGTGAGCATTGCAGTAGCTTTGAAGCTCCATCAACTCCACATTGCAAGTGTGAAGGCTATTATAGAATTTTTCAGCTTGAAGTCTCGCAAGATCTCCTTTCATCACTGTTGTGGTTGTGGTGAATTTTCCAAGTCCATACCTTGCATTCTCCTCCATTGGCTAGTGAGATTTTGGGTGGAGGTGGTAACGCTTCACTCCTCTCCTTTGTGATTTGATAGAGTAGCATAGTATTGTTTTGTAGTGTTCATTGCTATCTTTTCTTTCCTTTATTGCATATTCTACTTCATTTCTTTTTGGTTGTTTGTGGAGGTGGAAACACCAAAATGGGGGTCTGACTAAGGCAGGCTCCTATACAGCCCCAACAATTTTCCCTCTTTCTTGTGTATAGGTGGATGTATGTGTGGAGCTCGCTAGTGAATCAACACTTTTGTGAGATTATCTTCATCACTCTAGCATTTATCTACTTTCTTTATCATTTTCATCTTTATTTTATGTCCATTATTTTGTTTTTCCCGAAAAAATCAACTAGCTAGGATATCAATAAGTTTTTAGGAAATTTGTATCGTATTTCATGTTTTCTATCCATATGGACACCAGCACACCACACTGTCATCCTAGAACCACACTGCCATCCTCGGACAAAGAGTTGTCTGAGGTACAATATTGAATCCAAAAACTAGCTCACTAGCTTGAACCTGAACTATGGGTCTGTAGAGTGACAAAAGTACTACATAGTACTCTTCATTCTTGATAATCACCACAAGACATTCGTTAGAGTAAGGTAAGTTAGGGTAGCCTTCCACTCTCAACTCTTTGTGACCTAGAGCCTTGACGTGGTTGGTTCCCCTCTCTTACACTTTGTATTTGCTAGTTCCCTTCTTCAATATTCTCACAAAGTTTGATTCTACCTCATCAAAGTCAATATTTAGATCACTTGTTTCATCTTATACCTTCTTACTAACTTTGAATGTTGCTTCCTTGTTTGTATCATCTTTGTCAAACTCTCTCATTTCAAAGGTTATGAGAGCACCAAATAATTGATCTACTGGGTACTTATCCAAGTCCTTTGATTCCTCATTAGCAAATACCTTATGACTATAAGCTTTAGGGGTAGATCTCATAACCTTCACAATATCATAATCTTTTACTTCTCCATCAAGACCTTTGATGCTAGTAACCACTTCATCCACCCAGAGCATGTAACTAGCAATTTATTCATCCTCTATCATCCTCAAGGTCTCAAATTTTCTCTTGAAGTTTTTCATCTTGAATTTCTTAACTTTATTATCTCCTTCATAAATGATGCCAAAATTTCCCCATACATCCTTAGAAGAACTACGATTCATCACCTTCTAAAGTTTTGAATAAGCTAATCCATTCATGATAGCATTCTTTTCCTTGACATTTTTCTCATACAATCTAATCTCAGCTAGATCTGTTGGAGCAACAGTAGGAGAAATGTAACCATCCTTGATAGATTGCTAAACACCAAACCCAAGAGAGTTTATATGGTCATCCATTCTTACTTTCCAAAAGGTGCAATTTGTTTCATCAAACTTAGGTGCATTGTAAGATCCATCATGTGCCATCCCAGACCTTAACTCAAGAGGTTAAGATTCTTTAGAGGAACGTGGCTCTGATACCAATTTTTGAACACATCTAGATACTAAGATGGGGGGTGAAATAGTATATTCAAAAACTTAAACACTTTAGCACAATGCAAATTCAAACTTTTAACAAGATCAACAACTATTCATCAAATTAGAAGCAATGAAAGATAAATCAATGAACACACATGCACAAGATAACACCAGATATACATGGAAAACCCAAAAAGGGAAAAACCATAGTGAGAAATATCACAATATATGAAGCTCATTACTTACAAAATTACAAATTTTTTTAAGGCTCACTGCCTAAGGAAGCACATTGCTCCCTAAAATACTTACAGTCTAAGGCACACAACCTTAGGGAAAGATGCAAAGAACTTTTAGGATTAGGTGCACAACCCCAGAGTAAGATACAAGGACTTGCTAAAGATATTCACTATCTAATAGAAGGATGCATGAAGATTTATATTTACAACATATATCAACAATACACTCTGTTGACTAAGGCATTAAAGCACATTTAATTTTTTTTTCCACAACTTACTACATCATTCCATACTCACACACCACCACACTCTCACTCAACTTGCAACTATTTTTTTCTTCCATTTATATCCTCTACAAGCAAAGAAAACATCAAACTAGGTCGGCCAAAATAGGAGATAGAGCAATAACCTTAACAAGTCAACCACAAAACATAATTGTGATGAAGGAAGTCCTATCTAGAAGGTAAAGAGGATTGAAAAATATTACTAAATATTCCAATGTGATCCCAAATAGCACAAATTCTAGTACACAATATCCCAAGTCGACAACAAGGAAACAATAGAAGAAATGTGTAGCACAATACCAATCGACTCAAAAACATAATTTCAACTGAATTTACTCAATGTGGTTCTCAAAAAGATAGAGTAGAACCCAAAGTTAACTTAAAAAAACTCCAAATACTAGTGCATACCCCCAACCACATAGCGCAAGAAAGAGAAACAGCCCTATTGGCCATACATCCACAAATTACCCAAAAAACTAACTTAAGACAACAAGTGGCACCAAAGAGATCAATCATTCATGTGTGAACCACAAAGAGGCATTCCATAAGTATCAAATAACACTTCCATATACTTCTTTCACACTATCATGCCACAAACAACCACTACACACCAAATAGAAACATAACACATCATCTCAAAAACCTAGAAGATACAACCATGAGATAGAACATTAATATACCAATTTTTTGTAAACCATCACATGAAACATGAACTGAGACACTACAAAAACACTAATAACATGTCCACCAAGCCACAAAAGTATAAACACAAATGTGGATAAATGTAGAGCATTTTTAGACCAGTCTTGACAAGCAACAAAACTACCAACCCACTACAATTACCAGAAACCTCCTCAGTAACACTAGTGACCTGAAGAGATAAGAGTGAAACATCCACAAAACAAAAGCATTGAATTCCAAACTATAGGACCATATCTTCAAATGTGGAGGAATATAAAGCGTTCTCCCAAGCATTCTTCAAGGTAACTTCCTATAACATAACCTTTCACCAACATCCAAAGACTAGAAATTCCTTGTAGTAACACATACTTCCTTAGGCACAACAGGAGAGAGCATACAACATACTAGAGACCATAAAAAACAACTCTCCAACTTTAGCATTACTTCTAATCCTCATCTTAATATATCATCATGATATCATCTCTTCTAACATCAACCATACTCAACTTTACTTGTCATCAAACAAGGAATGACATCCAACCATGAAAACCAACATCATCATTGTTAACACATCATCATACATCAATGATTTCCCAAACTGAGTGTACATCATCATACATCAATGACAACCAAAACTGAGTGTTGACATCAATTACAAACAATGACAAACATAGGTAACATATGTGCAACAAAAACTTACCCCTGAATTGAGAGGGTAAAAGCAAGAAGTTGGGTACACGAAGAGGGGAAATTTTGGGCAAAACAAATTTTTTTGAAGGAAATGCGTACACGTTACGAATCGAGTACCCAAGCCTAAATCTGAACGCGTATGCATTCAACTTCGAGTATGCGAACTGAAAACACGTACGCATTTAGAACGCATACGCATTTTGTGAAGGTACTTATTTTTTTAAATAAGCGACTGTATTTCATTTTTCCTCACCATTTTAGGCTGCGTCAGAGAAGGAGAAGAGATTTGTACACATTTCAAAGGTTGTGATTGAAGAAAAAATTGACTGCCACCTCCTCCCATCGACACAACTGACCTCATCGACCTTTAGGTTGGTTGAATTTTTTTTGCTTTATATCTTGTTTTTTTGTTTTGTAATTAGTATTTAGTTTTTGTTTGTTTAGTGTGTTTTAGTTCAATGTTTTATAGTTTTTAATTACATTTAAAAAACCAAAAATGTCAATGAAACAAAGAACATTAAATTGTAAATTGAAAACCATAAAAACTAAACCTAAATTGGACACATTTAACTTAGAAATCAAAACCCTAGAAATCCTAGGTTACAAAATTTACATAGGTTCCTATAAACTAATTTACATAGGTTAATCATTGGACTTAAACCCTAAAACGTAAACCTAAAACCCTAAATTAGGGCTCCTCAAGGAGGTTTAGATTACATTTTTTATTTGACATAACCTTCTTTGTATGATTTTTACTCTCACTCATGGTTCTTAGTTTATTTAGGGTGGAAGTGATGAAAAGTTCAATATTAGGGGCATGTGATATAATAGAAGAGGTAAAATAAGGATGTGTAGTAAGATTTGATGACATAGCATGTAGGGAGGGATCACAAATTATAGTCCATAGGTCAGGTACACTTTGGTATGTCGTTGGTGATCCACACTACCAATTAAATTCATAATTGACTAATAAATGAGGTGCAAACAATCAATGCATAGATCTATATATTAACCAACAAATTGATTTAATTATAATATGTTCACATAATATAAATTTGATAGCTAATTTTATCTCGAAAAATCTTCATGATTGTATAATTTAACTTGAGAAAGTGTACCAATGAAGTAAAATAATGTACGTCATGTGAAACTATGTGCTTGATTTAATAACTTTATATATCATGATGCTAGTTGATATGAGCGTGTAATCACTCTATATCAATGTTATTAGCTTATATAGTGTATAATGTATTCTCTTAAAAAAACATAGAAATGCAAGTCATACTTGTTAATCTAGACTATGTGCAATATGGATAGAGCTAGACACATAAATGTTATTAAATCAAATAAATATTAAAATGTGAAGCATGAATGATTTCTACCCATTTCTCTTATTTGGATTCAAGATCCTTTGTGAATTATGCAAGGATACATTATGATCATATTTAAGCCTAAATTTATAGAATGCTATTCATAAGATCTATAGGTTGTGTGTAATCTACTTCCTATTTTAACTCTCATGTGTAGTGGCATTGTTCCAAATTAGGAAAACTAAATGTTGTACTTTCTCTAAAATAGTGTATCAGAGCTAACTTGTAGCATGAACATTTCAATGGAAAATTCAAATTACTTTTTTGAGAAACTTGATAGATGATTCATAAGTGCAAGTCAATTCTATAACCAAAGGTTTATTTTCTAAGATTATTTATTTATTGAATTGATCAATTGATTCCTCACTTAGTAGCAATTAAGTTCTTTTTTGAAAACCCATGTGTCTAGAATTTATATAAATATGAAGGAAGAGTCTATGCCATATAAAAGTTTCAAAAAATATATGATTAGAAAAAAAAATTGGGTCTAAATCACTTTAGATCCCCTCTTCCTTTTTAAATCATCCAAGAGTGCTTAGAGGTCCAAATAGGTTCAAAATCCATCGTAACTCAACAACTTAGTTATAATTGAAATCTAAAATTCCTAATTGTTGATATATTGAAGCTATTCCTAGAATGTCACATATTTTATTCAAATCACTAAGTTTAGGTGGTAGGGTTTCTCATTTACTTGTAAAAATTTATTCATATGTCTTCTATATGTTTTCATGTCATCAAATCTCTAAATCTAAACACTAAACCCTAAAAGCATTCATTTTGTTGTAGGACCTTAAAATGAAATTTGGTTGCCTTAGGGAACTCCACCAAATTTTATTCCCTTAAGCCATGGAACATTTTGTCCTAGGACCTTACTAGACATAGATCCCCTTAAGCCATCCTATCACCCTAAATCGTAAATTGATGTCTTAAGGGGTCCTAATATGACATTTCTTAAGGTGATCAAAGAAGTTCTCAAAATTTGGTGAATAGAGCTCAAGCTCATCTTTGTTTATTTTGTGCATTGTAGTTAGGTCAGTAGCATATATCTATGTGTCCCTTTGAATGTATTCTATTAATTTTTCATTCTTATCTGTAGTATTCTTTGAAACAATGAATGAGATTATAAATTTTAATGTTAGTGTTAAACTTATAATTTATTCTTAACTGCTGTCTTAAGAGAACTGTCATGAGAATTTGGACTGAACAGATGGAGGCTCATCCTCCGGATTTAGAATTAAATTCTATGTCATACTTGATTAATACATCTATTCATTTTGTTGTAGGACCTTAAAATGAAATTTGGTTGCCTTAGGCAACTCCACCAAATTTTATTCCCTTAAGTCATGGACCATTTTGTCCTAGGACCTTACTACACATAGATCCCCTTAAGCCATCCTATCACTCTAAATCATAAATCGATGTCTTAAGGGGGAATTTGACATTTCTTAAGGGGATCAAAGAAGTTCTCAAAATTTGGTGAATAGAGCTTGGTCACTCATCTTTTTTTATATTTTGTACATTGCAATTAGGTCACTAGCATATATTTGTGTGTCCCTTTCAATGTCTTCTATTAATTTTTCATTCTTATCTTTAGTATTATTTGAAAATAATGAATGAGATTAAATAAATTTTAATAAAACCCCATAATTTCATTTCTACCCTCCATATTAACAACCCCACATTGGACTCAATTTAATGTGTGTACATGCTATGAATTTTTAATGTTATGGATTTTTTAATGTTATAAATCGAATGGTCTTCAAATGAAATATATTTTGAATTTGTGTATGTTCAATGTGATTTTTAAATAACTTTCAAATCATGTGCATTATTTAATTAGTTTGTTGATATATATTTTTTAATTGTTTAACATGCAGTTGCCATATCATTGCTCACACGGATCCAATGTTTAATTTACAGGATTTTATGCCCAATCAAGAAATTCCTATAGATCCTGTGCATTCCAATCCACCACATGACCTAGCACACATCCACATTTTCCACCGCCTAACCCCCCACCCCCTCCTGTAGTTGATCAAGATCAATTAAGAGAGAATATCCGACCAAACCTCATTGTCATTCAAGGAAATATAGATCTCATAAAAAATGAGCCTAGAGTCCCTCCCCATCTCTCACGTTTTGCATCTATGATGCAAACTAATGTCAATTTTGTTTGATCTATTGATGTGGACCTAGATAGGTTCCATCAATGGAGAGAAGAGAGGAGACAATTCTATGTGGATGGATTGTCATATAAAGAAATCAATGACCTGAAAATTACCAAATAAGCCATGTGCCAATATTTTATTGACCCCCAAACAAACTAACCAGTTCCACCCACGGGAAAACGAATTTCAATTTTATGGTGTAGGAACCCGCAAATAGTTGTGCATTTTTGGGAGAGATGGTGGATGGTGCTTGATAATCCACCACATGGCAATAGTGAGGTGCCCTTATAATTTTTGAGAAAGTTATGGGTTGAGTTTGAGTTGGGTAAAAAACCAAACTATTTTGATATGAGTTCATTTCAGGGAGTTGGGCATGGCATGCCCCAACATAGACTAGGAGCACGTGTTGATCCTCAGCGACATGCTCCAATTGCTCCTATTGTTCCTCCTCCTCCTAGTGTTCCTGCTGCATTTCAGTAGTAGACCATGTTATTGACATTAGGAGCATTGAGTTCACTTTTACGACATCTCACTCAACAGACTACACACACAGCCACTGAAGTTTCCAATAGAGAGCATGGAGGTTCGGGCTATAGGGATACTCAGACATCCACTTCAGGTGACACACATGCATCTGGGATGGGGTCATACCTGAATTTACTATAGTTTGAGGATCATCCTACATAGGTATGTTCATCTTTTGAACTTAAATTTAATTCAAGTTTGAAATGTGAAAAATTAATGTAAATAATAACATCAAATTATATATATAATATAATATTAATTCAATAAGTGTTTGGTGTAGACACATGATCACATGATGCCTGAAACTCAATATGATCATTGTGTGCATATGTCGAGTGCTATAGATCTGGCCTCACCTTTTGGATAGGTACTTGAACTAATATATATTAAATAATTTGTGTGGATATATATCTAATTTAATTTGAATTTGTACACATGTTTGAATTGATATATTATATCTAGATGCAGGGAGGTCATACGATACCTAGTATTGACTAACCACAAGTTATAGTGGTGATCGCTCCTGAGACATCATCAACTTAGGTGTGTGCTTTCAAAAGTTTGTTAAGTTTAAATTAAATACACACCATAGATCTAATTTATTTTTTTCATTTGAATACACATGTGTGAATAATCTATGTACAAACTATTGTACATCTATATGCAGGAATTTCATGAGATACCCATGGAAGGCCACGTACCTAAGATATCATCGACATTTATGCATGGGAAATCTCAGGTGCGTGATCATGAGGTCATATCATTCAAGGTTGTAAACTTTACTTTAAATCTCCTATACAATTTTTACGAACCTTTTAAATATATATATATATATATATTTGAGGTTTTCACATATTGTTTGTTTTATATGAATATGCAGGATATAGTAGATTAGACATTTGCATCTTCTCAAGTGACAGTTATGCTACCCATTGAAGAAAATGTGCCAGTTACAAATTCACATGATCATATGGTAATTTATGCATACTATAAATCATTTTTACTATATTTACTAGATATTTAATTAAATTTTTTTTATCTAAAATTTTATATTTTCAAGTTTAAATATGTTTAATTATATCAAAATTTCTAAATAAATTTAAATCTAATTTCAAGTTTCTTGTACTCTTTTACATCATGATGCGGGTACATCTAGTCGACATGGAACAAAGAGGAGACTTGATTTGACCAATCAGCCTGAAAGTTAGATGGTTTTATATTTTATGGACTATCTATCTCTAGTTTTATTTTGAACATGTTATTATCATATTTGTGTTTATTTATATCAGTTGACTTTAATATGATGATTATATATGCAGTCAATTATGAGATTGTGTTATGTTCATTTTCATGATTACATGCACTCATACATATCTATATTTATATTTTATCTAATTTTTAAGTATTACATGCACTATATAAATTCTTGTCTAGAATCAAATTTCATATATGTAATTTATCACATGGATTAGGTAGCAAATTAAAACATTCCTTAAAATAGTTTTAGATCATATTCATAATAAATTAAAGGATTTGGGTAATTTTTAAAGTATTTTCAATTAGATAGCCAAAATATTTGGATATTAAACAAAAGAAAAAACTATCTCCTTGTATGTAGCAAAATGTATAATCATATACAAATTGAATAATTATATAAAATGTGGTAAAATACAAGACATGAGAATGTATAATCTGTAAGTGGAACAAGGTAATATTTAAAAGTGACGTAGAACAGAGCATATATATGTATATCAAGATGTTTATTACAACTATATAACATGATGAAACATATATGTGCATGTAGATACAATTAAAGCTTATCAACTTTTAGGCACGAAGACCAAAAATTGATATTTGCATAGCCTCTTGATAAAATAATTTTTCAATTCAACAATCACATCATGGAGCCGACTTGATGAGAACTTTCAAAAATAATTAATGCAATTAACTACAATTTTTATGAGCCATTTAAGAAAAAAATTCATGCGAGAAAAGAACAGTATATAGTAAATTCCATACAAATTCAAATGTTGTTTTCCATAGGATGGATTAAGGGGACCTAAGAGGAAATATAGCTTAAGGGGGGTCTTAAGATAATTCCTTAAGGGGAGTTAAGAGGATGGTTTAAGAGGATGCATCTCATGAATCCTAGGATATGGTTTAATGGATCCTAAGAGGATGGCATAAGGGGAATTATGAGAGTCCTTTAAGAGGATGGCTTAAGGGGATGTAAGAGGGTGGATTAAGGGTTGTTGATAAAATGACTTAAAGGGATGTAAGAGAGTGGATTAAGGGGATGCAAGAGGGTGGATTAAAGGGAGTTGATAGAATGACTTGAAGGGATGTAAGAGGGTGGATTAAGGGGATTTGATAGAATGGATTAAAGGGATTTAAGATAGTGGATTAAGGGGATGCAAGATGGTGGATTAAGGGGAGTTGATAGAATGACTTGAAGGGATGTAAGAGGGTGGATTAAGGGGAGTTGATAGAATGACTTGAAGGGATGTAAGAGGGTGGATTAAGGGGATGCAAGAGGGTGGATTAAGGGGAGTTGATAGAATGACTTGAAGGGATGTAAGAGATTGGATTAAGGGGATGCAAGAGGGTGGATTAAGGGGAGTTGATAGAATGACTTGAAGGGATGTAAGTGGGTGCATTAAGGGGATGAAAGAGGGTGGATTAAGGGGAGTTGATAAAATGACTTAAAGGGATGTAAGAGAGTGGATTAAGGGGATGCAAGGGGGTGGATTAAGGGGAGTTGATAGAATGACTTGAAGGTATGTGAGAGGGTGCATTAAGGGGAGTTGATAGAATGGATTAAAGGGATGTAAGATAGTGGATTAATGGGATGCATGTCATGAACCTTACAATATGGCTTAACAGGCCCTAAGAGGATGGCTTAAGAGGAATTATGAGAGTGACTCAAGGGATGCAAGATTATGGATTAAGGGGATGTAAGAGGGTATGCCTTAAGGGTCATTTAAGAGGATGGATTAAGGGGATTCAAGAGGGTGGATTAAGGGGAGTTGATAGAATGACTTGAAGGAATGCAAGAGGTTGGATTAAGGGGAGTTGAGAGAATGAATTTATACTATCAATTAAATGTATCTAGAACTATATATAGTTACCTATATCTAGATTCAAATTCCATTGTAATATATGTGCGTCTCCTCTCTTTTTTGTAAAGCATCTAATTTTGGGAGACCTGAAACAAAAAATGATATAAAAATTAAATTAGGAAATGATTAAAGACAAATATATATATCAATTAAATATATAAACAACTAGATATACTTACCAATATTTATTTACTCTGTTGTACCATCTGCATCCTCTCTCTTTTGTAATGCATCTATGATTGTCTCATGATCATCCATTGAAAGTGTCCATAAAACTTTATTAGCAGGCCTCCCTTGATATCTAACTAGTTTTATATTGGTTTCCAAAATCAAATGTGAATAATGTACAATCTTCTTGTGTCTTTCATAATCTTCAAATGTAGGAAAACCATTCTTTCTTATAAATATTTTCGAAGCCAGGTGCCAACAACAACCAATGAACCAGTTG